>OU342646.1:1262142-2504285 GCA_910589605.1 Chrysoteuchia culmella
ATTAACGATCTGTCATTTGTAATTTTGTGAATTTGCAAGACTGATGTTTCATCAATTAGTCAAGCCGACTATTCATTTACAAAGTGATGAGCTTAGAGGCTATAATTCGTGAGCGGAACGTTCATGTTACATTGACGTAAACTACACGACGAACCTTATTTATGAAATTGGTACCTGTCGTGACATGGTGCAAAGTGACTGAAATTATGAATTATGAACAGTAACAATTATTATTCTGTTCATGAATAAAATGTCTGATTAAATATTTGAATAAAATAACAAATTGGAAGCTGAAACAATGTTTGTTAAAACATTTTGATCGCTTTTGTTTTTTTATAGAGATTCCCTTTTATCCTGTAGGTATTTTAGTTGCAACGAAACCTGTTAAATGCAAAAATATACTTACTGTAGTGCTAGATCGAAAAGCTTTCGAAATAGTATCGAGGACGTATCGTCAAAAATGTAGAAAATGTTTAAGCATATCTTAAGTTTCTTTGCGCCCTCAAAATTTAAATAAAACAACTTTTGTGGATTTTAAAGTGCACTATGTCTACCCTAAACATAATATGTTTGATACTATATTTTTGGGTTTCTTGGTTTCCCGACGCAGTCAACCCATGACCACGATAACTGAAAAAGTGCCAAAACCAAAAAACCCTAAAAATAAATATTGGTAAAAATCAACTCGGCCACAAGTGAATGGGACTCACTTGTGGCCGAGTTGATTTTTTCCAATGTTATTTAAAATTTATCATAAGTATAAAAATAGCATTGAAAACTACCCTAAAAACCCAAAAATATAGTACCTACCAAACGGGTAAATATAAAGCACTTAAAATCCGAAAACTTTGTAGGAAATGTAGTTCGGTTTACGTCCAAAGTCATAACACTGTGAGACTTACCCCCATATTCTAAGTCGTTCCTCCAAAACTTTTTACACTCCACTCAAACTCATTCGACAAATTTGGTATTCATAGTTGCAAAAAATATCCACCACACAAATTATTCCTCACTTGAGTGTAATAATTACAGAGTTACAACTTAGAATACCGATTTCGTGGAGTATTTCGAAGAGGTTTTCAGTGAGGTTTCGTTAAGTCGAGGACGAGTAAGTTTTGGAGGAACGACTTAGAATATGGGTGTTAGTTCACACAGACGTAGTCTTGGCAGCTAGTAAACAATACGCGTAGTAAAACTTAAAGCTCTGTCCAACCTCCAGGTTTCATTTTCCAGTCCAGGATTATACTTCAGTCATAAAATGTCACACATGTAGCATAGATAACTGCCGCTCCAACTTTTAATACGATGATTTTGCCACAAACTTTAAATCTCGTGTCGCCGTTATAAAATTAATGATCACAGTCCGCACTTTACAACTTCCCCTTGGTCGTTTTCATGAAGTTTTTTTATTAATCGCATTTCGAAACTACCGTCATTTTATTATTCACCTTTGAGAATTTATGAGATTTATTTTAGTGGCTTGTAAAATATATGACATGGTTTTGAATACAATGGATAAACTTCGGTAGTTACTGTGAATCATATCGTCTTCTCATTGGATATAGTTAAATTGTTTATCAGTCAAACACCTACTAGTTGATTATCTAACTCTGTTGCTAGCATATTTTGATTGAAATTGATTGAAAGTGGAGTTACATTGCTGCTTTAGTAAGATAGTTGTCACATTGAATTTAACTAAATAAGCAATGTGACTGCATTTTCAATTAAACGTTGATAGAAACAAGTTACATAATTTGGGGGCTGATCAATTTTGTTAAAGGAAATTCGTTCTCGATTCTTTATTGAAAACTATCGGCCTCCCACGGTTCCCGTTCCCGGAATGACAATAATCTTATACCTCTATACAAACCTTGATCTGCCAATAACGAACATAACAAAAAAGAATTATCCAATTTGGTGCAGTCGAACAGAAGCTATGCGCTTACATAAATTTCGGTGATTCATTTTTATTTATAGACCTAGGTGAGTTACCTACTTTGAGAGGATTGTGCAGCTGTAAATGATGATATATTAAACATAGTCCAATTTTCATTTTTTATTTACATGTTGTTGATATATTACAAAAATGTAAATGCAAAAATTGTAAGCATCTCAATATCCATATTTTTTTATCAAAATAAACTACCTCGAGCGTTTTAATTTATTTAGGTTAAACTCCACCGAATTAGTAAAAAAGAAAACAGTACAGCCCTAGATTAAGGGGTACTGAATCGAATGACTCCAAAATCCGTTATCGTCCGAAACAATATTGCAGAAGGAAAAAGTCAAGAAATCGCCTCTAGGACTCGCGACGCGTGTCGGCTGCTACACAAACCTCTTAAGCGAGCGTGTCCATAATTTTGTAGAATTAAACATAGCACCACAGCCTATAACTGTTCTTGATTACTCTATGATAGCACAAAGAATGAATTGAATTTTGTGTACCTCTTCAATATACATTTATTTGTGGCTTTCTTTAACAAAACAATTTGAATCTGGAATCAGGATTTCAATGTCAGAAATTCAGATAAGAAACCAAATCAGGAAAGCACTACTAAATCCCACTTTGAAATATGAAACCGTCAGCCATTTTGTCTCGTGACGTCACTGGGTTGACAGCGAGCGTTCAGAAATCGAGTTACGATTTCCAATATTGATACAATTGTAGCAACAGACTGAAGGCTGTACAGGAAGGGAAGTAATTCCGCTCTTAGGGGGATAGTAGGAAGGTTTTTGGGTCCTTTGATATTTGACATGACATATTAATTTCATGGGTTAAGTTTGCTTAGCTACTTTATTTCCGTTCACAATTCGATTTCCTGACAAAACAACAAACATTTAAATGTGTTTGTGCCGGTCTGGGTGTGTTTTGATACATTATGTTAAGTAAATTATACAATAACGGTGAACAAATTTAATGCCCCTGGTCACTACAGTCTTGTAGGTACTATTTAGTACACTGTACTATATAGTGAACTTTAACGAAAGTTCAGTAGTAAGCCACAAACCAGAATACTGTAGGCCTAGCACGAATACCTTTCCAGTAAGTATCGAGGAAGTAAAAAATGTATGAGATATTGAGGCGTTCCTACCGGGCGTAAATGGAACTACATTTTCCTATACATTTTTTGAGGTAACCCCACTGAATATAAAAGAAGACATTGTGACACCAAGACAACCTACTAACCAAATTGTTAGAAAAAAAAAGATTTATCAACAAGCACAACAACGAATTAAGCGTGAGCCACGCACGCGTGATAAATTTATTTTAATTAAATAAAACACGTGGCAGGTTGGGGTGACCTAGTTCGCCCAACTATCCAGGACGGGGCATCATATAAAATACAACGTGTTTCATATTATTGGCACGAAATTATTATGCAATGGTAGTCTAGGGCTAGACTCTTATTACATTATCGATAAATTATCACGAAAATTAGATATTAAATTTATTCATAAGTAGTGACGGGCCCGCGGTTACACCGTGGGATCCATTCTCGAGGAAATATCGAGATAAAAAGTATTAGTAACTCTTAATGTCGTGTGTCTCTCGCCTTTTCACGCCTTAACCACTAAACAAATGTTGATGAATTTTGACATTGAGTAGATTAGACCAGTGTTTCCCAATAAATCGTATGCGTACCCCCAGGGGTACGCTAGCAATCTCCTAAGATATTACTTAAATCAGTAAAAATATATGACGGAAACAACAATTGCAAAATTTATTTAAAAACGATCAATAAGTTAGTCAAATGTAAAATGCACCGAGAGCGCTTCCATCGTCACAGACTCACTCAACAACTCGAAGACGACTTGAGACTTAAAGCTGACAAAAACGTAATCATATTTAGATTTTGCATAGGTAGTTGTGCAAAGAAAATGTGCACATTTGTGACCATTAATTAAACTGTGATTGTAATTGAACTTTATTTTGATGGTAACAAATGTAAAATACATCAAACTTAATTTTTTATTTATCTTTCCTGCAATAGTGAGGAAGTAGTCAATGACAAGAAGCGCAACATAATCAAATTGCATGCAGACCAATACTCAAACCTCTCTGTTTTCCTCGATAAGATGTAGTAGGTGCTGCAATCGTAGAACTTTCTGGTCGATCAGGAGGAGATTTTTTGCAAAACGTTTTTTGGGTCAAGAAATCATTTATTATTCAAATTATACCTATCAATGTTTTTTTAGTTCTTTCTGAAATAAATCTCCCTAAAATAACTCTACTGGTCTACCGACAAGTTCCTCGATTCCAACAATTAGAATAAAACGAACAAATATTTAATTAAAACAATTTATTAATAATATCCTTGATTAATTCAAAGTTTTGTTACCCTACTCTCGACCCGCGTCCACCGCAGCGGGTGAACAACAAATTATTTTATCAAACTTGTAGTTTTTACGCCTTCAGTGATTAAAGGTAATTAGTAACAAATTTCGAGGGTTGCGCAAATTGTTTAGTCACGTTAACGCATTGTTAGGGGACGCGTAATTTTCTAATTTTAGTATGGAAAAGGTAATTAGTAAGTAGCTTTTACGTGTTTTTGAAAGTTTCTTGTTGGGATATTCGATGAGAAGAGAATGGACGATTGAAATCAATAAGTTAAGTTGTATAAAGCTTCTTTTGGTTGGTATAGAATTCTATTCAACATTCAAAATTCAATGTCATTTATTCAGTCTAGGCTGTTCAAAGCACTTGTTAATTGACATGATACAAATATTTATGTTTTTTTTAAGCTATTGCATAGCTTTTATCAAGAAATTCAGTAACAAAAAAACCCAACACCCCCCTGGTCACCCCACATCCGCATTTTTTCCAGTTGTCGCGGAAAAAATGCGGTACCAGATTTTAAAAAGAAATTATATTTTCACACAAATTTTCATACAGTTTTTCTCATCATTGACAATTTTGTTATTCACAATCGTAACTAAGCAACCAAAATCTATGATAAAAAATGCTATGCAATAGCTTTACCGCGGCAGTTCCCGAGTGCCACACGTATTATAATTTTTTTTCTATAAGGATGTTACCAGGCACTTTATTCCCGTGCGTGATTTTTATGAAATTCTTAAAATAGGCTATGGAGTGGTTATTTGCAATAATAATAATAATAATAATAATAATAATTTATTTCATAAGATTTGCAGTACATGTACAAATATACAAACATTTTACAGTTTAAAGACAAATTAAAATTAAAACTTCCTGAACTAGGTATTTAACCTGTACTTCAGGTGAGTCAGTCCTTACATACTTATATAACACGTAAGTAAATTAAAAATACACTTACTAAGCAATTTATCTAGATAGGTAAACATAATATGCAATGATTAAGAAAACATTTTTGATGACTAATTTAACTAATACTATTTATTATTTACATATTTCTAACAGTTCTTCCGTTTCATCGTAAGACAAGTAATGGAAGTATTACATTTTTTGAAATTATTTTTTTTATATTCTGATAAATTAACTATATTAATATGATATTATAGTAGTGGGTACTAATGTGCAAGTGTCCTATTCTATAGCTTCTTACGAGGGATAGTCCCTTCTGTAAGAGTAGATAGATAATTTGTTTTTTTTTATTGCACTTAAAAACGGCGTTAAGACTATATTTTGTTGGGTCATTACATCCCTATGCCATATGGGATAGGGTGTTATTTTGAATGAGCAATGCACGGTTGTTCGTATTAATCCCCGTTCTCTGAAAACAAGAAATACTTGGAATAGAAATCACACATTGCTATTACATGCTATTCTGTAATTCGCAGAAAATTGGGTTTTACAGAAGTTATTTGCATTGGTAATGGATTAATGGATGGATAGCTGACATTACAACGATTTGTGGTCTAATTTGACACTGATCACGATCGCCTTCAATAAAATAGCGCAAGAATTTAATCAAACCGAAAATGATACGATCCGTCAGTGTAGTACCTACCTATTAGGAGATATTGTATGGGAGTAATCGTTCTATCCTACTCATCCTATCCTACTAATATCGGTGTCGTGTGAGGCGGGTCGTTACGTTCCCTAAAATATGGTTGAGCGAAGCGATGGCTGGTTCATGCGTCATGCTCGTGAACGGGTGCCGCCAGCGGAAATGGGTCTACTTCAGTCTGCTTGTCTTAACGTTGTGCTTAGAGATTAAATATTTTCATCTAAAATAAATTGCTATTGACCTGTATGTACGTCACAACTTGCAGTACAGTAACCTTGTAATGCGAGAAATGTTAAATGTACGATTGAAAATTGTTTACGGTTAGGATAACCATAAAATGTAATATTATAATTAGTATTTTCTTTTGTGATGGAAATTGACCTTACTGATATGTTAAGCTCACTTTTCAATTTGACGACTCTGTATGAAATAAAACAGGGAGAAAAAAATAGCCCTTGACGAGTTTCTTGCCGGTTCTTCTCGTTACAAGGTCTCCCGCCGTAGGGTTTGTGAACCGATGGCGTAGCTTCTTTGACGTTCATAAGTGCTTGTAACAGCCTAGACTGAATAAATGATATTGATTTGATTTGATTTGAAATATTATAAATACAAATGTTTGTGAGGATGTTTGGATAGATGGATGTTTATTACTCTTTCACGCAAAAACTACTGAACGGATTAGGTTGAAATTTGGCTCGCAGATAGTAGGTAGCCTGGATTAAAACATGGAATACTTTTTATCCCGATATTCCCACGGGAATGCGAACTATAAATGCGAAAGTTTTTGAGGACGTTTGGATGTTTGTTAATCTTTCATGCTAAAACTACTGAACGGATTTGGTTGAAATTTGGCACTCAAATAGTATATCTACTATCTGTGTTAATCATAGAATTCTGTGTATCCCGATATTCCCACGGAAACGGGAGCCACGCGGACATCAAGACCGCGGACGGCCGCGAGTAGTGATGTAAGATGAAGGTAAAATATAAATATATTTATTTAATAATAAAATAAATATTTTTCTACGATCCCACAAAAACAATCTAGCATAAATATTATAATAAATAATAAATATTCGCATACAATCACACCAATAATCTATTCCCACGTTAAGTTTCATGAAGAACTTGTGTTATGGATACTAGATAACGGATAAATACTTATATACTTTTTTTTTGTAAATACATACTTAATATACATATTAAACACACAGACCAAGACAAATAGACATGTTCATGCACACAAATATTTGTCTTGTCCGGGGATCGAACCCGCTATTTGTGGCGCAGAAGGCGGGGTTAGTACCCCTGCGCCAAACAGGTCGTCAATTATATTACATTTACCCCAAAGCGCAATTATCTTCCCCTTTCCGTTACGAGAAAAAAGATCTTATGGGATCACCACGTCGAGCGAAATTAATTAAATAGAACCTATTTACATGACGAATTACGTCAGCACTTAAATGAGTTAAGCGGTCGAAGCGAGCTTAAAAACCGGGTGAATAAAAACCGGGGTGGATAAAAACCGGGTGGATAAAAAACCGGGTGGATTGGACGGCGTAACCGGTTATCCGGGCCGGTTGCGGCGAAAAAAGGGTCTCTTGGGCCCGGTTAATGAGCTGCCTCTGCTGAACTGCATTGCTTATGAAAATGATTGCTGTTGTTTTTTGGGAGAAAACTCGTATTTTAATTAGCGACCGTTCACTGTTTCATTTCGTATGCAACTACAGCACTGTAATATGTATTAAATTAAGCGTTTGAGTCAGACTCCGTAATTCTTAAAGGCCAAGATATAATTTAACATTCTTTCAAGATAAATTCTACTGGAATCGCAGCTAGTTTAATACGGTGCCGCGACTTTATCGGGTCATAGAGTTTTCGTTAAGGAGTCTTTCGAAATTACACATTTATTTCATAATTTTTCTGTCAATTGCTCATTATTTTTTATATGAAACCGAAACTGAAAATCTTATTTTTTATTATTAGATACTAGCGTCTGCTCGCGGTTACCCTCGCGTGGCTCCCGTCTCCGTGGAAACGTCGGGATAAAAGTATCCTATGTTCATAACCAGGCTATCTACTCTCTGTGTACCAAATTTCACCCTAATCCGTTAAGTAGTTTCGGAACCTATTCAATGCAAACAAACAAACAATTGAATTTCGGAAACCGCTCATAAGTATAATGGTGACGTCACTGAATAAATTTGTAACCACTAGTATCACTATACATAATTTACAGTTACTTAGCAACTTTTAATTGATGGAAATCCTCTAACTGCAACATTAGCTTACATCAGCCCATTCAGTCGTCAAGACGTGTGTCAGGAGCTGCTATATTACCTCTAGTCGAGCTCGTATGCCTTTATAAAACTAAATTACTACTACTTAAATGAAAGATTGCGTTTCCTATCGTCGTCGTTTCAGCCACATGACACCCACTGCTGGGTATAGGTCTCCCCCAAAGGGAGGGTTTGCCATAATCGCCACGCTTGGCAGGCGGGTTGGCGATCGTAGTATGGCCAAGTTTGTAGGAGACGCTGCTGCCCGTCTCCTGAAGGCTGAGTCCCTTAGTCGCCTTTTACGACACCCACGGGATGAGAGGGGGTAGAGATTATGGGTGTTTTATTTGTTTTAGAGTTGCATCCAGTAACAAAGATGTTGAGGACTCCGATAGAAGCGCGGTGTGATGAAGGCTAAGCCTTGAAATATATAAGTATACCGTGGCTAAGCTTTCCCGATTTTGATTATGAGACGCAATAGACTGATATTCCATTGTTCTCTGGACACCAGTGTCCGGTTCGGGTTAATGAATTAAGCGTAAAATCTTTATGCTTCAAATTCAATTTGTTGTGACACAATTGTATGTATTGTTATGAAATAAATGAATTGAATTGTATTTTATCCCCTTTTAAGATTAAAACCAAATATGAACTGCAAAAACTATCTACACCTTGATTCATCGAAATTGGTTCACATTATTAGGTGTGAAAACTTAACGAAAGCTACAATCATAGTAAGTAACTTTTTAGTAAAAGTTATTTTATTTCAATGAAGAGTGCGCGCCAAAACATAAGATGTACGTAAAATAACATTTTCACCTCACACGCTCTGAAAAGGAGGTTTTGTCAATCAGTTTAGGCGTAGAAAATCGCTTTTTGCGGCCTAGCGCGGCAAAGTACTTTTTTAATTTAATATGTACCTAAAAATATGTCATAATGCGTTCCGAATCGGACTATTGACTTTTTTGATTTGATTCTTATTTTAAATAGCTTTAAATTAATTATAATACTCCGTTTGGTTTTATTATATTATTTTAGTTCATTGAATCATAAAAACAATAACAATAAGATTAAACTATTTGTTATAAGAATTTGATATTAGGCTGGGTGAGATTTCACAACCTATTATTGGATTTCGGACTGTGACATAAATCTTTATTTTTAAATTGTCTTTGTCTTGTACCTCATGTCAGTGTCAACATTTACGGAATCGTTTTTATTCTTATTAATTAGTAACAATATAATCCTACTTTAAATAACTTTGAATTAACTATAATACTCCCTTTTTTATTATTTTAGTTTTTTATATAATTAAACAACGAGAATAAGGTATATTTAGATTAAACTTTATGTTTAAAGAATTTTTTACCGGAAGTTGACCGCGGAAACAACCATAAAATGTTCCTCGCTGTTGTGAGGTGAAAAATTGTGTGTTGCGCTCGGCAGAAAAGTTTTTAGCGTCTTGTACCTTTGAAATCCTCGCTTCGCTCAGGATTCAATCTTGAACCACGAGCGTAGTGAGTGGTCCTAGAATCCTTCACTTGCTCAGATTATAATAGAGGTAACTCGCCGCTAAATAACAAACTTTCCAGCCTTGCATAACAAATAACTATAGATTTCAATAGAGGTAACTCGCCGCTAAATAACAAACTTTCCAGCCTTGCATAACAAGTAACTATTATTTCTATGAAAAAAGGATGCAATATCAACAAAAACAACAACCAATTTACTGCCAACAAAAGAAATGAACTTGTAAAAAATAATGCGTATCAGGCGCGTGTTAACCGGAGATACAAACGAAAACGCACAATAATGGCCTATATACAAGGGGGTTCGAACCATAAAACACACTCCGGGAAACTGTTGCGTGAACGACTCCATTCTTTCATTCGTTCATTCATTCGCGACGCATATTTCATATCGAATGGGTATGGAATGCGTGGCACACGCTTGTTTCGAAATCGCTGTTATAGGTTGAATTTTGATGAAAACTATTTAAATTTAAACATCGACAAAACAATATAGATACAGTTTGGTAGTTATAAAAGAAAAACATACACACTTAATATTAAATAAAATAGAAAAGTAATAGAAACGGAAACATGTATGTATGTATACATGTATGTATACATTTTTGGGTATAACTATAGCTTGTCATTGTAATGGGAGGTCATACGCAAAAGTTTTCGCAAATGGCGCCCTTGTGTTTTGTGGTAAAGAAAGATTTCTGACAGCTTATTCTGTATACCGTAAAGCTAAAATTAGGATATATTTGACAAAATGATGGATATATTTTACAATATGACCGTTAAAGATTTGATGCAATCGCTCAAAGAGCGTGGAGCGTCATTGGAAGTAATAAAAAAGATTGAATAAGGTAAAATTGATTATTACCTAAATAACCCAAATTTGCACTAAGTTAAATTTTGGACTAATGGAAGAAGTATGAACTCTTGGACTGCGTTTCTACGAAAAGAACAATAACTTCAGGATCACAGGAGCACAAGAGGAAAAAGTAAAAGCACTGTACATGCCAGATCAATGTAATTATAAGGATGTCAACAGTGCAAATAATTTACCGAATTTAGACGTGCTGTTTATTTATAATTTCTTGAAAAGGCAAGTTTTGATAACATGAAATGGGCAAATATTTTTGGTATTAATAAAATTTTAATGATATTTTTTATTTTTTTGATTCAATAAATTTTGCCAAATATCGGATACTGGTCTAACTATGAACTTAAAGCTAGTCATAGAACAGCTGGGGCACAAATTTGAATTTCTCATAGGACTCCAAAACAGTATAGTAGCGTATCTAATTATCATCATCTTCAAAATCGTCAGCGGTTAGACAGTGGTAGCGCTTAACTGTGCCAACGTCACGTGTTCTTAGTTCCGACTGAACAAGAGGAATTGCATTGGACGCTGTTTCATTAAAGTCCCTATTACAACTTCCACTATATTGTCATGAACATTCCCTGTGACAGAATATACTGTTGCCTCTGCATCAACTTTACTCAACTGTCTTCACGGTGCTTTGACCTCAGTCTTATCTGTTTTGCCAGAATACTTTCTTGAGTCCAAGCAAATACTGAAGGAACCATATTTTTATTCACTAGAATTGACTGTTTTATGATGATGTTTTATGATGATGAATTGACTGAATTAATCCTGTAAATTGAAAATGAGAACTGTACTTTTTTAAGTCTAAGCAAAGAGTTTTTATGTCAGAAAAGAGGTCAACATTTTATGAATAAAATTAACTTTGGGAGATAATAATAATAACTTGACAACATTAAAAATGTGAACTGGCATCTTAATAATCAACTTTACAAATTGTTCAAATTTTTCTAACTGCTTTAACAAGTGATAAAAAAAATATTTATTTATTTCTTGAGCTTCCAACTTATTCAAATTCACATTGGGATCGACTGAGATCTGTTTATTGTAGTTAGCTTTGCGGAGTAAAGGTATGCTACGCAATGCGAGTATTTCGTCGCGTAAAACAACAAAATGCCGTAACTTTTAATACTTATAAAATCTTTCACGTTCAACTGAACTAAACAGAGGCTAATATTTAAGTCATTATCATAGTAGTCGTAGTAACCAATTACGTTATTATATAATATTATTAAATGTATAGAAAAATCCAGTTATTACAGCTCGGATAAGATTTATGGCCATTGATTTCTTGATTTGATTAAAAATTGTATTTATTTAACGACTAGCGGAGTCCACCCGCTATTTCGCCCGCGTGGTATCCGTTCCCGTGAGAATTTCGGGATAAAATGTAGCCTATGTTACTTATACAGGTAAATTAGTTAAGTTATTTATCGCTTTTAAGTTAAGTAGGTATGTTACTTACTGTTTTTTGTCTGGTTCAAAATTTTGTTGTTTGTGTTTTTTGAAGTCGGTTTATTTTTTTTTTAAAGTTTATAACTAACTCTATGCCAAAAATGAAGTCGATCGGTTCCTTAGTTACGGTGTGAAGAAAGGTCAAACAAACACACATTCACATTTATAATATTATATAGGTATAGTTCGCATTTATAGAATAAGTTGGCAAGTTTTAGCCTACGCAACGAAATTTTTGTAATGCTCGCCTGGCTTATCTTATAATCACGTGCTGTGGCACAGTTGGCGAAATAGCGTGACTGTCTATTTGATTAGCCCGAACGTTATCTTCGCGTCTGACCGGTCTTTATTATTTTTACGACTTTTAAAAGAAATGACGATCGCTGATGGCGTCGGCTCTGACAAAGACTGGTAGCAAACGAGCGCCGGCACGCGATAGTTTGGAAGGATCGCTGCTGGTTCCGGAATTGCCCCCTTTATAAATGAGCATCATTACACTTGTATTTTTGGTGCTGTTTTGGTATCTTTGCTCGAGGAAACAAGAAGGGGAAAGGAACCTTATCATCAGGTAAATTATTTAGTAGGAGAGAGAACTTACTCTACTAGAGAACTAATAGATATTATATCTATTTTCGTACCACTTGCTCAAAAAAGTGGCATTCTATGCCACAAAAAGCGAACATAACAATAGTCATTTTTAATCTGTTAAAAACAGGGAAAGAAACTTGTACTGAATTTCATTCATCCTCTAGAGGGAGAATGTGATTTAAATTTGGAATACTTACCGAAATGTATACTGAACTACATCTGTGTTTACACCATTGAGTTAGTATATAAAGCATTACACATCTTTTTGAAAAAGGAATACGCATTTATTATGCAGTTATGATTATTAAATAAAATTACGAAAACCGACGAGGCCGTATGAGCTTGATGCCTTTGCTTTTCCGACAAAAAAATATTAGTCTAGGAATTTGCCGCGTTTTTGTTTTCTTCAAATACATCTCATATTATAATTGTGTTAGTTTTTTCGCAAATGGTACGAAAAGTAGAGTATTTTCCTAGGTGATAAAGCTGTCTTAGTCTTGGGTGAACTTAAATCCCTAGACACTGCTTTATCCCCTTGGTTAATAATCTACTATTACGACACACGACTACACACATCATATCACAACAGAAAGGTTAGTATAAAATGAAACAATTACAAACTTAAGGACCCGAAAATATCTAGGCTATTCGTGGACTATTATTTGATTGATGATGAATTCTGTCAGGTCTCAATACTTATGCAGTAATTCTTTGAAACCTAACTTATATAATATTTTAAATGGGAAAGTGTGATTGTTTGTTTGTTTCTTTCTTCACGCCCTAACTAAGACGGAGAGTAACATATGGTACTTTTTAGAATAGAATAGAATTTATTTGCATAAGATATGGTTGTACATGATGGGAAAACTTATCAATAATGTTGCTTAACATACCTTGCTTATTTAGCATGCAAAATGTTATTATAATATTAATTACAAAAACAGTCTCTAAATTGCATTAAAATTAGTATATTAAGAATGGAGTACCGAACCTATGATTTCGTCTTTGAGAAAGTCATTTGTCGCATAATAGCATTTTCCAGTTAACCACGTCATTAGTTTGTGTTTGAAAATGTTAATCGGATATTGTTTGAATTCATTCGGCAATTTATTAAATATTCTTATTATCATGGGGTAACAGTTATTTGAGAATAAAGCTGTTTTAATCTTAGGACCTAGTAGTCTATCAGTGTTCTTTGTGTTAAAATTACAGTGTTCAGACCATTTAGCAAAGAGTTCTGGGTGTTTTTTTACGAACAAACAACATTCCAGTATGTATAGACAATGACCTGATATTCCCACGGGAACAGGAGCGACGTGGGTGAAACCGCGGGCAGAAGCTAGTATAATCTAAACGAACGGATCAACTTAACGTTTTAGTCGATAACAATCGGTTCCATTTATTTATTTAAACTTTTTTAACTTAATTCGGTGACATCGTTTCAGATACAGAAACAAAAACAAGTGGGTCTTTACCAAATACCTATTTCTAGCAATGTCATGCTCAAGACCCTACTGTAATGAGTTAAGGCGATACTCGAAAAAAATATGCTGAAGCGAGATAGCAAAGAGAAAACAACGCGCACGGGAGCGAGACCGATTTTGCAGATTAGGCAAAAAAGCACAAAACTTCGTATTAAAAAAACTACAGCGATTTAAAAAAAAATGCTTCTATACGATCCTAAATATTATTGGTGTCTACTTATTAAACCAATTTCCAATAGTGTAAGTAACCCCATTTATGAATAATCTTGAAATTTCGTATTTTTTCTTATCGAGGTCTTTTCGAAAAGAAAATGTGTCGAGGCAAAATCATAAAATCGAGTTTTTGAAACTATACGAATCTAGATAAAGGTATGAAGAAATATATGTGTTATTACCAGATTTGTAACAACTGTAACCATGCTATAGTTTTATATCAAAAAGTTCATACTTTTCCGAGTAGCGCCTTAAGGGCGCGCTCTAGGCCAAAAGCAAAAGTAATAACTGCTACGGCGAACTGCAAAGTAAATGCTGCCTTATTTCTATGAAAAATAAGGCAGCATTTACTATATAACTCTCCGGCCCCATTCGGCCGGTCCGGAATGAAGAAATGAAGGAAATTCTTTTTTTAAAGGTTATTTACAAAAAATATATAACATAAGCCCTGCCTTATCTATAGTGTAATTATACTAAAAAGTTCCAAGCTTTATTTTAATGTATTACTTGAATACTAGCAGTTTATCGTGTTAATTATAGTGATTTGGAGGCAACTTCGCATTTTTTTTCTATCGAGAAAATTTTATGCAATCGTGTTTTTGAGTAACATAGTCACTAGTGTTAGTCCTGTAGTTTGCTGCATCTTAATTTGAAATTCAGTTTTTCATTAATATTGATATTACAGACGATCATGTAAAGCAATCTGATTTTCGTTGTTCCCTTAAGCAAAAAGTGAAACAATAACAATTACTGAAATATATTAAGGTCTGTAGTTAATTGTAATTAAGCTAATTGGTACACCAATTAAGGGCAGAATCCGATTAGGAGAGGAAAAATGTTTTAGTTCATTAGCCAGGAGTCACTCCGGGGAGCGCTGAAATGACAGTTATCTCATTTCCACAATTTTCCTTTATCTCTGCATCTTCAGTAGTTCCAGTTTCCAAGGATCCATTACGTCATGTTACTTAGGAAATTCATTTTCCCGTATATTCTGTTCATTTCTACCAGTACTATTCATGGATGTTACCTTTGTGGATTTCAACACGTTCATCGCGTTGGCAGGGCGCGAGCGTGATACTTCCTCGAATCTTTTACAACGTACGAAACGAAGTACTGATATTCTGGGCATCTACCTGCGTCTTTTGCAATAAATGTAATAAAGTAATTAAACTAATGCAAACCTATATAATAGTTCGACGAATAAAAAAAAAGTCCCGGCTATTGTCATTTGATTACAGTCGTTAAGCCAAGTCAGAGGCCTTATAGGCGGCTTGATAAACTCTGACACCAGAGGTGGCCACTAATCCTCACTCGATAAGAAGAAGGCCCAAAAATGGCATTTTTGCTGTTTGAATTCTGAATAAAATAAAATACCTTACAGATATTTTCGCCTTTTATGTTGAGAAACTGAAACAGGTTAGACGACCTGTCTGGCGACGTATACCCGCCTTCTAGGCAAATGGTCCTGGGTTTGTCCCCCGACAAGACAAATATTTTGTGTGCATGAACGTCTTTAGAACTATTTGTGTGATACGGAAATTAAAATTTATAAATCATCGTTCAGCTACTTTGTTAAAGTGAAGACATGGTGCAGCCATTATTTATAAAGAAGGCTAAATCAGGTAGACTTTTTAAAGTCAAAGTCAAAGTTTTTTATTCAAATATAGACATATAGATAAGTGCTTTCGAATAGTCCAATTTTTTTTCCTATCAGCCATTCAGGACACCTTTTAGCTTTAACAGAAGCAACAACATTTACAAAGGAACATGTCGTTGCCAAACACAAATCTACAATCTGGAAACATTTAATTTGAGGGAAATTTTCTCATACTTATTTATTAGAATATTTTCCTTTTATGCAATTACAATAGCCATGTTTTATGTAAGTATCACTTCCATGCATTTTGGTCTTTTAAATAGTCATTTTTAAATTTATGCAAATTATGTAATCCCACACTTGTATAGTGCAACTTATTCCACTTAAAAACCACAGATTAAATTAAATCCAGCTCAGCACTACATCAAATAAATATAATAACCGAGAAACCACAACCGAAACCGGATCCATGGTCCACGCATACACATTGAATATTAAAGCTAATGTAATAAGATTGTGACAGGTCAGCGATTCCGATCCGGCCGGGCCGGAGTTATGGGCATTATCGACCGGTCGATTTATGGGATATTGGGAGTTACGTCACACCCGGCCGGGAGTACCCGGGTGTTGGGTGTAATACGCTTTTGCCGTTACCTGTATAACCAGTGGTTTGTGATTCATTAGTTTTTAGATTGGATTAGGAAAATTAATGAGTTAATTTGGTGTCGGTACAGTCGGGGTATTTCCCGGTAGTCCCGGTTATATTACAAATAATAGACCATCAAGAGGTATTTAATTTGAATCATAAATTATTTTTTTAATGTTAGTGCTTTCCCAGAAATCGTTTCCATAAAAACTTTACTGGTCAACTGGGAAGTTCCCCCATTGTACATGTATAAAATTATATTTAATAATTTTCGATCAGGGTCACTTGTCGTGATGCTACTTTAACATGTTTTACCCATCCCAATAATTTAAAACTCTGATGTGCGCAACACCGCTAAAGAAGTTTTTACTTCAATAATTATCCAGATATATAAAAACAAATTGAAAAGTACATCAATTTGAAAAGCAGTATAATTTACAATTTTACACCTTCAAATACATACCCTGATAGACGGGTTACTTTTCATTTTAGGTAACGTTAATATTTTTTATCAAATCTATACTAATATTATAGAGAGGAAAGGTTTGATTGTTTGTTTGCAACGAATAAACTCAAAAACTACTGAACGAATTTGGATGATATTTAGAACACAGATAGTGGAAAGCCTAGTCATGATCATAGGATACTTTTTATCCCAATATTCCCACGGGAACGCGAAACACGCTTGTGAAACCGCGAATGGTCCCTTGTAGATTATAAGAAAGAAAAACTGACCAAGTGCGTGTCGGGCGTTTTTCTATGAATGTCAGAGTTATATTTGCGGTTTTGGAAAATGTGCTATATATCTAAAACTACTATTTATTCCGATATTCCCACGGGAACGGGAACTACGTGTGTAAAACCGCAGTCATAAGCTAGTTTTGAAATATTACCGAGCTTGAGACCACAGTCGTGGTAAACTAGCGCAGCACTCCAAAAACTTAAACCAATTAGAAATTTCAATTGGATTAAAATAAAATAAAAACTTGTAAAGCATTGATAAATGAGCAAAAATCCACTTTGGTTCATGAATGCGGCATACCAGAGAATGTACGATTCACATGTACGATGTGTATTATTATACGTTTTTCCTGCGTCGAGATTCTGAATGAGATTTGTATGAATAACTGCTGCCTTTTGCGAGCGTACGAGAATTGTTATTAAGCAATAGGCAATTTTTTTAATCGTCTCATAAAAAGGTTGCTGTGCTTCATTTTTGTACGCGAAAATGGAAATGAAATAAAATATACCTTTGGTAATGAAAATCGTTTATTATTATGAATCCGACGAACAGAGGAGTTATTGCTTTAAATATTGAAACTCATTACAAAAACCTTTTGCAAAAATTGTATTTATATAGGAAAAAAATAAACTTGTTGAAAATATATTTATTTATTTTGTTCAAATAGTAAAAGAAATATATGTAGTAGCATGCGATTTTTTATTTAGCGTGTGTTAAAATTAACTTCCTAATCGGGTAATTAGCATTTTAAAAGGTAAAGATTAATTATAACCTCTTTCTATTCTTAGGTGCCATGCTATAAAAAAAGTTATTTGTTTTTATTTAAAAAAAAGAGCAGTTCAAAAGTCGCGTTCAGATAAGCGGAGTGCTAGCACAAAGCTATCAAAAAGGTTTTACCAATGATTCGCTATGCAGTTTCTACTTTTTTATGTCACTGACGAGAATACGCGGATATGCAATCGACTATGCGAGTTTATATGTTTACAGTTTTGAATCTCTTTTTGCAGAAAATTCACGTAGCGTAGGTAGCAATGTGCCACCTAAGTTGCCTCGTGCCGACTCCTCTATGGGTGACTGTCAGATTCACAACAAAAAGGTTCTTAAAGCTCTCCGTAACTTAGACGTGAACAAAGCCAGTGGTCCTGACAGAATCCCAGCAATTAACGACCTGGTGTCTGATACCATTGGGTATGCAGATGACACCACTTTAACCAGCAGCTATTTCTCAACTGCAAAGGCTACCAGTGATGAAATCCAGTCTTGTCGAGAGTCCCTTGTCGAGCATACGAATCTGGCACTTCAGGCCGTCTCAGATTGGGGCAACGCCAATCTTGTCAGTTTCAATGCCACTAAAACACAGGCTTGTTTATTGACTGCAAAACGGAGTCCCCTCAAACTGACTCCGACTTTCCAGGGTGTATCCTTGCCGATAACTGAAAATCCTGCAACTTCTTGGCCTGAACCTGTCTTTCTTCCTGAACTTTGGCGAGCACATTGACTCCATAGCGAAGTGTGCTGCATTGAAACTGGGCGTCCTCTCTAAGACTAGGCGATACTTCTCTCCGAATCAGCTGCTCCGTTTATACAAAGCGCAGATTCGGCCGTCTATGGAGTATTGCTGTCACCTGTGGGATGATTCTGCTAAGTATCAGCTAGAACTTCTGGAATCGATTGAAAACCTGCCAGGAAACTCATTGGAAACTCAGCATTGGCCACGGCGGAACTTCAGAACCTCAGTTATCGGTCTTTTATAGGATACACTTTGGAGAGTGTGCGAGAAGACTGCACGACCTTGTTCCTCCAGCCCCTTTCCACCATCGGGGTACCCGATGCAGGTTAGCTTATCACCCGTACGTCGTTGACATTCCAGCGATCCATACCAAGCGCTTTGCTGACACATTTCTTATGGGAGGCGCTAAAGAATGGAATGCGCTGCGCATGTGTTCCCCGATTCCTATAACCTTGGCCTCTTCAAGGCGAGTGTGAATAGGCATTGCCCAGGTCAAATGCCTGCCCAGTTATTACTAAAAAAAAACAAAAATCACCGCTGGACGTCGGCGGCGCTGAGGTACCATCAAACCGACCAAAATTTCACTGTTATGAAGTTCACGCGTACTCTTTTTTTACCATAGAACATTTCAAAAGCTTTCAGTGCGAGAATCGGACGTTCAAAATTCGAATGCTAGAGTTTTGCTTTTTTTGCGATAAGTTACTAAGCCCATTCTTTTGGAATATATTTTAGAAATCGTTAAACGCGAGCGATGTGGCCACATTTAGAAACTGCGTTCATCAGACGTAGTATACTATACAGATAAAAAGAACAATCTATTAAAACAATACCGTGACTGACTGACGGACAACGCACTACCCAAACGGCTGAACCGATTAAGCTGAAATTTTGCATACAGGATCCTCTAACGACGTAGGCAAGCACTAAGAAAGCATTTTGATATTCCCACGGGGTAAGGAATAAAGCAGGATTTTATTGTAACCTGATTCCTCGCGGTTGAAGTTGCGGGCGGCAGGCTAGTAAATAATGTATTAACAGTATAGCTATAGTATTTGATCCTACTCATTTTATAGAAGATAGAGGTTTGACTGGTAGAGAATGCCTAAGGGCATTAAGTCCGCCATTTGCTGTATATGTGCAATAAAGAGTTAATAAATAAATAAGATATCCCGCCGACAACATCGGCTTAGCGCAAGTATTTAAAGAGTATGCACCTTGCACGGGGTGAGTTAATTAATTTAAAAGTCCGACACGAATGCATTCATAATATCCTTATTACGACACGACACGTATTCATCTCATTCCACGAAAACACAGCGGTAACGAGCAGAAACTCTATAGAATTCTTTTAACCTTTCCAAGCCATTGCTCCGTCCGAATTATAAGCCAAACAATAGTAACACACTCGTACAGAGTTCGTCTACATATTTATGAGCGAAAAGAGCCTAGTTCACCCCGTATATTATTTTGGAAACAGACGAAATGATGTCTTAAGCTGACGAAATACAGTCTACATTTGTGTGTGTTGAAGATCAGGTGATCGAAATCGAGCAAACAATACGACCACAGCGTCTCGATCTAGAGAGTGATTCTTTTGTTTTTTATTAATCGATATTTTTATAGTTTTGTCCTGGTTAAAGATGGCGTTCTTTGCATGCTGCTTCATAATTAGAAACAGCAACATCTTTGCAAGAAAAATTTACACTTGGTTTTGGCTATTATACAATTATATAACTGCGTAGAATTCAAAAGTAACTGCATCTGTATTTTTAGATAATTTCTAAGGTAATTTTTAACGAAATTATGGGCTAAAGTTTGAGCGCCAATCAGGCTTGTTAAAGGTCAAAAAAGTTTAAAAGGTTAAACGAAATAATTTGTGCTATTTTCTTTATGACAATTTATTCCTCCAATGCAGATATTTTTTGCTGTCAGGTTTGTTAGAAATGTATGGGTAGGTCTAATTATAGCGGTTATTAGACAGTTCCGTAGAAGAATCAAAGTAACTGACAAAGCTCAAAGGATTGCTCAGTTGAAGTGGCAGTGGGCGGAACTAATAAGCGAGAAGAACCGATGGCCGTTGGGGCGGAATGGTTCTGGAATGGTGAACACAAACCGGACGATGCTCTGTGGGTAGGTCCGACAAGGTGGACGACGATCTGGTGCGCGGTCGCAGGAAGCCGCTGGATGCGGGCAGCGCAGGACCAATCGTCGTGGAGATCCTTGGGGGAGGCCTATACCCAGCCGTGAGTTCATGAGTTCAAGCAAAAGCATATGGATACAAACTTCGCAAAAAGTTTCATTGTAGGTTTAATTTATTGTAAAACCATCTTTTCCACTCTATAGAGATAGTGATGGATATTTATTATCAAGCAATATATGTAGGAAAACAAGAAACGGTTATATATAATAATCTTATACTATAACAAAAATACGCCGTCCAACTCACAGCCGTGTGGCATAGTACCGAGAACACTGGCGCTGTTAAATTACATCTTAAGTTTTGGCGGATATATAGCGCGCTATATTTCACGAACTAAGATCTAGTTGTCCGTATTTTTGGGTTTTTATGGGGTTTTTGATTTTCCTGACGTTTCGGCACCTTTTCAGCTGCCGTGGTCACGAGATGACTGAAAAGTAGTGCGTTCGTGAAATATAGAAAGAAAGAGAGAAATTATATTTATTTGAGACAAACACGACAATAGGATACATCAAAGTAACACAAAAAAGCACAGGTTTGTCCCAAAACGGTACCGACTCAGCATAATACCGCGTTTAATAACCGTTTTTTTTTTTATTTCAATGAAATTATGTATTTTCATCTAGCTACACCATTTTAATCAAACATACATATACCCATGCATTTCTCCCATTAGGGTTACGCCGAGATTTCTTTCTTTCTACTTCTTACGATCCTTTCTATATATCTCTTGCTTCCTGCACACTCATCACAATTTTAATACATGTTTTCTACTCTTCATTGGACACATCAAACCAGTTCTCCGTGACCAACTGTCCGCCCTCTCGAGGGCCATGAAGAGATGGATGGCAAACCACATCGCCACATCTGTACCATTATCAAAACACATGTTATTTGCCACCAAGCTAATGTCACATTTACGATAGTAACTAATTCTTTTCGTAGTAAAAAAAAGTTTTTTTTTATTTCTAAAACGCAGGTTTTAATTTCTTTTGTGTCGTATTCCATATAATATAAATTAAAAAAAAAAGTAGTACCTAATTAAAAAGCAAAGATTTATCATCATTCTGGCAACACTGTACGTTTTTAATTTAAAATGGCGCCACTGTTTTCGGAATGGTGGTAGGGGAAGAGTGGGGGACAGATAGCAAGCTTGTCTGCCGCCAAACCGAACAGTCAGTTGCGTTCGAGTTGTTGAGTTGAGTAGACCTAAGGTGAAAGAAGTAATTGTGCATACAAGTGAGAATAAATTATAGTTGGTGATAGTGCTGCGTTTTATTTCATCAAATCTCAGAAGCGGGAACGTTCTACCCACAAGGAAGTCTTACATACAGGTATGCCCATTTTATTTTACTCTACAAGCAGCAGTAAATAAGACAATAGACTGTTCCCTTTAAAAAAGTTATCACGTTTTGTCTGTATTTCTGACGTGAAAAGTGTTATTATCGTATGAAAATTTTTGATCAAGACTACTCTTTGATAGCAGTCTTGATGATAATATGATATTCTACTGCAAATGATATACGATCAATGAACTGCACATTTGATTTATTAACTGTATTGTAAGATAATTTGACGTACAGATTTTTCATTAAATCTGGACTTTGATAGCTGTTATACGCTTATATTATAGCAAAATGTTAAATTAACATGATTTATAAGAGTGCTTATGAAAGGGAACAATAAATATAAGTCAGATATCCAATTTTAAATCTTATAAGACGTTCAATCTGTTAACTTTGAATATTTTACAAATGATTTTTTTTTGTACTTGTTCAATGGACGATAAACCGATTAGTGGTAACAATCTTACTGATGGATTATTAGATAGTTTTGCTAAAATGGTAAAACCATGTGTGTTTGCAGCTAACTTAGCACTAGATTTGTGAGGTAGCCATGTGAGCTAGTAATTCGACCATGTGAGTCGTATTAGAATTAGACCATGTGTGTCTACAACCAACTAGCCATGTGAGCTACACTAAGTAAATCGGCCATGTGAGTCGTATTAGCATTAAACCATGTATGCCTACAACCAACTAGTCATGTGAGCTACACTATGTAAATCGGCCATGTGAGTCGTTTTAGTAATAGACCATGTGTGTCTATAACCAACTAGCCATGTGAGCAACTCTTGGCTGATCGGCCATATGAGTCGCTAATAAATAAAACCGTGTTTGGCATGATAATTAAGCTTAGCTTGGTACTCATATGTACCATATTTAGTTATTCAGCAATGTGTGTCGTTAAAACATAATAAAATGCACTCTTATACTCAAAGTAGGTTCTCCGTGTATATTTGAGATTACTTTAATTTTATAGACTATTGAATAAGCCGCAATGTTCTAAGTTATAGACTAGTGGATGCATATAGGTCATAATGTTCTTCAAGGATACACTATCACCCTAAGATTATAAATAAAACACAAAGCACTAATATGATTTATTTTTCTGATGCTTTCGAGGTCATGGAACACAGACAAGTCGATGATGACAGGAGACTGCGGCCAAAGAAGAGAAGGAGTTCACCTACTCCGATGCCTCGCTGCAAACGCCGCATAGTCCGGAGGATCCGTGAGCTGTCGTCTACTCCGTGGATAGTTGAAGAGGTCAGTGATGTCCAACCTTTAAATACATCAGCTAATCAGCCGACTGATGACCCCGAAAATAGTCGCAAACAGTTTACAGCAGATGACTTTATCAATCTTTTCACTTCTCTCCAAAAAGACAAGGATAAATCGTATAAGTTTACAACAATCAATTAAATAACGTCATACCAGAGTTTGACCCATCTAGTAAGGCCCAGAGTGTAGACAGTTGGTTAAATAAAGTAAACGAGTGTGCTGGCATTTATGAGTGGGACGAGAAACAAACTGTTCATTTTGCACTACAAAAACTCACGGGACTTGCAAAAAGATGGTTCGAGTCATTACCGTCAGTTATTTATACGTGGGCTGAATGGCAAGCTAAGATCAGGAAGGCCTTTTCGAATGAACAGAACTACGGTAGGCTTCTTGAGGACATGCTTTCACGTACCACGGGGGTAAGCGAGAGTTTACGCGAGTATTTTTATGACAAG
Source organism: Chrysoteuchia culmella (assembly GCA_910589605.1). NCBI lineage: Eukaryota > Metazoa > Arthropoda > Insecta > Lepidoptera > Crambidae > Chrysoteuchia > Chrysoteuchia culmella. The sequence continues at coordinate 1,286,281 of OU342646.1, forward strand.
CTGGCCTTGGTTAATAGGTGCGATATTGTGGGCAAAAGGGCAGTAGATTGCATTATTCACGGGATTACGGATAAATCTATCAGAAACGGTGCGCAAGCCTTAGATTGTAAAGAGCCGGAAGATTTGTTAGGTTTTCTAAATTCACAAAAACCTCCTGATACTAAGTTCATTAAATATCGCGAAACACCGCAGAATAGACGCATAATAAATAATTATACTCCTTCAGGTTCAGGAAAAATTTCTTGTTTTAACTGTAGAACGGAAGGCCATGTATACGATAAGTGCCCTAAACCAATAGTCAAATGTCAAAAGTGTCGCAGAGTGGGACATAATAACGCTGATTGCAAGTTACCAGTACTAGAATTAAACCAGCGTAAGACTACTAGTAATGAGGAGAGAAAAACTCTTGTGATTTCTACTACTAATAATAATAACGATAAGTTTTTTAAAAAAGCAACAGTTAATACTGTTGATTATGTAGCTTTCCTGGATTTTGGCAGCGAATGCAGTTTAATGCGAGAGTCAGATGCAGACAATTTAAAATTAACTAAAAACTTCCATAAATTACCTGCAATTAAGGGATTCGGTAATTCTATAGTCAATCCCAAGTATAAAAGTTTGGTTTCTTTAAAAATTGATTATGTAGAGTCAAACATAGAAGTTCTTGTTGTTGGAGATGAGTTTCTTCAAACCTCATTACTAGTCGGTCAAGACTTTACGGAACTTCCAGGCGTTGGGGTTATGAAGGATAGCAAAAAGCTTGTATTTTATAGAATCCCAGACATAGAATATCAGAAACACAACCAATGCTTAAAACTAATATTGCCTCTTCCCATATACTTAAGTAAGACCGAATTAGTTAATGTTTCTACAGAAGACCCATTTTTCTCTGGGGATGTATTTGTCGAGGGTTACAGTTGTAATGAGTCTGGTAAAGAATATCACTTGCTTCAGGGCGTTTATAGCATAAATAATGGTAAGGGAGACATTATTCTGAGTAACCTGGCGAAGGTGCCAATATTGCTAAGCAGTGGTACTACAATAGCGAGGGCTTCCCCTTTGGTAAAGTCTAATGAGTTAGAGGTAAAAAGAATAACTCAAGATATCACATCTCTAGATCCTCTTGCAAAGTCTGAAATAAAAGTAGGTTCGGATGTCAGTGAGGATACTTTAGATCGATTGTACAAGCTATTACAGTCTTATCGCGATTGTTTTGCGCAAAATATTGACGAAATAGGTTGCGCAAGAGATGTTCAGATGTCCATTGAGTTAGCTGATGACAAGCCAGTAGTATATCGTCCGTATAGGCTCTCTTATTCGGAAAGGGAACAAGTCCGTAGCATAATTGATGAATTGATTCAAAATGATATAATTCAGGAATCAAATTCAGATTATGCGAGCCCCATATTAATGGTACGTAAGAAAAATGGAGATTTACGCCTTTGTGTAGATTATAGAGGTCTAAATAGTAAGACAATTAAAGATTGCTTTCCCCTTCCACTCATCGATGACCAACTGACAAATTTGAGTGGTAATCGATACTTTAGTACATTAGACCTGGCTTCAGGGTACTATCAGATCCCCATGGCAAAAGAGTCTCGTCGTTACACTGGCTTCGTTACACCAGACGGCCACTACGAGTTTAAAAGAATGCCGTTTGGCCTAGCTAACGCTCCAGCTGTATTTCAACGACTTATCAATAGGGTATTAGGTGCCAAGCGATTTGAATCTGCCCTAGCTTACTTGGACGATATTCTGGTGCCATCGGTATCATTAGAAGAAGGATTTAAAAGGTTAGAGGAAGTTTTAAAACTATTACGCGAAAATGGCCTTACACTTAGACTAGAAAAGTGTAGATTTTTTGATGTTACCATTAATTACCTCGGTTACGAAATTTCAAGCGATGGTATACGACCTAATGAACAAAAGATTTTAGCCGTTAAGGAATTCCCGACCCCCAGGTCAGTGCATGAAGTTAGGCAATTTCTTGGCCTCGCCAGTTATTTCCGCAGGTTTGTTAGAAATTTTGGCGAAATAGCCCGACCTCTCACTAATTTGTTGAAAAAGGATGTTGCCTTCCGATGGTCCGAAAGTGAGTTGCAGTCGTTTACCTGTCTTAAAAATATGTTGATTGAGCGTCCAGTTTTATCTCTTTATGACCCCAAATTAGAAACGGAATTGCACACGGATGCAAGCGCGCTAGGTATTGGTGGAATATTACTTCAGTGGCAGAAGGAACCACGTCTACTTAAACCAGTTGCTTACTTTAGCAGGCAGACGACGCCTGAAGAGCGTCATTTGCATTCTTATGAGCTCGAGACCCTCGCAATTGTGTGTTCGCTAAAAAAATTTAGAGTCTATCTGCTGGGAATTAATTTTAAAATTGTCACGGACTGCAACGCTTTACGGACGACCCTTACTAAGCGAGATCTTGTACCGCGGATAGCTAGGTGGTGGTTGCAAATCAGTGAATTCCAGTTTAGTATAGAGTACAGACCTGGCACTCAGATGACACATGTAGACGCTTTGAGTCGCAATAGTAACCTTTCTGAATTAGGAGAAGATTCTGTCGCAACCGTTTACAGTATCGAAAAAGATCATTGGCTGTTTGCTTTACAAATGACTGATCCCGACGTAGCGCGTATCAGTAAAATTCTTAAGCCCGAAAATAGTGAAAAAATTAAGGATATAAAAAAAAACTACGTGATCAAGGACCATAAACTTTACCGCAAGGTTAACGACAAATTACTGTTAGTAGTTCCGCGAAGTGCAAGGTTTCAAATATGTAGGTGTAATCACGATGATATCGGCCATCTAGGAATTACAAAGACAATCGACAGGATCCAAAATCAGTTTTGGTTTCCAAAGATGCGTCGTTTTGTTAAAAAATATGTTTCATCCTGTATTGAATGCGCTTACAACAAAGATAGTACGAGTAATAAAAAGTCTGGGTATTTGTTTCCTATAAAAAAGATCGATATACCGTTCCATACAGTACACATAGACCACCTTGGCCCGTTTACCAAAAGTAAAAATGGTAATGCTTATGTTCTCACCATCGTTGACGGATTTACCAAATATCTTTTTGTCAAGCCCGTAAAAAACACAAAAACTTCTACAACAATAAAGGCTCTTAAGAGTGTTTTCTTTGACTTTGGATTGCCATCCCGAATAATAACTGATCGCGGGACTTCATTTACATCTTCTTTGTTTAAGAGGTTTTGTGTTAATTATGGCATTAAGCATGTATTAAATGCAGTCGCTTGTCCTAGAGCGAACGGGCAAGCCGAACGCTTTAATCAGACAATTTTGAGCGCAATGGCTAAGCATAACCAGGGTAAACCTGAGTGTGACTGGGATACAAGCTTAGGGAAAATTCAATGGGGCATAAATAATACAATAAATGCTACCACTCAAAAAACTGCTACAGAGGCCCTATTTGGTATGAATTTTCGTGATGCAATGTCTAACAAACTAGATATAAACTTGGACAAAAATAGCCAGTGTGTAGAAGCTATTCGAAAAGACGTAAATTCAAAAATTCTTGTCTGTCAAGAAAAGCAAAAGCGTTTACATGACTCTGGAAGGGTCCCTTCTACGGTTTATAAAGAAGGGGACCTTATAAAAATCACTAGGACTAACTTTTATAATCAAGGAAATAGTTCAAAACTACTATCAAAATTCATAGGTCCATTTAGAATTATTCAGAATTTAGGCAATGATAGGTATAAAATATCCGATATCCCTGGTTATAGTCGAAACAAAAGGCAATTCGATAGTGTGGTAGCGGCTGACAGGATCAGACCGTGGATTAATTTGAAAAATTTAGACCCTGATGAATCTAGTAATACGTCTGGTTCTTTAGAATCCGATAATAATAGCGATGATGATGTTCCTTTATCTGAACTAAAAAAATAAAAATGTATAAATATATGAACCTGTGTGTATATTTAAAAAAATTGCAAATATTGGCTTATTGCTACAAACTACTACTGTAGTTATAACAAATATGAAATTGTATTATGTAAAATGATTAAATATTAAGATTTATAAAATAAAATAAAACTAATGATTTCTCTGTTAACTTTATGATTAACCATGTAATTAATTAAATGCATAATGTTGTATCGTATTCCATGTAAATGAATGTAGCTGTGATTGTAATTACATTACTGTGTCTAAAATGTTGAATGTCGTATTAATATTTTAATTTAGATAAAACGATGTATTGTTGATGATTTCTGTGAAACTTGCTTAGTTATATTATAAGAGAGCAACTGACTCTTCGGATCGATTGAGTGCACCAGGAGGTCGCACTCTGTCGGATGGCCGAATGTCGTATTCCATATAATATAAATTAAAAAAAAATGTAGTACCTATTTAAAAAGCAAAGATTTATCATCATTCTGGCAACACTGTACGTTTTTAATTTAAAATGGCGCCACTGTTTTCGGAATGGTGGTAGGGGAAGAGTGGGGGACAGATAGCAAGCTTGTCTGCCGCCAAACCGAACAGTCAGTTGCGTTCGAGTTGTTGAGTTGAGTAGACCTAAGGTGAAAGAAGTAATTGTGCATACAAGTGAGAATAAATTATAGTTGGTGATAGTGCTGCGTTTTATTTCATCAAATTTGTTTTTAATTTTTTTAAACGCAGTCTCAAGTAAATATTTGTCTCAAAAATTTGCATATAAAAAGAAATATGTTTTACAAATGTTTAGGCGTGTAAACCACGCTCAGCCGATTTCGAGATGCTGAAAGATAAAAAAATGTACATTTGGACGCCCCGTGGGAACGCCATTATCTTGAAAGTGTTTGTTGTTCGATCCTTGAACGCGAAAACTGTGAATTTTTATTTCAAACAAAAGATCTTTGGTTATGTAAATGTGTCGCAACTCGCGTAGCTATACACTTGTTGTATTTAAGTGTTACCGAAATTTTATCCGCAGGAGAAATTTTGTACAAAAATTTTTCTATTTTAATAATTCTTGGTACATTTTCATAGCAATTCTGCATACTTGTGAGAAAAGACTTCATAAATAGATGTGTACGTACAATTAGCAGCAGGTGTAAAACTTTGTAATTTTATTAGGTCACGTCTAGCACCTTTTGTTCAATATAAACAACGAATCAATATTTGAAGTGATCTCACGATTAGTAGACCCATTTTGTAACTGACTATGTCCTTTAGGGAAAAGGACTCGATCAAAGTCATCAAGTTACTCCCTAGATATAAACCAGGCTGTCATGGTTTTTCGATTTAAAAAAACCGGCCAAGTGCGAGTCGGACTCGACTCGAGGGTTCCGTATTTTTTTTAAATTATTATGATGTAAGTAAAAGTTTACGGTTTTCGCAATTTTTCCTTTATCTGTACTATAAGACGTTACTTCGTACCAAATTTCAAGATTCTAAGTTCACGGTAAGTACCCTGTAGGTTTTGATTCCCGTGCGAGTTTCGAAAATTTGCGGCATAAACGGCTGTATCTTTTGATTGCTTTGGCTTAGAAGTTTGATTTTTTCACAGCTCCAAGGGACAGTAGACCTGAGTATTAGATATAAATTTCAGTTTGATACCTCCACGTGTTCCTGAGAAAAACGGTCTTGACAGACGGACAGACGGACTTACGGACAACGAAGTGATCCTATAAGGGTTCCGTTTTTTCCTTTTGAGGTACGGAACCCTAAAAAATAACGGGTTGCACTCTGGGAGTGCCGGCAGAACTGAAAACCGCTTAAACGAAAATAACGATCAATAACCTGGCATCAATATGAAAGTTGGTAGTAATGAGAGATATTTATATAATAGTTGTTATTAACTAATATACGTAAATCTTTCAAGTGTGAGAGTTTATGTAATTTGAAATATGTCAACGATAAATGGTCTTACGAATTTTCGATCAGGGTCACGTGTTTTGACACGACATTAACATTGTTTACCTATCCCAAAAAAAAAACTCTGATGTGCACAACGCCGCTAAAGAAGTTTTCACTTCAAAAAAACATTTCACTCCGAAATAGTTACAAGTTTTTACATTACAAAAACCTTGATACTGGCCGAAACATTTCATTCAAACAGAATAAGACATTCATTGTTAAAAACATTCGTACTTAATCAGATACCGAGTAAATCAAGGGTCGTTGACAAGGGAGGCACAAAAGACCGAGAGTAGGACAGCAAAATGTAACCTGGGAGACGACGGCCATTGTCTGAGTCTTGGAGTCGGGGCCTCATTGTATCATTAATGAGACATTTTCCTATAAATATCGGTACAGTGGCCTGTGCTCCTAGATTAGGGTTGTTTTGTCACAACAAATGAACGAAGACACGTTTCACGTCACTTCAGGTGAATATAACTTTCGAGTAAGTATCGAGAAAGTGAAGTAAAAAAATGTATGACATATTGAGCAGCGTTCCTATCGGACGTAAACGGAACGAAATTTTCCTATACATTTTTTGACATTACGTGCTCGATACTTACTCGATACTATTTCGATAGTTGTTCGTGCTTGCCCTACAGATACGAAAAGCGCGATGTAGACATTTTTTATACAGGCTGTTTTTTTATAAGTTTACGTTTTTAATGGGACCATGTATGTAAAATTTTAACCATAAAAATAGTGTTATTTATTTATTTAATATTTAGGAAGACTAACAACTGGCCTAAACATAAATAGCACTAGAAAGAATTCAAGAAGTCATTTACAGGTCCTCACATATAAATAACTGGCTAATCTACAAAAAAGCGATACAATAAGCGTACAAAGCAAACAAGACGTTACACTAAAAATATAAAAAAAAATCAATTTAAAAAAGAAGTTAATTACATGCATAAATCTACGAAAATATCACATTAAATATAGAGTACTGCACACATATTCATCTTGAAAACAATAAAAAAAAATATATCGAATTGTAAAGAAAAAAATTTTATTTGATAAATATTAAATATGTCATTTGAATCTTTTACGTGGTCTCATTAAAACCATAGTGTTATGGGACATAAAAAAAACACTTTGTATAAAATAGATAGGTCAGCGCTCAACCTCTATCTCACGGTGGGTGATAGACAAGCGATAAGCCTGCCTAGATGACTATCCTACTAATATTATAAATGCGAAACTACCTCACTTTTTTTATTTATTACTCTTTCACGCAAAAACTACTAAACCGATTAAGATGAAATTTGGTACACAGATAGAAGAAAAGCTACTTTTTATCTCGAAATTCCCACGGGAACGGGAATTACGCGATTGGAACCGCGGGCGAAAACTAACACGTACATAATTATCACTGGCTTGAAAGTCCCAAGTTGTAAGCCAGACTTAGACATGTTATTGCTTTTACTACAGTTGCAGATAGACTTAAGCCAAGATCAATTTAGGATCAGTTAATTATAACATTTAACCTTTGAAATTCAAGGATTTGGAAGGCTCAAGCGGTGTATGTTGGAGATAGATCTGACATATCAAATTAGTGTATGTCTTAGATAATTGTCAGCACCTGTGATAGTACAGTCAACGCTGCCAATCACAGTGAAGATCAGCTTCTATCGCGTATTATAATTAAATTCATGTACAGCCAATGGCCTCGTGACTTTAACACTAGATTGCCGCCGTCCCATTTTTGTCCCACCCGCAACTTTGATCGTGTCTAACTTTTTTTTTACGTAGGTCCATGAATTTTTTTGACATTTAATATTTTGAAATAAAACAACTTTTGCGGATAATTAAGTGCGATTTATTTACCCGAAATATATATTTGGTAGTAGAATTTTTGTCATCAACAGTTTACCACGGCAACTGAAAAGGTGGCGAAACCAAAAAACCTCAAATAAACCGAAAAATAATAGTACCAAATATATATTTCGGGTAAATAAATCCTCCGCAAAAGTTGTTTTATTTCAATTATGAGTTCGCGAAGATACTTAAGATGTGCTTATTTAATAGTTTTTAAAACATATTATATTTAAGATGTTTTTTTATCTAATAAAAAGAAACGTAAAAAAATAAAACATCGTTTTACCTAGAACAGACAGCCGTTGGGTCATTTTTGTCCCTTCAGTTTGCGGGAGTGAATGGCAAATACCTGACTAGCTGAGTAAATTATATCCATTCTCGGAACACGTTAGTCAGTAGTGCCGCAGCAATCTACTAACACCGTCTATGTCACGTACGTGTTACGCTGTCACTGTAAATAACGTAAGTACTGATTTCGGTTCGCATGGTTTTCGATTTCTGTAATTTCCGTTCGCTAATTTAATGTTATTGTTATTCCTGAAATTTTTGCCTGTTAAATTATTATTATGCAGAAATGCATCGTTAAATTCATCCTTAAAGCATTATTCAATATTCTTTGCCAATTTGTTTAAATAAAAATACCCTCGTGTTCTTAATTTTCGTCACCCTATTCCGTCACGCCAAAACGTACCGTACGTTCCGTACTTATTGATGATCCCTGGCTGAGCTGATTGTATGATCGAAGTACAATTTTTAAATATTTTTTTTTATTATTTCACACAACTAGTAATTTTTCTTTTGGCCTATTACATCTGAATAAATACTTGTATGCTGATAATTTCTATGTATGTCTTATTAAAAGGAAATTCATAAATTCTCGCCACCGCAAATCTAATTATCGTCACGCCCAAATATTTATCGTTTCAGAAATCCAAAGTTTTTTGAAGTGCCATATGTACACATTTATAAAGTTTAACGTGTTTTTTAAGTTTTATTTTCTGTAAAAAATCGTGACGGAAATTAAAAACCTTGTCGTGAGAATGACTGACTTATATTTTATATAAACTACTACCCCTTAGAACTGCCGCTATGCCAATTTTGACCCATTAAAATTATTTCAAAGTTCATTAGTATAAATCATTAAAATATAGTCAATATGCAATTTGTTACGTACATAAACGTGTTTAAAGTAAGTTACAAATTGTTTTGATAATAATTTTATGCTTTATACTTATGATAGTTGCTTTAAATGTAATGGGACAAAATTGGTACGTCTACATTCTAGGGAGTTCAACATTTTCGGCACTCGAATTTAAACAATGCGTCCATCAATCGACTGTGATGTTCAACTAGCTTTCGATCGCGGTTCCTGTTCTCGTGGGAATATCGGGATGAATTGTTACTCTCAGTCCTTTCCATGTCTATGCTAAAAATCAACTGGATTGGTTGCTTAGTTAGGGCTTGAAGGAATGACAAACAAAAACACTTTCGCATTGATAAAATTAGTTGGGATTAGGATTTAATGTGCAATCGAGCATTATAAAAAAAACTTTTACAAAAAAAGTTAAGTTGAATGCCTCGGCTGACACCGACTCCAAAAGATTTATTTTTTGCTTTTTAGTTTTCGAAGTCGGTTTTAATTTTTTATCAAAGTTGTTTATTTCACAATTTTTAAAGGTAGAAGAGGTCCCGTGCCTACGCTAATAAGCTTATGTCAACTCCTCATCACCTTTTACAAAATGCTGCGTTTCCCGATGCAGGGACGTTACTTATTAGGGAGTTCTCTGGGTACTTCATCATCAGCTCCACTTCATCACATGCATTGATTCGAGCATAAATTGCTTATGAACCACATTAAAGTAATCGTATCGCGTCCATGAAATGCTATTTAATAGTTCCAAAGACCATTTGTGGTCTTCATCATCAGTACCACTTCACCAAATGGTGCTTTCTGGAAGTATATGCATGAGTTACTATAGAAAACTTCGTAATAGCTATAGGAGTGCCTATAATATTTTTAGAATTCCCTGGATTTCTCCAGGATCCTATCATCAGATCTTGTCATGATGACTATGGGACCACATGACAAGGTTTCCCTTTCAAACAAAAAAGAATTACTCAAATCAGTCTTGCCGTCTTCGAGTAATCAAGTTACATACATAAAAAAAGATTCCGTCGAATTGAGAACCTCCTAATTTTTTTGAAGTTGGTGAAAATACCAGACATTAGCGAAATGTGAGACAAACATACGGGTCTATCAATCAACAGATCATAATATGCGTACCAATACATGCTAAGGTACAAAAGGTATAACACAATCTCTTCACCTTTCTATCATTGTCACAGTCAACAATAAGACCTCAGCTTGTACCAAAAATAAGGGTAAAAAGCGATCCATTTTGCAGGACCATATCTCATTGGAATTAATAATACTGGGCATTTTTCCAGGCAGAAAAAATGATAGGCAAACCAGCTGTCTTCCAGTGGTACCTACCTATATATTATTTTCTATTGTGCTGGACCTTATTGTCATGTCGACCAGATTACCGTGATCCTCCAGGAGTAAATTCGAAGGGCTTATGCTGAGTATTTGGGACTTTCGGGAGATTTACTTATAGTGGTTGCGTTCAAGTACCTACAGGATCTTCATTAGGCTGCAAAAATAATGTTATTTTGGTGAAATTAATGTTAACATTTGTCGTCTTTCCTGTTGTTGTTGTTACGATATAATTAGTATGGGCTTCACCAAATGTAGTTCAAATAGGCAAGGGAAATTCTTTCTTAAAAATATGCTCCTTTGTATGGGTTATCGTTAGTTGGTTATTTAGTTTCTAAACTAGCGTGGAATTTGATTATATCTCGTTTTCTAGACATTTCTAAAAATATTCGCGAGAATTAAAACCTGTGTTTTTGTCTCCAATGCCTTAACTATCTATCTTTCTTTCAATATTCTTCAAAATTGTTTATTGTTTTTTTAGCATGAAGAGTAAGAAGACAGGCAAACAAATTCAGATTAAAAAAAACATAATATAACCATTGCATTCAGCTCGTTACAAAGTGTTAATAGTATTTTATTCTGTCCCAGTCGCAGCTGTAAGGGGCACTTGAAAACCCGACTCTGTGTCAACGAGATAAGATCGACAATGGCATGTACGTTGAGCTCCTGAAAGAACACGATTCGGAGCTTTAAACTGAGTATGTTTCAGGAATTCTTGTGTAAAACGAATACGCAACTTTAACTAAGTACATTCTGCTGAAAGAATGATACATTGTTTGCAGGGAACTCCTGTTTTAGCTAGTACCTAACTACCCAAGTAACAAAATTTGGTACTATAAAAGTACTTAGAACGTTTTAGAATGTGCTAATGAATAGCACTGTAATACTACTCTAATAAAATCCCAAATAGGCCCTAGTTTTATCCTTATTTATACTATAACCGTTACAGAAAGGCTCTCATGGTGATAAGTCAGCTCTTTAGTTCAAATGTAATACTCGGGAACTGCCGCGGTAAAGCTTTTATAGCATTTTTCATCATAGATTTTGGTTGCTTAGTTACGACTGTGAATTACAAAATTGTCAATGATACAAAAAAACTGTATGAAAATTTTTGTGAAGATATCATTTCTTTTTAAGATCTGGTACCACATCTGGAAAAAATGCGGTCCGTCGCCGCGCTCAAAGCCCGTGATAAAAGCTAAGCCATAGCTTAAAAAAAATCGGCCGGGACTTTAACATGGTCACGTAGCGATTTTGATAACCCGCTGGCACTTGTCACTGTAGACACGGTCCAGTCACTGTGCATCTGATCGATAGCATATAACCTCCCAATTTAAGAGTTCGTATAGCTCCACTGATTCATAAACTGTGAATGTTTTGTCAGTGTTTTACGAGTGAAAATCCTCGCTCTTTAGATTTACGAGATAACTTTGTCTGGGCGTTTCGCTCGAAACTTATACTTCCTAAGTGGCAGATAAAAATATTATGGTGCGCATTAAAAAAGTAACAGTTAATTGTAGTTTACTGCAATTAAGAACATGGGAACTTCTCTGTGATTACAATTTCTAATGTTTCAAGGCCACAATGGCGATAACGCGATAACATCATAACTTAAATTATCTCTGTATATCTGTAGGGCGGAACACATAGGATAAGGGGTTTACATAATTATTTAAATCATCTCTGTAAGGCGGTCAAAGAAACTACGCCATGGGTTCACAAAGACTACGGCATCGGCAGCGGCGGGAGATTTAAATTTACTTTTCACCATCCAATTATTCCTTTTACTTTTATTCCATACAACGCGGACAAAGTCACCAGTCACGGCTAGTGTCTCCACATCCCCAAGTTTAGGGGACATAATCACAGCCAGCTATTTTGATGTAAGCCACTGCCCTAGTTGATATACTTTCAGAAGTTACAAAGAGACGCGACTGGCGCCCCGCCAGGCCCTTGCTTGGAGAGTTCTTTTGTTCCGCGACTGCGACAGACAGACAAGCAAAACAGGATGACTAAGTATTACACTGGTACTACTCTTCAATTTGCTGATCGACGGGAGTGTGTGGAAGTACAGAAAGTTATTTTGGACAGTTGTGGAGTTAAAGTCATTGAAATTATTGTGTTTTTTTCAGGATTACAACGCGTTTCACGTTTCTTTGTGAATAGATATAATGATTTTAGTATAAAAATCCCATCAATTAAAACTAATGACCCGTGATGGGAATGGGAAAACATTGGTCATAAATTTAATTTTCTTTATAACAACTTACGACGGGAACTGGGAATTCCAAACATAATATTAAGGAAGTTATATTAGACTTTTTTTATGAACGACGCGACGGGGAGACTCTTAACCTTCATCATACCTGATGTTAAGTTTGATAAGGCTGAAAATGGAAGCGAGCCTCCTCCGAAATCCTTTATCAGTGAAAAACTGGCTATCTTACATCTATTGATCTACAATGCTGAAACCATTGTTGTTTTGGCGTCAGACTTAGATAAGATGGTGGTAGCTAGCCAGGCGGACTTACAACAAGTCCTACCACTAACCAAACTGAATACAATATGAACCCTCGCTATATACTAGACCACAGAGGCGGTAAACTGAGAATGTGGTTATAGGTAGTGCGTAGTGAGAGCTTTCTTTCAATTTATTTTTTAAATTATAGAAATAGGCTTATTGCTAAATAATATAAGACGTGAATGTCCGAATGGGCTGAATTTATAGCTCAGTATCTCTTTAATGCTTATTTTTTTATTATTTTCTTCCTGATACCTACATGTTGATGATATTGACTAACCAACAAGAATGTTTCGTAGTTCTATACCCAGCTGAGAACAATTTACGTTTGCGAACGATAAATTATCGAAACCCCACAAAACTCATGTTACAAAAGAGCAACTGTTCCAACTACAAAATACAACACCACCTCTAAACAGCACATTTCAACTCGAAAGTTCAATGGAACTTCGAAAACAAGCGATAAATATAATACGTGTCGAAAACAGTCGGAGTTCTGACATAAGCGAGTTCGGTCTACTCCCACTGCCCTATAGCGAAAATTTCAAATTGATACAAGCAAAGCGTTGGCTACCCGCCAGCCCTTTTGCTGAAGAGCCTTTTGTCGCTGCGATACGCTGCGCTGAAGCGCTTCAACGCTGAAAGCTTCGCGAGTAAGCAGCTTTCGAGTTTGTGGCTTTATGATATGTGAGATGACCATCGGTGTTAGGGATGTTAACAAATATGGATCTGAACGGTTGCGGAAAGTTATTTGGACTCTGGACAACTTTTCAAAAACGAGCTTACACCAATACTACATTACGTAATAATTTTCATTTTAACTGGGTGCCTAGTAAATAAACCCAGGTGGGTTTTATCCCGTCCCTCTGCAAAATGCTTTTTATAATGTGACTGATGAAACAGAAATGAAATTAATAGATATAGAATGTACAAAACACCCCGTTTACTCTGGACGGAATCAAGTTCATATTAGGTTCGAATCAACGTCAAAATTGTTATTTTGGTACTTTGAAAAGGGTTGCTATGGTTTCCATAGTACCGTTTTGACATTATTTACTCTACGTACATCTTATGTTTTGGCGCGCACTGTAGGGTTAGCACGAAAAAAAGAGAGTAAATAATAAAAAAGTCCGTAAAAGTTGTTTTATTTCAATGAACAGAAGGCCTAGCACGAATAACTTTCGAGTAAGTATCGAGTAAGTTTCGAGCACGTAATGCCAAAAAATGTATAGGAGTATAGTTTCGTTTACGTGCGGTAGGAACGCTGCTCAATATCTCATACATTTTTCTACTTCACTTCCTCGATACTTACTCGAAAGTTATTCGTGCTAGGCCTTCTGTTCATTGAAATAAAACAACTTTTACGGACTTTTTTATTATTTACTCTTTAAGCACGAAACCCGTAGTTTCGGCCTAAGTTACGGACGTTTCCTACTCCGTGGGGCCCGTATCTTAGTTGACGGGCTTATAGAGTAGGCCTCCTGATGTGAACCCAACTCCGTCAAGTGTAACCCCCTGATTGTAAAAATGGAGCAGCAATGACATTCAGATTGAGTGCACACCAAATTGTGGAGGAATTAAACGAAAAACAGTAGATAGCTTACCTAAAAGCAGGTCGTCTGATTTCTATCAAGTTGTAAGCTTAATATGAAAATAAGTGAAACGAAACCCAGACAAATGTAACATTTTATGAAATGTGAACATTTAAATCGGCCAAAACTCCATAGCCAGCCCTGCCCTGGACTACCCAGGCACTAACGATGCTCATTAGTACGCAAGAACAATGGTGCGCATACAATTTGATAATGCATTGTTGCACTTTTCTCTATTTCGGGTTTCTTGTTTTGAGAGAATCCTTTGTGAATTTCAAAGCACTTCTTTTAGGGGTGTTTTGTCGGTAGTCCGAACACTAATTGATTTACTTTTTTTATCTTTATTTGAAAACAAAAACAGAAAATCTTTAGGAAGACCGTGTTTATATTTCAAATAAATGTTAAACCAATGTAGATTGGTTGACAGTAAATAATTAATGGAATAGCAGTTAGCTTTCCGGAAGTCAAACGTTCCGAAAACCTCTAGATAATATTATTTGGCTAGCCATTGACAATGTTGGTGGAACACCACAATATTAGACCAAGCACTGCACCAACGCGCTCCACAAATGACACCTGAAAATTCATTATGCAATTTTATACACCACCAGGGGCCTCTTTTACGAAAATATTACTTTATTAGCTTATTGTATTAATTATCATTAAACAAGAAAATATACTAGAAAAAAACAACTTGTCTTATGTCGCCCTGACGGGACATGAGACAGGTTGCTTTTTCAGTATATTTTCTTGTTTAATATTTATCACATAAAAATAGCATTGTAAAATGCAAAATTAAAAAGTTAGTATTAATTATTAGTTCTAATAAGTCCTGGTTCACGAATGATTTTATTAGACTTGTAACTAATAGTAATAAGCTAATAAAAAATATTAGTTTGGATGGGCTGTGGCGCCTTAAGCACAATATAGTAGAAAAAAATAATCAAGAAAGATATTTTATATGTTTTAATTTCTTACGTGGTATGACTTGAAAATTATTTGTCCTACTTATCAGTAAGACATGGCAAATTGACATATTGTGAATGTGTGCAGTCTTGGTTACAGATTTCAAAGCAAATTACTACGGACGATGTATTCATTATCTACTCAACTTGAACAAAAAAATGGATGAATTTCGATCCTTATATGGATGAAAAATATTTTTCCGCGAATTGTTAAATTATTGTAATTTATTAGTTTTATAATTAATAACTGCTTTTTATTTATCCACACAATAGGCGCAGTAGGTGAATAAAGAAGAGTAGGCTCTCCGGGGATAAGTGTCTTAACCTTGGGCAGACTTGAATCATTTGCTTCATTCTGGATTCTTACCAAAAGTCGCTTCGCTCGGTAATTAACATCTTAATTCCGTCACTACGTTTCTTCATTTTTCAAAGAATTCAATATGCTGCCCGTGACATAAGACTGCTTTATCCCCTTAGTGCATACCTAATCTATTATTATTATTATCTTAACATTATTCTTTGGTCTTTAGTTCTCATTGTAAAGGCATACGCAATAAATATAACCGTAAAATACTAACACAATCCATTTGCTGCGTCAATAAACAAAAAAACCCAATAAAAATCCAAGCCACTCAATTCGTTATACAAGTCGCCACTTGTTCAGCTACGAGTCTTACTAAATCTCACCAAACAAGCAATGTACATTCAGGCCAATGGTTGGACCGAACTAAATCAATTCCACATTAGGCACTCTCCATTGGCATCTAATGGCTGTTATATTTTCCTCGGGTTTGTTTGGTATACACATAAAAAAGGGATCTATGTATTTTTTCCAAGCACACACACCGGTTCGAATATCCATCGAGGATGTCCAATTTGAAATGGACCATACCGACTGTTCAACAGAGACTGATTTTGAAAGTCTTTGGAGCTTAAAGTACCTATAAATTTACGATATTGCCGAAAATTTTATGTATTCATCCATTAGGCGTGCATGAGGATTTCGATGACACATTGGGCTTTAACGAAACATCGCGAACGAGTCGGCAATTTGTAGGCAGCGTTTCATAAAAGGGAAAAGATGGGTATTTTGAGCAAAGCTAAATCTGAATGTACATGATAAATATTAAACAAGAAAATATAGGTACTAGAAAAAGCAACCTGTCTCATGTCGCTCTGACGGGATAATACTCTGTTTAATATTAATCACATAAAAATAGCATTGTAAAATGCAAAATTAAAAAAATATAACTGCGTGTACATATTTTTAGTGTAATGAAATATAAGTTTAGTTCCATGATTTAAATTAGACATACGGGTATTTTATCAAAACGGTAGCCTGATAAGTTTGCACTTTTCTTTAATCATAGATTTAGTTTCAGTATGAGTAATGATGTTTTTGAAACTTGAGACCATTATTATAATTCTGATTATATCATTAAATTTAAAAGTCCAACACTAGATTTTCAATACATCTAAGACAAATTCAAAATCAATATCATCCTTACATTCAGCACCCATAGCATTTGTGCAGGTTGCAGTACTCTGATTGGTGAGAGGACAAAGACTGCACTTGGACTCCCGCCAGGGTATGTCAATACGGACTACACGTACTGCTGACGTTGCAGAAAGGTAGGCTCTTTTACACGGTTTCAATTTAGAGTCCCAGATTCCATTACATCATTTTAGATTCAAATCTCTTACTCGAGTCTAACTATACTTTAAATTCTTTCTGAAGCTTCGATTTTTTCGTATAGATTTCACTTCCACCGACAAAGAAAGCGTAAAAATTTTCACAGTAAATTTTTCATCATGCCAACTCGTGTTTCGTACTCCATAGCCTATGCAAGCTCGTCTAACAAGTGCACTAGAACAAAACTGGGATTTGCGCAGTCCAGCGGCTATCTTTGATCCGCAATCGTAGTCATTACCATATCAACTAGTGAGTTGGCAAAGTGCCAACTTAGCTCTCAACTGAGCTCGTGCGTAGATTACCCCACTTTTCAGTAGAAGTATCTGTGACCATGTTATTCGTGGTTAGTACTTGCATGGCATAACTCATCGGAAGTTCTAGTCTAGGTTTTCAATATCGGATTTATTCTATTTAGTTAGTAATAAAGGTTTTTTCACATTTTATTTTTGAGGACCTTACAGAAGTGTAGATACCACAGGCACAGCAATGTAGATAACAAAGTGTTACACAGTATCATCACTATAAAAACGGTCCTAGATTTTAACACAGCTAACATTAAACTGAGGAAAACGAAATCGTAAACACTGGTTTCATACGAGCTCAGCCAGCGTTTCACCGACACTCCATAGTGAGGTTATGGCGAAAATAAACTTCAAGCTAGAATACTCTCGAAAAGTTTGGACTTAAATCCACCCCTTTTAGCGTTAAATAAAAATGAGCCTTCATATTTTCTCACAAACACTTTGAGGCTCTAATTATGTTTTATGGTAAAGTTCATAAAGGCGAAACTTTAAAAATCTTTTATTCCGTAATTAACGTTTCACGTACGACGGCAAATGAACATGATTTAAATATAGAAAGAAAAGGCATTTCGAGTGAATAACGTTGATTCTGATATTAAATGTAAATCATCTAGGTAACTAAAAAACTAATTATGATGTAAGAATGTATGCGGTACTAAAATCTGGTCAATATTTTACTACAATAAAGACTAATTAAAAACCCTTTAATTAACTGAATATTTATGTAACTATCAATACTAATATTATGAAGCCTAAATTGCTTACACCGGAATTTGATAAAATCCCTAGATAATATCGAACGTTGCAGATCCTAAGCACTCAGTACAAAGCAATTGCCCCTACTAAAGGTTCAAGAGCTCATTTAGGTGTAATAGTTAATGTTTTATCGTCACATTAAGGTCACGCTGCTGCCGCATTACCACCGTCATTGTTTGCTGAGAAAAACACTCGTTTTGCACAATCACTGTGTCTTTACGGCGAAGTAGAAATGAAATAGTGTGTAATAAAAGCGAATAAAAGAATATTGTGTCGCCCCTTTTGGTTGTGCTGTTTTATTATCTGTTAATCTTAGGGCAAGTTCCGGCAGTGTTGTTATTTGTACATTTTTAGTTATGAGTATAATAAGATTTCTGTATAGTAAAAGACCTGATATCCTAATTTTGATCTAATCCGTTTAATATTATAAATGCGAAAGTTTGTTTGTTTGTCCTTCCTTCATGCTCTAATATAACAACCAATCGACTTGATTTTTGGCATAGATTTTGTTTCGTTATCGTATTCATTCTAAACGCAGAATCGAAGGTTCTAAGGTTTTACGTATGGTAACACAAAGCAGTTTGGAAAAAGGCTGCTATGTGCGCACGTCAAAAATATCAACTGGATCGAGGGTATACGAAGACTAAAAGTATACTCCGCCGGCTCCCGTCTACGCACCAGTAGTCACTATCGGCGCGCGCGACCGCGAACAGTTCGTTCTCTCCTTACCATATAATCGAAGCTTCGAGAGCTACCTAGCAATAGCAAGTGACCGTGCATACATCGGCTTGGTGATCTGGTTACACCATCGGAGAAGGCGGAATTCAGCGAGTGCAGCAGCAGTATCCAAGGTACGTGCGTTCATTGTATTGTTGTTGCCTACACTACCTGTGAACCTTCAGATCGCGATTATCGGAGACCTTGTTCCAGGTCTACCCAGGGTAGCAGGACGCTTTCCATAGCTAAAACGTGCGAATGCTACATCTTTATGGTGCCGAAACCCGGGACTTCCGCCTAGTCTAAATCGTATCGGTGTGATTAGTTTCTGATGGATCGTTAAAATTTAATTAAAATTTTACTTTATCTATTTAGAAATCACAAACGTATTATCATCTTCGAACTAAATTCGTCAATAATACCCACAACTGATTTAAAGGATTGTAAGATCAAACTACGTAATCATTTTAGCTTATCGGTACGTTAGTTTTTAAATATCGGCTTACAATCATTTTATAAATCGTTGTTTGATTGATTTATTTGGCAGCTAATCGTTATTTTTTTTTGTTTGTTAAATATTCAAACATTAATCGTTAACTGCACCAATTAATACAAGGTTTAACTTGTTTAGTCATATCGTAATCTTTTATAAAAAAGGAACAAAAAAAAAAAATATAGTCGTCGTTTAAATAGTCGCTTTAAGCTTACTGTAATCAGTCGATTTTTATTAAGTTAACAGCATTACATTCGCGCGCAAGACAGCCACAGATACGAAACCTGTTTCCCGGCCGGCCGCGGCCGCTCGCTATTCGATTCACGTTGATAGCTAGTCATAGATCTATATTGATTGTGCGTATTCATTCTCGTTCGCCATTGTAAAGTTACCGCAAACGAAATGTCGCTTCTTAGTAAACAATCGACTCGGAAACAAAGTGTTTTAAAAAAAAGTAAATCGCGGTCTACTGAATTTGAATATAGTGTTGCCGATTTGCCATCGTTGCGTAGAAAACGTACTATCGCTTATAATCGGTTGGCGAAGGCTTTGGAAATTGGTTCTTTGGCGCCTAGTGATATTACCAAGCGCGACTTATTTTTCTCCTACCATCAGGAAATAAAAAAAATCGTTGCAAATTTCGAAGACGCGCATTATTCGATTTTAGAAATTTCTGGTGACAGTGAGGGTGGGGATAGCGGTGACATTCAGGAACGTTTCGATGAAATGTATTTTAATGTTTTGTCGATTAATCGTCAATTATCGAACAGTGACTCATCGTCTGGCCAGTGTACCACTAAATCTTCACCGAATATTCGTTTGCCGAAAATTGTGCTACCTACTTTTTCTGGGAATGTTAAACAATGGCCCGAATATATCGACACATTTAATGCCTTGATACATAATTCCGGTTGTTTATCGAATACAGAAAAGTTTCATTATTTGATCTCATCGCTTAGTGGAGATGCGTTATCCGTGGTCAAGGCCTTCCCGGTGACCCAGGAACATTATAATGATGCGTACCAAGCACTGACGGCGCGTTATAAATGTAAACGGGAATTGGCTTTCACTTGTTGGAGGGATATCCTTAATATCGAAATCAAATACAATAATCCTCATGAATTTCGGAAATCACTTGATTTATTCGAAGAAAACTTATGCATATTGAAAACTATCGAATTGCCAATCGATAAATGGGATTTTGTTCTTGTGTATCATATCCTATCTAAACTAGACACGGGTGTTAGACGTGATTTTGAGGAAAAATATTCACACATCGAACTACCCACGTACGAACAATTAAAAACGTTTTTAAAATCTAAGTGCGAGGCTTTGGTGCGAGATACTCATTTCAGTGAATTAATTAAATCGAATAAATCAATTAATAAGCTTCCTGTAACTACTCAACCTAAAAGAATACACCCAACCAACTCACTTGTTGCGGCGTCGGATGCACCTCATTCTAAGACCAATGTTCAGTTTGTCAAGTGCCCATTTTGTAGCGAACCACATTCTATCTCGAGTTGTACTAATTTCCTCAACAAATCGCTTGACGAGCGTATGAAAATAGCCACCGATAAAAAATGGTGCTACAATTGTCTGAAGCCCTCTCATCAGTTAAGGGACTGTAAATCGGTATTTTCTTGTCGAACATGTAAACGTAACCATCACAGTTTGCTCCATCGGGAGACTACTGCTGCCGCGAGTAAAAAATCCGAATCGTCACTTGTTTCAAAGGCTCATTCGAACACTTCTGTTCTACTCGCGACGGCTATCGTACATGTTACCGATTCAACTGGTAAAATGCATCCATTGCGCGCCTTGTTTGACACTGGGAGTCAAAGCAACTTTATAACGGAAACGGCAGTGAAACGCTTAAACTTAAAGTACAGTAAATCGACCGCGAGCGTCAGTGGACTCGGTGAAGCCCCTGCTCCCATTATTGGTGACGTCACGTGCCCAGTAGGGACAAACGATCGTGTAGCGTTCACTTTGAATATGCGGGTAATTGCCAAGATTTGTGGTGACCAACCAATTGCCAAATTAAACACATCAAACTGGTCACACATACAATCGTTACCGTTAGCAGATCCTGGTTTCGACATACCTGGGCCTGTTGACATTTTGCTCGCTGCTGATGTTTTTGCCGAATCACTTCTTAGTGAACGCACTCGAGGATGTAACAACCAACCTACCGCTTTTAATTCTATTTTCGGTTGGCTTCTTCTGGGAAAAACCCAACTCGCATCGACCAATTTGCTACATTCAACGTCACATATCGCAGATGATGGTTTAAACTCATTAGTTCATCGATTTTGGGAACTCGACTCCATTCCTAAAACATCGTTATTGACTCCTGACGAGACGTTATGTGAGCTAAAGTTCAATCAGGAACACTATCGTGATGACACGGGAAGGTACGTGGTTTCACTGCCATTCAAGGAGGAATCAGAACCCATCTTTACTGGTACTCGGGAGGTAGCACTTAGGCGCTTTCACGCAATCGAGAGAAGGCTCTCTCGCGCTCCGGACTTACATCGTCAGTACAGTGACTTCATGTCGGACTATGAGGAATCGGGTCATATGTCCCTGGTTCCTGTCGATGACGTAGGCAACGGAAAATACTACATACCCCATCACTGCGTATTGCGTCCGGACTCGTCAACAACTCGCCTCCGCGTGGTTTTCGATGCATCTGCAAAAGATTCTGACTCCCATTCGCTAAACGATTCGCAGCTTATCGGTCCTAAGCTTCAAAGTGACATTTTAAGAATACTGTTGCGTTTTAGGAAACATGACATTGTCTTCATGGCTGATGTCCGTCAAATGTATCGACAAATCTTGTTAACACCGTCACATCGGGACTACCAGCGTATTTTGTGGAGATCATCGCCTAGGGAACCCTTAATGGAGTATCAGTTGAATACTGTCACGTATGGTGTATCATCTTCTCCTTATCTCGCTTGTCGTACATTGCGACAGCTCGCCATCGACGAAGGTGAATCGTATCCGCTCGCTAGGGACGTAACCATGTCAGATATTTATGTTGATGATGTGGTAAGTGGATTCGGTACTCTCAGCCAGGCAAAGCAAGCTAAGTCTCAGCTCATCGATTTGTTTAACGTGGGACACTTTAAGTTGCGTAAATGGGTAAGCAACGTCCCAGATCTACTAAGCGATCTTCCACGCGAAGACTGTCTGCATGAGAGCATACCTTTAGACACAGCTGAAGAAGCTACCCATAAAATTCTTGGACTTGAATGGGATGCGAGGTCGGATGAGTTCCTCTTCAGGGTCACACCCACCACTCGTCCTTGCAGTAAACGAACCATTTTGAGTGAACTTGCTCGAATCTTTGACCCGCTAGGATTTCTAGCTCCAATCACAATTCAAGCGAAATGCCTGATGCAAAAACTTTGGATACTCGGTATAGGTTGGGATGATACTCCACCAGCGGAGATCGTAACCGCGTGGAATAAACATAAAACCCAACTGTCGCTACTTAGTCAAATTAGGATAGCTCGTCAACTCGCTAGCACCTCTGCCCATTCATACCAACTTCATGGATTCTGTGATAGTTCAGAATTGGCTTACGGAGCAGTTATATATCTTCGAGTTACGTATAATGATGGTTCTACTCGCGTTCATCTTGTGATATCAAAAGCTCGAGTGGCTCCATTGAAACGAACATCGTTACCGCGATTGGAACTTTGTGCTGCAGTACTACTTGCCGATCTGTACAAGTTTGTAAGAGAAACGTATCTTACCTCCATTCCAATACAGTCGGTCCATCTTTGGTCGGATTCCACAATCGTTTTGGCTTGGTTACGTTCTCACGCCTCTCGCTGGAATACATTCGTCGCCAACAGAACAAGCCACATTCAAGAAACAACACCATTAGACTGCTGGCATCATGTCCGTTCCGAGGATAATCCTGCAGACGTCAGTTCACGTGGCCAGTATCCTTCTGAACTCGTCCATAATACTTTATGGTGGACGGGCCCACGCTGGCTTGCCGGTCCTTGTGAAACGTGGCCACTACCAATGAACCAGACTCTGCCTGGAGATGAAGTCCTGATCGAAACAGAATCACGTAAATCTCTGGCTCTAGTCACAACGCCGACTAATGACGATTCCACGAGAAGTCCTTTGGCTATCCTAATAGCTAACCATTCTTCTCTACGCAAGCTAGTCGCAATCGTAGCGTATGTGTATCGTTTCATAGGTAACTGTCGTAATCTATCTCAAACGAATCGAAACACATTCTTAACCAGTATCGAAAGACACAAAAGCCTCCTGAATTTAGTCAAATACGTCCAAGTTCTAGCTTTTTCAGATGAGATAGAGAAACTAAAAACTAACAAAATCCTACCTAAACCATTTCGCAAATTGAATCCGTTTATCGATGATCAGGGTATTCTTAGGGTGGGCGGTAGAATTGCGAGATCTGGATTAAAATACGAACATAAGCATCCTGCATTCTTACCGGCTGATCACAGGCTTACCTACTTAATAATCGAAAATGTCCATCGTATTCACTGTCACACCGGTGTCAATACAACCCATTTCTTATTATTGCAACAATTCTGGATTGTATCAGCAAAGCGTGCTATCCGGCGATGTCTGTCGAAATGCCTTAAATGTTATCGTACCAATCCAAAGCCTTTGGCGCCGTTTATGAGCGATCTTCCGTCATATCGACTACAAGAAGTCAAACCCTTTTCTATAGTCGGTGTAGATTTCGGTGGTCCGTTCCGCATTAAACTAGGCCTGCATAGGGGTGCTAAAATAGATAAAGCCTACTTATGTCTGTTCGTTTGCCTAGCAACGAAAGCCGTACACCTTGAAGTGGTTTCAGCTTTATCGGCAGAAGGGTTTATTGCGGCTTTGCGTCGCTTTGTAAGCCGTCGTGGTCGTTGTAGTGAGATTCATGCAGACTGCGGAACGAATTTCGTAGGCGCCTGGAATCACTTATCGAATTTAATGAAGCAAGCATCACATTACGAAAGAATCCAATTCAAATTCAATCCTCCTTCTGCTCCACATTTTGGTGGAGTGTGGGAAATCCAAATTAAGGCTGCAAAAAGTCATTTTTATCGGGTTATCGGTGATCAGGTGTTAACATTCGAAGAGCTCACTACAATATTTGCTCAAATTGAATCAGTACTAAATTCACGGCCTCTGTGTCCTATTAGTTCTGATCCCAACGATCTTTCCGTTTTAACGCCAGGCCATTTCCTCACTTTGGAACCGTTAACCAGTGTTCCGGATGAGGATTTAACGAATGTCAAACTCTCTCGACTCAATCGGTGGCAATTGTTGCAAAACTTTCATCAGAATTTTTGGTGTAGATGGAAAAAGGAATACTTGAATTCTTTGACTCAGCGTGCAAAATGGACAAAAGATTCAAAACCGTTAACGATAGGTTCGATGGTGATAATGCGTGATGATAATCGTACTCCATTGCACTGGCCCTTAGGGCGAGTTGTACAACTTTTTCCCGGTGCCGATGGCGTAGCTCGTAGCGCAATGGTCAGAACCGTTAAAAATCAGCTTTTACATAGACCGCTAGTCAAATTATGTCCTCTACCAGTAGAAAACTAATTCGCCACACTTATCCCCTATCATGTTTTTTATTTATGTCATTCGTTATTCGTTTATATTATATAGTTTAAATTAGCTTTTCTTACCGTTTTAATTTTTTTTTTTTTTATCTACCTACTGGAAAATACTCAATCGTATTTTGGTGGGCGGGATGTTTCGTTATCGTATTCATTCTAAACGCAGAATCGAAGGTTCTAAGGTTTTACGTATGGTAACACAAAGCAGTTTGGAAAAAGGCTGCTATGTGCGCACGTCAAAAATATCAACTGGATCGAGGGTATACGAAGACTAAAAGTATACTCCGCCGGCTCCCGTCTACGCACCAGTAGTCACTATCGGCGCGCGCGACCGCGAACAGTTCGTTCTCTCCTTACCATATAATCGAAGCTTCGAGAGCTACCTAGCAATAGCAAGTGACCGTGCATACATCGGCTTGGTGATCTGGTTACACCATCGGAGAAGGCGGAATTCAGCGAGTGCAGCAGCAGTATCCAAGGTACGTGCGTTCATTGTATTGTTGTTGCCTACACTACCTGTGAACCTTCAGATCGCGATTATCGGAGACCTTGTTCCAGGTCTACCCAGGGTAGCAGGACGCTTTCCATAGCTAAAACGTGCGAATGCTACAGATTTAGTTGAAAGGACGGAGAGTAACATAGGTTTACTTCTTATCCCGATATTCCCACGGGAACGGGAACCACGCGGGTGAAACCACGAATGGAAGGTAGTTTCTGTATAAAGAAAGATCAAACCATGTTCGTATAAAAAGTAATTATTTTGTACATTTCCAAATCATGGTAATGTCGTTTTAACACGCAAGGTTTCTACTTCAGAATTAAGTGATTTACACTGTTTTTAAAACCATTAGTTTATGCATTTACATTACAGGTAATATATATATTTTTCCCTTCAGTTAAATTTCAGTTTCAATATTTTGATTTAGTTCACAAAAGCATAATGAATAAAAATTACTGAATACATTTTACAATTTTTCAATCTTATCAATAATGTTTAAGATTTAAAATAGTTCGCAGGTATAACAGAAAGATTTGAATAAAATAGAAATAGATATCTGATGCCACATAAATATGATTAGGGGATAAAACAATATAGTGTCCGTCCGTATATCAGTCACGAGGCACCAGAGGGACCGTATATTCTGTCAGAGCTATAATTTTTCATATATCTCTGATGGTACATTATTTACTATATCAGAATGCAGATTTGGGTGTCATTATTATAATATAACATTTAATAGAGTACACTTCTGTCTTTTATAAATTATATTTAAACGTATACTGAATAATACAATTAGCTATTGTTGTGTGGTACCCCCAATTTCCAAACGAGTGTCCAGTACCGAAAATTTATAGCCCATTCGCTTTTTCACATTGGAAATAAAAACCTAATTTATACGTTCGTAAATGAACAACAAAAGTTAATAAGTAGCAAATACAAAGGACTTAAGGCAAAGGACATAAAAAGGCTCACATTCTATATTTGTCCTATCGAGAAAATGTCCCTTTGGAGTAGGAAACGGCAATAAAGTCTGATGTGGCTCATTTAATATCTCTTTTGGATTTTATGGAGATAGACAGAGAGGGGAGATCATCGCGACCTTGTAGATTTTACGACTAATAAGTATTAGAATCGGATATGGAAACAGTACACTTTGTCGCCAAAGGAAAACGCATAAAAAGACAAGCGTGAGTTGTACTTGGATTTACGCCGAATTTATTTATGTCTGTATTATCTTTTACTGTCGAAAATTTATTAAGGGATTTATTCCTTATTTTAGGAACTGGTTTTCAGGCTATCTAGATCTATTTCTGGTTGTTTTAAGTCTTGTGTGTTTTCGCAGTTTATTAGTTCGCTTTGCTACCTTACAACTAAACCCAAAGCCTCCAATTCTAAGTTCAACGTCAATATTGTTTCTCAAATCAATGATTTCACCAAACTCACTACCCAATTCCAATACAATAACAGCAATCATCCCAACATTATACACCCTCAATATCGTAATCCCAGTACGAGACATTTTAAAACTCGTTCCACTATTTTCAAAAACAATACTGTTATCCAGCATCAGCTATTTTTATCTCCGCTGAACCTGGGTGATCCCTCAATCTGAGAGGATTATACCCGCGCGTCTACCCGCTACCCGCCGTCCGCAAAATAAACGTGCTGCGAACGGGATATATTCTACGATTGGAATGCATTATTTTGAAACTATGATTATGTAAGGGAAAGTTTGAAAATACATTCTAACAGATAGAGGGATATATTTAACAAATTGCAATGCATTTTTGAAACTATGATGACGTAAGGGAAATTCGGAAAGTACGGTCTAACAGATGGTAAAGTATAAGACCATATGTACTTACTGCGGATATGTTTGCTAATCTTCTTATTATCGAGTGAGGATTAGTATCCACCTCTGGTGTCAGAGTTTATCAAGCCGCTTACAAGGCCTCTGACTGGGCTTAACGACTGTAATCAAATGACAACAGCCGGGACCGACGTTTTAACGTGCCCTCCGAAGCACGGAAGCGCTTAGTTATAATACCACTATACGGTCACCCATCCGATACCTGACCGGGCCGAACTTTGCTTAACCAACGTGATCGAATACGATCAGTTTGTCAAGCGCGGCCATGAGCGCTTCCCTTCTAATTAATTTAATATGTTTGCATAAAGATGAGTTGTGACTACAGCAAAAAGATCTATGGCAATATGAAAAAGTTTTTCACATAGACCCAGGGTCGTCAGAGATGTAATGACCACGGAGATCATCTAATGCCACCACAGTGCTGATACAATAAATAAATATAAATAGTAGAAGTAAATTAAATAATGTCTACATTGCTCTGATCCAGAGATATGTAGTATAACCGCGCTTGTGTAACGGATATTAGAACCAACGAATATAAATGTTGGTAAGTACTATAAGTAAGCACTTAATATTGTCCGACGAACCGATAAATTAAATTAGTGTTTAATTTGCCTATTTTATTGTCAATGTGTTCAAGATAGGTATTTATCCATCATGATTGTATGGAATATCAATGGGAGCTTAACGGGCAACATAATATAAAATAATGTTTTAAATTATTGAAATTGAAAATACATAATTTCAAACATTATACATTTTCATTCCATTCATTATATTATGCGTTACGCATTATATTATTCAGGCTTCATTATATTATGCGAAATCGGTTGCCTACGTCAGGCATTATTTTAAAGAGTCGTTTTCATTCTATTTTTTTACAGGTGTCATACTCAAAACAATTTCTAGCCATTTAGTTCTTTAGTGGGATATCAATGATCCTACTATATTATTTAATGTGAAATGTTTGTTACTCAGTCACGCAAAAACTGCTGAACGGATTTTGATGAATTTAGCTCACAGATAGTGTATAGCCCAAATTAAAACATAGTATAGTATAGTAGCAGCCCAAATTAATCAAGTCAATCCGATATCCCAACGGGAACGAGAACTCGCGGGAGAAACCTAGGGCGACTACTAGTTTTCAATAATTGCATTTACTACTGCAGCTCATAAAAAGCAGTCAACAGAGTAGCAAATTAACGAGTTTCTTGTTTTCCTGACAATGTAAGAGATATGAATATTCATACAACAAGTCAGTTTGAGATAAAGAAACGTCCCATTTGAATGCATTACATCGCACTATTTTTACGCTTTTAACAAAGCGGCGACCGACCGCAAAGAGCGTTGTATTCTTTGAGGCAACGTTTCAGAAATTTCAGTGCTGTTAAAAAGTTAGGTATTTGGGTTTTGACTGTTTAATGGACTGTGTAATGAAGTTTAAACAAATATTACTTTTATATGCAGCAATGAAAAAAGTATAATACTTTTTTTGTTGGTAACAAAGCGTTTTGTTTTTGTATTCAAACATTCATTTCAGGATTTCGAAGTGGTAAAACAACAACGTAATTAACATAAAATACTTTTCTGAATTTAATCGCGTCTTTGATTTATTTTCCCCCAATTTGGGGATATCAAACGCGCTATATTTTACAAACTAGGGTGTAATTGTCCGTATTTTTAGATTTTTTTAGGGGTTTTTGATTTTTCCGACGTTTCGGCACCTTTTCAGCTGCCATGGTCTCGGGATGTCTACGAACTACCCGAAACGTCGGGAAGATCAAAAAACCCATAAAAAACCAAAACACGGACAATTACAACTTAGTTCGTGAAATATAGCACGTTTGATACCGTAAAAGTTGTTTTATTTCAATGAACAGTGCGCGCCAAAACATAAGATGTGCGTAATCGTAAATAAACTCAAAATTTTAAAACCGAGTGTTAAAATGAATACGCGATAAAATCCGGAATGTTGTGTTATTCAAGTACGAACCAAAAATGCTTTGTAAAGTACAAAGCATTTTTGGTTCGTACTTGAATACTTTATCAGGTATTTTAAGTTACTCTAAATTATAGTCGAAACAATTATCGATAACTAAAAAATAGAAATCTTTGACATTTTTTGATAATCAGAAACCAAATTAGCTCTCCCAAAATATAAAAGTAGCATATGCCTTAGTCATCCCTTGACCAAGGCAACAACCGAAAAGGTGCCGAAACGTCGGGAAAATCAAAAAACCTTGAAAAACACGGAAAATTTGATCTTAACTTGAAATACAGTGCGCTTAAAATCCTTAAAAAAATATTTATTTAAAGTATTTGGCCAGCTCATCGCTTCGTCGCGATATTAAATGAGTTACGAACTTCGGAAGGAGAGTAATGGTGAAAATGCGGTGGAAACGCAATATATTAAGATTTGTAAAGAAACGAAAAATGAAATTTGCCTAACGTCTCGGAGAATGGACCTCGTTTCGGAAATAATTGTGCGGAATAACTCTCGGAAGTAAGAAAAAAAAAACTTAGGTTTTTAAGTACTTAGTGGAGAATGTTCCACTCTGTTTTTTTTTTCATATACGTTTTTAATTTTATTGCACTCACGCCGACAGTTATCTTTAGTTAGTCTTAAAGCAAATTTGTAATTTAATTATGTATGAAATTTGACAATCTAATACATTACAGATTATATCAAAACATGTTTCTTAATATTTCAATTTGAAAAGCGTAGCTAATAGTTAGTTTGAAAAGGTAATTTGTTGGTGGTAGGCTTGTTGTTAGTCCGTCTGGCTAGCTATTAGAGATATTTTTTATATACTTTTTATTTTATTTTGATGAATTACGGGGAGACTCTTAGCCTTCATCATACCTGATGTTAAAAGCGAGCCTCTCCCGGAATCACTGAGAAACAGGTTACCTTATCTCTAACTGCCGGAACACAACAATTCTAAAAGCATTGTTATTATACCGTCAGAATTAGATAAGATGGTGGTAGCTAGCCAGACGGACTTACAACAAGTCCTACCACCAACCAAACCGAATACAATAAGTACCCCGACCCAAATTCCTCAGTGATAGAAGATTCCGGGAGAGGCTCGCTTCCATCTCCAGACTTATCAATATAGACTTATCAAAGCTACGAGTCAATCCGTTGTGCATAAAAAAAGCATTTTTGTTGAAAAACATTTTAAAACTATAGTCATAATTATTAGTCCTTACTAGTTAAATCCCTACGACTGAGCAGTTTTTTTTCATTTTATAACTACAAAATGTTGTGAGACTTG
Organism: Chrysoteuchia culmella; assembly: GCA_910589605.1. NCBI lineage: Eukaryota > Metazoa > Arthropoda > Insecta > Lepidoptera > Crambidae > Chrysoteuchia > Chrysoteuchia culmella. The sequence continues at coordinate 1,316,822 of OU342646.1, forward strand.
GCATAATAATATTATGCTTTATTTTAGGCAGAGCCAATAAAAGTGTTAATAAATTGCAATTAATTACAATTGATCCCGCGCTAAGCCGGGTTAACATTTAACTTAGAGTTAGTGCATACAAAAGTAGCCCAAAGACGTTATCCCGGCTTGGCCCAAGTGGGCCATAATGTGGTATATTGTGTCTTAGCTCCTGGGCTTTATTGGGATCAAGAGCAAACCTATTCAAAGTACGCAAGGGGGGGGACGCACATTTTACCACTTTGAAAGTGTATATCATTCAAACGGTTGACTTTGAGAAAAAAACAGTTTTAGGAACCTCAATGTAATTTTTAAAGACCTATCTCTTGATACCCCACACGAATAGGTTTGATAAAAAAAAACAGATTCAGTTCCATGTATGGAACCCCCTTATAATATATAATTTTTTTTTATTTTTGTGTAAAAACCGTAAAGCGGTTTACAGAATACATCTACCTACCAAGTTTCAACTGTGTAATCCTCATAGTTTTGAAAAAAAGTGGCTGTGTCATACGGACAGACAGACAGACGTGATGAATATAAGGATTCCGTTTTTTGCCATTTGCCTACGGAACCCTAAAAAACATGCTGTTTCTGTTTTCTATTATTGAATGAAGTGACAACTTAAATTTTTAGTTGTCAACGTTTTTAGTAACACTATCAATATTCTAGTTCCATTTACAAAACACAAGCTGTCAAAACCAACCATCCTATCGTCTATTTATTTTAAACCAATCGTCATTCAAAATCGTCACAGCAGGGTTGCCATTCCCAAAAATCCTTACGACTTACTTTACAGACAAACTTTTCACGATGGCCGAAAGAGCAGTAAATTCAATGGCTCGAACGAGTCAATAATCTCTGCAATCGGAACCATAAAGCAGTGTGAATTGCTTCCAGTAATCGACGAGGTGGCGATTTTGCATTTAAATGTGCCAAAACTGGCAGTACGGAAATTCCCGAACGTTTGAGGGTTAGTTTGGTGGTTAGATTAAGATAACGTTTGATAATAATAGGTCTTTATCTATGCAATTGCCGATTTTTTCTTGCACTTCTAGAGAACCTCACTACTTCTATGATTAAAAGGTACATCAATTGCGTGAATTTATATTAAATTAAGATCATAACGGTCATGAATCAGTACGAAAATAATAATCTTAAGATGAAGGAGAAAGTTAATACGTACATCTTATGTTTAGGCGCGCACTGTTCATTGAAATAAAACAACTTTTGCGGATATCAAACGCGCTATATTTCCACGAACTAAGTTGTAATTGTCCGTATTTTTAGGTTTTTACAGCTGCCGTGGTCACGGGATGATAGCGCGTTTGATATCCGTAAAAGTTGTGAGAAAGTTAATGTTGTGTCGTACCAGGAAGTGAAGTCATTGGCAGGAAAAAAGAGGAATGGAAAATTTCGTATCAATACGATAAATATCTTTTTGTTAGCAAAAGAATTTAATATAATTGATTAGATACTCATAATTTTTTTAAACAAAAATATTGCTTAGTCTTCGTGCAAAGCTTGTACATAAAAAATTATGGCATTAACATTTACGGTGCTAACTACAACAATAATTTTTAGTATGGAAAATGAACTTTCTTTGAAATTCTTGATACAAATCGGTAATTTCATAGGTAAATGTCTCGACGCGTGATGGACCAAAGGCGCAGCGGTATTAGCCCTGTTTCCTGTGCCAGGGGTTGTGGGTTTCGTTCCCCACCCGGGACAAATAATTTGAAATGAACATGCTTTGTCCTACGGTCAACCTCGGTCAAATAATAACATTAAAAGTGTCTAGATCAAGTACTTTTTTACTATAAAGAATATCCAATGAATATCTATCAAGTATAGCCTTTAAGACTGGTTTCAGACTTTAACTTTGTTTCCTAATTGAAGTAGTGAAATTTACAAAAAAAAAACAGTACCTTAAAAAATATATAATTCATTTATAGCGGCGATAGTCTAAAACTAACATCCCTCAGATCTTCCATCCTGCGCAAATATTTCGTATTTTGTAACAAGTAATAAAATAAAATCTGTAAAACCGTTACAAACAGTATAAAAACAGAACAAGCTTATGTAGTATTTTTAACTTTAAATTTATGTTATTCTACTGTATCAGTGAAGTAAGGAACTATAGGTACAAACTTGCTGTATGACTGTTTGTTTCTTATGAATAAATAAATACATATTTCGGAACATCATAATCAAGTACACTTAATCATCGAAAACAATGTATAAAGTAACGCATAGTAAGCAAGCATCCATATTCCAGACTATTCAAAAACATGAAGCAAACCAGGATAACGACCTTTATTTCGAGACACACAGTTCAATGACATTTAATACTAAATCGTAATAATGTACCTCAAAGTATTCCGTAGCACATCATAGAATCGTAGCAATACTCGTAGGCCTTGAAGACGCCGTAGCATCGTCGTAGATGGCTAGTTATTTCGTTTTAGAATCCAAACGCTTTGCCAAACAACTCGGCAACGGTAAAGCGTAGGAATTCTAAAACAAAAACACTGCATTCTTGGTTGCATTCTTCCGTGCAGTCTTCTGAACTCTTCATTAGTCTTCAATGTAGTAGTTTGAGATTAATAAATAACCTTATGGTAAATTTTAAACAGAAAAATATTGGAAAAAATTAACTCGGCCACAAGTGAATTCTCAGACGGGAATCGAACCCGCGACCTTTGGAAATCCGGTCCAATGCTCTAACCGCTAAGCTACCGAGACTTGCGAACCACCGTCGAAATTCTCCAATACTTTTATATTTTTAATACGCTGTAGGCCAGCGTTGTTACATCAATGCTAGGAATATCCTTGCATTCGAAAGAAACATCTTTTCAGGTGTTTAACGATCGATTAAGATGCAACTGCCAATAATTTTATGATTTAGTAATTTTTGCATTTTTCAATGCTATTTTTATACTTATGGTAAAAATGCAAAAATTACAAAATCATAAAATAATAAATAACCTCTATTTTTTATGTAAAGTAAGCGGTCGCTCGCGGTTTCACCCGCATGGTTCCTGCCCCCTAATTGTCTAACTTCAAAATCTATCACATTCCCTTTCAAAGGTATTGTGATTTTGATAGCGATTTATGCTATTGTGTAACTTATAGTCGCAATCCCTTTCAGAACGAATGATGTTTCAAATGACACTTCTCCATACATTTGAAAGATATTTTCGTCTGTCACTTTGCTTAGACAGGTCAATTTCGTTCATTCAATACCTTTCAAAACACGTCCCTATCACAATCCCTTTTTTATGTCAAATAGTGTCGGCCTGAATTATGTAAATATCTTTCAAAAGACGAATTGAAAGAGATTGCGATAGATTTTAAAATTAGACAATTAGCCCCCAGGTCCCGTGAGGATATAGGGATAAGAAGAAGCCTATATTACTTTCCTTTCAACTAACTCTAAGCCAAAAATAATAACGATTTGTTGCTAGTTAGGTCATTTAAGGCCAGTATAAAAACAACAAAAGATGGAATTTACAAACTCTTTAACCCTATAACTGACAGTAATCTAAATAAAAATCTTTCTGCGTAGTTTAAAAAACAAATCTGAAATAACTGGAGTAGCTTATTGGATATTCCATTATCCCCTGAACCGAAAACGTTCTGTACAAAAGAGCGTTTAATATTTTACGCATTAAGGGTACGGAACCATCAGATAAGGGCTGACGCACGCTTGCCCAATTACATCCGTGCGGTCAAATGATATTGTGATATGGGGTACAATTTCATATCTGCGTAGAAACTTTATTTTGGATCTCGTTTCGTGAGTGCGGTTATTTAGAAAGAATAAAAATATATATTGATAGACACAAACAAACAAAACTTCGAAATTAACAGGCCGGTACTTTTTGTAATGTTTTGATTGCCAATGTACCCTTATTAGTATGCAGAGAATTAGTGGTAATAAAAATTATTATGACGACCTCCGTGGTACAGTGGTACGTACACCGGTTTCAAGGTGTCGCTTACTCTGAGGTCCCGGGTTTGAATCCCGATAGGGGCAAATATTAGTACGCAAAATAACAAGTATTTGTACCTGAGTCATGGACGTTTATATATATATTATACACATAAATTCTTATATATGTATAATTAAATGTATTTATATCCGTTAGGTACCCTAGTATCCCATAACACAAGCCTTACAGTGCTTACTTTGGGGCTAGGTGAATTGGTGTGAGTGTAAGAAATATTTATTATTATTAGGTTTAAAGAAGTAGATCTGATACAATTACGAAATAGAAAAATACTAAAAAATATACTGTATCCACGAAGACGGGATATGAACCCGTGGATAGATACCCTTGGATGTCCGGTTTAAGCCACTGAGCCTATTTAAAGATCGACAACCCAACTTTGGGAGATATAAGATAGCATTGAAAATGGAAAGTTTTAAAATCATATAAGAAAGCATGTAATTAAAAAATCATAGATCTCTTATTGTGAATCTGCCTCTAAATATGAAGACATTTTTTTATTTAAGAGAAGTAACCTTTTAAATACAGCGACTGTAAACCCAAAACAAACATTATTTAAATAAGGTTTCATCCCATCCCTCGATTTGTTGAGAAAAGATAAGATCTCGGTTCGACAACGGTTTCCATATGCCACACATACATTGCATGTTACATACGAAATAACTGAAAAGCCACAGATAAATGCGCAGTAAGGCCTCTGCCTCGAATCTAGCGGGCAGCGGGGCGGCGGCGGCGCGACTATGGAAACGCTCGCCCCGCACCACCCGCGCACCGCCGTTTTCGATAGTCGCGCCGCCGCCGCCCCGCTGCCCGCTAGATTCGAGGCAGAGGCCTAATGTAAACGAGGGCGTTGAAAAATATCGTTAACCCTTTGTTTCGATTATATTTCCTTCAGTAATATTAATTTTCCATAGTGGGCTTATCCTAAGCGTGATGTACGAGTACGTGTCCGCAATATTTTAAAGGATAACTTACTTTTATAAGAGACTAGCATCCGCCCGCCGTTTCACGCGCATGGTTCCCGTTCCCGTGGGAATATCGGGATAAAAAATAGCCTATGTTACTTTCCGTCCTTCCGACTAACTTTAAGCCAAAAATCAAGTCGGTTTGTTGTTTAGTAATGGCGTCAAGGAAGAACCAAAAAACACACTTTTAATTTATTTTATTTTATTTATTTTACCGTTTGATTACATCACTTCTTACAAAATAATTCTTACAATACAATACAATCCACTAAAATGCTATAGTTAAATGTAACAAACACTTATAGGTAAACTAGCGGATTCTCGCGGTTTTACCCGCGTGGTGCCCGTTCCCGTAGGAATATCGGGATAAAATATAGCCTATGTCACTCGAGAGAAATGTAGCTTTCTAATGGTCTAAGAATTTTCTAAATTGGTCCAGTAGTTCCTGAGATTAGCGCGTTTAAACAAACAAACTCTTCAGCTTTATAATATTAGTATAGATTCAACATAATCAACATATTGAAAAATAAACTATACCCCTATAGAAAATATTAATATTATTGAACTAATTGTGTAAGCCAAAAAAAACAGAGAGGAAAAACAAAATAAAAAACTTAACTTTTGGAGACTATCTTACGGATGTCAAGTCAAAATTAAAGTGCATTTATAGTATTAAAGTTAGGTCATGGTTCAAGTTTTTTTACAAGTAGGTACGAATATAAGTCCAACATGCTCCAGCCACTCAACAAGCCAAGGTACAGAATGTAACCGCGATCTGTATTACGCCACAAACGCCTTTGTGCCACTACATTCCCAAGAGCCTTAATAAAGGCCCCACCAAGAGTATACAACACCGCTATACAACAGCTATGTTGCCAACAATATAATGTAGCTGACAATTTAGACATTATCGAGTCTTTTCTAAGAAAAAAGTTCTAATTTCGAGCTCGGTTTGGGTTTTGTTTTTAAAAGTTCGAAGGAGAGAAAAAATTTTTGCTGATTAAAAATTAAAAAGTTTGTGAAGCTGTGAATGCACAACTATTTGCTTTAAGCTTTATCTTAGTCAAGTCTATAGCTAAGTTCGACTGCCTCTGTGGTCTAGTTGAACAACCACCGGTATCAGACTCAGGAGTCGGGGGTTCGATTCAGTGGATTTGTTATAAAATCGGGCACTGTCTTTTGTTTCACTGTCCAGGCGTTGTTCTTCACTCGCCACTGTTTTTGACCCGTGGAAATCGAGCATACGGCTGCTACTGGTCGGTTTCAATAACATATTCTGAATGAGAGATGGCCTTTTTTAAAGTGAAAACTTCTTTAGCGGCGTTGTGCACATCCGTTTTAATTTTTTGGGATGGGTAAAAAATGTTAAAGTCGCGCCAGGACACGTGACTTGATCGAAAATTCGTAAGAAGCCGGCGCGCGGCGTTGGAAAGGAAGTAATATCCCCCTCTTTTTCTACCGCGCGGCGAAAATGTATGCCTGCTCCTGCTGTTTCGTTAAAGCGGTTTTCACTTCTGCTGGCACCCGGAGTGTTATTTTTTTGACTAGAGACTTTGTTAATTAGGTCAAAGTAACAACCATTACCAAGTTACGTCAACAAGATAGGCCTAGATCTTGCTCGGGATAGATTATTGATACAGGCCGTAAAGTCTATCTGGTTTTGAATTCCAGTTAGACATTGCACAGTTCGGCAAAAGATTTATTTCGAAAGATTTTTCAAACGTTCAGCGAACTATATAAACTCTAAGATCATCTTTTTTTTCTTTTTTTTTATGAAGTACGGGGAGCCTCTTAGCCTTCATCATACCTGATGTTAAGTATTGATAAGGCTGAAGATGGAAGCGAGCCTCTCCCGGAATCCCCAATCACTGAGGAGCTGGCTATCTTATCTTTAACTGCCGGAACACAACAATGCTGAAAATATTGTTGTTATGGCGTCACACTTAGATAAGATGGTGGTAGCTAGCCAGGCGGACTTACAACAAGTCCTACTACCAACCAAACCGAATACAATATGTACCCATCATCATCCATTTTAAACGACTTTAACTAAGTATATCTCGACCGCCCGGTAAGAGGGTTTCCTTATTCAAGCCGCCAATTACACAGGGGTAATAATGAGAGAAGGCATAAAATATTCAATTCATTTGACATAATCCGTGGATAATAAATTCTTGGCACCAATCCCGGAAGGGTAGGTGCGGAGCGACATGAAAGTCAGAGCTAGGAACTAAAGTCGGGGATAAACTGACAGAAGTAAAATTCACGACGAATAAGCTATCGTTTCCAAAGGATAAATATATTATTTGACAAAATAATAGCTATACATTTTTCAAATCTTTTAGAATATGAAACTTAATTCTACAATTATCTATAGCCCGATAGAACTTCTAACCTCACAAAAAATATTTTTTATTCTTGTCACTTCAGACCCAAGCTTTTTGAGAACATCAATGATTAAATTGATTTGTTTAGGCTGTCCTATTTTCCCTTAATCTACTGCTACTTCTAGGTGATTCTTATAAAATGAAGCTATGCCATGTTTTAACTAATGTTTAAAGAATTAATTTACAATAAGCACTGCGCCACTAGGTCCATTAATTTCCTTATTTTAGATCATCATAGCTTGAGCGACTGGCTGTTACTTAATAACCTCCTCCTTTTTTTGAAGTCGGTTAAAAATAAGTCTTAAGCTTAAGACCGCGACCGGTCCCACCATGACTCGCTAACTCAGAATTTAATCTCAGTTAAATTGCTTCGCCACTGGCACAGTATAAAGATACACAGTATTCTGTCTTCCTACTAAAGATCCGTTCGCGAATAACACCCAACGACGCGCCTCAGTTCGGTAAGAGCTCGGCAAGCGTCTCAATCTCGTATGCACCACGATGTCGAACGCGATACCACAGAATATTTAATAGTACGATACGTAGTTGTTCACCCAGTAAGCGTGTGGTAATGGCTAATCTATGTTGGCGGGCAGCACCATAGGGTTTTGCGAATGGCATGACTGCAATAATAATAATTAACGTTTATCAAGAAAAAAGCTAAGACAACTTACTGTAATGTAAGTCTTATCTTTATACTTCGCCACTGGGCACCGCGAAACAGTAGGCTGGCCGGAAAAAAGTTAATTTAAAACTGCCGTCACCAACCAGACGCAAACCGCAGGGCATTAATCACGTAATGAAATTGTGCAACCGGCTACTGATTGTGTCAGAAGTGTTTCGTTTAAACTTGTATATAATATTTTTAATTACTGATGTAAAAGCTGTTAAGTACTAAGCGGTTGGAAAATTAAGCAATTTAAAAAAAAAGAACTACGTTTGTTGAATAAGATAGTGAATAATAATAAAGCCACAAACTCTGGTTGACAAAATGTGTCCTAAGATGTTGCATATTTTTTTACGTGACCTTCAAAATATCTGTGCCCATATTACGAGTTTGCCAAACGTACATTTACAGGATACGTTAGCGTAGAATATCGGATACACTGCTAACACGACCAAGCGCAAGACGCATGACAGGAATGCGGTTTTGCACTTTTGGCATCTGCAGCCCACTATCACCGCACTTCTCTTATTATCTGGTTTATTAGCGCTACAGTGAATAACTGATTGATTACCGTATCTTGTTGGTTTTTAGTTAGATTTTTTAAGTTTTTCTTAGCTGTCATGCGCCTGATTGTCTTGGTCGATAGTAGCGTCAAGTTTGCCAAATTCGTAATAAGCCTACTGAACAGCAAGCCTATTGTGCAGAATTTCGAGGTCGGAGCGTAGCGTAGCGTAGCGGCAGCGTCCGGTGCGAATGAACTTTAAATTCGACTACGCTACCAGCATGCGCTCCGACTTCTAATCGTATTTTTTTATGAACTACGGGGGGTCTTCATCATACCTGTTGTTAAGTATTGATAAGGCTGCAGATGGAAGCGAGCCTCTCCCGGAATCCTCAATCACTGAGGAACCGGCTATCTTATCTCTAACTGCCGGAACACAACAATGGTGAAAACATTGTTGTTATGGCGTCAGACTTAGAATATAAGATGGTGGTAGCTAGCCAGGCGGACTAACAACAAGTCCTACCACCAACCAAACCGAATACAATATGTACCCTCACTGGGTCGATCGAAATCGAACCCGGGACCCCTAGGTCTGATACCGGTGATTGTACCACTAGACCACACTTACATTTGGTGAAGAGGGAGGAACATCTGCTATAAGCGATTGATGTGCCAGTCTATCGTAGCCTTTTGCGAGTGGAGCTCTGGGTTTGGGGGATAGAGTCACTGTTTTGCGGTGGGAAGTTGGTGGTGAGCTTGGGGAAGTCTGGGATAGGATTCTGTTTGTTTGGGAAGGAACATAGGAGACAGGAGTCCTAGATATGTCCGAGTAAGGACGTCGGACAGGAGCAAAACGGGCAGAGGCCTCTAAGTAGGAAACATTTTCTTGGGACATTATCATTTTAATGCATTTGATTCAAAGTGTATTTTAATTTATTTACATTTGTCGTAAATATATCGGTTTCGATCCCTTAACCTGTGTGTCACTTCTATCGTAATGACGTCATCATTAGCCGAATTGTAGTTTGACGCGATTGTTAGTCAATTGTCAGACAATATAGAGAGTGACTTGTCGCAGAAACCCTTGTCTAAACAACCGTATTTGTTAACATAACAGTTATAATTTGCCTGATTAGTGTCACTGTTTGCTGTAATTAAAGCAGATGTCAATGTGTAGTATTATCTGTACTAATATTATAAAGAGGAAATATTTGATTGTTTGTTTGTTTGCATTGAATAGGCTCCGAAACTACTAAACGGATTTGGGTGAAATTTGGTACACAGATAGTAGATAGCCTAGTTTTGAACATAGAATACTTTTATCCCGATATTCCCACGGGTATGAACCATGGGGTGAAACCGCGAGCGGCCGCTAGTCAATAAAAATACTGATCAGTCAGTTATTTTTATGTTAATTAGTTGTTTTTTTTTTCTAAAACAGCTTTCTATTTGCAAGCCCGTTCGAAATTTAAATAAAACCTTTGATAAGTCACCTCCTTGGTTGCCATATTACGGAGTAAAGATCGTTCCATTTTAAAATTACACGACAGATATGAGTTTACTATGTAATTTATTTGGCCGCTAAACATGACATATGGATTTTCATACAACTTTTTCCGGCCGCTGCTTTCATGTTTGTGGCCAGTGCAGCAATATCGATTTATCTCGAGGTAGGTTGTCAAAATAATGCTTATATTTTAAAGCATTTTTGAGAATTTATATATAACTTACTGAAATATATACTAAGTTGTGTTTTTTTGTATCGTGTTGACAGCCAGCCAAAGTGCTAACTCGTTTGGATCAACTCGGCTTACACACAAATTAAATTAAATTATTATTCATATTATACCTATCAACAGGACACGCAATCAAAAACTGACTAAGTACAAGCCATAACAAAGCTCCACAACAAACCATAACAGTGATACTAGGAGCAAAAAGTTTCTATTTGGTCCACATCGCAATCATAGACGATCAGGACCCATTTCTCAGAATTGCACCGGCTCCGTTCAGAAACCGGGTCACGTCGCGTACCACCTTGGTCCCTTATATGAAGAACCCATTCCAGCTTATTATCTCACTTCGTAGTTGGTTTCTTTCGCGTTTGGAACGTGTTCTCTCGCTAATATTGTCAGGTGGGCTCGAGAGGGATTTTAGTTCAAATTATACTTACGACACTTTTAGGAGTATACCCGTTTACTAGATAAATTTTATGGTGGAGAAATTAGTTTGTATTACATTTCTGTGTTTTTTTTAAGGGTAAGAGGGGAGATTTCTGGAAGAACTAGCAATATGAAACAAGCTTACTTTATGAGACTTGTAGTAGGAAATATCATGGTATGATTGAAACAGTATTGCGCTAAGAGATGACGGCGGGCCTGCCATCATCTATTATCATCATCATGTCATAAGAACGTTTGCGTTTTGTTTTATTAAAGTTGTCACATTTTGACACACTTCACAATTTGTAGGCGATGACATCACAAAACATCCGTCAAGATGTGACAACTTTAATAAAACAAAACGCAAACGTTCTTATGACATGATGATGATAGAAAATAAGAAACAAGCTTACTTCAAGAGACTCGTAGTTCGAAATAGCATGGTAAGATTGAAACAATATTGCGCTAAGAGATGGCGGTATCGGCCTGAACCTCTACGTCGTAGGCAGGTATTGTTTAATAACTAAACTTGTAAGTATAGCACAATATTAAATAACTCTTATTTCCAAATCTTTTCATCTATACTAATAAATAATAGATACTCTTTGTTTACACCAAAACGCTCCAAAACTAACTAAGGATTATTATCTCCTATAGACTCCAAGCGGATTATAATTCTGTTAGTAAAAAATAAGGATAATATTGATATTGATAATTTTGACGACCTGTTTGGCGCAGGGGTACTAACCCCGCCTTCTGCGCCAGAGGTCCCGGGTTCGATCCCCGGACAAGACAAATATTTGTGTGCATGAACATGTCTATTTGTCTTGGTCTGGGTGTTTAATATGTATATAAAGTATGTATTTACAAAACAAAAAGTATATAACTAGTATCCATAACACAAGTTCTTCATGAAACTTAACGTGGGACTAGATAATAGGTGTGATTGTATGCGAATATTTATTTATTTATATTTTTAGACTAAGTTTACCTATATTTAATAATAAATTGTCCTTATCAAGCTAAGTATTAGTATTTTAATTTATAGTTTGCCTTGCTGAATTAGGCACAGATTTCTTTATAATTGTATTTTATTTACTAGTTTTAGTAGATTTTTTAAGTTAGTTTTTTTAAGTTAAAGGACGCCTTATGCTCCAACTGTTATTTTAACAGTTTGCTTTCCGTGTCAACCTTTAATAAAGACAGCACCAGATCTTAAAACCACTGGCTGTAACTCCTAGCATTTAAGGTGTATGATCTTGTTGGTGGTCCAAATAAATAAATAAATATTATTAAGAGGGAAAATTTGATTGTTTGTTTGTTTGCATTGAATAGCCTTTGAAACAACTTAACGGATTTGAATGAAATTTGGTACACAGATAGTAGATAGCCTGGTTATGAACATAGGATACTTTTTATCCCAATATTCCCACGGGAACGGGAACCACGCGGGTAAAACTGCGAGCGGCCTCTAGTCTTTAATATAATATTGAACTCTTATTTTAAATATTCAATAACGCTTACACTGCCCTGGCTAGCCTGTACCCCTATTACGAGTTTGCTTAACATGACATTTACAGGACTCGTGAGCGTAGACTATCGGATACACTGCTCATGTCGGTAAAACAGTCGCTAAGTGTGAAAGAGACAGAGCTACATTTTGCATGAACGTTTACTGTAACGTCGAGTTTGCCAAACTCGTAATAAGCCTACTGGCGTGCCGCTGATTTTGGCGATGCGGCAACGCACCGCTTTTACGTGTTTCGGCTGTATGTAATGTAACTGAAGTGCTTGAACAGCGAAAAAATAAAAAGTTCTAGAAAAAAGTACCGGATCTTATCCAATCACGGAAATTGTATATACAACAAAATAAAAATTAAAAAAATACGACAATTAGTCATAGCAAGCTAGACTCTTGCAAAACCTTTTCTATTACATTTTGTAGTATTTCGAAAATTTTAGAACAAAGATCGGATATCATTGTCCTAGAATTTACGTAAGTGTTCTGTATTGTCCCGCGGTAGACAACGCCTGAATTAGTCATTTGGTTTGAAAATTCAACCAAGCCACTGTATAAAAAAAAGTGTGCTATTTATATTGCAAATCTGTAGCACCACTGCATATACATCAGCGGGATGGTAATCTAAGCCGAGATGATCTAAACGAGTTAGCATAACTTTGCCTGGTAGCCAACACGATACAAGTATGTACACAGCTATTAAATTTGATATTTAAATTAGTAATATTAACTACATGTTCCCACCCGCGACTTTCCCCGCACCCGAATGGACAAAACAAAATTCCTAGGCAACTTTGACTGGTATGATAAGAAACAGTTATATAATTTCCAAATATAATCTATTCTGCATGATTGGGTAACAAATCACCAACTTATAATATTAGCAAAATTTAATTAATGGAAGAATATTTATATTGTATGCATACTTTTTTGGAAAAGACTATTAGGAGCAAGCTACACTACCTTTACTAGCGACTTAACTCTAACAAAATTCCTAGGCAACTTTGACTGGTATGATAAGAAACAGTTATATAATTTCTAAATATAATCGATTCTGCATGATTGGGTAACAAATCACCAACTTATAATATTACCAAAATTTAATTAATGGAAGAATATTTATATTGTATCCATACTTTTTTGGAAAAGACTATTAGGAGCAAGCTACGCTAAACTACCTTATTCGCGACCTAACCCTCTCGTCGTCTTCAAGGTCAAAATAGGGTTATTATTTTAAAATAAAAAAAAAAATACATGGATCTGTGAATATTCATAGTATTATTTTATTTGGATCACGTCTGCCTTATATTTGTACAGCCACGTATCAGCAATTCTCGGCACGCGCACTTATTTATATTTTATTTCTTCATACATTTGGTGGCCATTACTAAAGTAAATATTTGGGAAGTTGAAAGCCTTATTTTTGTGTTAACATGACGTCGTATTAGTCTCGATGAAATTCTTTCAGATACAGTCTTCCTGTGAAATTAAAACGTGATGCTTTTAATACTTATACTAGAAAAGACTTATTTATTTATTTAATTTAACCAAGAAGGCGCATGACGCCATAAGGGTGGCTTATAACAACATCTTTAGGTACCTGATGAACCTGAAACGCTATTGTAGCGCTTCAGAGATGTACACTGAAACTCGGGTTGACTCTTTTAACGCTATACAGCGGAAGAGAATAGCGTCTTTCATGTCCAGAATTAACACGTGTAACAATGTTATTGTTAGGGGTCTGGCAGACAGACTTATATTATCGTCAACTTATAGACGTTATTATATAATACTATTATACTAGATATTTTTAATTATTTTTATTTAATTTTGTAATTTTATGATTTTAATTTTACAATTTTATAACATTTTTATAAATTCATAAATTGTATGTTGTAATTTTGCATTTGTTAATTGTATGGATCGTGTGTCTGAAATAAGGATTTTTTATTATTATTATTATAATTTAATATAATATTGATTAATATTTTAAATGCGAAAGTGTGTTTGTTTGTCCTTCTTTCACCCCTTAACTGAGCAACTAATCGAGTAGATTTTTTGCATAAAGATATTTGAAAGATGGAGAGCGACATAAGCTACTTTTTATTCGGATATTACCACGGATATGGGAACCACGCGAGTGAAACCGGGAGCGAAAGCTAGTAAGTATTACGAGTATAACTTTTTGGAAGTTACTTTTGTAATATTCGCGCGTAATTTTCATTAAAAACCTCTTAATAATTGTGCGTATTTAGAACACATTCCATTAAATTCAAATTCAGATGAACAAAAACGAAACTAAACAACCCAAGAAGGTAAACAACAATCTAGTAATTAACTAAGAAGTTCACACAAATAAAACGATAGGATAGCTATCATCTTCTGTCGAAATAAAATTGATACCTTCCCAGTAACTCCCTCTCATATGTTCAATATTGTAACGTAGCATTTGAAATGACGTATTTTAACTATTGTTAACCAAAGTAAAAACAATATCAGAACGATAACAAAGGCAGAAAAAAAACTCCAATTCAATAACAATGAATAACAAACGCACTCCGATAAAATGCGAGAGTAAATCAAAATTTACGCTCTCAACACCACTTATTAAATTTCAAAGAAATAAATTACGCAACTTCTAAGATATTTCAGAGGCTGTATTCAGCGTTAATGAAAAGTGGGACACAGTCGAATACACCTCGAGGGTCCTACAATGCCCCCTTCCCTCGGTTTCAGAAGAAAAAAAAACCATAAATCTCACACGCTTCTTTGAAGCTTTTCAGCCACTGAAGAACTCAAACATTCATCATAAATTGAAACCTTATTAAGTTCTTAGGTTTGGACAGGATGGATTGAATGTTTTGGCAACTCTAATTGAATTACCAGACAGCAGATATTCTTGTTGAAACAAAGCAATCAATTAAAATGACGATAATCCTGCGGGTCTACCATCATCTATTAGGAACGTTTAGTTTGCGTTTTGTTTTTATTGAAGTTGTCACATTTTGACACACTTCACACTTTGAAGGCGATGATTGAGCGAAGACGTCACAGAACTTCCGTCAAAAAACAAGCTTACTTTAAGAGATTCGTATTACAACAAAGCATAGTAAGATTGAAACAATACTGCGCTAAGAGATGGCGGTACATTGCATAAGCTAGAAGTTTTCTTTTATGATTTGTAAGTTTTGCATTTTCAATGCTATCGTTTATGATGAATAAAAAACATTAAACATAATAAACTCGGCTCACAAGTTATTCCGTCTGAGTATGCAAGCCGATTCGATTTTTTCTAATATTTTTCTATCCTAGAAATTTTTAAATACATAGATACCTATGAATTTAGATTTTTTGCATTTTATTTAGCATTGAAAAATGCAAAAATTAAAAAATCATAAATTATTGGCTATTGCATCTCAATCGATTGTTAAACATATGAAAAGATGTTTCTTTCGAATGCTAGGATACCTATTCTTAGCATTGATGTGACAACGCTGGCCTACAGCGTATTGAAAATATAAAAGTATTGGAGAATTTCGACGGTAGTCCTTCCGGACTACTGTCTCGGTAGCTCAGTGGTTAGAACATTGGACCGGGTCTTTAAAGGTCGTGGGTTCGTGTCCCATCTGAGAATTCATTTGTGGCTGAGTTAATTTTTTCCTATATTTTTCTATTTAAAATGTATAATAAACATAGATACCTAGTTATTAATTGTAGTATTGTAGTAATCTATGTATTTGAAAATTTCTAGGATGTGTAGGTATAGATTTTGTAACATATTCACGGTTTGTAACACAGTCAATTACGCATAAAACGCAAAAAATATTGTATCTTTAACGTTCCTGAAAATCGTTTTTTACGATATCACGCTTCATACGCAGATGCAGAAACGTAAACTTGATCCCATATTACAATCAGAATCTTAAATTAAATCTCAAAGAATCTGCAGAAAAAGCATCTACCAAACGATTTCGGTAGATGAAGCAAATATTTAGATATCTTGTACCTACACGTAAAAATATTACATAACTTCTTATTTGAAATCATCAAACCAACTGACACTACGATTTAGAAACGTGGACTAAATGACCCCTACTCATATTGGATGTCTCGCCACCTCGCCTCGTCAACTCGCCATGTCTTATCGGCGAGTTGACATTTGAAAAAGTGGCAACTCGCGTTGTGGCGTGTTTTTTTAGTGCGAGATGTCACCTAAGTCAAAACTTGACTTTGTACAAAAAGTGGAAATAGGTTTTACATTATTCTTAAAAAATAATACCTACTTAGGTTAGAATTAATAATCGTCCATATACACCAAAAACAAATTAATTTACCTTTATCAATTCATGAAATGTTTGGAACTTTCCAGTTCCATTTGGGTCTACTATTTATAGATTTCGCAAAATATTATTCTATTACAAAGGTTCATAACAATAATAAGTCGAAAATTTAGTTCGTGAACATTGTAACTTTACTAAAATAACTACAACAGAACATTTAATATAGTTTCTCTGAAGTAGAAACTAGGGCGGTTACAACCCAATACTCGGGTTCGTCGATCGACGAAAAATTCCAAATTAAGCGAAAATAATGACACTTTTTAATTGCAGTTTGTGATCATCACGTTAAACATTTTGTATATTTTATAGTTTTCGGAACAAATAGACTCGAGTACCTTTAATTTGATACCTTACTCGGCCGCGTACTACGCGCCAAAGTCCCTATCGAGTCGTCACAAATTTTGCGAACCTGAATTAAGTATATAGATAATGATTCTTAAATGATTTCATAACTTATATAATAAACTTGTAGCTTAGCTTTTGTTTACGAAATCTAATGTAGGTATGTACCTAGTAATACTACTACTTTGCGGTATTCAGGTATATGCAAAGTGTACACAACATAAAAGATAAAAATAAGTATGCGATAAGGCTGTTCTTAGATTTGACAAAAGCTTATGATACAGTCAATCATTATATTCTTCTTCGTAAGCTTCATGGATTAGGGATCCGCGGTCAGGCACGATTTTGAATCCTGAGCGAAGCGAGGATTTCAAAGGTACAAGACGCTAAAAACTTTTTTGCCGAGCGCAACACACAATTTTTCACCTCACAACAGCGAGGAACATTTTATGGTTGTGTCCGCGGTCAACTTCCGGTAAAAAATTCTTTAAACATAAAGTTTAATCTAAATATACCATTCTCGTTGTTTTAATGATATAAAAAACTAAATTAATAAAAAAGGGAGTTTATAGTTAATTCAAAGTTATTTAAAGTAGGAATATATTGTTACTTATAAATAACAATAAAAACGATTCCGTAAATGTTGACACTGACATGACGTACAAGACAAAGACCATTTAAAAATAAAGATTTATGTCACGTTCCGAAACCCAATCATAGGTTGTGAAATCTCACCCAGCCTAATATATTTTTTATAACAAATAGTTTAATCTTATTTTTATTGTTTTTATGATTCAATGAACTAAAATAATATAATAAAACCAAAATAGAGTATTATAATTAATTTAAGCTATTTAAAATCAGAATAAAATGTAACAAAAATAGTCAATAGTGCGATTAGGAACGCAATATGACATATTTTAAGATATTACATTAAAAAAAGTACTTTGCCGCGCTAGGCCGCAAAAAGCGGTTTTCTGATTGACAAAACCTTCTTTTCAAAGCGTGTGAGATGAAAAAAATAATAATTACACAGTAAATGAATATTCCAATGGCAAATAATTAAAGAGTTATAAAGTTTAAAAAAAATTAAATATAAATAATAATAAACATAACAATATAAAATTATAACTTAAAAATATAAAATAAATTGCAATAATATTATAATTTTTTTTCGATAAGTATAATAATAAAAATATTAAAGTTAATATTATGAAGAAATAAAGTGTTTAACTGATTACTTATCAAAAGATACGTCATCCTCTCTTTCTACGACGTTTCGAAGTTTTGTGGCTTGTGACACCTTTGCTTGCTCAATCATCACCTCCAAGTGTGAAGTGTACGTATCAAAATGTGACAACTTAAACAAAAACAAAACATTCTTACCATATAATGGTTTCTAGTAGATAACGGTAGGCTATAGCTGGCCATTATGATACATAATATTAAAAAAAGTAAATCATTCACATTCGTCAATAGTTTTTCTTTTTTTTAAGTGTCTCTATTTGGCACTGCATTTTTAGAGCACAATAAAGTTTTTATTAGAATTAATATTTGCATAACTACAATTACAACTTTGTTTCCTGGGCTGTAATATCATTCCCACATATCAGATTTGCAAATCACTTCCCACTCCTACAGAATTTGGAGCTCCCGTTCGCAGAAGGTCTATTACGGGATTTCGTCCAGTCGGGTATTACAAGTTGCTCCATACTACAACAGAATTACTATAATCCTCTCTGATACTGCGTGGGACGTATCGATCCGCTGTCACAATCGAGTAAACATGTACTAGGTACTGTGGAGATCGTATATGTCTCCGCACTACAAGGAGGCCGCTACACCGCCGTGCTGGCTGGTTTTGTTTAAAAAAAATTAAGAAAGAGAAGCCCGGCGTGCGCAGACATGGATGGTCGCCTTGTCAATTAAAATATTATAAAAAGACTAGTTACTGAATATACAAACGTAGTTTTAATTCGATATAAGAGCCGCTCCCTATAAATGGTGTAATGGTGTACTAGGTACCTAGGAGATTTGACTTCCCTTTATAAAACCTATTGCTATTAAAATCCCATTTCTATTTTATGATTTTTTTGCATTTTTCAATGCTATTTTTATACTTATGATAATTTTTAAATAGAAAAATATTGGAAAAAATTAACTCGGCCACAAGTAAATTCTCAGATGGGAATCGAACCCGTGACCTTTGGAAATCCGGTCCAATGCTCTAACCGCTGAGCTACCGAGGCTTGCGAACCACCGTCGAAATTCTCCAATAATTTTATATTTTTAATACGCTGTAGGCCAGCGTTGCCGCATCAATGCTAGGAATATCCTTTGCATTCGAAAGAAACATCTTTTCAGGTGTTTAACGATCGATTCTACAACCAACCAAACCGAATGCAATATGTACCCCCGGTGGGAGTCGAACCCGGGACCCCTGGCTCAGATACCGGTGGTTGTACCACTAGACCACAGAGGCGGTTAAGAGATACACCTCTTATTATTGGTAGTGATTCATCTTCCTTCTCCATCCAAAAGAAAGACCTGTCTAAACAACAGCAAAGGCATTAAGAAATAATGAACGACTTACGTGTTCATTCATAATATTTTCTTAGCATTCCCGATCGCTACACAAGCACATAATAAATGCCTCAACAACAGCATTCTGCCGTAAAAGCCTGTCATATCTAGAACAGGCCGGCTGTCGACCCCAATCAATGTCCATTCCTATGTACCCCTCTGAATAAAATATGCAGAGAGTGCCTTCAGACTTTGTAACGTAAGTAATAGAATAATGTCGATTTTGATCAAACTCTCGCTATGTGAGGCTGAAAGTTTAAACGCAGATCACTTTTGTATAAGCAGCCAGTAATCCGTACTCTAAGTTCCATTAGAGTTATGATCGTAAAGAATATTATGTTGACGACCTGTTTGGAGCAGGTTTGAATGAATGAATGAATGAATGAATTATTTATTTCAATTTAACTAGCGTACATTAGTAGGGTCCCGAAAAACCACATATGTATTTATACTTATATTTATATGTACGACATGAGACTAGTTGCTTTTTTCTAGTATATTTTCTTGTTTAATATTATCACCACATATGTAGTTTGACTGTGGGTACAGTCTCACAGGTTCTTTATCGTACTAGTATGTATATATATAATATTATATATATAGGTGAACACAATCAAATACTTATGCTAAACACTATTTATATGAATCCAATAAGTAAGGAACTAAATTTCTTTAAGTTATTTTCAAGTCTAATATTTTGAGGCAAACTTTTTAATATAAAAGGTATTCTCTTATTGAGTCATAGTCTGGGTGTTTAATATGTATATTATGTATGTATTTACAAAATAGTACATTATTGCAAAGGCCGTGAAATAGGCAATTGCAGGTCGAGTATGAATTTGAAGGCCGAGCCGTAGGCGAGGACTTCACTAATACAAGACAGGGAATTGCCATTTCCGCCGAGGCATATATAGTGCTTTTCTCAAAAGAATGCAGGGAAATAAAACATACTTTTTAAAGTATACATTTAATAATTACTAAAAGAAAATCAAATTCATAGCAGGAGCGTCTTTTTGAATTTGGAACATTACAGCGCTCCAGCAATGTTGTATGAACGGCGCGGCGTGCTGGAGTTGTTAAATACTCTTTGTAATGTTCCAAATTCAAAAAACGCTCCTGCAATGGATTTGATTTTCTTTGTCCGTAAATTCGATACTTCGCGTGTTCTTTTTTCGAAAATAATGACAACATTTCCATGCATGTTTGAGAAAAAAGTATTTAAGTATGTTTATCCGTTATCTAGTGACCATAACACAAGTTCTTTATGAAACTTAAAGTGGGCTAGATAATTGGTGTGTTTGTATGCAATTATTTATTTATTATATTATTTATGGGATTTCTGTCTGTCTAATTTTTGGAACAGGTGAACGTTACCATGAGCCATTTTAATTTCCCTACTACTGAGGGAGGAGAATGTGGCGCAGTGGTTCACGCGCTCGGCCTGCGATTGTTGAGGTTAAGCAACTTTCGCAATGGTCGGTCACAGGATGGGTGACCAAAAATTTACTATCTCAAGCTCTTCCGTGCTTAAAGCCGTTGGTCCCGGCTGCGTTTGCTAGTCGTTAAAACCCAGCAATCCACATTGGGCCCGCGTGGTGGGTCATGGCCGTTCTCCTTATCCATCCATAAGGAAGGCCAGTGCCCTAGCAGTGGGGACATAAAAAATGGCTGATGACGACGACTACTGAGGAATATGACATACTTATGCCCCACGCAAGCCCAACACGTTAGATAAATGTCATTTTGGTATGTATTTAGTTATTTTTTCAAATCAATATTAAAGAAATATTATTTATGGAAACAAACATTGTTGTAACACCTTTGACTCAAAGTTTAAGATGTTGCTGACGCTCATACTGTCACATTTAGTTAGTTATATGCAAACGGGCCAGTGAGCTTATCTTGGGTTACACTAGGACGTTTAAACGCCTGATTATGTATGAACATCTGAATCAGCATCGGTCACCTGAATTTCGTGGCCGATCATCGTATCCTTATCAATATTTAAAAGGATCTTAAGCAAGATTAGCTTTTCTTTATCAAGGTGTTACCTACGGGAGATTCGTGACTTGCCTGTGAATTGGTTACTTTATTTCATTAATGCCTTAGAAGACAGCTTGTCTTTCTTTTTTTGAGGAACGAGGAAACGCTTAGCCTTAAAAATGAATGTTAAAAACCATAAGGCTGAACGTGAAAGCGCGTCTCTTCCGGAACCCTCAACCGCCGACGAGTAGGTATCAATGTGACATTTATTTAAATAGTTAAATTTTAATAAACGGAACACGTGAACTTGTCATGATCAGCCATTTGTGATGTCCCCACTACTAACGTAAGTAAATTTCATAAGAATAATATAGCAAATATCCCATACAAATATATGATAACTGCAGCAAACAACTATTTTGGTAAATTTTTATACTTATAGCCGACATAATGATATTTTGAAACAGTTAACCAATAATATGGAAATGATCCAATGGAGACAAAATAAAAAGACTCTATCCAAGACCTCTAAAACGAAGTGGGCGCTCTGGGAAATTAGGAAAATGTTTCCAAAGTATTTTAGTACCTGCGAGCAATGTAGCAAGTACCAAAGTTGGAGCAATAAAGTAATTCGCACAAAATCCTTTAGATTATGATTATTTTTGACGTTTGTTTGATGCTAAACGTCCTGACTCCTACCTCTAGGGTTGGTTTATTATGTTGACCAAATTAATATCTGATGTGTGCTTGCTATGTGGGCGTGGCCTTAATAAATGGTTCTTCTGTCTTTCTTTAACTGCCTCAAACAATAGTTTTGCACGTCGACCACGCGGGTCCATGATGTCATCATCATTATCATCAGCCATCAAGTTCCTTCTCTGGACGGGTATCCTAGAGAAGTCCGTCTGAAGTTCTGGAAGGAGAAATACTCAACAGACTCATTTACCGAGCAGAATACTCTACAGACTCATTTATCGAGTAGGCTGAGCGACTCCCCCTGGGCATAATCTATATTATCATATCCTGGGCAACTGGAATTCCTTAAATAGGTTACGGACCCATCATAAGCCTGTGGACGTCCACTGCTGGACATAGGCCTCTCCTAGCTTACGCTTACGTGGCGTTCAGAGGAGGCTATTAGCCTACTGCTACCACGCTGGTCAGACGGGTTGGTAGAGGATTTGTTCGAGTTTTGTCTCGCACAGGTTTTCAATGCATTGAGCCTCTTAGTCGACTCTTACGACATCCCAGGCATGTAAGGGAGTGTTGACACTTGTATTCTTAGGCCGTCACCACACGGCACTCTTAGCCCGTCACCACACGGACCCAAGTTGGGCGAAATAAAGAGAATATGCGGAGGTGGGGTCACAGCTCAGAGAGCGCTTGTCTGCGTGGTATTTCTCCCCAGACAATGGACCATCTTTTGTCCTGTCTTGCGAGCCCTAACACCTGCACACGCGAGGACCTTTACAAGACCACTAACAGTGCCGTTTCAGTTGCAAAATATTAGTCAAAATAGTCATTTAAAAGTTCTCACTGCTGGGGCACGCAGGCCTTCCTTATGGATGGATATGGCCACCATGACCACATGCGGACCCAAGGCGGATTGGTTCCAACGTGTACTGCAGCCGGGATCAACAGTTTCGCACGTTTCTGTGCGCGTAGAAGTTAGGTAATAAGGTTACCTTTGGTCAAATGGTCCACCTAAAGCAAAAGTTGGTAACCCCTCAATCTCAATTCGAATTCATCGAGCCACATACATTATATTTATAAGATTTTATTCTTTTGCGTTCCATTACAGGTAATTATAAAATAAAAAGACGGGACTCAAACGCGACATTCGATCTTGACGTTTCGCCTCTGTTGCTACAGCCGTGGTCAAAAGCAGACGGTTTGTGACCACGGCTGTAGCAACACAGCCGAAATGTCAAGCTGTAAGTACATAATGTCCTACATATCAAGTGAATCCCATCGGTAGTCGCCGTGAAGGCACCTTGAAAGTTACTCATGGATGCAAAACTCTTCTCAGGAGAATGAGTGTTAATTGTATGGGACCTCAAATTTATAATAAAATCCCTCTGACCATACGCACGATCAAAGATAGCAAAAAATTTAAAACTGCGCTCAATGGCTACCTTGCTGAAAAAGTGTATTATGACATTAGCTTATTTTTAAATTATAAAATAGACATCTAGATATAGGTAGTCATAAGTTTAATAATAATTATAAGGACATTGACATTTCATATATTGACATTTTATTTTAGTAAAATTTTATAATAATCAAATAATTGCGTTTATAGTGGTGTATTGTATACTTACAAGATATTAATGTTCATATACCTTTAAGGTAAATCATGGCTGTAACTTTTTTTTCTGTATCTAACTGACATCTTTGTAATACCCATGTTTATGAATGAATAAATAATATGAATATGAATATGAATATATGAATATGTCGCCTTTGAGTCCCATTGTTTAATTAATGTCTGTATTTTCTTTTTATTATGAAATACGGGATACTCTTAAGCCTTCATCATACCTGATGTTAAGCATTGATAAGGCTGAAGATGGTAGCGAGCCTCCCCCGGAATCCTCAGTCAATGAGGAACTATCTTATCTCTAACTGCCGGAACACAACAATGCTGAAAACATTGTTGTTATGGCATCAGACTTCGATAAGATGGTGGTAGCTAGCCAGGCGGACTTACAACAAGTCCTACCGCCAACCAACAATATTCTTGTTAATAAAACAGTTGTTTTCTATGCGTTAATATATTCTTCTGTTTACTGCTTTCGTTAGCAATAGGTAGTTGTTTTCTCTTACAACTAAATTACGTTTTAGACGGTAACTTAATAAAATAAATACAGTAACAGACCTTTTCTTGTTGATATTCTCTTGATATTTACAATATTGTTTATTATTGGTATAAGCTTTGTTATTTATTGTACCAATAAAACGATATTTCATATCATATCTGCCTACAATACGTGATTGATATTTTGAATGATTAAATGAATGTCAGACATTACTTATTTTTTAAATATTTGTGTTTTTTTCTGTTGTAATTTTTAGTTACCAATTATCGTGTAATCCCTTGTAATCCTTAAATAATAGAATTAACTATGGTACAGCTAGAAACAGTAGATAGGAAATGCATAGAATTGCTTCTTAAATATATTATGACAGTAGATTAAGTAGTTTGAAAAAATCCTTTTTCTCAAACATGCTTGGAAATATGAAACAAACCGTCATGATGCAAACCGTCTTCGAGATAAATACAGATATTGCTGTACTGGCCACATGTGAGCAGCGGCCAGCAAAAGTTGTATGAAAATCCATATCTGTCGTGTTTAGCGGCCAAATAAATTGCATAGTAAACTCATATCTGTCGTGTTATTTAAAAATGGAACGATCATTTACTCCAAAATATAGCAATCAAGGAGGTGACTTATCAAAGGTTTTATTTAAATTTCGAACAAGATTGCCCATAGAAAACTGTTTTAGAAAAAAAAACAGCAAATGACCAATTTGACGCGGGAAATAATATTGTTGTTCGTAGTTCGTCGGATTTCGAAAAGTAGTTTTAATTTCCGCGCATTATTTGAGAAAGTTCTTTAAAAGCCTTGCCAACAATGCCTAGGCATTGATGGACATACGTATGTATGCCATGGCTTCGCCTCGGCTCACTATACACGTTCGTCCATCAATGCCTGTTTTGCTGGCCAGTGCTCTAATGTACTACTATACCAGCGCATTTTAAAAAATAGGAGCTTTGACTTGCTTGTTTGTTTGAACGTCTATCTCTGTAAGTACGAGTATCAATAGGATCTCTTTTGGATCAGAGCAAAGGATGGAATGAAACCAATCCGCATTGGCCCGCGTTGTGGGCCATGGTCCATTCTTCTTATCCACCCATAAGGAAGGCCTGTCCCCAGCAGTGGAGACATTACAAACAGCTGATGACGAAAGAATGGAATAAGGAGTGAATTTTTATGACCATTTTAAAATAGCTCTTTTTAAGCACATGTAAATCCAGAGTCTAGTGAAGTACTGGATGTTGACGTTATTTCGGCAGCGCCCAACGACGTGAGAAGCGCGGACACAGTACATTGAGTGTTTACTTAGAGATTTCCCAGCGGCCCCCGCCGATCATCAGGAGTAGACGCCATCCAATTTTTAACATCCATTTGCGTGTGCACTCTGTCGGATTGCTGGGTACAAGATTAAGCGAGCCTACTCCAATTCCTAAGCGTCATATTCAGGTATTGTTCACATCTTACCTTGGATAGCATCAATCATATATTGTTCTGTACCTACAAGATCCAAGTGATTGAAAATCAAAGTTAGCACTATTATATATTCTGTGATCAAAGGAATGAGGATTAAAAACAATTAAATAAAAAATTAAATAAATTGGTCACACCAATGTTTAAGTAATGTACAGGCAATAATAAATATGTTTCAAGATTGTAGATTTGTGTTTTTCCTCTTATATTAAATATGTTTCAAAATTGTAGATTTGTGTTTGGCAACGACATGTTCCTTTGTAAATGTTGTTGCTTCTGTTAAAGCTGATAAGTTTCTTGTGGCCGTTCTTCTTATCAGTTAAAAGATGTCCTGAATGGCTGGTAGGAAAAAAAAATTGGACGATTCGAAAGCACTTATCTATAAGTCTATTTGAATAAAAATCTTTGACTTTGACTTTGATTTAAAGGTCTGATTGATTTGAAGAACATTTGGAAAGGTACAGTGTTCCTGGCCCAAAAAATCTATTGTTTATAATTCTTCTAGCGTATTTAATAAAAAATAAGTGTACAGACAGCCCATCAAGACTTAAGGAAAACGGCTATAATAAAAAAAAAAATGTAATGTGATATCAATTGTACAATAGTGCAAAGTAAAAAAGTCTTTTGTAACAACGTTTTTGCAGACAATTAAACTTTGCCAACACCAATGGTCAACTGACTAAACTTCTTTATAAATGTTTTGCGTCTTACGCTACAAAGTCACTCCACTGATATCAATTGTACAATAGTGCAAAGTAAAAAAGTCTTTTGTAACAACGTTTTTGCAGACAATTAAACTTTGCCAACACCAATGGTCAACTGACTAAACTTCTTTATAAATGTTTTGCGTCTTACGCTACAAAGTCACTCCACTTGTAAACTTCAGCCGGGTAAGAACAATTCCTTCGATTGGAACACGGAACGTGCATTAACCGTATTCGCGATGTAGGCAAACTTTAATTCGACCCGAGTGATCTGTTAGCTTAGCACCTCTGCGGTCAATTCCGGACTGTAGGTTGAGCACCCCTGGCCGGCAGCGGTCAATACTGTACGTAGGTTGAGCGCCCCTGGCTGGCGCGGTCAATCCGAGCGATCGTATTTCGTTTGTTTGTATATTCAATAGTTAGGCTAGGCTAGTTTTTTTTTTAATGTATCTTAGTTGTGAAGACCTGTAAATGGCTTTATGTTTATATTTAAGTTTTTAATGTATTAGGTTAAGCAGGTGGTTTTCCAATAAATAAATAAATAAATATTAACGGTAAATGATCTTGTTCATAAGGTAAGACCACATTTGACCTAACATCGAAATTATAACTTTCTAATTTTTCATTTTAAAATGCTATTTTTATGTAATAAATATTAAACAAGAATATATACTAGAAAAAAGCAACTAGTCTCATGTCGCCCTGACGGGATCCGAACACGCATCCTTGGGAATCCAGCCCAATGCACTAACCAATTATGCTACAGAGAACTTTTCTAGTAGTTTTATTTCAATGAACAGTGCGCGCCATAACTGATTGCATAATAAATGGAACACCCGGACACAAAATAAACAAATTTTCACTACCGAATGCCTGTCTCCAGTGGCGAGTAAATTCCTATAAAAAAAAAATGATACCAGCTTGTAGTGTTTGTAATCTATGGAAAAGGGTACAATCAACCCTGTCTCACACACACAGGAGGGCAACACTAGCAGCTGTCATTGTCAATGATAGATTGACAAATGACATATAGCTAAGCGGGAGTTCTGGTGGAAGCGGAGAGGATTCGGCTTCAGGATCCCTGGTGTGTTGGTACGTGTGCCTGTCTTGGTGTGAGGGGGAGCCAGTGGAAACATCTGTAGGATTGCAAATCCTACACAGCTAATGATAGCAGCAGATGACACAAGCTACTGTTCTATTATTATGGATAACAATATTATCATGTAAAAAAGCAGAAATCCATTTAAAGAATAAAATACAATATTCGTTTCAAGCTCGTCCCGAAATTGAACGTAACGGTTTGATGACCAAATCGGAACAGCCTATATATGCCATCTGGCATGAGGCCAAATTCGAAGGATCGAAGGCCTCCGATGCATTTTAAAATGGAACCACAAGGAGCAAGGGTACACGTAAAAGGTTGCATGCAGGAGAAATAAAAAGTACCGACACTGTCGCAGCTTGAATTTACTCCTTAAAACATTGCACGCAATGTGCAAAATCATAAAGCGACAAACAACAGATATTTATAAAAATTAAACTGCAAAGTTCAAAATCGTAGGAAAGGCTTTCCGTAAACGATATTTGCAAATTCACAAATCTCTATAAGTATTTTGAACAACAATAAAATTAGCATCTCTTAAGTTTCTTCGCTCACACATAATTGAAATAAAACAACTTTGGCGGAGTATTTAGTGCGATTTATTTACCAGAAATATAAATTTTCGGTTTAGGTATTTGAGTTTTTTTGGTTTCCCGACGTTTCCTTTACAGATGTGTAGCTAGTCAACCCTTATGTAACTACTTATGTAGATAGTCAACCCTTTCGGCACCTTTTCAGTTGCCGTGGTCACCCACGGCAATTGAAAAGGTGCCGAAACGTCGGGAAACCAAAAGACCTCAAACAAACCGACAAATATATATTGGTTGGTGGTAGGACTTGTTGTAAGTCCGCCTGGCTAGCTACCACCATCTTATCTAAGTCTGACGCCATAATAAGAATGTTTTCAGCATTGTTGTGTTCCGGCAGTTAGAGATAAGATAGCTAGTCCCTCAGTAGTTGAGAATTCCGGGAGAGGCTCGCTTCCATCTTCAGCCTTATCAATACTTAACATCAGGTATGATGAAGGCTAAGAGTCTCCCCGTTGAACATTTAAAAAAATATCGCACTTAATACTCCGCAAAAGTATTTTTTGTCATAGAACTCGCAAGAATCCCAACAAGACGATTTTTTTTCTAGTCGCGTCAAAGAGCGTCTCGGTGAAACGGGGTAAGCTAACATGGTAGATTGTTCGCCGGGGGGTGTTTACGACCACGTGCTATGGGACATGGTTCTAGTTGTGGTTAAAGACGTCTTGTATCTAGCGAATTTGCTGTTTGTCAATAAAACTTAATCGTGTGATAGATAAGTAGTGAAAAAGGTTATGAAGGGGCTTACACATGATGAAATCGAGTTGCCACCGAGATCGAATAAACGTCAAAATTCAGTAATTATGACTAAGATAATATGACAATTATGATTGTCATCAATGAGAATATACTAGAGAATTTCAACGTGTTCTCATTGGTCTCTGTGGCATAATTGGTCAGTACATTGGGCCGGCTTCCCAAAGATGCGGGTTCGAGTCCCGCCATGGCGACATGAGACAAGTTGCTTCTTTCTAGTATATTTACTTCTTTTAAAATTATAAAAAATAGCATTGTAAAATGCAAAATTAAAAAGTTATAATTAGATGGCTGTTTCATCATAATCGATCGTCAAACATCTGTAAAGATGTTTCTTTCGAATGCGAGGATATTTCTCTCATTGATAAAACGATGGTGGCAACAACACCATAGAAAGGCAAATATACTAGAGGATTTCAACGTGATCTCATAGGTCTCTGTAGCATATATGCTATCGGTCCAATGCACTGACCAATTATAATTGGTCAGTGCATTGGACCGAATTCCAAAGGATACGGGTTCGAGTCCCGTCAGGGCGACATGAGACAAGTTACTTTTTTCTAGTGTATTTACTTGATTAAAAATTTATGTTATTCGTTGATTAAACGCAATGAACGTTATATGAAATTATTCTATGTAATCTGTTGTTATGTTTTGTAAATATTCACTATAAGCAACTTCTTGGCCGAAAATCTAAGTATGGCTTTTTAAGTAATGTGTGGCTGATGTCACTATAAATTAATAAATAATAAAAAAAAGGATTTTACCACACAAGCGGCCATACTCGCGGTTTCGCCCGCATGTTCCCGCATTTCCGTGGGAATATCGGGATAAAAAGTATCCTATTTTTAATTTTGCATTTTACATTGCTATTTTTGTGTGATAAATATTAAACAAGAAAATATACTAGAAAAAAAGCAACTAGTCTCATGTTGCCCTGACGGGATCCAATATCCTATGTTCATAGCCAGGCTATCTACTATCTGTGTACCAAATTATATCCAAATCCATTCAGTAGTTTCGACGCCTATTCAATGCAGACAGACAAACAAACAATCAAACCTTTCCTCTTTATTATATAAGTATAGATATCGTATAATGCCAGAGCATTATTCATACCTGTATTACCACTCCTTCGATTCCGCCGTTGTTGGCCCTCATGCGCCCTAGTGTAACCGTAGTCCGCGAAGATACTTAAGATGTGAATTTTTCGCAACACCTTTTTAGGGTTCCGTAATCAAAAGGAAAAACGGAACCCTTATAGGATCACTTCGTTGTCCGTCCGTCCGTCTGTCAAGACCGTTTTTCTCAGGAACGCGTGGAGGTATCAAACTGAAATTTATAACTAATACTCAGGTCTACTGTCCCTTGGAGCTGTGAAAAAATCAAACTTCTAAGCCAAAGCAATCAAAAGATACAGCCGTTTATGCCGCAAATTTTCGTATTGTGTTGATGATGACCATTATAATTACTGACATTAGAATTAATCCTTGACTGCAATTGTTATTATTTGTTGACTATTATATTTGTAATTTGTGATTTTTATTGTTTCTCTGACATTATGTTTTTCCTAATTTCACTCGATACTGACATGTTTGTGTTGTGTCTATGGAATGAATCAATATTGTATAAATCTAATTTTACTATGTACCTATATGTTTTGCATGCTATTATAAATGGCTGATTTTGCTGATCTATATTTTAATGTCATCTACAGTGTACCCCAAACAAGTGCAAATAAATGATTATGATTAGGTAAAACACCAACCCTCATTGTGGGTCATGGCCCATTCTCCTGATCCATCCATAAGGCAGGCCAGTGCCCAGAAGCAGGGGGACATTAAAAAACAACGGGTTGCACTCTGGGTGTGCCGGCAGAAGTAAAAACCGCTTAAACAAAAATAACTATCAAAATCCACTACATCTTGACCACAGCGTCATAAAAAAATTATGAAAACGGAGACCAACTTGAATTGGCAGGTAAATCCATTAAAATTGACCTGGCATCAATATGAAAGTTGATAGTAGAGATCTTTATATAATGGTTGTTACTACGTAGCTCTTTCAAGTGTGAGATTTTATGTAATTTGAAATAAGTCAACGGTAAATGGTCTTACGAATTTTCGATCAGGGTCACGTATCCTGACGCGACTTTAAAAATTTTTACCCATCCCAAAAAATTAAGACTGATGTCCACAACGCCGCTAAAGAAGTTTTCACTTAAAAAATGGCTGATACCGAATTAATGAGAACTGTAACAAATTGTTTTAACTCCTAATTAGAACTTATTCGCGTTCGTCTGTACCTTATTGAGTTTAAAACACAGTACTAATGGCATCGCGCGCACTCATAATTTTTCATTAAAAAAGGGTCTGCGCGGTATTGTATCTGTTTACATGTGACAACTTTTTTATATTTAAGGTCACATGTAAAAAGTTTTCTTATTGTTAGCTCATCGGGCAATCGTACATTAGGTAGGTATTTATAATTATACCTTGCTATCAAGGGGTCCAAGCTTCAGCCCTACCTGGGACGAATATTCTTGTTATGAACAATCTGTGTTTGTCCAATGTCTGAGTGTTATCCTCTAGATCCGTGGCTCCCAATAAGTTTTTTCTACGTACCACTCCAAGAAGGACTTCAAACTCGCGTACCTACCCCGCGTATTTCAGTTAAGATATAAATAACAAAATTAAATAAGAAGTAATTTACATTTATTACCACCAAAATAGAGGAGAATTACAATCACAGTTTAAAATTTATGTGATAAATGTTTTCTTTACACAACCATGCAAAATCCGGTTATATATTTTTTACTGATTTAAGTAATATCCTAGTTCAGAGATTGCTCGCGTACCTCTGATATAACTTCGCATACCCCTGGGGGTACGCGTACCACTGACTGGGAAACACTGATCTAGATAAATACATAATTGAAAACCTTAGCATTTCGGGCCACTTCAATATTTAATAGTATAGACTTAAACACAAAATTTAAGTGAAAAAAAAGAGCTTACAAAAAGCCTTATTAAATCCGTTCTCGGTTTACTGCCGTACAAAATTCATTTCGAAGAGATTCACTTCAGGACTAAATGGAGTCAAATTAGACAAGAAAACGGTAGATCATTTGATAGATTCAAATTCTTCAGGGATTTCCAGTAGGTCCATCATTTAGTTCATGATAACCCTTTGTTGCGAGCTTAGGGACAAAGAACACAATTACTGTCGGAGAAATTACTTCTGGCCCGGAATTATTTTGTCTACTTTAATTATTTAGTGATTTACTTTGAGTTGTAAGCGGTGGCTTTGATTTTAGGATGGAAGGTTTAAGTTGTTACAAAATGTATCCCAGAAAGGTTCGATATATTTTTTCTTTTTAACCCCCGATGCAAAAAGAGGGTTGTTAAGTTTGACGTGTGTGTATATCTGTCTGTCTGTCTGAGGCCACGTAGATCCTAAACGACTAGACCGATTTTGATGCGTTTTTAGGGTTCCGTATCTTAAAAGGAAAAAAACGGAACCCTTACTTATAGGATCACTTCGTTGCCCGTCCGTCCGTCTGTCAAGACCGTTTATCTCAGGAACGCGTGGAGGTATCAAACTGAAATTTATATCTAATACTCAGGTCTACTGTCCCTTGGAGCTGTGAAAAAATCAAACTTCTAAGCCAAAGCAATCAAAAGATACAGCCGTTTATGCCGCAAATTTCCGCAAATTTTCGAAACTCGCACTTTCCGTGAGCTTAGAATCTTGAAATTTGGTACGAAGTAACGTCTTATAGTACGGATAAAGGAAAAATTGCGAATACCGTAAATTTTTATTTACATCATATAATATAAATATTTTACGGAACCCTCGGTGAGCGAGTCCGACTCGCACTTGGCCGGTTTTTTATTTTTATTACGCATTCGACAATAAGACTTGTTAGTAATTACAATAGTAATACAAGCAAACAATATTTAGAACATGGCAAATATTAGAAAGCGAGTTAAAAAGACAACATTATTTTTATGTAAGTTCTTAATGAGTGGACTAAAAACTGTAGACCAAATAACAATTAAAAAAATTAAATAAATTGTCCCACGGCTGCACTAAAAGGGACCTAGTTCAGCATTGTGTCAGTATTACACTGACGCTGGTTTTCAACTAGACCGCTTTTAGTTTATTGACACCTGGATGTCATATACATAAAAATGTATAAACAATAGTGCAGATGTGCGATTGTGTGTGTGGTATTGCATAGGTATGTTTGAATGAGAATGTATGTGCATGTGTGTGTACGTGTGAATGTGTGTATTCATCTCTGTGCGTGCGTGTGAAAGAGTGTTATTATATCTGCGAGTGTATCGTTAAATGTAGGACATATCGATATGAATATTTCTCAGCTCCCGCTGCGCATCGGTAAGATGTTGTCGTAGACGTTTTCTAAAAACATATATAGAAGAACTATTCCATTTAAAGTTAAATATTTATTCAAACAGGAAGTACTGTTTCTTACATTTGAAAATAGATTTGAATGATAAATTCACACTAGAGTGCTATTCACACTCTACATTCTTACTTCTTTCCACATTTTCACACGAATCTAAGATAAAATCAAATCGTGCACAAGCGATCTGTTATCCGGACACTTGGCTACCGGACACGGCGCTCCGGACGCCGGACGGACCGGACGGCCCGGACACAGTAATGAGTACTGAATAGCCCCACTACTGGCGGTGGAAAGAGGAAATGAAAGGACCAACTTTCGAGTCAACTTTGCGTCGGCCATTGTTTGAAAAACCGAACGATTTTATTGTTCAACTAAATGGAATGTTAGAAGCGTGATTTGAAAGGGGTTGTTTTCATTTGTTTACAGTTATTTCTATTTAAAATTGAAGTAAATGAAAACCACATCACAATTACAATTGGTACTTTCGTCATTATGATTATTATGATAAAACTTAAATGAATTTTTATTAACGCTTTAAGGTCACCTCGTTAGGCACTTTATTTTATTATTATAAACAAAGCTTGTTAAAAATACGATAGGTGGGAAATAATATGGGTAGTATACATACATCATCATCAGCCTGTGGACATCCACTGCTGGACTTAGGCCTCTCCTAGCCCACGCCTATTGTGGCGTTCATAGGTGGCTATTAGCCTACTTCTACCACGCTGGCCAGACGGGTTGGTAAAGGGTTTTTTTCAAGTTTTCCTTCTCTCGCACAGGTGTTAAATGCGTCGAGCCTCTTAGTCGACTCTTACGACATCCCAGGCATGTAAGGAAGTGGTGACACTTGTATTCTTAGGCCGTCACCACACGGTAGTATACAGCATGTGTAGTATACAGCTTCATTTAAATAGACCAACCCCTGCGAATAATATTAAAAATGTCTATCGTCTATCTAAATCTAAATTTCGTATCGGAAGGACATTTAGGTAAAACGTCCTGAGCACAATAGGACCAAAAAAAGAGATAAACCAGTTTTCTATCCTCTAAAATTCTGTCCAAAACCCTATTCTAAAACAGAACCATAACTAAACCTTCAATACCAATTAATATCATAAAAAAATCAATTCCCTATCACCTCATAATATACCATTAATTAACTATCGAGAACTAATCAAATATCTATTTCCTTCCCTCTGTCTGGCTAAATGATTTGGCCCGCCCGCCCAAACGGGCCGGAACTGTAGGGCGGCCGCGATAAAGTCACCGTAACTTCAACCATCTGAATAATTTGGCTATAATGTCCAACTATACGACCGAAATTTGCAAATTGGGCAGGATATATTTTTAATTCAGGAATTAAAGGTTAATTTATACATATCAGAAAAAAAGAAGTATCTTTAGTAGAATAAATAACGTACTACAAATTATTCGTTGTTTCTTTTTCATCTAATCCTTTTTTTAATAAATTTAGGAACTGCTTTTAAATAAAGTACTAAGTCCAAAAAAGGCGACTAAGTATTTAATTTCGTTTTCTGTATTACACATAACACTTAGTTGGCTAAAAAGATTTTGTATTTGTATTTAAAACAAGTCCACATGCTACAAAAAAAAAATTTGTTCAGCAAAATTATATACCTACCTCTAACGCATTCTACAACATTACGTAAAAGTTACAAAAACCCATTAGTTACAGTCAAGTGATCAGTATCGCTTTTTGGAACTGTTTCACCCTTTCCTGGTTCGTATCGGATCGCCCCGCCCGCCCAATACTGCGAGGGCGGGTGGCACAAAATAGTTTTTACTGGAACCGATTAAAACGAAATCGTTAAACATATCATAATAACGTTTGAACTTTATAATTTATTCGAATTTTCTTACAGTGGACAGTGAAATTTCATATTAACTGGTACCTACTCGTATTGATGAAACGACATACTTGACTTAGATTTATTAATGAAGATAGGCGATTAAGTTTAGTATACGACATTGATACGATATAGTGTATCACATCATCAGCCTGTGGACGTCCACTACTGGACATAGGCCTCTCCTAGCTCACGCCTATTGTAGCGTTCATAGGAGGCTATTAGCCTACTGCTCCCACGCTGGCCAGACGGGTTGGTAGAGGGTTTGTTTCAAGTTTTCCTTCTCTCGCACAGGTGTTCAATGCGTCGAGCCTCTTAGTCGACTCTTACGACATCCCAGGCATGTAAGGGAGAGGTGACACTTGTATTCTTAGGCCGTCACCACACGGCCTACTAATACTATAGTAATACTTGTTTATATAGTGTATAAACAAGTATTATTATCGAAGCGCACTACTTTATACCAATTACTCTAGTCTCATTCCTAAAACCAGCCCCCTAATTGCCTAATTTAAAAATCTATCACAATCTCTTTCATAGGCATAGTGATAGTGATAGTGATAGAGATTTATGGAATTGTCTAACTTATAGTCGCAATCCCTTTCGGAACGATTGATATTTTAAATGACACTTCATTTGACACTTCTCCATACATTTGAAAGATATTTTTGTCTGTCACTTTGCTTAGACAGTTCAATTTCGTTCATTCAATACCTTTCAAAACGCGTCCCGATCACAATCCCTAACAAATGTCAAATAATGACAGCCTGAAGTATGTAAATTATTTTTCAAATGACGAATTGAAAGAGTTTGCGATAGATTTTAAAATTAGACAATTAACCCCGGTTTTTGTGATTTACTCACAGTTTTTGTGCAGTTTTTCTTTCATATCATGCAACATACCTGCAACATAAATAAACAAATCAGCATATTTATCCATAAAACCAAACGAATAATAACAACATTTCATTTTATCAAACGACACCGGCAAAATTTTGCTATTTAAACCAACAAGTTCCGCATCCGTTGGCTTAATCGCCAGCTGTAAAAGTACTCGGCCATTAAATATTAACAAAATGGCCGCCGTCATTACTTCCGGAAATGATTATCCCACTTATAGCGGGCATTAAGACAAACTGCCAAATAAAAAGGCCCGAGCACACGCCGCCGTTCAGAGACCGCGCCAAATGTCATCGTAATCTTTACAACAGTCATCAAAGTTCCCAGGGTTGACACTCGCTAACCTGAGCAAACATTAGCTCTTACACATATTATTGCAGTGAGACGCGTTTATAGAGACTTCTCATAAACTAACTAATATTACGAACATGGCGAAACATAATGAATGATGACAATTGACATTGACATGTCAATAAATGACGTGTCTCATGTCACACAGCACAACACACGGAGCGGATGACATGGCATGTATTGGGGCCCTTACACACATTGAATTTTACGTGTTTTAACGTATTACGTTTTTATTTTTATTTCTTATTTTCTTTGTTCGCTCTGTTCGTTTCTGATGTCACTTTTGTGCTCAGCAGAATACCAGTGCAGCAAGCTATCTGATGCTTGCTGCTAATACTGAGCTGAGCACAGTTTTATCATCACACGACTGTACGCGTTTCTCTTTGATTGTTATTTTGTTTGTTTTCTTTCTTTTTTGTTTAATTTGTACTTTTTCATACTTCTATGTAATATGTTTGTGTTAATGTGTACCTTTGTGTGATGTCAAAGTATTTTTTTTTCTATTTCTATTTCTATTAAAATTGCGAAAGTGTGTTTGTTTGTCCTTTTTTCATGCTCTAACTAAGCGACTAGACAGAGAGCACACAAGGCTTTTTTATTCCGATATTCCCACAAGAACGTGAACCTCGCGGATGAAACCGCAGGCGGAGTGTTTCTTATTTTTTGCATTTTTGAATGCTTTTTTATACTGATAAATTTTAAACTTAAAAAAATATAAAAATAGCGTTGAAAAGGCAAAATATCAAAAATCATAAATTCGACATAAATAAAATGTTACTCTTTCAAGCGAAAACTACTCAACCGATTTAGATGAAATTTGACACACAGATAGAAGATAGCCTGGATTAAAACATAGGGTACTTTTTATCCCAATATTTCTACGGGAACGAAATCTATGCGGGTGAAACCGCGGGCGGCCGCTAGTAGACCTTAACTTGCATTATTGA
The DNA here is from genome assembly GCA_910589605.1 of Chrysoteuchia culmella. NCBI lineage: Eukaryota > Metazoa > Arthropoda > Insecta > Lepidoptera > Crambidae > Chrysoteuchia > Chrysoteuchia culmella. The sequence goes on from OU342646.1 coordinate 1,354,245, forward strand.
TAATGTACTATGAATTTAAAAAATAATTTTATTTTAAGGATTATAAAAGACAGAAAAAAAAGAAAATTGTTTTTATTTGAAACAAATAACAAATTTACAACACAAAAACATTCTTAAAAATAAAAACAATGAAATTTGTCTCAAAACGGTCACGACTCAGCATAATGCGTGGTCTACAACCAGCGCTGATCTTCCGTCGTGACCGGTTTGACAATCCGATACGGAGACAAAAATAAAACACGAAAGTAAAAAACAAATAAAAACAAAAATAATTAGCTTAAAAAAATATGTCACAACAAACAAAAACTTTTCCGGCTGTATGGATCAAATTCCTTAACATTTCAATAAAAGACAAAAACTAAAAGTGACAGACCGGAGAGACATTGACTGCTTTTTTAAGCTCTTTATTTCTGTCAGCCCTGGCTATCATTAATGTCTTGGAGTACTGCAGATACGGCACAGGTTACTTCAATGCTACAATACACTAATGCAGTGTTTTCTTGGTAAACATTTCAGTAGATGAATTGCTTAACTAACTTCCTCCCGCGGTTTCACCCGCATGTATAATTCTAGTTAATCCTAATCCCAATTATTGTTTAGTGTGTTAATTAAATAAACATTAAATTGGTGTGAGACCGCCGCCGCCGGCGTCCGCGTTATACAGGTTGGTCCAAGCCCTGGTGTATAAAAATTGTTTTATAGATAGTTGACCGAGCGGCCTATGAGGAATCGCAAGGAAAAAAATCGAAGAAATTCGAAGAAACTTTTAAGATTTGACAAAAAAAAAATTACCCAAAATAACAATCAGCTTAGGTATTTTTTTTTACAAATGATCTATAAGGCAACCATATACCACAAATTCGGACTTGCACAACGCCGCAAAAGAAGTTTTCACTTCAAAAACAATATGTCTCACAATGTAGTTACAAATTACTAGTTGTAAACCCAAAAAGAAATCGTAAACAGTCCCTACATTGTGATGTTTAACATTCAACAATATTGATAATCGTCTTATCAAGCAACTCTTTTATTCTCCTTAAAACCCTATATATTATCTTGATGGCAGAAGAGATTCATTATTATTTGATAGAATCAGGCGTTACTTGGCGGAAATCCATATCTTAGTAGAAAACGAAAAATATATTATTATTTCATTTAAGATTCATTATTATTTCATTTGTATTGAATAAAGGCCTTTTTCTGGGCTGTCTGTCGTCTATATTTGCAGTGAAATTGTATATCGAGCAATTGGTGAAATTGTCCATAGACTTGTATAAAACGTTTTGATATAGGTACCTATTGTAGTGTTTGTATCGATGGAAAAGGGTACAATCAACGCTATTTCACACACACAAGAGGGCAACACGAGTAGCTGTCATTGTCAACGATAGATTGACAGATGACATATAGCTAGGCGGGAGTTCTGATGGAGTGCAGATAGGATTCGGCTTAAGGATCCCTGGTGTGTTAATACGTATGCCTGTCTTGGTATGAGGGTGAGCCAGTGGAAACTTTAGGATTGCAAATCCTACAAAAATAATAATTATTTAAATCTTAATATCTTGTAACAACTCTAAAGTATTTAAAATACGATATGCTTAGAATCTAATGGTCCGGGTACAGGCTCAATCTTATTCGCACAAATTTTTATTTGCACAAGCAAATATGCAGTGCCTCAACCACTAACCCTCGTGAAGACGGTTACATTGTATTGCCTTCACATAAATGTTTTTCAATAGATTTTAGATGTTTAAGCAAATTACTATGTTGTAGACACCTCGCATTTTTAGTGCTAATCTTTGCATCATAAATCGAACGTGTAGCTGGACTCTAAGAAGGTATATTTTTTCTTGGTTTAACAATCCTCCTCCCGTGTTCATAACACTTTTTTAAGAAAAAAAAAAACCCATTCCAAACTGGGGTTTTTCATCATAATGCAGGTGTCACTGGCACGTTTCCAACCATCGGCAATTAGTCAATATTGTAACAACGTCCAACACTCCACCGGTCGCTTGTTAGTAGAATAATAAACAATCGAGATGTATCCGCTCGAATCGAAACAAATTGTTATTCCAACCGAGTTGCTGGAAGCCGAGAATCATCGAAATGTTTTAAGTTCAACATCAACATACTGGGGTTAGTAGGTGAGGTGACCTCTAAAATGATTTATATATAAATTAAAATAGGTAGCCTTTAAGTTTCAATTAAATTTTTGAAAGTTTTAGTTGGTGGTAAGACTTGTTGGAAGTCCGCCTGGCTAGCTACCACCATCTTATCTAAGTCTGAAGCCATAAAACATTATTTTCAGCATTCTTGTGTTCCGGCGGTTAGAGATAAAATAGCCAGTTCCTCAGTGATTGAGGATTCCGGGAGAGGCTCGTTTCCATCTTCAACCTTATCAATACTTAACTAACATCAGGTATGATGAAGGTTAAGAGTTTCCCCGATGTTCATAAAAAAAAACATACTGTTTTCATAGCTTATGCTAACTCTTTCTATTCTTTTGTTTTCTTTTTTTCTTAAACGCAATATAAAACTATATGTATGAAAGTGTGTTGTAAGAAATAAACTACTTATCTCTCTATTTATACCCTTTCGTCATTCTAGCCGATTTCAGCTTAGGTGACTGTACCATGTGTATACCCTTTATGCTTTTACTGCTGGACTATGAAGAAGACAAAGACTACCTTGCCAATATTTTGAAAGAGATGAATTAATGAACGTGTGAGAGCTATCTTTTGCTTTTTTACCAAATCCTTTTATGGATAACTAGCGGCCGTGCGCGGTTTCACCCGCAAGGTTCCCCTTCCCGTGGGAATTTTGGGATCATTTATAGCCTATGTTACTACTTGGGGTCTAAGGATTCTCTATACCAAATTTCGTCAAAATCGGTCCAGTAGTTTTTGAGTTTATTCGTTACATACAAAAATACAAATCTTTCCTCTTTATAATATAATATATATATATTGTTATTATTATTATTATTATTATTAGTATAGATATACCTTGGACGACCTGTTTGGCGCAGGGAGTACTATGAGCCCACCTTCTGCGCCAGAGGTCCCGGGTTCGATCCCCGGACAAGACAAATATTTGTGTGCATGAACATGTCTATTTGTATTGGTTTGGGTGTCTGATATGTATATTATGTATGTATTTACAAAAAAAAAGTATATAAGTATGTTTATCCGTTATCTAGTATCCACAACACAAGTTTTTCGTGAAACTTACGTGGGCTAGAAAATGTGTGTGATTGTATGCAATTATTTATTTATTAATACTAGAAGAACGACGACACAGACCTATGCCCATTCTTCTTCTTCTTATCATTTGAGGATTAGTGGTCCCCACTGGTATCAAAGTTTTATCAAGCCGCCTATAATGCCTCTGACTTGGCTTAACGACTTAGCAACAAATGACTACAGCCAGGACCGACGGATTAGCGTGCCCTCCAAAGCACAGAAGCGCTCAGTTGAAATGCCACTTTACGGACACCCATCCGACACCTGACCTGATCGAACGTTGCTTAACAAACGTGATCGATCACGATCAGTATGTGAAGGGGCACCACGAGCGCTGCTACCTATGCCCCTAAAATTACTGCTTTACGTTAGCTATTTCCATTTTCACTATGTGTCTACTCAGTCTATTTGATCTACTACTAGTGACTATGATCAGAGTCTAAGTGATAGCTCACATTTGGTAATAAAATCTATGGACATCTCATGCAGCTGACTAAGCCCCACGGCCGCTGATAATGCCGAAATCAATAGGCCTCGCGTATCACGGTTATTATTTTACTAATTGGGCTGGCTGGCGGCCCGCCAGGATTTAACTTGGACGGATTATACTTTGCCCACAGGGATGTGAGCGTTTTAAAGGTAGAGCGTCCAATGGACAGAGATTGGTTGTATTTCGGATTGGTGTGGGTGTGAGAATTATTAACTCAAGAATTTATTTCTGGACTGGGAACCACCTACGGTTTCACCCGCCTGGTCCCCCTTACCGTGGGAATATCGGGATAAAATTATGTACTGTGTGTACTATGTTTTAGTGCGTCCAATGGCCAGAGATTGGTTGTATTTCGGATTGGTGTGGGTGTGAGAATTATTAACTCAAGAATTTATTTCTGGACTGGGAACCACACACGGTTTCACCGGCCTGGCCTTACCGTGGGAATATCGGGATAAAAAGTATGTACTTTGTGTACTATGTTTGAATCCAGGCTATCTTCTATCTAGGCGCCAAACTTCATCCAAATTGGTTAAGTAGTTTTTGCGTGAAAGAGTATAACAGACTTTCAAATATCTAACCATCCAAACATTCTCAGAAACTTTCGCATTTGTAATATTATTTCCCTCTTCGCTGGCGCAGGATCTTGCATACTTTAAAGCTCCTATAGTCTATTCTTTTTCCTCCCACTTCCCGACCTTATCTTAAAGAGTGTTTTTCCTTTCGTTCTTCATCCTCACATTGCACTCTGCATTCTGCTTCTAATCTTTCCTTAGAATTTTCTCGTCACTCTTCCGACTTCCTTTTCAATTCCTTTTCTGTGCATGCTGTTCGGCTTTGGAACGCGCTACTGGAGGGTATCAGAAGAGCTTAAACTCTAAGATCCTTTGGCGATCAACTTCCTTTCTCTTTCTCCTAATCTGTAGACATTTATCTTATTACCTTATTTCCTTTACCATTATTTATGTTTTAATAAATACTTACTCTTTTTCTTTCATTTTCTTTTTCTTTCTTTTTGCACCACTCCCCAGTTCCCTATTATCCTATTATATACTCTCTTTCATCAAAGGTTATCTAAAAGAGCTTGCTGTGGCAATAAGGCCGCCTATTGTATTTCTACTTATTGTTTGTCTTTCTCTGCACTATTGTTTTTATCGTGTGTGCAATAAAGTTAATTATTATTAGTTAGTAGGAAGTAGGATTCATTTTACTACATATACAATAAGAAAGATCAATTTATAAGAATTCAGATTGGAAAATGTTAAACTAGCTAATATATATAAGTTTATTAGCTAATATTCACAAGAAGAAACTAGTTAAAGTAAAGTTGTAGAAATAAAACTTAATGAAAGAGAAATGTGGAAAATATTTTTAGATCCAACGAAAGAAACTTGAAGCATTATAAAGTTTCTGTTAAGTAAGATGCACTGGTTGAAAGGCCCTTTAACACAACGCAATATAAAAAAAAAACAAATCAGTTGGCGGCCCTGAATGAAGCTCTCTATAGATGTGGGATTACTGACCGTAGAGGCCTCCACTGTACACATAGCGTCAGATTAATTGAAAGTGAGGCATTCTGTACGATCACGTGACATATCCAATTTCATAATACTTTCATGGTATTGAATGAACGTGAGTGTCAAATAGTGAAAACAAAAGATAAATTTTCATTGAAATGGGACAACAAGTCATGCCAACGACCATGGACAATTATTTTTGTTACTAGGAAAATCGGATTTAGTTGATTAAATTTTCAAGTCAGGTCAGGTATTTAAAATTTGTGTTATCTGGTAAATCACTGTTTCTGCGTAAATTTATATCTATATTATTCGGTTCGTGAAAATCAAAATATCTAAAAGGCTTGATTTTAAAAGCATCTATTAAAAAGAAAAAGATTTAATATTATAATGTATCAAACTGCACATTAATAAGTGTATAGTATCGAGACTGTCTGATTTATGACCTATAAAAGAGTCCTAAAAAGACAGTCCAATTATCTATTGTTTAAAAATTATTTTAAATGCGTTTGTACAGCAGACGATAAGCTGGTTATTTCATGAGGCACGGACATAAAGCTAAATATACCTAGACATTCCTCAACTGCTTAAAGTCAAAGTCAAAGTCAAATTCAATATCATTTATTCAGTCTAGGCTGTTACAAGCACTTATGAACGTCAAAGAAGCTACGCCATCGGTTCACAAACCCTACGGCGGGAGACCTTGTAACGAGAAGAACCGGCAAGAAACTCGTCAAGGGCTGTTTTTTTCTACAGAGTGGTCAAATTGAAAAGTGACCTTAACATATCAGTAAGGTCAATTTCCATCACAAAAAGAAAATACTAATTATAAAATTACATTATAAGGTTATTGTAACCGTAAACAATTTTCAACTGGCAAAGAAAGAATTATCTATCATACATTACAAAATTTCTCGCATTACAAGATTACTGTACTGCAAGTTGTGAGGAACATACAGGTCAGTATCAATTTATTTCAGAAAAAAATATTTAAGCTTTAAGCACAACTTTAAGATAAGCTTAAGCTTAAGAACTGATTATCTCGTACTGCTAACTACCGGAACACAACAATGCTAAGATTGATGTTACGAGTTCAGAAAATGTTGTCGGTGGCAGCTAGCCAGGCGCGTCCAAGCAACTTGAATTAAATCAAAATGGAGATCCTCCAAGAAGGATTGAAAGTGTGATAAACATAAATTTGATAAATCCAGAAGATATTTTATAGCTTACTTCCTTCTTCCGCTTCCGCCCGCAGTTTCACCTGCGTGGTTCTCATTCCCGTGGGAATATCTGGATAAAAAGCCTATCTTACTTCCGTCCTTTCAACTAACTCTATGCCAAAAATCAAGTCGGTTGGTTGCTTAGTTGCAAGGAAGGACAAACAAACACACTATCGCATTTATAATATTAGTTAGGATTAGGATTTAATTTCTGTATCGTAAGTGGCATCACTCCTACACTTTGGCTGTAAAGGCGTTGCAGCGAGTCATCATCATCATCAGCCTGTGGACGTCCACTACTGGACATAGGCCTCACCTAGCTCAAGCCTATTGTGGCGTTCATAGGAGGTTTTTAGCCTACTGCTACCACGCTGGCCAGACGGGTTGGTAGAGGGTTTGTTTCAAGTTTTCCTTCTCTCGCACAGGTGTTCAATGCGTCGAGCCTCTTAGTCGACTCTCACGACATCCCAGGCATGTAAGGGAGTGGTGACACTTGTATTCTCAGGCCGTCACCACACGGCACGTTGCAGCGAGAGCAGCGATGCAATTTTTTTCATAACAAAAAAACATTGAATTGCAATACAGTACGTTACGGCATCATGCATCATCGCAAAGCATCACAATAGTCTTGAAGTATAGAGATGAGGCCAGGGGGCCTAGCGCCATTTTTTAGCACAATATTGTTTCATTCTTACCATGTTATTTCGTACTACGAACCTCTTAAATTAAGCTTTTTTCTTAACAGAAGTTTTGTGCCGTCTTCGCTCAATCATCGCCTCCGAAGTGTGAAGAGTTAACCGCCTCTGTGGTCTAGCGGTATAACCACCGGTATCAGACTCAGGGGTCCCGGGTTCGATTCCCAGCGGGGGTACATATTGTATTCGGTTTGGTTGGTGGTAGGACTTGTTTTAAGTCCGCCTGGCTAGTTACCACTATCTTATCTAAGTCTGACGCCAGAACAAGAATGTTTTCAGCATTGTTGTGTTCAGGCAGTTAAAGATAATATAGCCAGTTCCTCAGTGATTGGGGATTCCGGGAGAGGCTCGCTTCCATCTTTAGCCTTATCAATACTTAACATAAGGTATAATGAAGGCTAAGAGTCTCCCCGTACTTCATAAAAAAAAGTGACACTAAATGTGACAACTTCAACAAAAACAAAACGTTCCTAACATGATGGTTTCTAATACACGACGGTAGGTAAGCCCGGCTGGATGGACGTGACGGCATGTCCGTGTCATAGCTTATTTCTTCGTACTTACCTTATAATACTGAGCAAACAGTGAAGCATCTACAAAAACTCTTGGCAGAAGTATCTAATTTTGAGGAGTAGCATCCGCGATGATGGGATTATCGAACTTGCGTAATACTAAAAGTAACGCAATAACGCCGGACAGCGCGTAGAACTTAATGGAATAATTTAAATATAAATCCTTGAGAGCTCGAAGCTTTAAGAAAACGTAATAAAACACAATGAAGAAAGAAATTTATCCATCTCGAGGCCGAGCGGGCTAATCCCGCTGTGGTTCCGGTAAAAATGTATTAAACTGGGAGTTAGCATAATGTCCTATTAATGTTGTTTTTCCAAAGTTTGGGTGCCCCTTGCTTTAATAATAAATTTCATTGGCAGGCGAACAAAGTTACAAACTGTACCTAAGCAAACAATTCACAAATTATCTGGCGGGCTAATATAAGCAATCAGTAGAAGTTTCTTCATCATCAAGAAGGCTTGAAGCAAAATATAATTTCTTACTCGGAGGGCAGATTAACGACTAGCGATCGCTCGCGGTTTCACCCACGTGGTTCCCGTTCCCGTGGGAATGTCAGGATAAAAAGCATCCTATGTTCATAACCAGGCTATCTACAATCTGTGTACCATATTTCATTCAAAACCGTTTAGTAGTTTCGGAACCTATTCAATGTGTCGGCTTTACAACGAGATATCAGTCAAGCATACGCAAATTGATATTTTTAATCCCTCAACTTTTGGTAAGTCAGTTAAACAACTAAATCTACCATAATAACACACCATGCCGCTCGCTGTCATAAGTGTAACTGCATAAATTTATTTTTTTAAATTAAGTTTAAAATTATATTAATGTCTAAGTTCATCAATTTGTTTTGAAGAGTAGATCTTACTTGTTAAATCACTTTGTAAATGATGTGTCAACATAGTTTGGATTACAGTCTAGCATTTAACAATTATTTAATGTACCTATACATATAATTGTGATTGTAATCTGTTTTGTTGTCCGTATAATAATAAATAAATAAATGCAAACAAACAAACAATCAAATCGTCAAAGAATCAGTTTCGTCGCTGATGCGACTGTAATGATAGCTACTAAACTGGTTGCTAGGTAATTTTTTGTTAGATAATAGTCCTGCGCAAAGCTATTGAAATTTATTTTAAGAGAGTGTGTAAGAGTCTTAATAAAGTTTGTGTGCTGAGAACACCTACAAATAGAAAAGGTGATCAAGTTCATTAGTTTCATTACCAATAAGTTCATTAGTGTTGAATCCTGCTGCCCCATGTTTTTTCAACTGGAGTCGGTCTTATGTTACTTATTACCTCCTCCCCTCCATTCTGGGGTAAAGCAACTAATTTCCCGGCACATACATTAAACCGACTTCATTAAACATTGAACAGGCAATAACAGCTGAACAGAGCCTCGCTCCGTCTCTCTTTGCCATACTGGAAGTAATGAAGACAAACGATCGGTGGCGCGCTAATAATGTGAATTATTTTTGAGTTTCTTAAATGGTTTGTTATCTGGAGGCATTGTAAGGTCCATTACGCTTGTTATTATATTTATAGTATCTCTTGTGTTTTATTTGTGATTAGTACGTAGGTAATTTTCTAATAGGTATACGAGAAATAATAAATCAATAAAGACTATGGAACGTGTACCTAACACCCGTCTTTTGACATACCTTGAAGTTAACGACCTCCTCAGCGATCGCCAGTTTGGTTTTCGCCGAGTTCGTTCGACTGGAGATCTTCTCGTGTATGCCACCCATCTTTGGAGTGAAGCGATCGAGAAACACGGCGAAGCCCTTGCCGTATCACTAGACATCTCGAAAGCCTTTGATAGAGTCTGGCATGACAGCCTAATTGCTAAGCTTCCCTCATACGGTATGTCTAGTGGCCTTTGCACTTAGATTACTGACTTCCTTCGCAATCGCTCCATCTGATTTGTAGTAGATGGTCAATCATCCGACCTGAAAGAAATTGATGCAGGTGTCCCCCATGAATCAGTCCTGTCTGCGACACTATTTCTTCAGCACATCAACGACCTGCTGGTGTCTGATACCATTGGGTATGCACATGATACGACTTTTACCAGCAGATATCTCTCAATTGCAAAGGCTACCAGTGATGAAATCCAGTCTTGTCGAAAGTTCCTTGTCGAGTGTATGAATCTTGCACTTCAGGCTGTCTCCGAATGGGTCAACACCAATCTAGTCAGTTTTAATGCCACTAAAACACAGGCTTGTTTATTCACCGCAAAACGGAGTCTCTTCCAACTAACTTCGGCGTTCCAGGATATATCCTTACCGATACCCGAATATCTGCAACTTCTTGGCCTAAATCTGTCTTCCAACCAGAACTTTGGCAACTACATCGACTCCATGCTAAGTGTGCTGCAAAGAAATTGGGCGTCCTCTTTAAGGCTAGGCGGTACTTCTCTGCGAATCAGCTGCTTATTTTATGCAAAGGTTGCATGGAGTACTGCTGTCACGTGTGGGATGGTTCTGCTAATCGTATCAGCTAGAACTCATTGGAAATTCAACATTGGCCACGGTGAAACTTCAGAGCTTCGGTCACCGCCGTAAAGTTGCATTTTTATCGGTCTTTTATAGGATACACTTCGGAGAGTGTGCGAGAGAACAGCATGACCTTGTTCCTCTAGCCCCATTCCACCATCGGGGTATCAGACGCAGGTTAGCTTATCACCCGTACGTCGTTGACATTCCAGCGAACCGCACCAAGTGCTTTGCTGAAACATTTCTAATGCGAACCGCTAAAGAATGGAATGCGGTGCCTGCTCATGCTTTCCCCGATTCCTACAACCTTGTTTCTTTAAGGCGAGAGTGAATAGGTATTTCCTGGGCAAGCATGTTACACCTTAGACCACATCCTGTTTACTAAGCACGATGATCGTCAAATGCCTGCCCAGTTTCTTGTAAAATGATAATAAATCAAATCTGACGACCTGTTTGGCACAGGAGTACTAAGCCTGCCTTCTACACCAGAGGTCCCGGGTTAGAGTTGTCCGGGGAGGACAAGACAAATATTTTTGTGCATGGACATGTCTATTTGTCTTGGTCTGGGCGTTTACTATGTATGTATTTAAAAAGTATATAAGTATGTTTATCCGTTATCTAGTATCCATAACACAAGTTCTTCATGAATTTTAACGTGGGCTAGATAATTGGTATGTTTGTATGCAATATTTACAAATTAATTAATCAGTAATCCAAATAAAAACCGAAGTATCATACAGCCAAGAAAAGTCAAATCCAGAAAAATCTTCAGAGTCTAATTGAGCTGTAAACTTAAATTTTTGGACTGCCACTTTAGAGCCTATCAACATAAATAAAATTATACCTTGTTGTTCTGTCACAAATTTAGCAACTCAAACAAGAGAGAAAGCTTAATACCCCAACACCCACCAAAATTTAATATTAATATCGCATCAAATAAATTTAATTTCCCCTCAAATTTAATTTCACACTATCCCAAAACTACAATTAGCCCAAGTAACGTAGCGTCAGCAAAAAACCGCGATGAGCCTCCGAACCCGCATCATTTTGACGGGGGTCCGCCACAGATGACAACGTGGCTCTGAGTCGAGTTTACGGGACTTCTCAGCAAAGCTGGAAAAAGTGACAGCTCTGTCATGGTGAAGGTACTGCAGTAAGTAGCAGTGGAAGGAGGGATCCAAATATGGGAAAGGTAAAACTTAGAGTTTTTGAAAAAACTTCTTCAAATCTGTCTAAGGCCGCAAACGCACCGACACGTGGCTTAGCGCCTAGAGCCTCGCGAGTCACCTAGCGAGTAGCTGGGTAAAATTAACGTTCTTACATTTATGAGATCAACGGCGCTGCGCGCATCGCGCCTGGCTAGGCGCCAGCCTATGCGTTTGTGCCCTAACTGTATGGTGGAGTGGGATTAATAAAAGGGAACAGATAGGAATTAGCTTGTATTGACCCTTCATCACGAAGATAAGTAGAGAGTCTCATACTTCAGGAACTGGCTTTATCATTCTGTAGGGGTTGAACTTCGTGAGAAATTTCATCAGTATTCTTGTTACCAAGCGATTGCTTATGGCAAGGGCTCTCTGCATCGAGTCTAAATGACTTCTCAATAAAGCTGTAAAAACTGCGTTCTTACGAAGTACAGCCAATAAGTAAACATAACCTTATACCTCATAATCTTCCTACGTTATTTTTTGTAGGGTGAATATCTGAAACTCTTTCATCACTGTTCTTGTTGGCAAACGACTAGCCATGACAAGATGGCTCTGCATCATCATCTCTGTAACTGGACTTCTAAGTAGAGATGGAAAATCTGATAGAGGTACAGCAGCAAGTAGAGAACCGCTAGTCTGTGGTATCAGACTATAACCACCGGTATCAGACCCAGGGGTCCCGGGTTCGATTCTCAGCGGGGGTACATATTGTATTCGGTTTGGTTGTTGGTAGGACTTGTTGTACAAGTCCGCCTGGTTAGCTGCCACCATCTTATCTAAGTCTGACGCCATAACAACAATGTTTTTAACATTGTTGTGTTCCGGCAGTTAGAGATAAGATAGCCAGTTCCTCAGTGATTTAGGATTCCGAGAGAGGATCGCTTCCATCTTCAGCCTTATCAATACTTAACATCACGTATGATGAAGGCTAAGAGTCTTCCCCTTGTTCATAAAAAAGAGACTCTAATACCTGCTGATTAAGCCATATTATAATCATACCATGAGGTTTTCATAAGTATTCAGCCAGGGTAGCATGAGCGCCTCGACTCGTTGTCGACCCTTTTCTCGCGATGTCTGTACCGCTTATATCAATACGGTGCGAGCGGGAAAGACACTGCGCTTGCTCGAGAAAAGTCCCGACAAAGCTTTGTCGAGGTGGGCATACTACGCGTGCTGGTTAAGAAATGAAAAAAAATAAAACTGACAGCTGTATCACGGAATACATACAGTAACCAGACAGAGTCTGAATTTCGGGCTAGCGTGTCATGTGTTGGACTAGTAATGGCATTAATAAATATAATAATCTTCCCATGTGTAATCTGGCATCTTGGACTTAACGTCGCAAAAAATATTTGCTTTGTAAATAGTTTTCTCGCATGTATCTTCACGGTTCCGGTGTGGATTCGCTGCGGATACATAAATCTTCAAGGAAACTACACTATTGCCACGATTCAGTAGAAAAATAAGCTGGAAAAAAATACTAACTGCCACTGAGGAAAATCTTTCTCGTCACAAAGTCTTTTATTGTATCTACGTCTGGATCCTTGAACGGTTTAAAAGATAACTTTCAAACAAATAATATTTCGGTTCTCCACAACGGAATGTAGTATGAAAATAAGAAATCACATTGACTATAATTGAGTCTTTATTTGAGGTGCAAAAATTTTGTTCAGGAGTAATTTTTTTTAGATTATATGTCTTTAAGACGTTAATTAATGTAAAACTTAGGATCTTTCAAAAGGGTTAACATACATACATTTTCAATATTTCATGAATTTTATTTATTTTTCTAAAGAAAATCACGTTACGTGGCCCTGTTCAGATATACACTGAAAACTTCAAGCTTTCATAAAAAAATACAACTTTAGTCAAAACGGACCTTTTCTATTTGTTCTTATAAAGATACAACCATATTTTATGTTTAGTAATTTTATGTCTGAATCAATCTCACAATAAAATTAGTCAAAAAAAAAAATTATCATCGTGTGCGTAAATCTTTCCATAATATTTTCACTAAAAGTAAGAACTATATCAATTAAGTTAATGAAATCGAAGGGGCTATTAAGGATTGCCGAGTAAGCCAGTTTGAACCCACGTCACGTCGATAATGCTCACTGCTAAAGGAGATCTTATTTTTTTGACAGTCAATTAATGGGAATTGCTAAAATGGCTTAGATAGGTATATGGTAAGCTTGGTGGTCAAAGTTGATACATTTATTTACGTTAAGAAATAGTACGTTTTACCAAATGACCAAAAGGAGATCATTCAGGCTCCATACATTTTGGACGGCTTTCTAAAAGTGCCGGCTGCTAAAAAAATTTGGTACGAATGGTAAGAACTGGTCGTTTGCAGCCATAGTTAATATGTCACAAAAGTTGTAGGATCACTCAAAGTCATACAGGTTCAAAAATTCGTCAATTTTATTCATTTATTGATATTTGAAAGTGTAAAACCTTGATTTGGAGCACTTTTATTCTGCAGAGGTAATTATATGTTCTAATAACACATCTAACAATATATTTGCAACATATATAAAAAATACGTACGTAAAAAAACCTTTTTTTTCTAATCAGTAATACTGTAGCTATAAAAATGATGGACTACTAAATCGTTTTGTCTCGCGATGACTTATATAAACATAGGCATACATTGAAATAAAACAACTTTTACGGATATCAAACGACAGTGACAATGACAGTCAGTCATCCCGTGACCACGGCAGCTGTAAAGGTGCCGAAACGTCGGGAAAATCAAAAAACCCCTAAAAAACCTAAAAATACGGACAATTACAACTTAGTTCGTGGAAATATAGCGCGTTTGATATCCGTAAAAGTTGTTTTATTTCAATGAACAGTGCGCGCCAAAACATAAGATGTACATAGGCATACATTTTCAATTATTTTATAATTTAATTAAAATCATTAGAGTATATTTCAGTGTTTTTCATACATCTTGCTCGATATTAACCCAATTATGGTTAAATATAGCGAAAATTCTATTGCGGTCAATTGACCGCACATAATTGGTTAAGTGACCGAAAATATACATAAGTGTTTAAGGGTTAAGTTCGTATGGAAAACTAAACTACCATGTCGCGTACCTCTTCAAATACAAGAAGCATTATGATTGGAAAAAGTGGCGGGGTAGTGATGAAAAAAAAACTTAATTCCAAGACAGAAGTGTTTTAGTTGTTTTAAGAAATCTAGCCAATTTGGCAAAACTGCTCGTTACGATTATAGAGTTAAAAATAATTTTTGCTCTTGTTGTTGTTTCATTAATCGCAAACCATTTATTGATCCCAAATGTGAAAACTTTCTTGTGTTAAAACGAAATACCTTGTTCAAGGTCACCCAGCGCGCAATGGAGAGGGCTATGCTCGGCGTTTCCCTACGAGATCGAATCAGAAATGAGGACATCCGTAGAACTAAAGTAACTGACATCGCTCGAAGGATTGCTCAGCTGAAGTGGCAGTGGGCGGGACACATAGCGAGAAGAACCGATGGCCGTTGGGGCGGAAAGGTTCTGGAATGGCGACCGCGCACAGGACGTTGCTCCGTGGGTAGGCCCCCGACAAGGTGGACCGACGATCTGGTGAAGGTCGCGGGAAGCCGCTGGATGCGGACTGCGCAGGACCGATCGTTGTGGAGATCCTTGGGGGAGGCCTATACCCAGCAGTGGGTGTCATGTGGCTGAGACGACGACGAAGACGACCTTGTTCAGGAAATGAGCAGACTAAATAAAATATAGGCTAAGCATATTTTATAACCTCACATTGGTACCGTAACGCAATAAATTCATATTTTCGAATTTAGCGCTCTTGAAACAGCTTACCCTCTAAATATGTAATTTCAAAAGATAATATTTTTACTCCATTGCATTCCAATTTTTATTTTTTAGACCGAATTGAACTGATAGTTAATTGATGCCTTTATAAGTAGCTACAAAAAAAAAACCCAGCCAAGTACGAGTAAAACTCGTACTTCAAGGGTTCCGTGCCATTATTATTAATATCGAGCAAAAAAAACACGTTTATTGTATGGGAGAACCACTTAAATTTAATTTAATTAGCCCTCCCATAAATTTATTTTATTCTGTTTTTAGTATTTGTTGTTATAGCGGCCACAGAAACAACGTTTTTTCGTAAGGTTCTGAATGCTGCTAGTGCTCAAAAGAGATTTGTAATGTTTATGGAGAAGATGCTATGTCCAAAACAACTGCAAAAAATGGTTCAGCAGATTCAGGTCTGGTAATTTGATGTTGAAAATGTTTCTCGCTAAGTCGTCCCATGAAAGTAAGTGTTGATGCTATTATTGAAAAAAATTAAGACCATCGACACCTGAGCAATCACCAAATTACAGAAGAGCTTGGCATTCACAGTTCTCAACAGTTTTCGATTACTTGCATAAACATGGTTATGTGTAAAAGCTAGATGTTTGGGTACCACACGATTCGCACGTGATGGACGTGACTGTCCTTGGTAATTATAATGTAATCAAATACAATTAAACATTAATTATGTCTAGGTACGCTTTGACGACGACAATTTTTCGAAGTTAAATGGTCCTTCGAGCCGGATACCCGTACATAGCGTTTAAGACAGCAACAGATTTTCTCCAATTAAATCCGTAGAGGGGCTTGTAGAGGGTTCCATTAATTAAACTGGGTACTCGAACGTTCCCGTCCCCGTCCTCGGAGGACCAACCTCTCTGCAGACCTCTTGAGATAATCGTGGCCCAAAATTATTCTCTTTATTGTCTATGAAATCCTGCGTCTTTGAGTTATAATTGCTTGGGATTATGAGTGGTGACTATATCGTATTATATCAGGAGAAGTCGCATTAACGTTGTTCATTACGACAAAAACTTGGGTGTGGCTGATATTATATATGATATAATATTTGTATGTACCTACTGCAAAGATTGTGCTGTGTTTGTGTGCGGACATCTTAAATACAAGCAGTTTTGACAAGAAATGGCACTTTAAAAAATACTGAGATTTTGCTACTTTTTTCATTGTCTATCTAGTTGATTATTAATTAAGACGGACTTTACCAACTGACTTTAAATACGTTTAGCGCTAAACTAATTTAATACATTGCTCTGTCACTTTTGACTTTAAACGAATGACTGAAATATAATGTCATTTTTAATATGTTTTTCACCTCACACGCTCTGAAAACGAGCTTTTTGCGGCCTAGCGCGGCAAAGTACTTTTTTTATTTAATACCTAAAAATATGTCATAATGCGTTCCGAATCGCACTATTGACTTTTTTGTTACATTTTATTCTTATTTTTAATAGCTTTCAATTAATTATAATACTCCGTTTTATTATATTATTTTAGTTAATTGAATCATAAAAACAATAACAATAAGATTAAACTATTTGTTATAAAAAAAAAATATTAGGCTGGGTGAGATTTCACAACCTATGATAGGATTTCGGAACGTGACATAAATCTTTATTTTGAAATTGTCAGTGTCAACATTTACGGAATCGTTTTTATTGTTTTTATTAAGTAACAATATATTCCTACTTTAAATAACTTTGAATTGACTATAATACTCCCTTTTTTATTTTTTTATATCATTAAAACAACGAGAATAAGGTATATTTAGATTAAACTTTATGTTTAAAGACCGCGGAAACAACCATAAAATGTTCCTCGCTGTTGTGAGGTGAAAAATTGTGTGTTGCGCTCGGCAGAAAAGTTTTTAGCGTCTTGTACCTTTGAAATCCTCGCTTCGCTCAGGATTAAATCGTAGAATCCTTCACTTGCTCAGCTTTCAATAGAGGTAAATCGCCGCTAAATAACCAACTTTCCAGCCTTGCATAACAAATAACTATTTCTCAAACATGCTCGGAAATGTGAGCATTTTGACAACCTTATTAGAGATAAATCGATATTGCTGCACTAGCCATAATTATACATGTGAGCAGCGGCCGGCAAAAGTTGTATGAAAATCCATATCTGTCGTGTTTAGCGGCCAAAAAAATATATAGTAAACTCATATCTGTCGTGTAATTTTAAAATGGAACGATCTTATAATCCGAAATATGTCAACAAAGGAGGTAAATCATCAAAGGTTTTATTTAAATTTCGAACTGGCTTGCAAATAGAAAGCTATTAAAAAAAAAACAACAAATAAACACTTTAACGCGGGAAAAATATTGTTGTTCGTTTTCGACTGATTTCGAAAAGTAATTTCCACGCATTATTTAAGAAAAGTACTATACAGGCCTAGGCCACAACTAGGCATTTATGTACTTCTGATTACACGTTCGTCCATCAATGCCTCTTTTGCTGGCCGCTGCAGTAATGTACTATATCATAAAATGCACAATCGCATTATGAGTTCCGTTAATTAAAATTGAGTGTTGAAACCTCGCTCGCTCGCAGTGTTTATGCTGAGAGAATATACTGAAACAGTGCCACCAGGCGTTATCTTCGGATAAGCTGAGCTTTCTGCTTTTGCATAAACTCTAAATAGACCCTATTAAGGTAATAGGTGAATTCATAACTTTAAAGAGGAATATAGTTCGACGGCCCTTATTAAAGAAGATTTACTCTATTGACACTGATTTCACAGCGTATCCTAACTGATATTATTAATGCGAAACTGTCCTTTCTTGACGCTCTTACTAAGCAACCAATGGACTTGATTTTTGGCATAAAGTTAATTGGAAGAAAGAAGGACATAAAATTTATTCGACTAAAAAAAACAAGATACAAACATGACTTACATACACACAATTTAGTCGAATTGGTCCCCAACCTCAGCTATTGCCACAACAAGTGCGACGCTAATTTTCAGGTGGAGCCAGTAACTAATAGATAGCACTCTATACGTAAATAGTTTTAAATATCTGGGTCATGTGGTCACTCCTGACCTTAGTGACGATAGTGACATAGAAAGGGAGCTTAGGGCGCTGGCTGTCAGAGGTAATATGCTGGCTCGCAGGTTCGCACAATGCACAGTTGATGTAAAAATCACCTTGTTTAAGACATTCTGTCAATCATTTTACACAGGCGGCCTGTGGTCGGTATATACTCAAAAAGCGTTCGGCGCCCTGCGTGTTCCATACAACAACTTGTTCAGGATGTTGGTGGGCCTGCCTAGATTCTGCAGTGCTTCTGGCATGTTTGCAGATGCACATGTGAATGACTTTCACGCTGTAATGCGCAACAAAATTTCATCTGTTAGAGGTAGAATGCTTAGCGGCCCCAGCGACATAACAAGGTTACTGGCTAACAGACCCGACAGTTCTTTACAGAGGCACTGGGTTTCCGCCCTGATTAATCCTAAGGCAGAATCAGTGTATCGCATCAATTAATATTTTAAGGGACATAATTAATTTAATAGTAAATTGATAATTGTTAACAGTGTGAATTTTGATAATCAAATTGAATGAAATTTTTTGACATTGTAAATTGAATTTGAATTAATTTTTTGACATTATTATTATTATTATTATTGCTAATTAAATTGATTCATCATTTATACTAACATAGTATTTAAGTATTCTTTCCATTATTGTTTTACTAACAACTCTGGATCTATGGTATCTGATAATAAATGATTTTAATTTTAATTTAATTTAATAAAAAAATCGGCTAAGTGCGAGTCGAACTCGCACATGAAGGGTTTCGCCTCTCACACAAGGTTGCCTGGAAGTGACTGTTACGTAGCTATAAGGCCGCCTATTGTGTGTTCCTCTTTTTTGACATTTTCTCTGTTTGTTTTTGTATCGTGTGCAATAAAGTTTCTATTATTATTATTGCCAAAATGCCATTATAATTTTTCGTCTGCAAAAATAAGTTTGTTTTTTTATAGTGTTTGTATGAATGACAAAGTTATATTTGCAGGTTTGGAAAATGTGCTATAGCTCTGAAACTACTAAATAAATTTTATTCAAACCAAATTTCGTTAAATGTTTTAGAAGCCTCAATGTATTTTTTAAAGATCTATTTAATAATATCCCACACGTATAGGTTTAACGAAAAAAAAAAAAATTCAGTGTCAGTTCCATGTATGGGGAGTCCCCCCTTAATTCATATATTTTTTATATGTTTGTGTAAAAACCGTAAAGCGGTTTACAGAATACATATACCTACCAAGTTTCAACTGTGTAATCCTCATAGTTTTGGAATAAAAAGGGTGTGACATACATCGGTTTGGCCGAATCTATAAGGGTTTCGTTTTTTGCCTTTAGGCTACGAAACCCTAAAAAGGACTCTATACATAAAGAAAAGACGGAGAGTAACATAGGCTACTTTTTATCCCGATATTCCCACGGGAACGGGAACCACGCGGGTGGAAGCTAGTGCTGATATATAACAAAAGTGTTTTTGAACGCACCAAGAAGATTATGATGATATTTGGTATAGATAATGATTGGTGCGCAAGTAAGAACATAGGCATATTACATGTTTTGACGAAAATAAATTTGGAAGAGAGTAAAGTATGGGATGTATGTTTAAATTAGGATCTGAAAGTGTTCACGTGTACTGATAGTAAGATAGTTTGTATGTATAGTATCTTTCTGAATTGATCATTTCAAGCGACTTAAATGATTACCCAAGTTTATGATATTTTTTTTATAACCTACACTTTTTGATCCCCAATGCGATTCGATACGCTGAAATTTTCGAGTACTTTTACACTGTACAAACTTAAAACTACTCATCCTGAAAAGAATTTGTTAGTTATTTTGTTTCTTGAAGGCACATGAATTTACCAAGTTTACACCCAAGTACCCACTCTCACTAAAACTTAAACTGTTAAATCTCTATAAAGCTCAAGTCCGATCATGCATGGAATATTGCAGCCACCTCTGGGACGGCCAGCAGAAATACCAGCTTGCTGCACTGAACACGATCCAACGCAGAGCTGAGAGCCTAATTGGCAACAAAAAAATGGTAAAGAGCAAGCTTCAAACATATCTCACCGCCCGCAAAGTTGCCTGTCTGTCGGTCTTTTACAGACTATACTTTGGAGTATGCTGATGAGCTGCATGAGCTCATATCACCATCCCCCTTCTTCCATCGGACATCCAGGCCAACCATTTCTTGGTTGTTATTCCTAAATGTCGCACCAAGAGCTACAGTTTCTATATTGAGCACAGCAAAGGAGTGGAACAGCTCCCTCCCTGCGTTTCTATTTTCGAGTACTTATAACCAGTCCGTTTTCAAAGCAAGGGTGAATAAGCACATTCTTTCCCCGGGCTAGACTAGGATCAAGAGCGAACCCATTACGAATAAAAAAAAAAAAAGCTTAGTAAAAAATATCAAAAGTACCTACTGTAATAATCTTAGAGTAGAACTTCAACAAAATTAACTAACCATAGGACTAGACACACTCGAGCCAAGTACCAGATTACCCCGTGGCGGTGGTTGGTCCGCTATCGGGTGCGTCCCCCGGGTGGTGGATGGGGGAAAGGCCTCCAGATATGGGGGCTACCGGTTTATCCGGCGTGAACCATACCAACCAAGGCGGGACCTGACCGGCGGCGTCTCGGACTTATCCAGAGCAACGGCGGTGCGAGTCGGAGTAGGAGGGTCTGTTAATAGACTAAGAGGAGAGTGACTCTGTTCACCTCCGGCCGTAGCTTTGCACATGGTGCGAGGTCGGTGGCCGCTACTTTTCGAAGGAGGGGCTGCGTGGAAGAAAACCACTGAAAAAATAACAAGCCAGGGGATATGTACCTCACCCCTTAAAGAGGTCTACAACTACAAAACAATGGAAAGGGTCAATAGTAAAGAGTATTTACCCCAGGAGGGTACCAGCCGCTTAGCGGCAGGAGAATCCCTCCTCGTGGCTTCGGCTGCGAGCTGCCCCGCGTATTCTGGGGGGGGCAACTGTTGCTCGAAGGACACCGCACAGAGTCCGGACAAAAACTGTGCAAATGATAAACACGATCCAGACTTAGCTCTTCGGTTACTTTCCGAAGAAAGGAACGAAAGGGATACCGTTGCAAGTTGTGGAAACAAGAAAGGCGCAGGAAATGCCAAATCGCATCTGGACGTAAACTTAACCGGAGTAGACAGAAATAAACGCGGTACGCGTGCTGCTAGGAATAGGCATCTTAGGAGTAAATCGGGATCGGAAATGCTAGAGGACCCGGAAGGTGGTAAAAGTTCAACCGTGATGGATTCGGAATCGGAGGTGGAACCAGTGGTTTTGCGGCCGGGTCGAAAAGCGAAAGGTACATCCAGAGGAAAAGGAAAAGGCAAAGGGCCGGCCCTTTGCACCAGTGTTGGCTTACATCGAGCCAAGAAGAGGTCGCGGGCTCGTGGTAGCTCGGATGACTATCTGCCGACAGATGATGAATCGGTGAATGTTTCAGCTGAGTTTTTGGTTTCGGACTCGGAGTGGGTACAGCCAATTGAGAAAAGCCCTGAGGAGCTTAAGGGTGAGGTGGACAAGGGCATCTCCAAAATTTGGAAGGCTGTGTTAGGCACTAATGTGGCTAAGTCCAAAAAGGACGAGATATTTAAAACTGGCGTCGCAATTCGGAGGATGGTGGAGGGATTCAGCACCAACAGTCTGTCTGAAGAGGTTAAGAGGCTTCGGGCGGAAAATAACCGGTTGGCTGATGAGATGAGGAAACTGCAGGGGGAAATGTCGGCGTACCGTCGCGCTTTTGAAGAAACTAGCGCTGAGGCTGCCCGCCTAAAGAAGGCAGAGGGTAAGCAGCAGGTTGTGGTGGTAGGAAGGGATGAGGACCCTATGGATAGGAAGGAGCTGGTTAAGCATATCTCGAGGGCTGTCCTGGAGTCTGTTGGGTTTATGATATCAGCGAGGTTTGAGGGACTGGAGGAGAGACTTTTACCTGCCCCCGTAATCCGACCGCCGTTGGAGGCGGACAGAAGGAATGCGGAAAAAGCCGCTGTAGCTGCGAAGAAACAGCCGGCACAGTCCTCGTATGCTGCCGCTACGGCTGGTCCCTCTCGTATGGACGTGCAAGCAGATGATCAGATTGACAACTCCTGGCAAACGGTGAACAAGCGGGGGAAACCAATTAAGGAGCCTAAGAAAGGGACGGAGCAACCACAGCCCACTAAATCGAAGCTGGCCGCCAAGCCCAACAAAGGGTTGAGGCTAACTATTCCCAAAACCGCCGCGATAGTTCTGACTATTCCAGCAGAGGCAGCAGAGAAGGGAGTTACTTATGCGGACGCCATTGCTAAAGCCAGGCAGATGGTCAAACTGCAGGACTTGGGTTTGGAGGAGATAACAATAAAAACGACGCAGTCTGGGGCCAAGATGATTGAGATCCCTGGCTCTTCTAGTGCGGAGAAGGCTGACGAAATGGCGTCTAAATTAAAGGAAGCACTGCAGGGAATGGCAATCGTGACCAGACCCGTGAAATGTGCTGATCTCCACATAACTGGGTTGGATGATTCTGTCACAGTAGAAGACATACGAACCACGTTAGCGGAAAAGGGGGGATGCTCTCAGGAGCTCATCAAGGTGGGCCCAATCAGATTTGGTCCAGGGGGATTGGGAGTGGTTAAGACGAAGGTTCCGACCGTAGCCGCAAAGGTGTTAGTAGAAAGGGGCAAGATAATGGTGGGATGGAGCTGTGCGCGCATCAAGGCATTGGAAGCCCTTCCAATGCGCTGTTTCAAATGTATGTCAACGGGACATACGCGTCAGTTGTGTCCGTTAGATGTAGACCGCTCTGACATGTGCTACAGGTGTGGGGTAATTGGCCACAGGGCGGCGAACTGTACCGCTGAGCCAAAGTGTGCTGTATGTCTGGCAGCGAAGTTGCCTCATGGGCACGTGATGGGGGGAAAGAGCTGCACTCCGCCGACAGTTAAACCGAAGCCACTCTCTCATTTCAGGGGGGCTGTTGTAGGGGCAAGAAATGCCATGGAGGTAACTGAGTCAACATCTTAATGTCTGGACGCCCTCTCAGTTTTCTACAGGCTAATATTAACCACTGTGCTGCTGCTCAGGATCTCCTGATGCAACAGGCAATGGAATATAGTTCGGACCTACTAATTATAGCAGAGCCCTATTACGTGCCTAAGCGCAACAACTGGGTGGGGGACGAGGACGGATCTGCCGCCATATTGGCACCGATAAGGGTTGCCTACTCCTCTCCTCTCTCGATTAAGGAGAGAGGACCGGGATACGTGTCCGCAATCTGGGGAGAAATTGCTATTCTAAGCGTTTACTTCTCCCCAAATCGGTCTGTTGACGAGTTGGAACGCTGGTTAAACGTTTTGTGCGGGGTGGTTCGACGGCTGGCGCCTATGCCGGTGTTGGTGGCGGGGGATTTCAATGCCAAGCATGCTGCTTGGGGCTCCCCTGTCACTGATAGAAAGGGTTGGGTGATACTGGACTGGGCTACCTCGGAAGGTTTGTTGGTTTTGAACCGGGGTACTACATTTACCTGTGTCAGGCATAACGGGGGATCCAGGGTGGACCTTACGTTTGCCAGTCCCGTCCTGGCACCCAGAGTGGCTGGATGGACCGTTCTGACGGCGCCGTTAACCCTGTCAGATCATAGATATATACGATACAGTGTCTCACTTTGGGCGGATAGGTCGGCTGCCGTCCAACGTTCAGCGGCTCGCCATTTCCCACGATGGGCGACCACCAAGCTTAATAAAGATCTGGCGGAGGAGGCGGCGATTGTCCAGGCCTGGTGTATTGAAGCACGTGTGGAGGCGCTCGATATTGAGAGCCGGGTCAGCCAGCTCACTCGCTCCCTTACAGTGGTGTGCGACGCGGCCATGTCTAGGGCATATGGCCCGCCGGAGAAGTCGCAGGTATATTGGTGGTCCGAAGAGTTGGAGTCCCTTCGAGCCGCCAATTTGAGAGCTAGGCGTGCACTTCAACGGTGCAGAAGGCTCCGCAGAAGAAGACCAGAAGAGGAGGACAGGCTTTCGGTGGCATATAGGGAGATTAAGGCGGAATTTGAGTCCAGCATTGCGGCGGCAAAGTCTCGGGCGTGGGACGAGTTCCTGGCTAGTCTGGACAGAGATCCGTGGGGGCGTCCCTTCCGGATGGTGCGGAGCAAGCTTCAACATCAACCGCCCCCGCTGGAAACGATGGATCCAGAACTTTTGAACAGGGTGGTTGCAGGCCTGTTTCCCAACCAGGCTCCATTGACGGCACCTTTGCTCCCCCCTCAGGAACCGCTGGCAGCCGATCCTGGATTCACACCGGTGACAGAGGCAGAGATGGAAGTGGTGATTGAACGGTTATCTGGCAAAAAGAAGGCTCCCGGACCAGATGGGATACCTAGGCAGGTGCTTCCCCCAGTGCTAAAGCACCTTGGGGAAATTGTACGGGCGATATTTAGTGACTGCCTGGAGTCCGGAAAGTTCCCCGAAGCCTGGAAACGAGGACGACTTTGCCTTTTACAGAAAGAAGGAAGACCGACTGATTCTCCATCGGCTTATCGTCCTGTAGTGTTACTGGGCGAAGTGCCGAAAATGTTTGAACGCATTATTGCGGACAGAGTCGTCCAGCACTTAGAAGCGGTGGGCCCAAATCTAACGGAGAACCAGTACGGATTCCGAAGGAAACGGTCAACCGTCGACGCCATCTTGGCACTCAGGCAGTTGTCAGATAGGGCCAAGGAATGCAGGGAAGTAGTGGTTGCGGTGGCATTGGACATCCGCAATGCGTTTAACACTCTTCCCTTCGCCGTGATAAAGGAGGGTCTGCGGTTTCACGGGCTGCCACCATACCTTATACGCGTGCTAGAAAGTTACTTGGAGGGCAGAAAGGTTTTGTACCCGTCCAGCGATGGTCGATTAGTCGAGCGGGATATGGTTTGTGGTGTTCCACAGGGGTCGGTGTTGGGGCCGCTCCTGTGGAACATAGGGTATGACTGGGTTCTGCGTGGGGTACTACTGCCCCGGATAAACGTTTTTTGTTATGCTGATGACACGATGGTCACCACTCGGGGTAAGACCTTCGAAGAAGCCAGTAGATTGGCGGGTATTGGTGCGTCCCTGGTTATAGAGCGCATCCGAATGCTGGGCCTCAATGTAGCCATTGAAAAGACTGAAGCCATTCTCTTGCATAGTCGTCGGAGGGGACCTCCGGCAGGGGCGGCGATAGTGGTGGATGGGGCAACGGTTCCCTTGAAGCCCAGTATTAAGTACCTTGGGCTGGTTCTTGACGGGCGCTGGAAGTTTGAAGAGCACTTCAAACAACTGGCGCCTAGACTCACAAAGGCGGCTGGAGCACTGGGGCGTCTCCTCCCCAACCTTGGTGGACCGGGTGCGAGCTGCCGCAGGCTGTACGCAGGGGTGTTACGCAGCATGGCTCTGTATGGGGCACCAGTTTGGGCAGATCGTCTCAGCGCTATGAACAGGCGGATTCTTCGGAGGCCTCAAAGGGCGATAGCCACCAAATTTATACGAGGATACCGGACGGTATCCCATACGGCAGCTTGTGTCTTGTCGGGCATGCCTCCTTGGGAGCTAGACTCTCAAGTGCTCAAGGAGGCCTACCACGAGCGACGTGCCGCGGCGCAAAGAGGAGACCGGCCGGCTCCTATAGAGTTGGCAGCATCAAGGAGGAGGGCCGAGGAGTCGCTGATGACAGAGTGGACAAGGGAACTCCAGACGGATACAGTCGCGAGGAGGACTTTGGAGGCGATCCGTCCCAATCTGAAAGAATGGTGCAACCGTGAGTTTGGGTCGCTGACCTTCAGATTGACACAGGTGCTTACCGGGCACGGGTGCTTTGGTAAGTACCTGTTTCGAATTGGGAGGGAAGCGACCCCACGGTGCCACGAGTGCGGCGCTTCGGAGGACAGTGCGCAACATACCCTTGAGGTGTGCCCCGCCTGGGCTTCGCAGCGCCGCGCTCTGGTTGCGGAGATAGGGAGAGATCTCTCGCTGCCCAGCATGGCAAGAGCCATGTTGGCCAGCGACAGATCCTGGAAGGCGGCAGTCTCCTTTTGCGAGGACGTCATCTCGCAGAAGGAGGCAGCGGAGCGGGCGCGTGAACAGGATGTCCATGCGGATCGGGTCCGACGAAGGCGGGTGGGTGTACGGAGGCGCCGCTACGCGCATCTCCTGTCACTGTAGTGAAACCAGCACCGGGAGGTGGCTCAGATAGATGGGCAGGACGCCGGTCACAGGGGAGAATACAAAAAATGGGCCCCCATGACTTACGGCGGCGAGAGGGAAAGAAAAAAAAAAAAAAAAAAAAAAAAAAAAAGTACCAGATTACGGAGGGAGGTTCGACCTTCATCACTGATAAGTAAATTTTGTCGTATTTTCGCAAAATAACGGCTGATTTAATATCGCCAGGTTCCACGGGATAACAAGATTCCCGACATTTTGGAGGGTCTCCCATAATAAAATTGGGAGAGTCCTGTCTGTCCGTCTTGTCCGGGCCCGGACGTCCGGAGATTTTTGCCAGCGATGTCTGTTGCCCAATTAAACCAGATAAGACATTTCCCGAAATGTTAAGTAGCTTCTGGTGTTGGGTAGAAGTGAATTTTTTATCTGTTCAAAAGTTTTCTCGTGTTTCACTCACCGTGCGAAGTTAGAGAACTCAGAATCAGATAAGAAAAATTAAGAACTGTACGGCGACACTTTTTAATCTAGTTTATAAAACATAAGTCGATTATATAATTTTCAATTTTCGTTTAGGGCTATCCTAATTCTACCGTTCAGGTGACCCGACTAGCGCAGTATGGGTTAGAGCTTCTGAGAAAAAAATTGATATGGAGTATTGTATTACATGAATAAAATACTAAGATAGAAAAGAAATGATGTTACCTGCTCATGTTCCATTTGCTTAGATCAAATTCGGATTGATAAAATAACGAAAAAAAAATTGATATTGATAAAATAACGAAAAGAAAATACAGAAAAATAGATTCTCATAAGGCTATGTTGCTCAAATACAAAATCATTGGTCTGGGCAGTGAGCAGCCTGAGGTTATGAATTTGAGCTTAGCCTTGGCAAGTTTTCTTTCGTATAAAAATAGTGACCCATATGACCTCCTAAAAACTGCATCTTAAAACTATTTCTGTTTTTATGGCATGTTATAAAGTGTATCCGTGCTAATCACACAGCACCAACATTAAAAGGCTTATAAAGCTACCCGGCTAAAAAGTACTCGTACTTAAAATCTCCGCTTGTTAAGGCTCGGTGCTCTGGTGTTTTATGCGAGGAAGTCGGTTGTTGCCCACGAAACTTGGTTTTCACTCAGACTATTTCTAAAGGTGAAGCTTTAATGGCCGCTGCCTCGAGTGCATTGCGATAAAATGCTTTATTCCCACTTTCGGAAAGTTGTTTTGTTGCGAAATTCTTGTTACAAATTGTTCACAGTTTACAAATGAAAATGGGACGGGAACCGGTGGATGAATGTGATGTTTAAATTGTTTTTGTTTTGTACGGTAGGAATATTTGTTTTTTATGTAGCCAGTAGAAGCAGCGTGATTCACGGACTATGAAAATCACTCTCTGAGTTGCATTCAAGATCTCCATGTAAAGCTCGACGAATAGATCAAGCAAGACCAATTACAGTTCTATATCTTTTTCCGGTCCTTAAAAAGTATGTTTTACATAACAAAAAGTCATGAAATTTATGAATTAAATAAAAATCAAACTATCACTTACTCACTTTCATACGAATTTTGATGTAATAAAAGTCTCAGTTCACCGGTACTACGTGTAGAAAATAATATTTCAAAGTAATTCTAGGAACTGCTTAATGTTTATTTTACGATCTCCATCTAAATTAGTCTCCCAAAAAAAATCAGTTAAGCAATTTTTATCAATAGAGAAGTTTCAAAAATTCAATTAGTGATCCAATAAAGTTGTCAAATATCAACACGACAGGACTGATCGACGGGTACCCACATTCTTTTGAAATGGAAGTTCTTTGGGAAAACCTCGAAGTTGTGGATCCTGAACATTATGAGTATGGTGTTATGAGACATCTGACACATTTATTGGAATAGCACCAAACTATGACAAAAGTCCATAACAGTAATACATTCTATGGACCATTTTACAAAAAAAATTTAGAAGAACAAGAACCCGCAATCATGGAAAATGTAAACAAAGGACAAGGAATATCAATTATATTCTTCATAAAGACTTGAGTAAAAAAATACTCATGGTTATAATCAAAACCGAACTTGATTCTGCGTACAAAAATTAAATCAGCGGATCGTCATTGGTACCAATGATGAACTTTGGTTGTGGATTAGTTGGTCGGAATCACGAATCTAGGAAAGTAGATATAAAATATACAAGAAATAGTGATATAGTAGGATCTGATATCCTTGCTCAGTATCACAATATCCACAAATCACACAACGAATAACGTCCTTCTCAAACTAATTACTCGGTCAAAATAACATTCCGTGACCGACTGGATAAATAATGGTACAGCACACGACCTCAACTACTTAAATAAATTAAGTAATGGACTGCATAATGTCTTGCCGGCTAATTTGAGAGGTCTACTATAAGTCAGACCACTAATAGCCCATCAGGGGCCTTTAGGAACGTTCATTCGTCTCCTATCTCTATTACCGAAGAGAGATGGATTTTTTAAACGTTTGGTATTTTTATTGGAGCAAATTCGTCACTTGAATGAGTTCAGTCTTTTATATGGGTTTATCTGGGAGTGTCTTTTTTTATGATATTTAAGTAATAGCACAGACACTCTATTAGTGGTAGTAAAACGGGATATTTTGGTAATTAATTTGGTAAACTGTTGTCAGGAGTTTTCCTGAAAAATCGAAATTCGTCTAAATTTAAAGATTTTTAATGATTTTAGTATTTTTGCGTTTTTCAATGCTATTTGTATATTTATTATAAATTTTAAATAGAAAAATATTGGAAACAAGTGAATTATTTTTAAGTCTCGGTAGCTCAGTGGTTAGAGTATTGGACCGGATTTCGAAAGGTCGTGGGTTCTAGTCCCATCTGAGAATTCACTTGTGGCCGAGTTGTTTTATGCCCAATATTTTTCTATTTAAAATTTATCATAAGAATTTAAAGTGTTTAGCTACTCTCATTTCAGAAGCACTATGCTTTTTTTAAGAATGTGACACACTGGCTCGATCGAATTCAATGTTTGGTTTTTTCCTCTTGTTTTATGTTTTACATTATCATCAAATTGAAAGGTAACTATAACATCTTAGCAAGGTCCTTTCAATCACTAAAGAGAAAGAGCAAAATTCACGTAATCCTTCCGGAAAGATATTCGCGATTAATGTATGTGTGTTCAATCCTTTTAGGCTCCGACCTTTTATCTAGAATTTCATATCAATTTCAAAAAGGTGGATCATTTATATGGAAAGTAATTTATAGAAATTGGGCTAACCCGGCCCTTTTCTTTTATCATCTGGCAACAAATCATCTCTCGTCTCCATCGCTCGCGAACAAGATATCATGCGATTTGGAAGTATCAGTGTTTAGCATAATGCCGTCAGTTTGACGGGCAGATAGGCGTCGAGCCCTACGTGCCTGGATTGCAGAGTATCGTTGTAATATAAAATATCGTTGACTTACGATACGACTTTAGGTGGGTTAAAAGGTAAATGTAAAAAGGTAATAAAATTGTAAGGTGCCTTATAAATAGGTCAAAAAATTTAGTTGATGCCTTGTTTAATACTAAAAATTTCTAGTTTATTGTACATTCATGGGTAAAATCAAAAATAAGCAATGATATTCACTAAACAAATTATTCAATAACTTTCTTCGAATAATAATAACATTTAAGATTAATCCGAAGTCTAGGAAGATTGTCAAATAATAAACAAGGCAAACCAACTTTTTGAATACGGTTACAAAATTAATAGTCAGTGTTATACCTAAACAAGGAATGTGTAGCCATTGGATTCTCATATGACAAATTAAAAGGGTACAGACTATTATGGAGGCGAAAGAGGCCCGTCCGAACCAATCGGGATAAAATGCTCAGCTTAGAAATGTTATTATTATGCGAATTATATTTGCAAATTCACCGAATCCGTGAGTTGAATTTTATATGGTTTAAGGGGGATTTCTTTTTTTCTGGCAATATTTATGGAAATGTTTCAGAAGAGGCGCCGGGAACAAAGCCCCATTTTAATTGAATTCCCCAAACGGATCTTTGATTTCAATTTAGCCATTGTTTATTTTTAAACCTTATGTTGCGATTTTTCCAGCGAGTTGATTTATTCATGAAGCCATTAAATTGTGTAAATGAGGTAATTTTGAGATATTTTCGGCCACCGCTTTAAAAATATAGCTCCTGACCTTCATCTGTTTGTTCAATATTTATAAAATAAGGTTGTCGGTGGATCAATTTTGTTTCTGTCCCATATGCCCTTTTGAAATCGACGACTTCTGCGGTATTTGATTCATCATCATCAACAACATTGTCTCGCGCAAAAAGCTTATTTTTGGAGTTATGTTCGCATCTGAAGGCTTCGAATCTCGACTGAAGAGCTAAGAATGAGTTGCTCAAGTACACAATTTATTATCCCTGACAATACTCTGAACGTAGAAGTGACGCACTTAGATTGAATGAGGAGCGGCCATCACTCTGACGTAGCACTAATGTCTTGGGTGCGGCGAAACGATTCGCTGTAAATCTATTTTAACAACGTCAATGAAGAAACAATATATCTAGGCTGATCAGGCTGAGGCAGATAATTTTGTCTATTACGTATAAGTACAGTTACCGACAAATCAGGGTTAATGACTAAAGAATAATTAATACGTTAGGAGGAATTTTAGGGCTAAAGTCTTCACATGCCAAATAACACACACCAAATAATAAATAATACTAAAGTATTTTGCGTATTTTTAGTAATTGTAGGTAAGGTTAGTTTGGTTCATATCAGAAGATCAGAACCTAACAATTCACAAGTTGTTAACAATATATTATGTGACTTATGCATTGCAACTTAAGCACACACACACACACACGCGCGTATTCTAGAATAGAATGCTCCTCACATAGTCACATTCAGTCCTTTTTTTAAAAATTTAAGTTATTTAACCATTGTAAGTAAGAGGTATGTGACACTGACATTAACTAAAGTATCTAAAACCTTCTATTCGAAGGTGAAGAGGCTGGTAATCTGTAATACAGGTTACCCTAGTACAGATGCCAGTATCTCACATAGATTATTTAAGTCATGTACTTTAGATTTAGTTCACTCGTATTTGTTCTGTGCGCTATTTTGTACTCGTATTATTGGCGACGTCAAGGCTGTTAGTCCACTTATATAATGAGGAGACAATCTCGAACTCTCCAGGACAAGTCTAAAACAGGAATTAAGCGATTACATGCTCAAAAAACGTGGATGTAAACGATTGTCCAGGGCACATAGTTGGAATTGTTTTTCTCAAATTGGAATTGTGCCAAGGTTGGATGGAGCGACTCCTGTGCTGATCTGGCGCTGTTCGGGATTAAATTGTTTTCCCTACTGGACAAATAATTGTTTCCCCTACCCAACAAATAGATAGCTTCATATTTATAGATTATTATAAGCGCAGAACAATTTTTGGAAGATGGACTGCTTTTAGTGCTTATATTACTGATTTATTATCTAATCCAAGTATATTCGTCATTGACAAACAACATTATCAACTATGTTCATTCGCTTGTCACTTGTATTTTATCAATCAGAATGAGTTGGAATGAAATTTGTGAAGCGTCAATTATTGAGTCTCATAAAGTAAGTACTTATTCAAATTACATATTATTATATTAATGTTTCATCTTTTTCAATACGTACCTTATTTTATCTATCAAAATCCATTTACTTAAGTTTATACTGAAAGGTTTATTGTGATTTTGCTGTAAACAGTTCGTTATGTGTATTATGTATAGTATAAAAAGATTTTCATTCCAAGTTAATTCAGTAGGTAAAACTCCCTTAAAAATTACATTTTACGTTTACATAGACCGAAAAGGACTGAGAAAACTGAATGGACTCCCGAAACCGTCCGGAGTGTATGGATGGATTCAAATTTCGGCTCTCAAACCGAGAAAGGAAAATAAAAGCCTGGACTGTGTGATTTATAAACGCAACGGCAGACAGGGCCCAGCGAGCAGCGGTTGGGCCACAAGCGGAGCGGAACCAAGATCGTAGGATAACTTCCACACTTTAGAAGGTAACCTTTGAAATTACACTTTTTAACTTTCGCGTAGCATTATGAATATTAAAAATTGAAACGGGTATTAATAAAATATTTAACCTTTGAAATTATTGTTTCAATAACAGAACAAGGTTTCTTAGTATTATTTACATCATGTGTATAGACAGCGAGCAGAAAAAAAAATGTATAGTTTGACCTTGATTCAAATTATAATTTAGATTTGAGACCTGTTCGTCTATGATGGCCAGTCCACTTAAATTAAGATTGTAATTTAAGTGGACTGGCCATCATAGACGAACAGGTCTCGAACAAATTGGAAAACCTATGTGATTTGATGAAAATTGGGCTATGTGGTAGGTGATGATGATGAAAGTAGAAAAGGCTAGAGGGATGTCTAAGGGTCTTGATTTCTAATTGAAAAGAAGTGATAGCAGCCCACTCTTGCTGGAGTAAACCGTAAATATACAATGTATTATTAAAAGATATACAAAAAAAAATTGCAAATATAACTATTTCTGATGGAATTATTTTATAATTGAAAATCCCAATCATTGCATAGAATTCTTCACATATAATTTTGCAATCCCTCAGGACCCCTTTGGAATTTTGTTCTCCCCGCTCGTAACAAAACCCGAGCTTACGGCTGGCGATCGGGGCGAACCATTTAGATTGATTTTGAATTTATTGGCAAACTGCTGCCAGAGATATAGGGGCTTTCATCTAAGACGGACGATTTATCTTACATCTTTTCAAGGAAAATAGAAATGTAAGTTCTACTAATATTTATGAATGATACGTTGGACAATATTGTTACAGCATTTTCAATTCTCAAATAATCTTTAAGGAGATAAGGAGCAACTTGGAAACAATATCACTTTATTGAGAAAACAAAAATGTGCGATCAGCAAAAATATGAAGGCGATATTCATCTTCTTAAATTTAATGGCCGCTCTTGGATTTATTAATGTATATTATAGAAATCGAGTTAAAAAGGAGTCTCACAACACATGTTATTACCAAAAGAACTCGTGTGAAACTCGAAAGCGATATTACAGAATCAGAAACGGCTTCCACTCCACCACTTTTATCTACACAAGTGATAAATCCATGTAAACAATACAAAGAGACATCGCATTCCATTTACACTAAATCACACATTTTTATGACACACCATTCAGGTGAACAAGCGCAGTTGCAACAATAAACAATGACGTCACAAAACGGCCTGGCCAGGGGAATCATATAATGCCAGGGAGTGGACAAAACCGCACACATCCATTAACTGAGTCGCCGCTGTGATGTACGTCTGCCAAACGTGGCCTCCATTTTTAACTTCGCGCTGATTTATGACAGATGTAATATAACTGTGTGTATCGCGAGATTGACAGCGAGACACGATAGCAAATTGATTTATGTATAATTTTAAAACAAAGCTGGCTTCTATTGTATGGCAAAACTCTTTACGATATTTAATAACAAATTTAGTTAATAGGAGTAACAAAAATGCCCATAAAGATTTAAAGTGCAAATATCTGCTGCTCAAATACAAATTTTGTTGTATGGGATCAGTATTGAATTCTTCGAGCTAGCTCTCTTATACAAAATTTTAGGTTTAAAAAGTGGCAGTCATTAAGGGAGCAAAAACTTAACGTTTGCTCTTTATTATCTTAATTTTATACCGAACTTCTCCGTAGCAAACTACCAAATAAAAATTTGGTCACTCATCCTGTGAACGTCCATTGCGAAAGTTCAACCTGAGGAGTTTGTCATCCAATCAAACCTTAGGTTTAAGGGCTTTAATTTTCGTCACTGAATTCAATCTAAAAATTAACCCGTCATCATTTTTAATGTTGCCACTGCTTGGACACTGGCCTTCCTTATGGATGGATAAGGAGAACGGCCATGACCCTCCACGCGGGCCCAATGCGGATTGGTGGGTTTTAACGACTGCAAATGTAACCGGGATCAACGGCTTAACGTGCTCCCAAAGCACGGAAGAGCTAGAGATAGTAAATTTTTGGTTACCCATCCCGTGACCGACCATTGCGAAAGTTGATTAACCTCAACAATCGCGCGAACCACTGCGCCACGGGTTCCACAAAAAATAACTAAATTACATTAATTCAAGATATTTGATTTTTATGACTGCTATGAATGTACGACATTATCCTAAAGGAAATCAGACAATGTATCAGTTGCTTATTATTCCGCAGGTATCATGAAATTTTACAGAGGAATTCGGTTTTATGATTCAACTTTTGATTGTTTCCACTAAGTAAAATAATAGTCGGTGCCGTTTCATTGTTCGTATTATATAAAGTCACCTGAATAAAATCTTAAGATTTGTCTTTGTATAATACATTTGTCTGTGCTGCCTTTTAACATAATTAGAAATGGATAGAAAGACTTTGATTCAAAAGGAAGGATGCACGCTTATAATATTTAACATAAAAAAACACATTGCAATTATTTCAGTGAAAACCCAATTTTACACTAGTAAATGCTCGTCTTCAGGGTAAATCTTACCCGATATACATAACTCAAAGTTTTCCTGCTAAGTATTAAATAGAATGTTCTTATATTTTACATTGTGGATACCATCCTGAATCCCTTTTTTGTAACGTATGAATATTTCAGTTATAACTCACCGCAGCGCACGTAATTCAAAAAGGCTTACCTGAAAAAAGGAAGGTATTATTGTAATAGGGAATATCAAATCTCAGGAATACAGACCGGAGTACAATTGGAAAGAGACGTTTTCATTTGGTTTATAATCCTTTCAAGAATATTACGGGTTGTGTTACCAAGCAATATCGCTTAACAGAGGATGAATATCTACTGTGTGTCCCTTTTAGGCCATGAGCAAAGTTTCGATAATGAAAATGTTGCTGAAAATGAACACCACGAGTATTTAGTAGCTTTGGTTTATTTACCTGCTTCGGGAAAACGTTATTTTAACCATTTCAAGACTATAAAGATTATAATAATTCTTACATAACGCAATAACTCTATCTTATAGTAATAATTGACTGTCCAGAGCTGTTACCCAAACTCACGCTTAGAGCCACCCCCAAGCCAGTTAGGTTTAACCCTCTATTATTCACCCTGCTTCTTCAAACTTTAGACAGAACTCTTTTCTTTGGCGAGCGAGTAATAATTTTAATATACTTTCGAAACAGGTAAATCTTGATCTCTTTATCAGTAGCGAGGCGTCGATTAGGAGTATTGTAAGCCGCTTATTTTTCGGTGATAGCTGCTAAATTACAATGTGTCACTTGGATAAAAGTCTTATTTTTAAGTTATGTGTACGTGTATATTCAATAGTTAGGCTAGGCTAGTTTAAATTTTTTACTGTATCTTATTTGTGAAGACCTGTAAATGGCTTTATGTTTATATTTAAGTTTTTTAATGTATTAGGTTAAGCAGTTGGTCTTCCAATAAATAAATAAATAAGTAATATCATCTACGTACATCTTATGTTTTGGCGCGCACTGTTCATTGAAATAAAACAACTTTTACGTTGGCCGTGGTCACGGAATGACAGTCATCCCGTGACCACGGCAGCTGAAAAGGTGCCGAAACGTCAGGAAAAAAAAACCCCTAAAAAACCTAAAAATACGCACAATTACAACTAAGTTCGTGAAATATAGCGCGTTTGATATCCGTAAAAGTTGTTTTATTTAAATTTTAATATCATCTGATCTATTTAAGTATAAGAAAACGAGAGCTGCTGGTGTTAACATTATAATGTGAAACCAGCACATAATAACGGTTCTTTATGAAAATAATCAAATGGTATTAAATAGATTCCGCACTGACAAATTCAATTTTAGACACAAAGTGATTTGCGGTTATGCACGATTTTGTCCGTTTTGCATAGAACAGTAATATTTGATCTGATTTCGGATGTGGGTTGTTGTAACTGCGTTTAATGACTTGTGTTTATCGTTGATATAAATTTAAGCAGTAACTATAGTAAGCTAACTTTTATCGTCAACCATTTTAATGTCCCCAAAGCTTGTTTTTTTATGAACAACAGGTATAGACTCTTAGACTTCGTCATACCTGATGTTAAGTATTGATAAGGCTGCAGATAGAAGCGAGCTTCTCCCGGAATCCTCAATCACCGGGGAACTGGCTATCTTATCTCTATCTGCCGGCACACAACAATGCTGAAAACATTGATGTTATGATCCCACTTAAATAAGATGGTGATGGCTATAACTGCCCAGGCGGACTTACAACATCGAAGTCCTACCACCAACCAAAGCTGGGCTAAACCATAGTTGGGGCTAAGCTTTCTTTTGATGGATTTATGGTTGAGCAGAGTGGGCCATGACCCACCATGTGGGCACAATGTGGTTTGGTGGGTCAAATTAACCGATATCAACGGTTTTACTGTCTTCCGAAGCCCAGAGGAGTTCGAGTCATAACATTGGTCAACCATCACATAGGCAACCGACCATTACGATTCATCGTCGTCGTCGTCTCAGCCACATGACACCCACTGTTGGGTATAGGCCTCCCGCAAGGATCTCCTCGACGATCGGTCCTGCGCTGCCCGCATCCAGCGGGTTCCCTCGACCGCGCACCAGATCGTCGGTCACTTCTCGGGGCCCCCATGGAGCGCCGCACGGTCAAAGCCCATCGGTTCTTCTCGCTTTATTACCCACCCACTGCCACTTCAGCTGGGCTTTCCTTCGAGCCACTGGTTCATTAAACAGATTATGTATTTTTACACGACGCTTAACTTGACGTAAAGCGGATTTATTATTAAATTTAAAAGAAAAACTAAGTAGGTATCTGCTATTTTTTCCATAACATTTCTCAAAAGAAACTTCATCAATTGAATCAACAATTACAAATGAAAGTAGGAGCAGCTTCCAGAAATTACCGCGCCAGAACCAGATATAGCCAGATATTACTGGCAGGACTGAGACATTACGGAGCGTAAATGGTTAACGCGGCGTAAATGGTTACCGCCGCGCGCGGTAAGCGGCCCGATTAGCTGAATCGCTTATAATTAGACAACGATTCCGATTATGACGCGGTTCGGTATGCATTAGGTATTATTGATTTAAAGTCCCAACTTCAAAGGAAGATAGCCGGTTCCTCAGTGATTGAGGCTTGGGAGAGGCTTGCTTCCATCTTCAGCCTTATCAATATTTAACATCAGGTATGATGAAGGCTAAGAGTCTCCTTGTCGTTCATAAAAAAATGTTGCACGATAATTTTAAAAACATATTTTCTTCGGTGCCGTCTTAAGTCAAGTTTTGAGGTTACGGATAGTTCTCCTATTTGCGTTACTTACTTACTGCTGGGATTCAGGGACCCCAAGGGGGTCTGGGCCTACACAGTAAAGCACGCCATTCTTTTCGCCTTACTGCCAACTCTGACCAATCGGGGACACCTGATGCGTTACATTTGAGATTATTTGTTTTCTTTTTATTAAAAAATCTCCTGTCAGGGATCCAGAAATGATAATCTTCACTCTGAATTATTGGTATATTATTACTTATACTGAATTACATTGTCTCCTAAAATTAATGACCATTCCCCGCTTTTTCGTGAGTGACATCTGTCATCACTATTCTTCTTTTTTTTTGTGACACGAAGGTCACGGACTTGGCCGGCTACACAGTGCCGATGAGTTGACGATCCAAGTACTGTTTTGAGGTGTTTCTAAAATATTAATTTTATCAATTGACATTTAACAATAATATTTTGAACTAAATTATAGTTTGTGAATTTTGAGATTTAAGATTTTGTTGATTTTAATTCTGTCTCAGAATCGCACAATAACGATGTTCTTTGTTCCTGAAATATGTAAGCTGTAGCTAGGCTAACTAGGTTTTCCGTCATGTAATGAAAATCATAAATCGACAAAAACTCCCTGCTGAATTTTAACATTAATAATTTTAAAATAAGGAGCTACGCTGATACTGAATCTACAGCAATTGCTGATAATTTACGAAATTCCAGCAATACATGAATTTGTTCGCACGTTCATTTCAGCTGAGAAATAATAATCGTAAATTGTAATAAATTCATGTCCAATGTTAAATAAACTGTATATGTATGTATGTACAGATACTGACACACAGTCGTACATGCATGCACAGATTGCACAGTCAGTAACAACATTATACATTATGTATACAGCAAACCTTTTTCGAAATAACTGTATATGTGCTTAGATAGATCAAGAGCAAAAACCTTCGCTGCATTGATTGAATAGAAAAATCAATTAAAAAGATTTTTTATAATCAAGATATTTAATTGTTAAACAAGAAGATATACTTGAAAAAAGCAAATTGTCTCATGTTGATTTCGCTCTGACGGGACTCGAACCTTCATCCTTGGGAATCCGGCAGAATGCACTGACCAATTAATGCTACAGAGACCTATGAGGACACGTCGAAATTTTCTAGTATTATTCACCTTTCTACGGTGTTGACCACCGTCGTTTCATAAATGAGAGAAATATCCTCGCATTCGAATGCAACATTTTTACAAATGTTTGACTATTGATTAAGATGAAACAGCTACAGTTATAATAACTTTTTAATTTTGCATTTTTTACAATGCAATTTTTATGTGCTAAGATGAGTAGTAGTATGAGTCAAGGAATGTTCAAAGACAAATGTTATTTGAATATAAAGTCACTTTAATTGTGGTTAAGTCAGCACAAAAGTTCACTAGAAACTATTAAAACTGTTTACATTAAAATGTTACTGTTTAAATTATATGAAAATGTTAATATTAAAAAATAATGAAAATATTGATAAGATAATGTTTATGAGTACATCCGATCGATAACGGTTAAAATATGCACTAATATTTATTGGTAAAATAATTATAAATGCCCGCTGACCTAGAAACGGGTCATGCGCTGCGCTACGTCAGTTTAGATAACTAAATAGGTATATCGAAACACCTAAGTTCCAAAAGTGTTCGAAAATAATCCGAACAGTTAAACAAGAAAATATACTAGAAAAAAAACAACTTGTCTCATGTCGCTCTGACGGGACTCGGACCTGCATCCCTGGGAATCCGGCCCAATGCACAAAACATTAATGACATAAATATATAATTATGCTAGGTCACAGAATACTTAAGAGTACAAGTCATAGAATACTTAATAGTACAAGCCTACACGGGGAGTGAAACAGGACTGGCTAGGTACATTTAATGAATATAGGTAAGATTCTGTTAATAAATTCAAATAATTCCATTTGATTATGACTCAACAATATACACACCCTCTCCACACACACTCACTAACTCATATTCTATCATATTTTGTTAGTTTTAGTTTATATTATTTTGCCTCTCTGGTTAAACCTTATATTGTTCATAGTGAGGGGTCTTCCTCTCACTATGAACAATAGAAAGTTTAACCAGAGAGGTAAAACAGTGTATCTCACTGCACCTGAGATACAGCTTGTTCCAATTAAGGTTTAATACAATTAAGAACTAAGTTATGTTTATAGTTGTAAGTAATTGTAACTTTCCAAACATTGTATTTTGCCTTGGTGAAATAAAATATTATTTATTTAAAAACGAGAAAACCAAATAGCATTCGTTTTCCTACGATGAAATTCCACGCGAGCTTCGAGCAAAGTTGTGGGCTATCAAGGGGTCTCTGACGAAATTTAGGTCCCGTATAATCCTAGCTAATGCCCCCATTCTGTGACAAGGACAACTTCTAACTGATTGGCGTTCTTTGAATTGAACCGCAGTGGAAAATGCATGCTTCTCGAAAGCGGGAGATTGAGAAGACACTTCGATTAAAGACTTATCTGTTCACGAAGACTTACTGAGAATCTTATGTACTTATCCATTTTTTTTTTGTTTAGCTACATGGTAGATTTTGATACATCAATTTACAAACTCGTATTTCAGAAAAAATTTGTAGGGCCAGCACGAAAACCTATCGAAATTGTATCGAGGACCTAATGTCAAAAATGTATAGGAAAATGTAGTTCCGTTTATGTTTACGTAAATATGTATGACATATCTCAATACGTCATACATTTTTTTACTTGACTTCCTCGATACTTAATCGAAAGTTTTTTGTGCTAGGCCTACTGACATATCACAATAACGGCACATTAAATTGTAATTGAATTTCTTGGGTATTTATCCCATACTGATATTGAATTTGAATTTGAAACACAAAATTTATTATACACGTTCATTGCCGTTCAATGCATTTAATATGCTGCAAACTTGCTGCTATTTCAGATGATGCTGTTAGGGTAAGCACAAAAAAGCATTTAAAATAGCAAAACCGTACGTTTGAGATGGTTGTCAAAAGAGCATTGTGATTGAAAAAAAAACCGGCCAAGTGTGAGTCGGACTCGCGCACCGAGGGTTCCGTAAAATATTTGTTATTATATGATGTAACTGAAAATTTACGCTTTTCGCAATTTTTCCATTATATCTGTACTATAAGACGTTACTTTGTACCAAATTTCAAGATACTACCCGTTAGGTTTTGATTCCCGTGCGAGATTCGAAAATTTGCGGAAATT
This sequence comes from Chrysoteuchia culmella, assembly GCA_910589605.1. Classification (NCBI taxonomy): domain Eukaryota; kingdom Metazoa; phylum Arthropoda; class Insecta; order Lepidoptera; family Crambidae; genus Chrysoteuchia; species Chrysoteuchia culmella. Next base: position 1,395,325 of record OU342646.1, read on the forward strand.
TACAGCATAAACGGCTGCACCTTTTGATTGCTTTGGCTTAGAAGTTTGATTATTTCACAGCTCCAAGGGACAGTAGATATAAATTTCAGTTTGATACCTCCACGCGTTTCTGAGAAAAACGGTCTTGACAAACGGACGGACGCGCAACGAAGTGATCCTATAAGGGTTCCATTTTTCCTTTTGAAGTACGGAACCCTAAAAACATCCCACTACCCGAAATCTAATTGGAAACCTGACATCTTTTCCAGTTTTACTGCAACATAAAAAAAAAACGGTCGTCCTATTTTCCGATGTATAATATTAAAGTGTTTTTTTTTAAACTAAGGATATGTGTACTCAACGTAAGGCTTCATATTAAAGCATATTCAAGGCATTTACCTGCAAAAGTGGAGAGCTCTTGATTGGCCCTCGTGTAAATAACCCCTTTTATTAAGGGCCCTAGCTGGGAAGGGTTCTTCATATATATTTTTAGCTTTTCCCGACGTATTTTATAGCATGTCTAAAGATGACTTACTTAGCTTGGCCTTTTGTCTCGTCTGATCATTTTTGTATTGGTGCTTCCTGCTTTTTGTCCTTTAAAAGTACTTTGTGCCTATGCAATTATAATTAATAAGCTTGCGTATATTACACTTTATAGATACTTTTTGGTTGGTGGTAGGACTTGTTGTAAGTCCGCCATGCTAGCTACCACCATCTTAGGTCTAAGTCTGAGGCCATAACAACAATGTTTTCAGCATTGTTGTGTTCCGACAGTTCGAGAAAAGATAGCCAGTTCCTCAGTGGCTGAGGATTCCGGAAGAGGCTCGCTTCCATCTTCAGCCTTATCCATACTTATCATCAGGTATGATGAAGGCTAAGAGTCTCCCCGTCGTTCATAAACATAAAAAAAAAATACATTGACACTTAAACCCAAAGGTTTAAAATTAAAACAATAATATTTTTATTTTTTTTATTTTTTTTCAATTTTTGGATTTTACAATGCAATTTTTATACTTATGATAAATTATAAATAGAAAAATATTGGAAAAAATCAACTCGACCACAAGTGAGGTCTCAGACAAACACATCCATCTGAAAATGAAAACAATAAAAAATCATAATTATTGGCTGTTGCATCTTAATCGATCGTTAAATATCTGAAAAGTTGTTTCTTAAGAATGCAAGGGTATTCCTAGCATTGATGTCATAATAACAATGTTTTCAGCATTGTTGTGTTCCGGCAGTTAGAGATAAGATAGCCACTTCCTCAGTGCTTGAGGATTCCGGGAAAAGCTCGCTTCCATCTTTAGCTTTATCAATACTTAACATCAAGTATGATGAAGGCTAAGGAGTCTCCACGTCGTTAATAAAAAAATAAAAAAAAAAAGTGACATCGCTGGCCTACAGCGTATTAAAAATATAAAAGTATTGGAGAATTTTGACGGTGGTCCGCAAGTCTCGGTAGCTCAGTGGTTAGAGCATTGGACCGGATTTCCAAAGGTCGCGGGTTCGATTCCCGTCTGAGAATTAACTTGTGGCCGAGTTACTTTTTTCCAATATTTTTCTATTAAAAAATTTACCATAAGTATAAAAAGAGCATTGAAAAATGCAAAAAATACAAAATCATAAAAAATGCGAGAGTGTGTTTGTTTGTTTGTCCCTCTTTCACATTCTAACTGAGTAACCAATCTACTTGATTATTGGCATAGTTAGTCAAAAGGATGGAGGGTAACATAGGCTACTTTTTATCACGATATTCCCACGGGAAATTATTTTTATAAATGCTACTAACGCCATCTTTTGTGTGGTAGACGTATTTCCAAAATTATGTGGTGATTCTGATAGTGGCGCCACCATGCGATAATTTAAGTCCGCGTGATAAACTAATCCACGCGGACGAAGTCGCGGGCGGTAGGCTAGTACATAAATAATAATAGCCATATCATAGATAATCTTATATTATGTTTAAAAAATACAGTAAAATATATTCATAGTCATGAGCTTCAGGCAATGTCATGTACAATTCAATTTGTTGGCCAGGAATTTCATGGTTTATTAATAAAATGCGGTTAAAAGCAATTTTCAGTTTGGTATAGAGTCAATTCCAGGAATTCAATTAGTTCAGAAAATAAACTGAAAATTAATCCAGAATTTGAAAAAGTAAAAAATATTTAACAAAAAGCTACAGTACCAATCCCACCTATTTTGCCTAGTGTCATGGATTCGATTCCCACTTAGGACAAGCACTCATACGAAAGGCATTTTTTGTTTCTTAGAAATACATACATAGACCAAGTTAAATAGACTGCACACAAATATTTATCTTGTCCGGGAAACGAACCCGGGACCGGTGCGCCAAACAGTTATTCGTTATTTTATTTGTAATCAAATCCCTCGAATCAATCCAAAATATGTGTGACGTTTATTTACATACATAAGCAACATCTGATACATTTAGACTCGGATAACCCTCTACCCGCCGGGGCTTACAGATCCGTCTAGTTTTTTTAAATCACCACCAGATATTTTCTGCGGAAATGTTACACTCACCAAAGAAAAATGTGTTTTCATCAGGCACTTAAACCGGGCTCGTATTCCAGTGTAGTACAGAGCCGGACTTGGACAATGTTGTGGAACTCAAGCAAAGGTATACTTTGATGGACGACAGCAAGTAGAGATTTAAATAATTTTAATTCAAATCACACAAATTACCTAGCTTAACGTAAGTTTCAATAACTTGTGTTATGTATACTAGATAACGGATTAACATAATAATGTCTTCTTGTAAATACATACATAGAAAATACCCAGACCGAGACAAAAAGACATGTTTATGCACTCAAATGTATCTTTTGTATGGGAATTGAATCCGAGACCTCTAAACAAAAATTATATTGTATGTAATTTTTGTAAAAAAAAAAATGATAAAATTTTCTAACCTTTTAATATTTGCATAGTCAAAAGTCGTGCAGAATAATCTGCTTTTATCAATATCCAAAATTTATGATTAACAATTGTCCCTCGCTACTACTGAAGGTTAATTATTTATTTGTATTTAGTATACAGTTTGAAGAAATTAGTATAATTCATATAATATTATCCAATTACATTCAGAAACAGCCCTCCCTGCTCAGCCAAACAAACTAAAAATTGAAAAGCGAAATCTGGACTTACGTAGAATAAACCCGGTGGGTTGCAAGTTTTGAGCATAGCAAATGAGTTCGCGAGCCGTTTCGGCTGAGGGAATCCCCTGTGTTTCGAGGGATTGGATAATGTAAACAGCTCCACTAATCCCCTGAACGATATTCGTATTTCAAGTTTCGTGTCCATGGAGTTACATAAAATATTATGATGGATACAGACTGGTGAAGTAAAGGGCCCGGTAAACGATCAATTAAACAAAAGACGTTAGTCAAATAAACTTCCAGAAGGTAAACGCATCAAATAGATTTGACAGACAGTCAAATTTGTTTGATTTTATATAATGCGCTTTATATGAAATAAAAGAATTTTCCGTCCATAAAGCTGCTATTTATCATGAAAAGTAACAAAATTCTGAAGGTGATGCTTTAAGAGACTTGTATGCGCTATCTGTGTCAGTTTACGCAAACTGCACGAGCGTTTCAAGTCGCATGCGGAGCAATCCGTCATTTGTCGATTTTTTGGTCGACACAAAAGGGTTAATGCATACGTGAAGTTTTTTTAGTAGATGTGCTTCCACGTTTGTGGGAGGCGAATACGCAATGAAAAGCAGGCACAAAAAACTATCGATATAGTCTCTAAGACGTATCGAGCACATAATGTCAAAAAATGTATAGGAAAATGTTCGGCGGGGCTATTACTTTAAAGTTTGCTATTATCGCGCGGATATCGCGCGGTTGCTGCGGAACGTCAAAATAATATTTATTTATTAGCTAATCGCTCGCTCATGGTTCGTATAGCAGCGTCTCACTCTCTCGCGCTCTTACATAGGTGTGGGAGTGAAACGCCGCGTGTTGAAATGACGCTAGCGCCAAAAACAATTTGGTAGCGATAACAGGAAATGAATGTAATAATAATAATATAATAGTAAATGCATACAATCACACCAATTATCTAGCCAACGTTAAGTGTCATGAAGAACTTGTGTTATGGATACTAGATAACGGATAAACATACATAAATACTTTATTTTTTAAATACATACATAATATACATATTAAACACCCAGACCAAGAAAAATAGACATGTTCATGCACACAAATATTTGTCTTGCCCGGGGATCGAACCAGGGACCTCTGGCGTAGAAGGCAGGTTTAGAGTACCTCTGCGCCAAACAGGTCGTCAATGTACATTGTAGTTCATCGTTTGTTCGGTAGAGGCCTCACTGTTGATGCGTGTCGTAAAGCAATTATTGCGCAATTTCTGCTGACGCGTTATTGTTGCAAAGATAGGTAAAATAGCCTAGCCGTTTATGTCCGGTGGGAATGCTGCTGCATCAATATGTCATACATTTTTTTACTTACTTCTACGACACTATTTCGATAGTTTTTCGTGCTAGGCCTACCGGATGTTGAATTTAATGTTACGTTTTAACAGTCTATTTCCACTACCATAGTACCACGTAGGTTGTACGATCAATAATATTACGAAATCAAAGTTGAATGATTGTGAAAGTACCTATATAGATTCGAATGCGAGGATATTTCTCTCATTGATGAAACGACGGTGGCCAACACCGTAGAACGGTGAATATACTAGAGAAATTCGACGTGTCCTCATAGGTCTCTGTAGTATAATTGGTTAGTGCATTGGGCCGGATTCCCAAGGATGCGGGTTCGAATCCCGTCAGGGCGACATGAGACTAGTTGCTTTTTTCTATATATATTTTTCTTTGCCTAGGAAATAGATCTTACGACCATTGACAGTTTGATTTGAAATGCATGTGAGATTGCCAGAGTGAATGGACCACAGACCTATTTCGAGATTGACGAACCTAGCGTGTCGAATTTTGCAATGCGCAGGTACGCTACGATGGCGTCACGACCCGGATTTAGTGATGTGTAAATGTTATTGACGAGCTCTTGCAAGTAAGCACTGCACAATTCACCAATTTCGTTTCTGAGTGACGCGTGTTTTTATGGCAATGGTCTCAAGCGAACTAACTTAAATCGAACTAACTTAATCGAAGACCAACAGCGTGTCATAATTACAATATTTAGCACAGTAGGAAACAGATAGCCAATTACAGGTCCTCGCTAATAACAGCTATTTAAAATACTGAAACCTCTAATAGCAAGCACATAATGTATGAATGAATAATATAAACAGTTAAATAACAAACATAATCCCACAAGCTGTAATACCAACAACGATCTGTATAATCTATTTAGAACTATTTAACTTAAAACTATGGGTCAAAAGAAAAAAAAAACTATGGGTCAAAAACTATGGGTAATTGTAGAGGTATAGTGTGATTGTATGTGTGATTGGACTGATTAGACTTATTGTGTGGAACGACTGTTTCTGATTGCGCTTTTGCTGATTATAACAGATATATTGTGTGTATTTAATTGATGTACTCGTATATGTGTATTTGACGACCTGTTTGGTACAGGGGTACTAAGCCCGCCTTCTGCGCCAGAGGTCCCGTGTTCGATCCCCGTACAAGACAAATATTTGTGTGCATGATCATGTATATTTGTCTTGGTCTGGGTGTTTAATATATATATTATGCATGTATTTACAAAAAAAGTATATAAATATGTTTATCCGTTATCTAGTATCCATAACAGTTCTTGATGAAACTTAACGTGGGCTAGATAATTGGTGCATTTGTATGCAATTATTTATTTATTTGTATTAGTGCACATTTACAGCGCATACATACATTGTATTATATAGTGTGCTTATATTGTAAGCACTAATTGCATTGAAAAGTGTGATACAATTGTAAACACATTGATGGTATTCTGCCGTACTATTTAAAAACGCAGTAAGGAATATTTTTCAAGTATAGATTTACATTTAGATTCGGAATCCTCGCGAAGAGCTGAGCACTTTGCTTCTCATTTCTATAGCTATTCGGAACGTTATACTTTAATATTGCGTAAATGTATTTTAAATTCAACCACCATATTCTTCCTTACTGCGTTTTAAATAAGCACGGCAGTATTGTAATCAAAATATAAATATGTCTGACCATTATCTCAGATAAAAAAAAACAGTAATATTATCATACGTTTTGACGCGTAATGTTCATTGAAATAAATCAACTTTTAGAGCTTAGATATATTTTTTCATGGTTTTTTTAAGTGTTTTGGTTTTTCCGACGGACGTTTCAGTACCTTTTCAGCTGCCGTGGTCACGGGTTGACTGGCTACTTATAAGTCTACCTTCGAAAAGTTAATTTATTGTTTCGTTCGGATACGGTTTGCCATTTACTAATTAGGTACGTCGTACTTACGTCGGGAAAACTAAAAAACCTTTAAAGACACGAAAAATATGATCTAAGCTCGTGTGAATAAACTGTGCGCTAGTGATCCGTAAAAGTTGTTTTTTTTTCCACAATATATGAATAAAAAAGTACATAAGTTTATATAACAAACATACACATTTATATAACTTGTTTATATAACTTTTTGATTTTCATGAACTGTTTCATATACTGCTTTTCGTGAACCTAACATGCCGTGGCAGTTTGTAACTAAGGCCACACTACGTGTCTTTTGTACTCGATCATGTCTTTTACTTATGTATAAGTGTGAGTCTTGTAAATTGTCCTTTTCTTAAAAAAAATAAAAATATAAAAAAATAATAAGACCGAACGGTCTTTGGCACTTTATTATCGAAAACCATTTATCTAACTTAAAACTATTTTTACATCCAACTACCGGAACATCTGTATCAATTACGGAAGTAGGTACTTCTCTCTAGCAAGCTACATTTATATGTCTAACCAAGCGACTTTCAGCTAGAGTCGGTAAAGGCAGATAATACAATTTCGAGTCTTACAGAACAATACTTTACCGGGCGCATTCTCGACCTAGGCTGACCAACTGTCCTGTTTTTTAGAGGACGTCCCGTTTTTTAACCTATCGTTTTGACCGTGTCGTGTATTTTAATAAGAAAAATACAGGAGCATGGTCGAAAAACAAATATAATAAGAACATTAACACGTTGTCCCGTATTTATTCCTTTAAATCATGTAATTTTATATCACATGTACTGTAATTTTAGCACACAGGGTGGGCACCCTTATTACTTTTGCGATAGAATCTGCTGTCTCGGACACTACCAGACAGTTATTGAGAGTACTAGGTGAACTGCATTTTTCTAGATTTTCACTTCCTAACGTTGGCCTGGAATTCGGCTGTAGACAATGAAAGTCTACATTTATTGGGAAAGGAGATAATAGAATTGTTAGAAAGGCTGAGACTGAGTTCTTAGCTGACCCGATTTTTGAGCGTCCGTACAAATATCTACTTAGTCTTTAATATTTCGGGTCTGATTTTTTTGGGTATTAGATCTAGCATTAATTTGATAAGAAATGGAATTTCATACTCTTAATTTGGTTAAACATCATCCAAAATATTTTTTCAAAGTTATTTTCCTAATTTCCATTCGCGAATCACACGTTCTACATTTAATAGCTGCATTACAGTATATTTACTTTGAAAGTAAATTAATACATTTTGTTATTTATCAGTTGTATCAACAAGTATTGAAAATTGAAACGGGTATTAAACGCGTAGAAACAGTGACCACGGCCGATGTAACTTGGCCGAAACGTCGGGAAAATTAGGTAGGTGAAATATCTAACACGTTTCTACGCGTTTAATACCCGTTTCAATTTTCAATATTTATAATGAAACGCGTAAGTTAAAAGTGTATGTATCAACAAGTGTTTTTATTTAGATAAAACCAAAAAATATTTTTGTCCGTTAATTTTACCCAATTTCCGGTACGGTTAGGAATGGCAAATACCTCACTAGCTGAAAAAATGGAGAAGAAAACCGTTTTTTGTTCTATATGCCAAAAAATCCTACAAAAAAATACGAGAAAAACTGTTTTATTTCTATTTTTTAAAATGACCGATTTATAAAAGTGCAAAGTTAAAATGTTCGGTCTAAGCCGTGAACCGAGTGCGATATCGTTGAAAACCAGACGGGTATCACACATCTCCGCCGGAACGACTCGGGGATTCGAAGCATTTGCCCGTCGCGCGTGGAACTTAAAACAAGATGAGGTCATCTATCAAATATTAAAATCACGGCCCCAAAAACTGTACAACACTGTTCCGTCGCGAAATCTAATTTTCATCACGCCCAAATATTTATCGCTTCATAAATCCAAAACTTCATAGTTTTTTGATGTGCTAAAAGTACACATTTATAAAGTTTAATATGTTTTCAAGTTTTATTGATACAAAGAATTTAATGAAAAATCAAAATCGTGACAGAAATTATGAGAATGACCGTTTAATTAATTTTGTGGACTATACTGTGGTACGTAGGTACGTGATTCCTAACTTAATTAATTTCACTTTGGTTTGGTTAAAATAATTCACGCATTGGTATTTGCCATGTTTCAACGTGAATAAATGATTTATGATTTATGGTTGGCGTAATAAAGTCATATTTTCAAGTATCGATGTGTGTCGTAAAAACTATGTTTATTTGTATTAAAAAGTCAACCCTGTGGGTTTATTTTTATTTATAAAAAAAGGAGGGAGACATTGGAAAGAAAAAAACCGTATTTACTAGTTTTATAAGCGACTAGGAGAATTAGAAAGCAGTATCTATCACTTTTTTATAATTTCCATTGTTTGAGCGAACTCTTCATTATTAATGCATGATACGATGTTCAGGACAACACTTAGGATCTGTTCGGGAAAAAGAAAAGGGAAGTGAATGGGTTATTTAAGCTTAAAATATTAATTTGTAAGGCCTTCCTCTTTTAAAAAGTTTCAGGCATCTTCATTTCTAATTTTTGAGATTTGGGTTACTTTAACAACACATGTCATTATACGGAGGCGAGGTATTTACAAGGAGATAAAATCCATTTTCATTGGCCTAAGAATCTAGAAAAGGTCATGTATTTGCCAAGTAAACACAAGGCAAGTACAAACGAAGTACTTATTGGAACTCGCTCTCCCAATACTTTTTATTAAGCCCCGAATCCTTTGATCTGTAAATCGTAACTCTCTAACAAATTTCATAACGATAACCCACTTAGGGTTGAATAGGCAAAGGTCTGGAAAACTCGCGGGCTACATAAAAATCTAGGGGAGAACCAGGTTAAGTTGACCTTTGCGACGTTTTTCGCAGAGTGTGTGGTTTCGCTTGGATCCTTTGTAAATTGCCTTACAAATGCTTTAAAGCATTGACGGTTCTAATCGATAGAAGATATTTATTTAGCAAAAGGTTTTTGCTAAAGTAGCAGCGCCTTTAGAAGCAGGAGGCGTAGCACGAATAACTTTCGAGTGAGTATCGAGGAAGTAAAGTAAAAAAATGTATGACATATTGAGCAGCGTTCCTATCGGACGTAAACGGAACTACATTTTCCTATACATTTTTTGACATTACGTGCTCGATACTTACTCGATACTATTTCGATAGTTGTTCGTGCTTGCCCTCCAGTAAACATTAAAGGGACAACTTAAAGGTTAGTTTACAATAAAGGTTTACTTACAATAGCTTACTGTTAGATTTATCGATTTCAAAGCAAAACAGAATGTGATTTAGGCTACCTAACTAAACTGTAAAATACAGGTCTAAAAAGATTAATTTTATTATAACTTTTTAATTTTGCATTTAACAATTTTATTTTTTGTGATCTATATACTTAATTCAGGTTCACAAAATTTGTGACGACTCGACTAAAAACTTTTCTGCCGAGCGCAACATACAATTTTTCACCTCACAACAGTGATGAACATTATGGTTGTTTCCGCGGTGAACTTCCGGTAAAAAAATCTTTAAACATAAATCTAAATGTACCTTTTTCTCGTTGTTTTAATTTATAAAAAACTAAAATAATAAAAAAGGGAGTATTATAGTTAATTCAAAGTTATTTAAAGTAGGAATATATTGTTACTTATTAATAAGAATAAAAACGATTCCGTAAATGTTGACACTGACATGAGGTACAAGACAAAGACAATTTAAAAATAAAGTTTTATGTCACGTTCCGAAATCCAAACATAGGTTGTGATAGCTCACCCAGCCTAATATATTTTTTTTTATCACAAATAGTTTCATATTATTGTTATTGTTTTTATGATTCAATGAACTAAAATAATATAATAAACCCAAAACGGAGTATTATAAATAATTTAAAGCTATTTAAAATAAGAATCAAATATAACAAAAGAGTCAATAGTGCGATTCGGAACGCAGACATATTTTTAGGTATTAATTTAAAAAAATACTTTGCCGCTAGGCCGCAAAAATTTTCTACGCCTAAACTGATTCACAAAACCTCATTTTCAGAGCGTGTGAGGTGAAAACAAAATGCAAACAAAACGTTCTTATGGCATGATGGTTTCTAATAGATGATGGTGGCCGGCAGGGCCTCATAATTTATCGACAGTTGCAAAGTCACGTTTAAAATAATTTAAATTTAACGTAAATTTAAAAACAGATCGTCCAAACATAATGTGAATATTGAAGCACCGCGGATTGATGAAAAAAAGCAGCATCACAAACAGATAAAATGAGAACAGCCAATCTCAGAGCTTTTAATACGGAGCTTATTCCAAACAGCCCCAGGCGGCGAGATCAGGTGACCAGCGAGGGTCCAATAACTTGGGAAAAACTGATTGCTTCTCTGCAGCAGCTTGTTTTATATTTGTGGAAGGAAAGAATAAAAACAACCAACATCTGTCTTTATCACTGAATGTGAATGCTAAAGAAAAAATAATTTTAAAACCAATAATTAAATTGAAACCCCAAACAGATATTTTATTGGTATAAGCTATGACAAAACTACTCATTACTTATTTGCTGTACACGTGTGTTAAGTAAAATCTGCGTACGATAACTTATAAATTTTAACCGCCTCTATGGTTTAGTGGTAACAACCACCGGTATCAGACCCAGGGGTCCCGGGTTCGCTTCCCAGCGGGATACATATTGTATTCGGTTTGGTTGGTGGTAGGACTTGTTGTGAGTCCATTTGGCTAGCTACCACCATCTTATCTAAGACTGTCACCATAACAACAATGTTTTCAGCATTGTTGTGTTCAGGTAGTTAGAGATGAGATAGCCAGTTCCTCAGTGGTTGAGGATTACGGGAGAGGTTGGGTGCCATCTTCAGCCTTGTCAATACTTAACACCAGGTATGATGAAGGTAAAGAGTCACACCGTCGTGAATAAAAAAAAATGTAATGTAATGAGTCTAGTGCTGATAAAGCATTCATTTAATCAACAATGAAAATACAGCAGGTAAAAACTATATAGATGGTACTGTTAATGAAAGGACATTCGCACTTCAAAGATATCGGAATAGCCCGTCCTCGTGTATCAGCTATTTCGTATCTACTGGTTCACTGAATTTTGTTCCAGGGCTCATTTCCTTTGAGAAAACAGCAAATGTAATGGCCTTTGAACCAGTTAAGCTAGTCTGGGTAACAATTTGCTTGCACCTATTATCGAAATGTTTTCTGACTTTGAGGATAGAGGATTTTTTGAGTTTTGCTAGTTAGCAACACGAGCTGTGATGATAGCAACATCACATGCAAAGGCTCAGATAGCCCAGCCAACAGTAGGCTTATTACGAGTTTGGCAAACTCGACGTTACAGTAAACGTTAATGTAAAATGTAGCTCTGTCTCTTTCATATTTAGCGACTGTTTTACCGACATGAGCAGTGTATCCGATAGTCTACGCTCACGAGTCCTGTAAATGTCATGTTAAGCGAACTCGTAATAGGGGTACAGAACAAGGAAAAAGGTCAGCCTGTGCGGTATAAAATTTAGCTTTCCCGATATTACTTTGCTACAAATCAAGGAGTATTCAGAACTTGATTCTCCTACTCATGTGATAAAATATTCGATTCATTAACAAATACCTTATATTTATTGCACATTCCTTTATCGAGATAGACGATAAAAGTGTACCTACCTTGCGTGCCAAAAGTTTGATCCACGGTCAAAGTTTTACGACCTAAGTCAGTCCGCCTAAGACCATTGCCATGAAAACACGCGTCACTCAGAAACGAAAATGGTTAATAAAATTGTACAGTGCTTTCTTGTAAGAGCTCGTCAATATCATTTATACATTAATAAATTTCGCTCGTGACGTCATGGCACAAACGAAAAATTCAACACGCTAGGTTCTCATACAGTTTGAAGCGCTCTTTTCGTCTATCTCGATGTAGGTCTGTGATTTGTTGTTTTTTTTTTAATTAACATGTCGATCTTTCAAAGACTTTCCCTGGTTTGCCCCACAATGAAAGTAAAACCACCGTTTGCACCGCTAAGGATAGAAACTTCTGTGGTCGTGGTTATCTTGCTCTAGTGTAAACGGTCCTTGCGCTACAGAAAGAGACTAGGAAGGGCTTTGGAAAAATGCGATGCCATGAAGGCTAATAACATAAAGTAAGAAGACTATGCCAATACACTTTAACTTTGACAATACTCCCCCACTATCAGACCACACAAATGCTGGATAATTGTCAATCCATTATCTATTAAGTTTCTTAACATCATCGCCACTTGAGGATAACTGGACAACACAATTAAGATGCGCAAAAGAGTAGGTAATAACTCTTTTAAATATTTCACTAACACCTTGCAAGAGTTCCATTTGGCAATAACGCTAAGCGCTCTCTCAAGAGACTGGCGCAAATGTTTTTACGAGAAAAAAACCCTCAACAAATTTGCTTCAAATATACATGAGCTCCATGAAAAGGGGGCCATTTGTGAAACGTTTGGGTCGTTTTTGTATCTCCAAGGCAAAGAACATGAATAAGTGAGAAGAGATCAGACGGTATGCCCGGAACATACATTTTTAGATGGAGCATTATCTTTATGCGTCGCGCTAAATGGTTCCTTGTCACAAAATGATAATAACGCACTCTGTTCATTACTTTTTATGGGAATATTTAGATTATTTATTACGCGTTTTGTTTTAGGAAAAACTTCATCCTTTATGAGAAACGTTACAGAATAGCTTATGGTAAACTTTAAAAGTTTTATCTTGTTTCCGTCTATTCATTATTAAGAGAAATAGCAATAAATCTTTGTGTTTTCCAAATACGAGCAGAGATTCTAGTTTATGCAGCCTAGATTGTGATATTTTACATTACAGACTAGACATGCGAACAGCCAAGGAGTGAACAGGAGGAATGCCCTGCCGACGTCAGTTTTCCCGAGCACATTAACCCAAACCTCTTCAAGGTGCAAGTGAACAGGCTTCTTCTGGGAGTACTCGCTCCATCTTAGACCCCATCTACGCTCCTCGGCCATATCGAGGTCAAGAGTAAGCCCATTTAATGTAAAAAAGACATCTCCACTTCCTCAGTCATACTAATTTCCCCACTACTGGGAAACATGCCTCCCTTACGATGGACAAGGAAAAAAGGCTAGCCAAAAACGGATGGCTGACTGATAACGACTGCAAATGCAGCGATTGGATCGGCTTAGCATGCCAAGGATTGAAGTCCTCCTCAAGATGTTACAATTTTGGTCACCTATCCCATGATCGGCCATTGTGAAAGTTTCTTAACCTCACACCACACACAATCGCAGGGTAAACGCGTTTACTACAGTGCCACAGAGCTCCTCAAGTAAACGAGGCTCTCCTGTCATACAGTCTGGATATTTTTTTACATTATGTTTTCTTCTTTTTAGAATAGTCATCTGCTTTTAACAAAGTTTATTTTTTTCCAAAATAAAGGCACTTAGTTCAACGGATCTAGAATCAGTAACAATCTTTGTTAGGCATATAATAAAAACTCCACAAAGCAGTAAACATATTATAACGCCTAAGTTGTCCAAACGGCTTCAGTTATATTAACCAAAAACATTACCTTTTGTTGGAAACCAAAACAATGAGCAGCTGAAATATCAGTATCATTCGCTCAGACAGTTTCAAATAACCAGCTTCCCAGAATCGAGAAACAATTTCAATGGAAGACGTTGATTGTTTGATGTAGGTCAGGCTTAATGATTTAGGGATCCAGAAATTCAAAGAAACATCCTAAAAAATATTAAGAAAACCCATCAGCCGAGCAACGTGCTGGGAAACAAAGAAAGTTATTAATGTTCCCGGCATTGTCTTCATTTCTGACAAGACCAGGTTACGTTGAACCCCCAAGTCGCGGGTTGTTTACCAAACTTTTAAAGGGATGGCGGTCTTTAAAGTTGGTCCGTCGGCTGTTGAAATATAGCTGTCGGTATTATCTGCGCTGAGAGGATACTTTCGCCTATACATTTGGGATTGCTGTATTTGTAAGGTAAATTAGTCTGATCGGCTCGCAGTGAAGGAAGACTGCAGTTTACAATTGTTTTTGTTTCTTTTGATCGAGTTTTAATCAGAACTGGTTTCTTGTTACGGAAAAAGGTGATCACTTTTCTAAAAAGAAATGGAAGGAGGCTTGGGGAAAACATAAAATTTGCTAGTTTCCGGCCCTACCTCTACTCACCTGAGCTTCTTTATAATAATTGTAATGTACTAACCGTTAGACAATTATTTATATTGAGCACTGTCCTTAATCAGCACACTGCAGTTCGCTACAGCACTGAAGTTACTAACAAGAGACGAAAAGATAGAGTTTGCCCACAAAATACGGGAATGAAATCTGCCTTCTCTTCCAGCTTCCTCTTAGTTATGTTATCGTTATATGTTGTTCTTATTTAGTGCCAAATTAGGTATTTATTCTATTAATTATCACAGCACTCTTCAAAGCTCTTCAAAGAAAGTCCTACGAAGACACAGATAAATTAAAGGTTGTGATTAAATAATAAAAAAAAATTGTACCTACGAAATTTATTTTATTATGTGTATTATTTATGTAGTAGTATCTTTGTTTGTCATGATCTTGTTAATTCATTCTATTGTATTTGGTTGTTTAATTTACGTATAATGTAAGTCCTTTTTGCCTGAAACACAGGGCATTCCTAGTTCAGGCTAATTATATAACCAAAGTATTTGTAAACGAATTTTCTAGGCTACCTATAAGTATTTAACACTGTAATGTTTTGATTATTGAATAAATTATTTATTTATTTCTTTTGACCAGAACTTGTAATTGGATGTCACATGAACATGATAATTTAAGTCTTAGTCGTCTTAGTCTTCCAAATAGTATTTTCCATCGAACGCCTTAAATGTCCTTCCAAGGTCATACCTTTATGGTTAATTATTATAAAGAGACTTTCTAAATAACTTCATTTACATTCACTTTACATATTCATGATTATGCTAAAGGCCTGAGCTGCCACTTTCGGCATTGAAAGATCGAAATGTTTTTCTTTTCATAATTATACTAATTCACTGTTCTGTTATAAATTGGATTAGGTATTTTTTTCTATAAAATGTAAGTAAGACTCGCAAATGTTAAAAAAAATGTGTAAGGTATTTGCATTTTGCTAGTAATACAACTATTATTGAAACGGGGGTCAAAGCCAAGTAAAAAATAAAAAAAAACAACGGGTTGCACTCTGGGAGTGCCGGCAGTACTGAAAACCGCTTAAACAAAAATAACTATCAAAATCCACCATATCTTGACCACAACTTCATAAAAAGTTGATGAAAACAGAGACCAACTTGATTTGGCAGGTAAATCCATTAAAACTGACCTGGCATCAATATGAAAGTTGGTAGTAATGAGAGATCTTTATATAATGGTTGTTATTAACAAATATTCGTAGATCTTTCAAGTGTGAGACTTTATGTAATTTGAAATAGGTCAACGGTAAATGGTCTTATGAATTTTCGATCAGAGTCACGTATCCTGACGCGACTTTAAAATTTTTTGCCCATCCCAAAAATTTTAAACTCTGATGTGCACAACGCCGCTAAAGAAGTTTTCACTTCAAAAAGGTGTTTATGTCCGTAAAAGTTTTAATAGTTGTATTTCAAAGAACTGCCGGCCTACCATCTTCTATTAAGAAAGAAAGAAAAAAAGAAAAAATTATTTATTTAAGACAAATCAAATAACACGCCACAAAAACATACTTAAAAATAAAAACAAAGAAATTTGTCTCAAATCGGTCACGACTCAGCATAATGCGTGGTCTACGACCAGCGCTGATCTTCCGTCGTGACCGGTTTGACAATCCGATACGGAGACATAAAATAAAAAAACACCAAGGTAAAAAACAAATAAAAACAAAATACTTAATTAGCTTAAAAGATTTTACACTATAAAAATACATAACTATGCTATATCAAACGTAATGACTCAGATCCAAGCCAAGAAACAACCTTTTAGCTGCACAATAATTACAAGGACAGTTCATAACGAGAACAAAAACGACACAAACGTTTGGGACAGAAAACTAGGTAAGTAAACAATGACACTGTTTGGTTACAGAACACTTATGTCCTGTCTTAAAGTTTCCTGCATTCTTTGAGAATTAATGAGGAATAACTTGAGTTTGCCTTTACTTTTATTAGAAATCATCATGTCATAAGAACGTTTTGTTTGCGTTTTGTTTTTATTGAAATTGTCACACTTTGACTCACACTTTGGAGGCAATGATTGAGCGACGACGTCACAAAACTTCCGTCAAAAAACAAGCTTTCGTTCGTAGTACGAAATAGCATGGTAACATTGAAACAATACTGCGTGCGCTAAGAGATGGTGGTAGGCGTCCTGGACCTCTATTTTTGAATCACTCGTCGCGCGATTGGGGAGGCTAATGAGGAGGCGATCAGGCGATTAGCGACCTTGCAATCGTAGACATAGCACGCTTTTCGCTCTGCCCCTCGCGCGCTCGCGTTGGCAGGCGGTACTACAGGCGAAAAGCGAAGCTATGTATATACGGGTAAGGTCGCTTTTACGGAATACGGAAACTCAAACGTCGCACGAAAATCAGTAGAATCCTCGAGACGAGTGAATCAAAAATAGAGCTCCTGTACTCACGAAAGCTTAAGATGTGCTCATATTAGTCTTTTCATACTTGTGTTCATATCGCAAAGTTAACAAGGTATTTGTAGGCCAGGCATTATGTTACATTCGAAATTTCTATAATAATAAAATTGCTTTATTGGTATGTTGTTTGGGTCCACCTGAATAGTATTAGGTCTTTAACTATGAAATTGCGGATTTGTATGAACATTTTCAAAGAAAGTTCGTTTGCCATACTAACAATTTTTGTTATAGTTACTACCGCAAGTGCTTATGCCACAATGATTTAATGTACAATGATTGTTTGAAGACTAAGCAATCTAATGCTATATTTTTATTTTTAAAATTTTGAATAATTTATAAATTATATTAAATAACTGACCTGTTATTCAGTTTCATTTCATCATTTGAAAATGCGAAACAAACCTCTATTCAATTAACTTCGCTTTCACTGGAGCCTAGGGTAAGTCCATAATACAAGTCTAAACACTTAATTTTTTCCGTTGTTCAGCGTTTACGTCACGTTAGAGGCCTTTAAGTCTTACTTAAATAATTTGCTAACTCAATTCGATGTGAATCAGGGCTACGAAAGATGACTCTCAAATAAAAGCCGGGGAGAGCCGAATCTAATTCATGAACCAAGTGTTCCGTACATTTCTTGTTTGAGGTAAAATTTTTACAAAATTAAGTTATTTTTTTCGTAATAATAACGTATCAGCATTATATTTCTACACCACAAACTATACTAGATATTCCTGTAAACTACACAGTATTTACGAATATAATTTTAGAGATAAACAACGATGTAAATTGGTAAAATCTCGCGTCCTTTTTTATTAGTTCTAATGACTGGTTGGCACAATGTGAGTCCACGCAAAAGAAATGCTTCTAATTCTCGAAAGCTAAATGAAGCTTATGAATTAGCTTCACGAATACTAGTTGTCTCGTTCGAGAAGGCAGCATGCTCCTCGTGCTTGAATTTCGATTGGTGGAAATTCATTTTCCACCAATCGAAATTCAAGTATGAGGATCGCTGCTTCTAAAAAGTCTTTAATTCAACGTCAAAAAAGCGCCGACCTTTTTTCAGAGGCACGGATCTCTGTCAAAAGAGCATCCACGTCACCCACACGCCCACGCACTGTGCCAAATATCACTCCGTATCTTGGAACTCAATTCAAAACAATTACGATGCAGTTCTAAGAGAGAGAGCGGGCAAAAGTGGTGATTCATCAATGTACACAATAAATTACTTTCTGCGGGCTGAGGGGAGGCCGGGTGAGTGAGCAGCACAAGAGGCAAGGCTTTTGACTTGACAGAATTTAAATTTTATTTGATTTAACGTGACGTTAACATCTCGAGAGATTCGCTTACGGTGTAAGCTGAGTAAATGAATGTATTAATATACCCTGTTTTTGATCGTCGGCAAGAAACGGTTTTGTCGGTAGAGTTTTTTTTAACAAGACGAACAGAAAGGAGGTGTAGGATTTCTTAAAATAAGGTTTATATTTTTCTATTATTTAAACGCAGAAGTTAAAAATACTTGTTTTCATAGTTACGAAGGCGTCTAATTCAATAAATAATTAGGCTTCAGACAATGATAAAAATGTTGCTGTTTATCAGTAGCTAAAAAAATATTTTCTAGCAATTTTATTCATGCTGGCAACTCTAATGGAAGTGGTGTGGCCACGTGACTATGTATTGAACTAGGACTAACATTCGTGCAATTCGGATTTGTTAGAAAAAATGTGTCATTCTTCCATCTCAAATAAACATTACTTGTATAGTAATCCACTAATATTAGTGCTTTAAGTACTGAGAGTGTTAGGATTGTTGTTTTAAAAACGTTTTCATCGACATTCATTGCCATTCTTCTTATTTTTAAACTGTTTCAAACTGTTTCAACTTAATGAAGCTTAGTCGCTTTGTGTCATTGTCTGTGTTCATAAACTATTCTAAAATCCCTCTACAAAGTTTCATTTAATATTCTACGAAATAATATCTCTCGTTGAAATAGTAACGTACCTATAACCTATATGTACCTATTCAGTAACCAGCCTCAATGTCGTCTGTATTAATCACATTGTTGATGGTACATCAAAGAAGATATTGCGAAGACAATGACGTCACTAATGACTTTTAGGGGCTTACAAAGATACAACAAGCTCAGAGTTATTCCCAGTTTTCCTTGTTTGTTCGAAATCGAAGTAACACTTGTGTGGGGAATAAATATTAAATTATTCTCTCAGCAATGAGTCATCATTTTATTTGCAAACAAGAAAATATTTATTTGCTGTATTTTATTTTGCTCTCATTAATTAACCCAGATTTAAATTGAAAGTTGAAACACACACACACACTTTTAAAATTGTCTGGTTTTATAAACGTTTTGTGAGTGTAATAAACAACACTGTCTTTGGCGTATTATGGTTCTATAATACGCCATAAGCCGCGCTGAAAAAGAAACGCCGTTGCTTACGACCTTTTTGCCGGTTTATTTTTCCGCGAATGTGCAATAATAACCAAATCAGCATTTTTTTCTTTATTTCTATGAAAAGAGAGAGAGAGTAATATTTTATTAACCCGAAATACCATAATACAAAGTACACACACAAAAAGATGAAAACGCTACAGAATTATAACAAGTAATACAAAAACACATTACAAATAACACAAAGATAAAGTATGGCCTTTTGGCCTTTAGGTCAATAGGGTTCCTGCCTCACCATGTGTTGCCATGTCACGGCAAGGCTGGTATTCTGGCAGGGCCCGTTTGGTACGCGGTACCATGAAGAAACAGTGAAAACAGAAAATACTAAGTTAAACATAAATAATAAATTATAGCTATAAAAAGTAAAGACAAGCCCAACATAATAAAAAAAAAAAACCACAGTGAAAACAAATTACAACACTAAGCTTTTGTAAGACAGGGCAAAAGAACACACCAAAATCTTAAAATTGTTTACTAAACAACGAACTATAATAGTCATTTCTTCCCACTAACGTTCCCCCCTATTTATTTACTTTGAGAAGTGCCCTTTCCCTGCAAGATGTGAAGGGATGATACTGCAACGCGAAGGATTTGCTCAGACAAAGCTATACGATATGACAAAGTGGGTCAGGAAACAATTTCGCGACCGCATAGATATACATATACATTTGAGATGGCAATTTCACTTAGAACTTACTATTGCGGTTATGATTATGAGAGGGAGTTACAAAATATAGAATAAATAAATCTATACTAATATTATAAAGCTGAAGAGTTTGTTTGTTTGAACGCGCTAATCTCAGGAACTACTGGACCGATTTAGAAAATTCTTAGACCATTAGAAAGCTACATTTCTCCCGAGTGACATAGGCTATATTTTATCCCGATATTCCAACAGGAACGGGCTATAATGAATAAAATTCATACAATCACACCAATTATCTAGCCCAAGGTTAATAATAATAATAATAATAATAATAAGGCTTTTATTTTCTCATCACAAACTTACAAAATCTAATTATAGGAACATGAACATGGTAAAATAACAGTTTGTGTGAGACTGATGCCTGAGCTAGGTATATACCTGTGTTACAGGTCATCAGGCTCCCACATCCTCGAGCCATTTTATACAACATTTTACATTTTAATTTAAGTGAACAACACATTTGAATTACAATAAACATGATAAAGAGAAAATATGCTAAAGTGATGTTTATTATGTTTTGCTAGTTGCTGGTGTGAGTAAGTGTGTATGTGTGGTGTGTGTGTATGTATGTATGTATGTGTGTGTGTCGTGTGTGCGAGTGTGTATTTGTGTGTGTGGGTAGGGGGGGGGGGGTATGTATGCGTTTGTTAATCTATGCGTGTATGTTTGTATGGGTGCAGTTATGCCATAGTTAACAATAGATTTTCAGTTTCGTCAAAGTTTAGCTGTAGGAGCCATGAGGTCACTATTATTTTGCAAGCCCTTCTGTTAAGCGAGTACAAGGAGAGGATCGAGTTCACTTTATTATATAGGTAGCTACCCAAGAAACAAAAGAATCTATGTGACATATTAGTCGTTAGACAACGATATTGGCACACAGAGCCCTTTCGACGTTTGTCGCTTACTAAACTTGGATCATAACTAAGCTGAGAGTGTTGACGTAGGATGGTTGACAGTACAAAGAGCTGACGAACCGTGAGCACTTCCCAGACTTTATACACATCAGTAGTTGGACATAAAAAGGGAAGCGCCGCACCCACCTTCAAGACGGCTCTCTGTGCTCTCTCCACTTTAATTATGTGCGACTTGGCAGCTCCGCCCCAAGATGAGATACAATACCTCAAGATTGATTGACATAGTGCAAAATATACCGACTTCACAACACGAAAATCAGCGACGTGGCGAAGTGTTCTAAAAATAAATATTAGTTTTCTTATTCGTCCCGCTAGTAGCTCAATATGGGGTAAGAAACTGAGCATAGAGTCAATCATTACACCGAGGTATTTGATAGAATCTGTCTTTAAAAGTTTAGGACAGTTGCAATCAGAGGTAGACGAGCAGGAGTGGACCATCAATGAATAGCAATCAGACAGAACCTGTCGCCTTGAAGAAAAGGTTAAAAATTTTGTTTTATCGACATTTAGTGTCAACAAATTCTCAGATAACCAGGAATATACAGCATTTAACCCTCGTTGCGCATGCCCAAAAACCTCGGCCCAAGAGTTAGCCTGAAACAGCAGAGCAGTGTCATCAGCGAAAGTTATAATTTTACCGTAAGGAAGCTTCAATTGGCATAAATCATTTATATAAATTAAAAATAACGTTGGGCCGAGAACACTGCCCTGTGGAACTCCAAGGGTAACTGGAAGCTCTTCACTCATCCATTTTCCAATTTTAACAAGTTGGTACCGGTTGCTTAGATAGCTAGTAAAAAGATTAAGAGCCAAACCTCTGATACCGATAGCTTCAAGCTTGCGGATAAGGATCGGGACAGATACAGTGTCAAACGCTTTTGCGAAGTCCAGGAATACTCCCAACACCTTTTTGCCTCCATCTAAGTTAGTAGAAATGAAATCCGTGAGTTCATGAACAGCATCATCGGTCGACTTTCCCGAACGAAACCCGAATTGAGATGATGATAACAGGTTATGGGACTCTAAGAAGCTAGTCAGACGTTTGTTCATAATGCGTTCAAGGATTTTGGACAATACAGGTAGTAAGGAGATGGGTCTATAATTATTGACACAGTCCCTGTCGCCACCTTTGTATATCGGAATAATTACCGATTTCTTAAACATATCAGGAAATATTCCTGTTCCGAGACAGAGGTTACAGATGTAAGTGACAGGGGCGATAAGAAGGTTTATGTAACGTTTTAAAAAGCGACCTGATATTTGGTCCACTCCTACGGTACAACTACTCTGTAGTCCTTCTATCAAATTCTTAACCTCGTTTTCATCCGTAGGCAAGAGAACCATGGATTCACACGAGTTGGTAAGAGAGGATCCATTGACCTTAGGCCCTTTCATCTGTGAGGCAAGATCTTTTCCCACATTAACAAAAAATGAGTTTACGTTGTTAACGCTAGCCTTTGGGTCATCACCTGCAATTAATTTGAGGGGGTCACTGTTTTGTTTTTTATATTGGGTTATATTTTTAATGGTATCCCAGAGCTTTTTACATTTTTTACCAGCCTTAAGAATTTCTGCTTTATCATAAGCACGCCTAACATTTTTGAGTAAGGAGTTACAGAAGTTTCTGTATCTCTTATACGAAGCAATTAAAATAGTATCTTCTGGATTATTCTTGGCCTTTTTATGTAGTTTATCTCTATTGCGCATGCACCTCAAGAGACCAGGCGTAATCCAGGGCTTACTAATACTTTTTCGATGAGATATTTTTCTTGTCTTAGTATTAACCTGGATTGCATTTTTTAGCATATTAATTAAAAAAGATGCGGCATTGTTCGGGTTATTAATTCTATATAGCTGTTCAAAGTTTAAGTTTTTTATATAAATATCAAGTCCAGAGTAGTCAATTTGCGACTGAATCTTTAGAGGGGGTGGAGGTGTCTCCTCCAACATTAAGTTAATTGCTACGCTATCATGGTCAGTTATAGAAGATTGAACTATGTAACAACTTGCATTTATCGATAATTTAACCATAACATGGTCTAGACACGTTCGACCGTGTGTAGGCAAAGAGTGACCAGGATGAATGTCAAAGGATGCCAGGAGATCCAGGTAGTCCCAAGAACGACTGTCTTTAGTGAATGGCACTATATCGATATTAATATCCCCAATCAGTATAAGATTTTTATACTTAGAGAGCTGCAGTAATATGGAATTAAGTGAGTTTAAAAAACTTTGTGTATCTTTATAGCCAGGAGGGCGATATATTGCAATAATTACCGTCGAACTATTAATTTTTAAGACTAAACAATTTGCATTAATTAGAAGTGGTTCCTCTATGGACGGGTTAAGATGATTTTTATAATATACGACAACTCCCTCATTTTGCGTAAAATTCATAGTTGTAGCAACACTGTTATAGCCATCTAGACGCGGAATGAATTTTGTTAAAGGTAACCAGCATTCAGTTAGAACAAGCAAATCCCAGTCAATTTTAGACCTGGATAAAAGCGTAGCAAAATTATCAAAATTGCAATTAATGCTTCTAATGTTTTGTGATAATATATTACACGTGTTAGATGCAGTAGGTACAATGCGATGGCATTCCTCTGGATTACATGAGTATACCGGAATCGTTTTAAATTCATCCAAGTTAGAATTTATTAGGTTGCAATCATTATTAAGATTATCGTATGTTAATGTTAAAGATCAACGAATAATATTGGGGCAATTCACTGATTATTTTAGATACTAAAACGAGACCGAAAACATTTAGAAAAATTGAGTACTTACATTCTTTTAAGTAAGGACAGTGGCTCCTTATTGAATGCCTTAAACAAAAAGTTACGACACAAGTAAATCTTAAAACAATGATAAAAGTAAATGTGAAAATAATATAACTGGGAAAGCTCGTGCTGCTTTCTTTACGTAAAGAGAGAACGGGAGCTTTACGCAGTGAACTAATGGACAAAACTGTGATTTGTAGGATACCTTGACCTTTAGAAGTCTCAAAAGCTTTTGTATAGCCTGCTAGGTTCATTAAATTATATACTGTTTCTTTCAGAGCATATACAAAACTGAGAATTGAAACCAGGTAGAAGGCATAACCGTGATATTTAATAAAGTGCTGATTGTGATGTGTTAAAAATAGAAAATGTGTAGCGTTGAGATTAGTGTAGGTGTATGTAGAACTTATGTGATAAATATGAATAACGTGCAAAGTGTAAGTAAAAATACAAACCAAACTAAAGTATTCCAAAGAACAAACAATCAATTTCAAATGTAGTCAATTTTTCGGTAATTTCTTTAGATCTTCTTCACTTTCAATGAGTATCCGAGATAGAGTTTCCTTTTTCCTCATATAAACCCTGCCATAGTTTGTCCAGCAATACGCGTAGTTGTTGGTTCTCTGAAAATCTCTTGCAGCAGCGTAAAGTTTCCTAGCCTTAAAAGTGAGGCTTTCAGTGACAAATATAGGTATCGAAGGGCCATCACTGTTTATGTTTTTATAGGTTAACTTGTTATCTTTGTTAGTTTTATTATATTTTCTCACAGATTTTATAATGTCATCCCTTAACGGAACATTTGTTAGCTCCGTTACTATGGGTGAGCTATCGGACGTTTTTGTTTTCACTCTATAAACGTCTCGGATGTCGGCGGATTGTATAGGGGCATTCACAGCTTTAGTAATGCTTTGAACAATCATAACTAAATCTTCTCTTGTTTCGTTCATCTTTTTAGGGATATTTCGCAACTCAAACCAGGAAGACCTTGTTTTACGCTCAAATTGTTCTATTCTATCTTCCAAGCTTTGAATATATATATTTGTAGACTTTCGCTCACTTTCAAGATCATCGATTCTCTTCATG
The DNA here is from genome assembly GCA_910589605.1 of Chrysoteuchia culmella. Classification (NCBI taxonomy): domain Eukaryota; kingdom Metazoa; phylum Arthropoda; class Insecta; order Lepidoptera; family Crambidae; genus Chrysoteuchia; species Chrysoteuchia culmella. Next base: position 1,420,335 of record OU342646.1, read on the forward strand.
GCCTGGTCATATTTTTCCGACATAAAATCCATAGAATTTCTAATTTCTTGATTTTGGGCTTTAACTTCCTCCACAACTGACAAGATAGCCGAGAGTTTTTTGTCTTGTTCCTCCTTAGAGCACAGAAAAAGGTCCATAAAATCATTCTGAATTTGCTCGCGCTTTCGCTTACGCAGCGCAACATTTATGGTTGAAGACGATTCATTTTCAAATTCCACATTTAAGTTTGGTTCTGATTCACTATGGAGAAGCGGAGAAACAGGCGCAGAAGCAGCAGGTGGCGTGCGTTTTAGTGGCATCGTAATCGTAAGTTGAAGATTGACGCAAAAGTGATGACAAATTTCGCCGCCTCGGATTAGCGTTTCGGTAGCCGCGCCAATACGTGCACAAACCCGACAATCCAAAATCGCAAGTTCAAATCCAAGGCCTTTAAAAATTTTTTTCAACTTTAAATTATTAATTTATAAATTTTAAGCACAGACACTCGTTCACACGTCCACACACTGTGGCGTCCGAGGGGGGAGAGGATGGGGGAATAAGAAGTTGTGTTTTGGATACTAGATAACGTATAAACATACATATATACTTTTTTTGTAAATAAATATAAATATTAAACACCAAAACCAAGACAAATAGACATGTTCGTGCACACAAAATATTTGTCTTGTCCGGGGATGAATCCTGGGGATGGACCCACAGCATAGAAGGCAGGTATCGTACCCCTTTTTTAAAGTTCCGTAGCCTAATGGCAAAAAATCCATATAGATTCGTCATGTCTATCTGTCTGTCTGTCCGTCCGTCCGTATGTCCGTCCGTATGTCACATCCACTTTATTCCGAAACTATTAAGATTACACAGTTGAAACTTGGTAAGTAGATGTATTCTGTAAACCGCTTTACTATTTTCATACAGAAAGAAAAAAATAAAAGGTTAAGGGGGGCTCCCCATACTTGGAACTGATACTAAAAACTTTTTTTTCATCAAACCTAAACAATATAGATAGCGTGAAAAATCTAACAATAATATATGCTGTAGATCTTAACAAAAACATTTAACGAAAGTTTGAACGAAATATAGTTAGTAGTTTTAAAGATATAGCAAATATAACTTTGTTATTTACATAAACACTATGAAAAACAAAGTTATATTTGCAGACGAAAAGTTTTAGTGGCATTTGACTACCGGAGCCCTATACTGCGCGTGGCATGACACGCACTTTTCCGTTTTTTTTATTTAAGTTTCATGCCACCATTAGAGGCCCATCGCGGCTGGGAGATAACCGAGCAAATATGGTCATCTCCCTATATGGCGGAACCGTGCAATGCCTACAATGCCAACTGACTCCACTATAGGGGAATGAGGCGAACATAATGTCGCCTCTTTCTCCTCAATCGTCTGCGGCGGAGTAGGGCAGCCCGAGCGTCCTCTTCGAGAGCCCTTTCCGCTGTCTCCTTCTAGAGGATCAAGTCCTCACAGAAGAAGACTGCCGCCTGCCTGATCTTATATTTTTTTTTTCTCTTTATTTGGGTCAACAAACAACTACATATTACATATAAGGGTTTAAATCATATTTTCTTAGGTAACTTAAACAAATATGCAGTCAAAGACGTTAACCACAAGTTACTTAAAAAAAAAAGTTTATAAGACAGTGTGATGCTAAGCAACAACAAAATATAAAAATACAAAGCATAACTTCTTTTATACTAAAATTGAAAATAATAACTAAAAAAAAAAGACAGAATTACTGCTGAGCCAAACAGAATAAGTTCCTACGTATTTCACTTAATTAAAATTTAATAAACCAGATGAAACAAGTCGGTCAAAATATTGTTTGTCTATACAAAAAAAAATATATATTACTCTAAAATTATATAAGTGATTCCAGTAAGATAAGGATGGACCGCTTGAATTGCGCCTCAGAAAGCGAAAATATGTCAGCATCCAGGAACAGCGAATTATAATTATCAGAGATGCGCTGCAGAGGTGAACGTTTACCAGCATTCGTACGACTCCTCGCAATGGCGAACAACTTACGAGCATGAACTTCCCGCACCAGAATAGTTCTCGGGACAACATAACACAGCCTGCCAGTCATCTCAGTACAATCGAACTTATTGTGAATAAGTCCATATAATAATAATAGTTATGTAAATATTGTTAAACATAAATTGTTTAAATATGTTCTGTGCTTAACTGTCACATACCCGATGTTGGCAAGACAGACGAACTTTATAAATTAAATCAAATCAGCTCATGTATTACTCTGTTTTACGTGAATAAATAATTTCTTTAATTCTTTCTTGCCATGATCTCTCACTGCCCAGCATCTTGCTGACGACGCTGTACAGGGAGAGATCCCCTCCCACGGTATCGTATCCCTACGCCAGACAGGTCGAAAGTATCTACAACGTTATTTAACGTTTACTCAAAACCGTTTTTCGTAGTGCTGGTTTTAAGCCCGACGTATTGTTGACTGTACATTCACTTGGAAAATAAAAAGCTTTACTCTCCAAGCGCACGTTGCGTTCTAAACTTCGAATAAAACGCCAAAGCGCATCAAAACGATCCATAAAACGTGGAACTTCGACACTTATACAGAAATCCTTTTCAACGCTCCCAAATATTTTTCGAAAAATATTAAAACAGGTAAACTAAGGGTACGAAGCTTTTGTTATTTTTCCATTACAAACAAACATTTTGCGATACAACTTAAAAATATATTTGTTCAAGTGATGCTCGAACTCCCACTATATGTTCAACTATATGTTATTACAAACTACGGGGAAACACTTATCATTCATCATACCAGCACCTCGACCGCCTAACGGTATAGCTTGTGGTATCGCTATAGCTATCAAACTTCAAACTCTCATAAAACCCTTCAACGAAAAGGTTTTTGTCTAATTCCTACATATTTCTATTCATCTATTGTATTCACTATTGCATTTTTAGTATGAAAGTGATAGCGTGAGCGAGAGCCCTTGTAGGGGGTTTGAAAAATCGATAGCTATAGCAATAGCACAAGCTTTACCGTTAGGCGGTAGGGGTGCTGATGTTAACCCTTCAAGTGCGCGCGCACCATACAGCCGTTTTTGGATGCGGCAACCGTTTACGGTGTAGTAAAACTATTTCTTCTGAGGCTCCTTAGCAGGACAATGTTGTTCACATAATTCTTTACTACCTCTAGTTATGAAGGTCTACCCGCTATTTCTCTTAGTAGTGCAATAAAACCAGAGCGTATCTCAACATTTTATACGCGAAATTGCGGTTGCGTAGTTCGAAATGGTAAGGCAGAATGTGGAAGCGCGTTTTTTCCCGGAATCCTCAGCCACTGAGGAAATGGCAATATCTAGTCGTAATGAGATGTTTGACTACTACAAATACACCCACTATATCCCTTCCTAAGAACAAAGGTTCTCGATATAAGTTGTTTAGGTCACCCATCGTACGCCCGACCACACAAATAGTTGCCGAACCGCCACCAACGCAGACCAAACGCGTTTATGAATGCAAATTCAAATTCTCCAGTACTTAGGTACTACAACGAAATACTTAATACTACCAAAGATTACTCGTAATACGAAGGTTTAAAATTATATGCTCATCTAAAAACCTAAACAATAAAAAAGACATTTACAAGAATAAATATATAACAAAATTAGTTGAACTGAGAAAAGAATAAGTAGGATATATTGTAGGCACTAGTTGCTCGCGTTTACTGGGCAACATTATTGCTCGGGTGTCCATAAAAGATGATGCACGATTCGGACTAACGAGCGGGCGTGAACGACTGTCGTTATAGGCGCTGGTGACCATGGTTTCTGGTTAAATCGGACAGCTTGGGACAGCAATTTACGACTTGACTTACATTTGTAAAAAAAAAATTGACAAAGTATTATCAAAATATTTATTAAAATAAACATTGAATTTATAAATCAATTAGTATTATGCATTATTTTGGTAGTTTTTAACTGTATAATAAAAATGTTTTTTGTGCGTCAGACTTTACAAGTTGACATTGAATACGCCCTTTATTGTGCACGTTATTACAGCAGTTTATGAAAACTGCAAATATTCATTCGAGGACTGTATTATTTGAATGGTAAAAAGATCAAACGCGCTGAACAACTTTGAATGCCCCAACTTTTAATCATTAAAAATTTGCTACCAATTATAACAAACCTAAATTTCTAAAACAACCCTATTTTCAACAGCACGTTTGAATGACGGCTGCAACATGTCACAGCATGTCTATCAACGCGACAACATATTTGTGGGCATGTGCAAATGATTGCGTCGTCGGGTCAGGCCTAGGCTTAATGCGCGATAAGGAGGATGTAACTACCGCTCGTTTCTGACGGGGATGGCCGGTCTGGACGAGCCTTTGTAATGGCTGTAGGGTGCTTGTGAATTTTGTTTATAGTGAGAAAGAGCGAGACTATAGAATAAGATCCAACATAATATATTTTGCTTTTTTATTCTTATTATTAACGCTTTTATATTATTTTCTTTTCGAGAATGTATTTTTTTTAAGTAAGAATAATAGTAAAATCTGCTTTGATCTAACTCTACTGAAGTAAGTCTGAAGTGAGAGGCGATAAAGAAATAAAGAAAGAAGCCACAGATTGAAATATCAATATCAAACCGACGAAATACTAAAAAGTCACGACCAAGCTAAGTAATTATCACACCCGTCTGATCTCTTCTTTCATTTAAATCCAGCAAAAAATAATCAAATTAAAACTAAACTAGGGGTCAAACCCTAAACGTTTTCAATGCAATTAAATAGCTATATAAAAAACCGCATAAAATAGGTTTTATTATTATTCCGTTAATACACATAAATGATGTTAACCCTTCAATCGTGCGCCCACTATACAGCCGTTTTTGGAAGCGGCAACCGTTTACGGTGCAGTAAAACTATTTCTTCTGAGGCTCCTTAGCAGGACAATGTTGTTCGCATAATTCTTTACTACCTCTAGTTATGAAGGTCTACCCGCTATTTTTCTTAGTAGTGCAATAAAACCAGAGCGTATCTCAACATTTTATACGCGAAATTGCGGTTGCGTAGTTACGGGTTAAGTGAAAGAACGTTTCGAGGGAAAATGAGATTTTAGTACATTTGATTTGTGGGTTACATTATTCCAAACATAAAATGATATTATTTCTCAGATTTATAAAAAAGGTTAGTATCTACAGATAAACGAATTAGAGCGTAATGAGAATGCTGCCATTCCCATCCATGCTATGATACAGAAAACGTCCTGTACACTCAGAGGTCACAGGTTCGATTCCTGAAAATTTTTTCTTATATGAAAATGTCTCTCTTGTTGTGGATATATTCCATGTAGATTATAAGAGGTTTGTATTGCATTCATTAGGTTATTTTTTGCTTAGGCTACATAATGTAATTAGTTTGATGGCAAAAAATCTAAATGCAAATATTATAATATTATATTTTTAAATCAAAGAAGTATAATCAAATAATGACATCTCATTCAATGAGACGGCTAAATATGACGTTCAGCCAAGTCGTTAAACGTTTCACTTGTGGCCGAGTTGAGTTTTTCCAATATTTTTCTATTTAAAATATATCACAAGTAAATAGACTTTATTATAAATTCCGTAGCTTTTTCTATACTATTAATTTTCACTAGCTATTTTCGAATAATTTTCCTGGCATGAAAATTTGATTTACTAGTGGTGTTATAAATAAATAATTATTATTTCTTACACTCACACCAATTAGTTTAGCCCCAAAATAAGCACTGTGACACAGGACAAACCTGTGTCATAGGATACTAGGATAACGGATAGAAATACATACAATAATACATATTTAAATATATTTTTTTATTGTAGAAATATATATAAGCCATGACATATACAAATGCACGTATTAATCATACAAACATTTACCCCAACCGAACCCAGGACCTCAGAGTAGACGACACCTTGAAACCGCCGTTGTACGTACCACGGAGGTCGTCAAATATATGTGGAGAATTGTGTAAAACATTGTTAATATTTGAGGTTCTAATAAATGTTTCTGCATAATCACCACCATTATTAAACTGCTTAATATAACTTAAAGTTGCCGTCGCTACTCGTATAGCTCAAATTGAAAAGTTTACTAAAAGCCTGAAAACATTATTAAAACTTTTTCAGCGGCGACCAACAGATTGATGGCAAAATCTATTCAAATTACTTAGTGGTTGTTCAAAAGTGTTTTAGACGAACTGAACGTAAATTAAACATTTGTTTTTGTCCCGTGTCTGTTGTTGTGTTGCTTATCATAAGATTTTAAACTTTCGCGTTCCATTATAATTATAAACAGTCCCCAGCAGTCTGCTTGTGGCAACACAGCCGAAACGTCAAGCTATAAGTACCTACTTACTACATTATCAAATATCGCGTTTGAGTCCTTATTTTTTATATTTTTGAGTAATTATTTTGTAACAATTAATTATTTGAATTGATTTTACAATAAAAAGAAGGTAACATGACTCGGAAATGCCAAAGTAAATTTGTTCATTCATTCTACACTCAAATGTTCATTCGTTCATTCAACTCCTACTCTTTCAATCCCCACACGTTCCAATAGAATCACTTCCATTTGCCTCACTTTACATTCTGCTGTGCTAGGAGTCACACGTATTAGCTCCCTAGTGAAAATAATTGATCTGAATATATTTTTTTCATTTTGATCACATTTCCGTATTTAATTCAGCTCCTATAACCTTTAAAAATCAAATAAGTATTTTTCAATGCTATTTTTATACTTATGAAATTTTTTAAAAAGAAAAATATTGGAATTAAATTCTTTCCAATGCAAGGATATTTCTAGCATTGACGTAACAAACGCTGACCTACAGCGTATTAAATATATAAAAGTATTGGAGAATTTTGTCGGTAGTCCGCAAGTCTCGGTAGCTCAGTAGTTAGAGCATTGGACCGGATTTCCAAAAGGCACGGGTTCAAGTCCCTTCTGAGAATTCACTTGTGGCCGAGTTGATATTTTCCAGTATTTTCTATTTAAAATTTATAATAAATTAGTGTTTTGTTTTATTTTACATATAACGGTGAAGCTTATAATCGTTCTCATACATCAGCGCGCCTACAACATACCTGATCGGATGCTGAGTGATGATAAGTCAGAAAGTCGCACTTTTAGTATTTTCAAAGACTGCGGAACTGGCTATCTTATCTATTTACTACCGGAATGTAACAAGGCTGAACCAAACCAAATACAATATGTATCCCCACTTTCCCCTCCTCTCTTGACCTCTGGGTCTGATACCAGTTGGTGTTACCACCAGACAGAGGCGGTCTTAGAATCAAAACTTACACAAGGAATAAGAATTGGAGGTGGTAACGATAAAAAAAATTAACCGAGACCAACGCGCAACGTCGAGAAGCTCAAAAAATCAATATTTGACCACCCATCCTTTAACCAACCCTAGCGATCGAAGCGCAGTATTTACCTCCAAAATATTCAAGTTAGAAATTTACAGAATCAGCAAATAAAATTGTATCGCATGATTTTTATTTTTACTAGCACTGCTATTTTGTTATTTTTTTGTAATCTCTTCTCTCTTTTATCACTTATCTTGCTTTTACATGAATTTCCGTAACATCTCAAGCTAAAGGTATAGTTGGAGCAATCAAAACGTGCCTTTAAAGGGAGCAACCTATTATCCCAGATTTCATATCGAAACTAGGGATTGATCGGCTAAGCTGAGCGATCGCTGAGCCGTCACGGAGTCTGTCAAATCAGTGAGTTAGGTTCCTAGGTAATCCGCCTGCTCTTAATGAAATGCTAACGTTACGCAATAAACAACCTTGTGTGCTACAAAATAGAGCATGATCATTTACCTGCAATCTCTTCAGAATTTACGGAACCATCTCTCATACCTACTCGTATAGTATTATTTCAAATATAAGAAGAAGGCACTCTCGCTCGTTTTTAACCCCCGCAGTGCAAAGAGGGGTGTTATAAGTTTGAAGCCTATGTCTGTCTGTCTGTCTGTACCTACGTATATTCGTAGAGCTTAAACGGATCAAGCGATTTCAATGCGGTTTTTTTTTAAAGCTAAATTAATCGAGATGGTTCTTAGCCACGTTTGATGAAAATCCATCCGGCCATTTATGGAAATGGTCAACTGCCTGCCGAAACGGTAATAGATGCAAAGGTGGTGCATTGACTAAAATAATGTACATCCTGGGCAAATTTAGGTGCACACAAAAAAAAACAAAATGGAAGCAAAAAAAAAATGTCTTTCTGTACATAAATATTCGTAGTGCCTAAACGGATCAAGCGATTTCATTGCGTTTTTTTTTATTTTGTGTGTTTTGTGTGTTTAAAAAGGATGAAATAAAATAAATTAAAAAAAATTAAAACCCCCGAACTAAAAAAACTTCAAAATATAAAAAAAAAAACTCTCGGTCTTCTCCTTTTGTGTTGTGTGTTTATTTTTATTTTTAGTAACAAACAGTGAAAGACACGGAGTTGTTTAAAATGATTTAATTAATAATGATGAAGTAGAATATCAAGTATAGAGAAAAATAATAATAAACATATAAACATACTAGGTACACTACCTTATACTAACTATAACAAGAAAACGCCGTCCAACTCGCAGCCGTGGCATTGTTGCCCCGCTGAATACTCAGCCGCTGGGCAAGATAGGCACCAGCTCTCAGCTTTTGCGTTTTTAATTTTGTATAGACTATAATATGAGTAAGCATGACTGTGTACAGTATTGGGCATTAGCCCATACAGCGTAGAATCACAGTCTAGATTATCTTCTCTTTGCGCTGTGGTACAATCTTGTCACATTGAAATTTTTTGAAATATAGCTATCAGCTTGTATAGAACAGCGGCCGTACCGCACAAGTGGCGTCGGTTTCGCTTTCGGCTTCATTTGACAGATGGATGTGACACATTGCTGCTTCTTTTTGACACAAATGAAAACTTACCAAAGACTAAAAGCAATATGTCACATCTATCTGTCGAATGAAGTCGATGTCGATGCCGACGAAAGTTGCGTGGTAGGGGTCCCCTGGTAGTTTGACTTTCGAAGTCATTTGATAATACATATATGACGATGTAGGTATTTCGCGGTATCCGAGCACAAACACCTAGATCAGTGGAAGAGTCTCTTCTGACTGAAAATGTAGTGAAAAGTCAACAGGTATGCTATTCATTAAACTAAAGATATTTCTTCTCTTTCTTCTTTTCATGTCGACAGCAAACCTAAATTATATCGGCCCAAAATTAAGCATGATTTTTAAATATTTGAATTTTTTTATGTTATTTTTATACTAATGATAAATTATAAATATAAAAATATTGAACAAAACCATCTCGGCCACAAGTGAATCTCAGATGGGACTCGAACCCACGACCTTTGGGAATCCAGCCCATTGCTCTAACCACTGAGCTACCGAGACTAAGCATATAAATATTAATACTGTCAAGTTCCAATCTTTAACACCTAGAACACAAATCCTTATTATTGCAAAGCATTGTTAAAACTATGCAGATCCGATTGTATATCCTATGGGAGCGTTTGAATAAAACATTATATTGTATTGTATGTGTAGAGGAACGCTCACAAACGGGAGCGTTCCTGCTAATTTATTACTTAATTTAATTAATTAGATTGGTTACAAAAAAACGTCTGAAATAACGAGTAAAACAATGAATGCTCGGCTGGTTTTATATCGCGTATGCGCACGGTTATTATTAAAATTATGCATGATAATAAAAATTAATGTCTTTACGACATGTTTTTCCGTGAACGTCATATTTTATGCGTCCTTCAAATTATGCTTCAGATAATTTACGATAGGAATGGTTTGTTTTGATAGATTCAGCTCGTATGGTACTTTCGCGAGATTATATTTCAAAACAACTTTTACGTTGTAATCCCTAAAAGTTGTTTAATGTTAGGCATTATATTACTTGCTTTAATGTTTTGACGGCAGAGGGCTAATACGTATAAAAAAGCTCAGAATACGGACTTCGGAATTCGATTTTAAATACCACGAAGAAGAACGTAAGACGCTAAGGAGTCTGTACGTATTTAGATGTGTCCATAATACTAGTCTTTTTAAGAAACTCAATGTAGTGACACTTTTAACTTAATAACATCACTGTCTTGAAAGCTAGTCAGCATCACGTGCAATATCATGTTATCAAATTATTATTATAAACATAATATCGCGTGATATAAAAAGTGTTCATACTAAGTGCCTAGGCGAGGTAATTAGTGCGATTTTCGGATTAATATTGTGAACGATATGGCTAAAATATAGTATTTTTTTTCATAATATCACTGTCTCACTTAAATATTTTATTTTGTGTCTTCACGTCCTGTATCGGCGTCACGTAACGCCGCCACCCCAATTCGGGAATTTACATAATATTTCCATACGAACGCCACTTATTCGTTCAAGTAGCATCGTGGTTTCTTGTTTGTTTTGCATACAATTATGATATTGTTAAAATATATTTTTTTTTACGTTTACACGCGATCTACCTGTATGTAGTTTACTAGTGGCCAGCAGTGAGTTCGTATAAATGGAATTTTGGAGAGCTCTACCTATATAGGTATTAACTGAATAGACAAGTATTACCGACTCTTTAAACTCGTATTTAGGAGCCCGCTGCGCAGTGGTTCGCGCGCTCGGACTGCGATTGTTGAGGTTAAGCAACTTTCGCAATGGTCTGTCACGGGATGGGTGACCATAAATTTACTATCTCGAGCTCCTCCGTGCTTCGCAAGGCACGTTAAGCTGTTGGTCCCGGCTGCATTTGCAGTCGTTACCCACCAATCAGCATTGGGTCTGCGTGGTGGGTCATGGCCCGTTTTCCTTATCCATCCATAAGGAAGGTCAGTGCCCCAGCAATAGGGACAAAAGTCAGTAGGTACATGAATCAGGTACAAAATGCTCGTATTCATCATACAAACATTTGCCCCTACCGGGATTCGAACCCAGGACCTCAGAGTAAGCGACACCCTGAAACCGGTGAACGTACCACTCTACCACGAAGGTTGTCAAACTCATTGAAACACCTATATATATTATCTCTTGACTAAAACTATTTCTCCTGTTTGACTAGTTGGCTGGCTTATTTAATTAGACCACAAGCTTATCGATCTCTCTAGTGATACTTTGGCATCTGGAGACACGGTAGTGTCCCCGTCAAGATGTTTTTTCTGTAAACATTTAGTTTTGGTGTTAAGAGTTTAAAATGACGCCATTTAATAGATAAAGTATTCATTCGATCACAATACTTAGAAAGACAGCTTTTAAATAATACACTGCAAAGGAATCCTCTACAGTCACATTTTAATAAAGATCGTTTCCACAATCCGCGGACAGATACCATGAATATTTCAAAGGACTTCGGAGTTGATTAAGGCCTCAACACACGGTACTTTAGCTTTAGAGAAATCTTCCCTTTCATTGGAAAATATGATAAGCAGACGATAATAACACACCGATAAGTAAGAAATATGAATAAATAAAGAGATTTTATCTAAACGGGAGTTCTTGATATTAATCTATCTCTCATCGTTAGTGGGTAACATTTCTATTGAATGGTGATGTAGGTAAGTAATAAAGATACAATCACTGTTCAGGATCTGGATCTCTATTTTTGAATCACTCGTCGCGCGAGTGGCGAGGCGAACGAGGAGGCGATCAGGCGATTAGCGACCTTGCAAGCGTAGACATAGCACGCTTTTCGCTTTGCCCCTCACGCGCTCGCGTTGGGAGGCGGTACTACAGACGAAAAGCGAAGCTATGTATATACGGGCAAGGTCGCTTTTACAGAATACGGAAACTCAAACGTCGCACGAAAATCAGTAGAATCCTCGAGACGAGTGAATCAAAAATAGAGCTCCTGTATTTTTGGATCACTCGTCGCGCGAGTGGCGAGACGAACGGTGAGGCGATCAGGCGAAAAGCAACCTTGTCTGTGTAGACAGGAGCTCTATTTTTGATTCACTCGTCACGAGGATTCTACTGATTTTCGTGCGACGTTTGAGTTTCCGTTTTCCGTAAAAGCGACCTTGAAACACAAACGTCGCACGAAAATCAGTAGAAACCTCGAGACGAGTGAATCAAAAATAGAGCTCCAGTAATTATCTCTGGTGTTACTCAATACTCAATACTTTATTGCATTCCATAGGTGTACAATAGATGTTACTTAAAATAGGTATCACTATGGACCCTGATGGGCACAACAATATTCAATTAGGAGAAGGAACATTATTTAATTATGGTTATTTAAGTGTTGATATCTATGTTTTTGTCTTCTAAAGATTCGGTAATGGTATAGTAGCATTTTTTTGTAAAGTACTTGTTTTAGTTCATTTATAAATTGCTTTTCATCATTTATGTTTTTTAATGGTTCTGTAAATTTATTGAAAATTTTGATTGACATCGCAAGAGGGCTGTTAGAATGGTGTTTTAATTTAGAACCGGGTTGTAATAATTTTTTGCGTAGTCTTAGGTTTTTTGATAAGGTGTTAGAGTTTATCAAGCCACCTATAAGGCCTTTGGCTTGACTTAACAGATGACAACAACCGGGACCGATGGTTTAACGTGCCCTCCTAAGCACGGAAGCACTCAGTTGTAGTGACTTTGCAGTCACCCACCCGACACTCGACCGGACCGAAAGTTGCTTAACAAACGTGATCGAAAAGGATCAGTCTGTCAAGCGCCGCCATGAGCGCTTCTATTATCTTTACTAAAAAGGCAAGAAAAAGGTTGTTTATGCTGTGGTTTGCACCTGTGATTATAACGATTAAGCAACTTCGCACTGGTCGATCACGGGATGGTGACCTAAAGTTTATTATCTAGTACTCCTCCATGGATTAGAAGTTACACTAAGTCGTTCGTCCCAGCTTTTTGTCAAATTAGGCATGTCATTTCGTGTATCATATTTTTATTGACAGCTGTTTATTCCAAGTAATTACATAAATAGCGAGGCAATAACCATAATGATAATACTATAGAATTTAAATAGTCACGAATCATGCCAGAGTTGCCTCGATACAAAAAAGCGCTTATTTCGTAAACAAATATCTCTGCGGGGTCGGGTCCCTCATATCTGAGGATCGTGGTCAGCATCAGGGTTGCATCTGAAGCGGATGATTTGCCTCCACCGGTTACGGTCCAGCGCGCCTCTACGACCGTGTATAGTTTGGAGGATGACGAGTCTTTGACTTGATCGGTCCATCTTGTAGGTCAGCGACCGCGCGATCTTTTGCCTTCTGTGCTCCCGACCACAATCAGATTTTCTAGGCCGTCGTTACCTCTGCGTATCGTGTAACCAAAATATGAAAGAATGCGTTGTTGGCATACATTAATAAATATACAAACTGATATACAAATAAGAGTTTAAATTAATCATTAATGCTATCGCCATAGTAACGTTTGGATTAAGAGCTCATAAGCGAAACGTTCACCTCTCACCCCGTTATTTACTCGTAATTATGTTCTACAGTAGTGCCTCCGCCATAACAGTATGGCAAGGAGAAGGTATAATTTAGGCTCGATGGAAATTTGACGGGATCGTGTCACAGTACAGTAGTAGGCAGTAGACCCACTCTTAACTTCTTCCCTGTACCTATGTTACTAATACATATGTTACGTTTAGTGCGAGATTACGATGATAGTTTTAGAGTGAAATGAGAAAGTTAATATATTAAAAGAGTTTATTATTATTATTCCACAAATAGTTCTTATGATAACTTATAGTTCTAGTCAATGTTTAATGTTAACTTAAGATAGTCCAAAGTAAATGTTCAATTAATATAGAAAATCGGTTACGTAAAATGTTAGAATGTTTATGTTTGTTAAATGAATGCACCCGGCGCGTTTGATACCAAAGAATGCACTGAAGTACCGCGCGCGTGTCAACCTCACTACTGCTGACCCGTGCGCGTACGTCATAACATAAGTTTAGGTGTTCGATTCTAATGCATCGAACATATTGCCGGCCGAGAAGATGAGTATCATGAGTGCTAAAGTTTCATGCTAAAGTCATGCTAAAGTTTGTAAGGATGTAAGGATATTGAGGTATTTGAATGTTTGTTACTCTTTCACGCAAAAGCTTCTGAAGTGATTTGGATAAAATTTTGCACGCAGATAGAAGAAAGCCTGGAATAAAACATAGGCCCCTTTTTATCCCGATACTTACAAGTGAACGGGAACCACGCAGGTGAAACCCCTGGCTAGTTAATTATAGAATTTGAAATTGAATTTGTTTCTGAGTTAATCTTACTTTATATGTATTGTATGTGTTACTAGAATTTTCTTTTGTTTCATTATAAATTGTCTGAAATAAACTGATTTTATTTTACACAGAACCCATTTTAAGTTTGAAACCTGAACTTGGAGTGTCTGTACCTCAGTGAAATCAGTGTTTTTCTCCCGAAACGCATGTCGACAAACGTCTTTAATATAGTTAACAAAAATAAATAAAAACACAAAAATATTAGGGTACTTTGTATGAGTATCTGCAGTTATGCTATTCTCTATCAACGCTGTTTTCATGATTGCTCATATTGAAAATGGTGCGGTCACCGATGTTGCATTCAACCCTATTATTTTGTTACTGTTCATTGTATGGTAGTTTTTTTTGTGGAAATAATTATCGTGCAACAAAAGAATCGTACAGCAATATCAAGGATGTTACGTAGATAATTGCACCCCTGAATAGGATTACTGACTCTTCCGAACACTGTGTCGTCGTGTTTCTAATACAATTACCTTGCTTTATCCAATTTCCAACATGAATTCCTCTTTAATTTAGGTGAACAGTCAAATTGACTCGAATTGATTGTAGGCAGAGAGATACCAAATATTGTTTATGATTATAATGTGTTTCGACGTTAATTAAGTCGTATTTATATTTGATAAACAAAACAATAATAATATTTATGACGTTTTATAAAGAAAGTATTTTTGTTTCACTCTATTTTTTTTTTTGTGTTTGACGCGGAATCTCTTAGCCGTCATCATACCTGATGTTAAGTATTGCTAATTCTGAAGATGGAAGCGAGCCTTTCCCGGAATCCTCAATAACTGAGGAACTGGCTATCTTATCTCCGACTGCCGGAACACAACAATGCTGAAAACATTGTTTTTATGGCGTCAGACTTAGATAAGATGGTGGTAGCTAGCCAGGCGGACTTACAACAAGTCCTACCACCAATCAAACCAAATACAATATGTAGCCCCGCTGGGAATTGAACCCGGGACCCCTGGGTCTGATGCCGGTGGTTGAACCACTGGACCACAGAGGCGGTTAATTTAGCATAAACTAGGCCACACTGAAGAGATTAAGAAATATTTATTTTTATTGTAGATGTAAAACACACGCATACACGCATAATATAAGCCCGCACACTCTCTCACACATTAAACGTACACTCATCAATAACTGTTAAATTGCAAAGTAATTTAAGTAATTACTACTGTTACTACGTATTTAAGACTGTGTTGTTATAGTAAAACGATCAAGGAGTCACGGACCCTGATAATATTGTAGTTTCTGGATCTACCGCTATTGATATGTTTTATACTTACCCAAAATTTTATCTAATTCGTTTTTAGTCTCATTACACTAATTGTTAATTAAATAAATGATTAAAATTATTACTGTTTACCAATCAAATGAACAGTGGACTGTGCCCATCCCATACGTCATCTCGTGTTACTTTGATCTATGTGGGCGCAGCAATCGAGCGCATCTGGTCACAATAAAATAATGGACGGTGTACATTGCGCGCTACAACCCATCACCTGATTAATGAAGCGGAGTGGACTACCAATCGATTCCGCAACACCGATAGCTTAGGTGCCAGAAAAATGGATGGGTGTACAATTTATATAATGGTACGGGTATTGTTTGAAGGGTTCATAGAATAGAAAATTCTAAAGCTTTTTTGTTTTTTGTTAAGTAATGCCAGCCGTGGGTATTGTGAAGCTGACTTAGGAGAAAGGTATTGTAAACCATGTAATCGTATAAAAATAATCACAAGCATGAAAGATAATTATGTGCTGAATTAAAGCGTAAGTATATCCGTAAGAGAGTTGCATTTTAATCCTAACTAATTTTATAACCTCGTTCCGCCACTTTCCTTCGTAACCGACTCCTGAATCTTTACCAATCTGGGTTCCGTACAGGGTACAGTAGGTACTACCACAACATTGGTGAATGTCACAGATGACATCAGATCGGGAATGGATAGTAGCAAGGTCCTATCCATTCAGTCAGAATGGACAGTCCTTGCGTTACTTGACTTTAGCAACGCCTTTAACTCTGTTGTCTGGTTTCATAGTTACCTATCTGGACGCCGACAGAGGATTTGCATTGAGGATACCTATTCTTCTTGGTGTGATATTTATTTTTGGGTACCGCAGGGTAGCGTTTTATCTCCATTGCTCTTCACTATATTTACCAATTCGTATTCGATCACGTTGGTTAAGCAAAAGCCCGGTCAGGTGTCGGATGGGTGACCGTAAAGTGGCATTATGACTGAGCGCTTCCGTGCTTCAGAGGGCACGTTAAACCGTCGGTCCCGGCTGTTGTCATTTGATTACAGTCGTTAAGCCAAGTCAGAGGTCTTATAGGCGGCTTGATAAATTCTGACACCAGATGTGGCCACTAATCCTCACTCGATAAGAAGAAGAATTATTTTTCATCTCAATTAGTTTCGTCCTACCTTTATGCAGATGATTTGCAAATCTACACTCTAGCAGAAACAGGCCAACTATCTCAAGCTAATAATAACCTAAACAATGACCTGGAAACGATTTGTTGTTGGAGTAGATCGCACGGTTTAACAGTTAACCCTAGCAAGACCCAAATCATTGTAATTGGAAGTCGTGCATGTAAAAACAATATTGACTGGTCACTACTACCTTACATCACATTCGATGGCTTTATCTTAAAACCTAGTGACTCAATCAAAGATTTACGCGTGGTGATAGATAAAAAATTTATCTGAAAACCCCAAAAACAAGCAGTTAGTCGCAAAATGTTTGCTGCAGCTGGATCCTTGAGAAGGTTTCCACTAAAACTGCGCTTGCACAACCCTTTTTTATCCCATACAGGATTATGCTGACGTCAGATATCTTGACCTTAATGAGGAGCAACTGAACAAGCTTGAGCGTCTTCAAAATTTCTGTATTAGGTTCATATTTGGACTTTGCAGAACATATACCAAGCTCAAGTGGATGCCAATTTGCCTTCGCCAGAATGCACACGTTGTTTCCCTTCTGTACAACATTTTGTTCCATCCTCTCTCACCGCCTTACCTAAAGGCGCGGTTTAGTGTCCTGCGTAACACGCATTATCGAGTTTTAAGATCGTCGAAGAACATGAAGTTAGAGACACCCAGGCACTCCACTAAGTTCCTAGTCAAGTCCTTCGCAGTACCAGCTGCCCGGCTGTAGAATTCTTTACCGGAGAATATAAAACGTGCCCAATCCTCAGACAGTTTAAAGGGCTCGTCAAAGATCACTACTGGTCACTGACATCATAAAGCTTCAATACTTCAAATTGTGTTTTAGACAGTCCAATACCACCCCATTTTTATCCACTCTAGAGAATTTGAACGTTCCAACATAGATTTTTTTATCATAGCAAACATGGCCGGAATCCGTTTTGGCATGCAAGCTCGCACTTTCGTGTTGGCAAGGGCCCAGAGACATCTTCAGTAGTGCTAACCAGGGGACCAAGTGAAAAGCGAAACAAAAACCAGTGGAACTAAAAAAAAAAACTTGCAAAAATATGCTGTTGAGTGGCGAGGGGTCGAAATATTTCGAAAGTGGCTTACCTTCGAAATATACCACCACCACCAATTGGACCAAAATTTGGACCAAAATATTCTCCACAAAATATCCTTACTGTGTGTTGAATCGGTGGACTGAGATTTCTAAAAGGGATGCCGATGAGAACCGCACTGTAAGGACCCTTCGCCACTGCTGTCGTGTTACGTTTGCAGTTTTCTTGATATGTTAGCATTTGAATTTTTGGTTGGTCGTAGAACTTGTTGTAAGTCCGCCTGGCTAGCTACCACCATCTTATCTAAGTCTGACGCCATAACAATAATGTTTTCCGCATTGTTGTGTTCCGGCTGTAAGAGATAAGAATAGCTAGTTCAATGATTGAGGATTCCATCTCCAGCCTTATCAATACTTAACAGCAGGTATGATGAAGGCTAAGAGTCTCCCCGTCATGCATAAAAAAAAAGAATTGCCGTATAATTTGGGAATTGCCATATTGAGGAGAGCAACACTGATTTGAATACTTATTAAATTTTATCGCGCTAGCCTGCGCGAACCGTGCAACGAATAAGTGTGGCCGTAGCATCAGTGACAGTGTACGTGACGTGTTCTTTTATTTTTGATGTGAAAACTTCTTTAGCGGCGTTGTGCACATCAGACTTTTAAATTTTTGGGATGTGTAAAAAATGTTAAAGTCGCGTCAGGACACGTGACCTGATCAAAAATTCGTAAAACGGAGGGAGAGTAGACCGCCGACGCGGCGTAGGAGCGGAAGGAATATCCCCCTCTCTTTCTACCGCGCGGCGAAAATGTATGCCTGCTCCTGCTGTTTCGCTTAAACGGTTTTCACTTCTGCCGGCACTCCCGGAGTGCAGCCCGTTGTTTATTTTTCCGTTGAGTTGTAACTGTACATGTTGTATGTCTTTGTTAATTTGTATTTGTATGTGGCGTATGCTGGATGTCACCACTGTGCTCAGCAGAATACCAGTGCAGCAGGCATTCTGCTTGCTGCGTACACTGAGCTGGGAACAGTTTTGGCATCACACTGTACCTAGTATTAGTTTCTGTTGTGTTCTTTCTATTCATTATTTCCATATTTTGTTCATCTCATTTTATCTATATCTATATCAACTTATGTCAACTTATGAAAACTATACTAATATTATAAAGAGGAAAGATTTGATTGTTAGTTTTCAACAAATAAACTCAAAACTTTTGAACGAATTTGGTATAGGGATAGTAGATAGTCTGAATATGAACATAGGATACTTTTTGTCCCGATATTCTAGTGTTTGTCTATTTTGTGTTGTGGTGTGGTGTGATGCCAAAATAAATGAATTTTCTTTCTTTCTTTCAAAATAATTTTTAAACGTCCCGTTAACTAGGGCTTTTGCAATACATACATTTGTGGACCATAACAACACGAATACTAGTAAATACAATTTTATTTCTATGTAGTTGCAAAGTGTAAATTTCCACCTGTCTAAGTCACACATAAAACTATGAAAGAGCCCGAGATGCGTAAATATAACCGTAATGGCAATTTCATTTTAGGTTCGTGATGAATATGGGAAGGTATTGGTAATGATGGTAATTTTTTGTATAATATATACAAATATAATTATACAAAAAATATATAAATACAAAAATAAGGTACTACCGGTTGACAAAGCCCACATTTTTCCAAGGCCCGAGCGCAGAAAACTATGTTTATTACATTTGTTCCGTGGCAACTTCGTAGCATGCATGAAACACATCAATATGAACGCCGAAACGCAGCAGCGGACAGCGAGCGGCCACCATCTTGTCACTGACACCCGGCCGCTCATTTTACTAATTTTGGCTCCTAAAAACGTCAGTTTTTACTTGTTTATACTATGATTTGATAGTAGATTTTTATTTATTATGTTTATTTGATCACTACTCTTTTCATATTTACATAAACATGTGCGATTTTATAGCTATTTATTTTGTAAATATTCAATTTGTGTTGTAAAGCCCACAACGGTTAGGAAGGCCCAACGAACTAGTTGTTTGGGCCTTAATAGGAATATAAACAATAATTACTTAATTTTATCATAAATAACAATAATTAATAAGTAAAATCTAATATTAATACAACAAACACTTAAAAATTCGATACCTCGGCTATATTATTACACAGTGGAAAAGTATTTTTTTTAACAAAATATTGATCATTTTAGTATCCGATTGCTTTTATTGAAGTTTATGAATGTTACAATTTTGATGTGTATTTAACCTTATGGCCTTTAATGCTTACTTTTGCTCCAAAAGACTTAAAAACGGCACGGGCCTTATTGGACATACCATGCTTAGTAAAGCCCAAAATAAGGTTTTTTAAAAATGTTTAAAAACCTAATTATCGTTGTAGCTTCAATAACTACTTTTATTTGGATTTTGAAATAATCATAGCTTTCAATGTAAACACTCTTTTTCTTCTAAATAATAACAAATAGGTTTTATTTCAATTTACTTCAAGTTACCCGGTAGTACCTTATAACGTTTCCCATTCGGCAATATAAAACGATCTTCGATCGTAACTTAGTAATCACTGATATACGTAAGTGAAACTTTTGATGTTTAATCACACAGAAACAGCTCAACGAATTTGAATGTGGTTTACATAGAGTTTATAGCGATATTCCCTCGGATACGGGAATTACGATGGTCAAACCGCAGGTGTAGCCACTCATTTATAGTCAGTCGCCAAAAGTTCATAACTTGATCCACCGCCCCACAGCATAGTCCGCAAGTCATCGCTGACGGGCTCTCCGCTTTCCGAATTCCTAGCCAAGTGGTACCACACTTTATGCATTTTTCGATACTAATGTGTACATAAGTTACAACCATCGAAACATGTAGCTTAAACTCCATATTAGTAATTAAAAATGATAGTGTAATGTTAGGTCTAGCTAATGATTCGATGGCATCACGGTCGCCATGTAATGTAAGGTTGTTGCCTTGTGCCCTACAAGGCAACAACCTTACATTACATGGCGATGATACTCGTAGTCATGATAGCAGTCCAATTCTTTATTGTTAAGTATTAGTACTTATTTATAGCTGTGTAGTGTGGCTTAGAATAGCACTACCCCCTCTCATCCCGTGGGTGTCGTAAAAGGCGACTAAGGGACTCAGCCTTCAGGAGACGGGCAGCAGCGTCTCTTACAAACTTGGCCATACTAAGATCGCCAACCCGCCTGCCAAGCGTGGCGATTATGGCAAACTCCCCCCTTTGGGGAGGCCTATGTTATGTGGCTGAGACGACGACTACTTATTTATAATAATTTTGTACCGTACGCTGCGTTACGTATAAGAATTTGTGTGGATATTATCAATTATTTTACATTAAAACAACTGGCCTTAACGCGACATTTGTTATGTAGTACAACTATGTACTTACATCCAGTTATTGATAAGTGTAAACCGTGCGTTTTACCGTTTAAAACAAACCCCGATATTGTAAGTGTTATATGTCGTAAGGACATCAGCTCTAGACATTAAAAATAAAAATAGTGACAATTTGAGGGTGGCTGAAGATCTCCAAGCCCGCCCGAACAGACAACGCCGACGCCGCACACCGCTCATCTGCTTGTGACCACGGCTGCTTGTGACCACGGCTATTGCAACATAGCCGAAACGTCAAGCTGTAAGTACATTTGTACTACATATCAAATTTTATTGTTTTATTTTATTTTATTGTAGTTCATAAATCTACTTCCTTTATTATTTTAATTTCATTGTTTTTTGCGCACAGACTGCCCTATTTAACTCATAGACCAGTCTCAACAAAAAAGGGTTGTCTGGAAGAGATCGCTACTAAGTGATAAGGCCGCCCCTTTGTACAACTTATCGTATTATTGTTTCCATGTATGTTTCTGTTCTGTGTGTGCAAATAAAGTGTTATCTAATCTAATATAATCAAACAAAATATGTTGCGTTTTAGTCCCATTGTTTTTATTTATAATTATAATGGAACGCGAATCATCAATTTATCTTATATTATCAATTGCATCCTGAACCCTGTAGTTTAGATTTTAAGATGTTGTTATTGCAATAGTAATGTTTATCGTAATAATGGTAGTAGACATACTTGTTAAAAGAATAGTAAGTGTTAAAGTTCAGTAATGGTAAATAAAATGGTATTCGCTAACACGCTATTGGAGAACAGCTTTATGCTAACCAATACCAAAACGTTTAAACCAGTTTTTTTTTAATGAAGTACGGGATGTTTCTTAGCCTTCATCATACTTGATGTTAAGTATTGATAAGGCTGAAGATGGAAGCGAGCCTCTTCCGGAATCCCCAATCACTGAGGAACTGGCTATCTTATCTTTAACTGCCGGAACACAACAATGCTGAAAACATTGTTGTTATGCCGTCAAACTTAGATAAGATGGTTGTAGCTAGCCAGGCGGACTTACAAGTCCTACCACCAACCAAACCGAATACAATATGTACCCCCGCTGGGAATCGAACCCGGGACCCCTGGGTCTGATACCGGTGGTTGTACCACTAGACCACAGAGGCGGTTAAAAGGCTTAGGCCCTTTGGTTTCGACAAACGGACAACAATTCTCACGGTATGTTCCAGTGTTCCAGGGTGTTACGTGCAATCACTTT
This sequence comes from Chrysoteuchia culmella, assembly GCA_910589605.1. Lineage (NCBI taxonomy): Eukaryota > Metazoa > Arthropoda > Insecta > Lepidoptera > Crambidae > Chrysoteuchia > Chrysoteuchia culmella. Next base: position 1,442,792 of record OU342646.1, read on the forward strand.
TACGCAGAGGGTTCACATCTGTTACAATTAAAAGTCATTTAAGACACCATTTTGTGTCCTCCAGAGCGTTAAAAAGTGTTTTGGACTAAAATAAAAACATTTACCCGAGCTGGGGCACGCATTGTGACACTAAAAACGTCAGTCCACTGCGTAATTAGTCTGAGCCTGAGCTGCCTAACCGTTGTTACATCTGCTTAATTGCAACGAAACGTGGATTTTATTCTCACCGACTTAAGGTCTTAAATGGAACAGCAGCTGTGCTGACATGTCCTTTACTGTTGTAGTACTAATTACGGAGCTTAAGGTAGCAAAACGTACAAAACAAGAAGAAAAAGGTTTTCTTCTTTTCAAATTCTTTAAGACGACCGATAAAATACAATAGTCTTGTTTTCAAACAAAGGATTAAATGAAAAAAAAATACCTAATATCGAATTACGCCTTTGAACGCCCAATTTCTAAAATGAACGTAATACCTTCGGAGCCTCCGGGAATGTTTTCATAAATTCCCAATTGCTCCTTCCCGTTCCAAAATGATGTATGAGCTAATAAATAAATAAAGATTCTTGTGCCGGTGTTGGGCCCAAAGTCTCTTGGGGACACCGAGTCTCGAATAATTGAGATGGATACGCGCTATCTCGTCCCTCGTGGATGGACAAGAAAAATGATCTCCTGTGTTTCGCTAAAGTCAATCTTCAACTAATTTGCATATTTTTGTAGTCGGAATTACTCATTTTTTTTAATCAACCCGTAAGGTGAGAGCGAAAAAATATGTTGTTTCGTAGCTTAGACGTTTTTGTTAATTTAATTAATTTCAACGTTACAAAGTGCTAGATAAAAATAAAAAAATCTCAGAATTATGATTAAGGATTAATCTTGGGAAGTTAAAAATCTTAGTTTACTTGAGTTATAAAAATAGAATTAATCATTAATAACTGGGTAGATATTTAATGTATAATATATAATAAGCATTTCCTTTGGTAATTCAATAATTTAATAGAATATATTTTATAAATTGAATAAATATACTTTTACTTTTTGTAATAATTAACTTTTTTTTATTCAAATTTTAATTTCATTTTGTTAATCCTTATAATATTCTACTTTACTTTTTAATGTTATAATTTATTAATGTATCTTTAATGTAATGTCATAAATGTGATGTTGATATGAACCTTGTATGTAATAAACATATTTTACTTTAATTTTATTTAATAACCAAACTATAGCTATAGTGAACGAGGGAATGATTTCCACAAAGCTACGTAAACCGATAGTTACAAAACCAAAAGCATGGCAAGGTAGAAAGGACCATAATATCTTCCTAGATTATTTTGATTAAAAAGAAATCTCAGCATTAGAAAATGTTGAAAGCTTACCAACCTAATCACAATCACTTTGCATTTGAATGAAATGAGAAGTCATACAAACACTCTACCCGTGTTGCTGACGAGATAACAATTTTCAGTATGAGAACCAGAATCTATACTAATATTATAAAGAGGAAAGATTTGTATTTTTGTATGTAACGAATAAACTCAAAAACTACTGGACCGATTTTGACGAAATTTGGTATAGAGAATCCTTAGACCCCAAGTCGTAACATAGGCTATAAATGATCCCAAAATTCCCACGGGAACGGGAACCACGCTGGTGAAACCGCGCCCGGCCTCTAGTAATTTATAAGTAAAATGTAGGTTAGTTTCACCTTCGACCTTTTTGAATAACTGTAATTTTCAGATACCTACCTACTAAAATTATGTTACAACCTGAACCCAAATAGCAAAACCGATCCGGTGCAACGTAGGACCAAATTTTCCCGTTCATTTTCCACCCTCTCCATTGTTTTTCAGGATTTGTGAAATTATATTTATCGGTGCAGGCTGTGGTAAATATCAATTTGGCACGTTCACCGCCATAATGAGATTTGTGAGAATAAATTATGTGCGTTGGTGGTTGCCGCGACTACCTGTATAGCGCTATGAACCATCGCGACGCGTTGATATTAACTTATGTTGAAATAACCTAGATTTTTTGGCAGTAGAAAGCTCTATCCTTTCTTTATATTGCTTTAGAAGAACAATCTCTAAAATTTCTGAATAATAATAATCTGTAATAAACACCCACAAACCCGCATTGGACCTGCGTAGTGGTTCATAGACGAAAACAGTCTCTAGAATTAGTAAAAAATAGTAATCTGTGGTAATCATCCACCAATCCATATAAAAAAACATATTTGTCTTACAAACATTTAAAAATAACACTTCGTATTATAACCCCATAGTAAGAATGTGCCGGCAATATAATGATTTAAATAATGATCCAATCATGTCAAATAAACAATTCAATATCTACACTACAAAGCACACTGTGTTTAACCCCCATATTCTAAGTCGTTCCTCCAAAACTTTTTACACTCCACTCAACCTCGCCGTGGGTTAAAATGGTAGTGTGCGCTAGGCCTAACACGGAGTGGCTACGTACTCTTTGGCTCCTCCAGGTCCTTACGGAGTTATGACTTAGAATACCGATTTCGAGGAGTATTTCGAAGAAGTTTTCAATGAGGTTTTGTTAATTCGAGGACGTCTAAGTTTTGGAGGAACGACTTAGAATATGGGTGTAAGAGTCAAGCAAAAAATATATTTTTTTTAACTTCATATTAATAATATTCAATCTACCTTTATTATTTAATAACTTATTTCAAATAAATTTATGTCTCTGATCACTGTATAAATTCATGTTTTCCTATAGTTGTTATAATATAGAACTATACACCAAACGCCAGGATGCTCCAATAAAATACTCAACGCGTAATAAAAATAAATTAATGTTGCCCGTTTCTCGCTTAAACCAACACTCATGTAGTACTCATATATTGTCAATAAAAATTTATAATAACTTACCAACGCAAATTCAAAATGAAAATAATTTCGTGAAATTTAAAACACTCTTAAAAAACCTATTGCTAAATAAGACCTATTACACAGTAAAAGAATATTTAAATGACAAAGAGTTAAAGAAATATAAAATATAATGATAATTTTGTTAATATATGAAGGTTATTAATAAGACCACAAAATGCGTCATCCTCTCTTCTAAATTTGCTATGCCCAACAGGGTCCAAAATTGTGTCTTTTACTTATATACCATCTTTGTAACATTTTGGAACGCAAATAAATTGAAATTGAAATTGAAATAATGTAATCTAACAATCATATTACCGTAATTGTATAATCTTATGTTATTTGATAAATGCAAATTCTATTGTCAATGTTTATTTATGCCAATGTTTACTATGTTTTTTTTATGTGTATGCACGTATTTGGATGTCAGTTTTGTTCGAAACTTGCGTTGCTCTCGTCCTTACTTGCGTTGGCTCGATTCGTAGCCTTGCCCTTATCCATCCAAAATGAAAAACATCTGAATGGCTGATGATAAAGGTGATGAGTCATCTGTGAAGTTGATCGTGATCGGGATCGAGAAGATGTGACGTTTTATTTTACGTTTTACGTTTAATATTTCCGACCTGTTTGACGCAGGGGTACTAACCCCACCTTCTGCGCAAGAGGTCCCGGGTTCAATCCCCGGACAAGACAAATATTTGTGTGCATGAACATGTCTTTTTGTCTTGGTCTGGATGTTTAATATGTATATTATGTATGTATTTACAAAAAAAAAAGTATATACGTATGTTTATCCGTTATCTAGTATCCATAACACAAGTTCTTCATGATACTGAACGTGGGCTAGATAATTGGTGTGATTGTATGGAAATATTTATTATTTATTTATTATTATTTATTATATTTTTATTAAGAGGTTCACCCGAGTTCTTTTCGTAGTAACACGTGTTGCAAACTCTATTTTAACTCAATCTACCGTTAAATTTATATTTTTTTTATTTTTATATTTAATAAACACTGGATATTGGCGAAATCCAAAAGGGCACCGCCATTAAGTAAGAAGACGAAGAAGAAGAATATTTTTAAGGTGAAGAGTATTGATTTATCTTATTTATGTTGCAAAATGAAAAATATAATCTGTGATATCATTCATTACCAAAGTTGTTTGGTAAATACTTGTCTTTAGTGATTTGCAATCAAGGAAATGTAATCTGATTTAAAATTGTTGGACAGACTAATGACTAACCAATGCTATTAAGCAAGAAAACTACTCTCTAAAACGAACTTTCACCGACCTATTTTATATACTTTTAGCGCTAAACATCTATAAAACATCGCTCTTACACTTTTGACTTCAAACGAATAATTAAAGGCAATTTTTTTTTATTTACTTGCCACAATAACAGATAACATACAAATGAATAACCAAAAAATAACGTACAAGAACAAAAAATGCGTGTCTGCGTCCTATTGCAATTGCGCACAGCATTTTATCTATATCATGAACTAGATGACACAAAAATTATACTAAATTTCATATAAGTAAAAAAAAACTAGTTACATGAACAATATAAAAAATATTACAATAACGAAAATGAACTACTATTTTTTGTTGAGGTTAACTTATAGTTTCAACAGGGAGCTTTTAAAAGTCAATGTCATTTTAAATATGTTTTCTCAAACATGCATGGAAATATTGTCATTATTTAAAAAAAAAACGCGAAGTATCGAATTTACGGTCAAAGAATCCATTGCAGGAGCGTTTATTTTATTTATTTGGAACATTACAACGTTCTAGCAATGTTGTATGAAACGGCGTGCTGGGGTTATCAAAGCGTATTTAATAACTACAATCCAACTACTATCTACATCCAATGCCCACCTGCAAACCTCATCAGAACTTCAACAAACAAACATAAATGTACCGGGGAAATCAATAACATTTTCTTATAGTAATTGCCCCAATATGACTGTGAAACTTTTAATATGAATTTAATTAAATGTATAATATAAAAAGTATGTTTTATTTCCCTGCATTCTTTTGAGAAAAGCACTATATATGCATCGGCGGAAATGGCAATTGCCTGTCTCCTATTAGTGAAGTCCCCGCCTACGGCTCGGCCTTCAAACTCATACTTCGACCTCGACGACCTGTTTGGCGCAGGGGTACTAAGCCCGCCTTCTGCGCCAGAGGTCCCGGGTTTGATCCCCAGACAAGACAAAATATTTGTGTGCATGAACATGTCTATTTGTCTTGGTCTGGGTGTTTAATATGTATATTATGTATGTATTTACAAAAAAGTATTTAAGTATGTTTATCCGTTATCTAGTATCCATAACACAAGTTCTTAATGAAACTTAATGTGGGCTACATAATTAAATTGGTGTGTTTGTATGCAATTATTTATTTAATTCATACTCCACCTGCAATTGCCTATTTCACGGCCTTTGCAATAATGTTCTATTAGCGCTAAATTTGTTTATTGACAGTTAGTAATAGTTGCCCTTAATTCTATTAACTGGGAGACAACTAGTTAACTATATTTTCTGGCACTAATCATTTAGTTAGACTTTCTAACAAGATTGCTTTAGGGTTCTGACGATTAGAATATTCACCACGGTGCACAAAATTATCCAAGTCCGATAAAAGGCTGTTGTAACCATCCATCCTGCGAAAGAGGACTCCAAAAACCTAGATTTGCAGATTTAGCTAAATCGATAGCCCGTTACACTGACAGACAGGCTGTCGCGTCAAGCGGGCATAGTCACCGATATCCTGGCTATCAACAACTATCGCTCTACAATTTGTCACAGCGGCTGCTGAGATTTGTGGGGAGTCAGCTTTGGGTGAGCTTGAGATGGATAGGTATTCTGCTTAAACTGCATGTTTAGGGGGGGTGCATTGACAAAAATGGGTTTGTTTTCGACATACTTTCTCCTCCTTTATGAAAGACTTCCAAGAAGGAGGAGCTTCTTAAATCGACTGATATTATATTTTATTTTATTTTATTCAATGAGGGAGACTCTTAGCCTTCATCATACCTGATGTTAAGTATTGATAAGGCTGAAGATGGAAGCGAGCCTCTCCCGGAATCCTCAACCACTGAGGAACTGGCTATCTTATCTCTAACTGCCGGAACACAACAATGCTGAAAACATTGTTGTTATGGCGTCAGACTTAGATAAGATGGTGGTAGCTAGCCAGGCGGACTCACAACAAGTCCTACCACCAACCAAACCGAATACAATATGTACTCCAGGTGGGAATCGAACCCGGGACCCCTGGGTCTGATACCGGTGGTTGTTACCACTAGACCACAGAGGCGGTTACGATTTTTAATGTATGTACACCGATTACGCCGTGATTTATGATCCGATTTACGTTCTTCTTTTTTATACAGTCGGGGACTTCCCAGTAGACGAGTAGAGTTTCAGGGAGCATTCATTCAAAAAGTAGTAGACTTATAGAAAAGCTATAGTTTGTATGTGAATTGTTTTGTAATAATAATATTAGGATCATAATGTTAATGTCATTTAGTTTATGAGAGTACATTGTGTAAAACAAAAAAAAATACTTTAAGTTTTTTTTATTGCTAGAATTTTGTTAGTTATAACATTTTTTTTCAATAAATAGGGGTGTGTACCCTGTACTTTTCGGGGGAGTTGTAACATAACCATGAGTACCTAAGTACATACACGGTCTGTTGCTGCAACGTGTGCAGTTGCACTTACCTCAGCGTTTCCATGGGAAACGATATTTGTAATAAAATATTCCTTTGGCAGTAAAGACTCGACCGGACTACCTATAACACGTCTTTTATTCAAATGTCCCATTATCCAAAATAATAACATTTCAACGATTATATCACAAATAATAGAACATTACTAGGTATAATTTTTAAATTTTCATTTTACAATGCTATATTTGTGTGATAAATATGAAACAAGAAAATATACTAGAAAAAAGAAACTAGTCTCATGTCGTCCTGACGGGATTCGAACCCGCATCCTTGGGAATCCGGCCCAATGCACTAACCAATTATGCTACAGATACCTATATAAAACCCAATGTCAAGGTCATAAAAAGTTTTTTTTTTATTAAAGCCTAAGCAGCCTAAAATAGTTACTAAAGTAGTAATTTGTTCTGGCAGCGCGCGTGCAGTCGCAGCCGTCGCGCCGCGTCCCGCTGCGGGTTCGAATCCCGTCAGGGCGACATGAGACTAGTTGCTTTTTTCTAGTATATTTTCTTGTTTAATATTTATAATTACTAGGTATTTATAATTTTGTAATTTTTGCATTTTTCAATGCTATTTTTATACTTATGGTAAATTTTAAATAGAAAAATATTGGAAAAAATTAACTCGGCCACAAGTGAATTCTCAGACGGGAATCGAACCCGCGACCTTTGGAAATCCAGAGAGAATCCAGAGAGCATTGGACCGGATTTCCAAAGGTCGCGGGTTCGATTCCCGTCTGAGAATTCACTTGTGGCCGAGTTAATTTTTATTTTTATTTAAAAATTTTTATTTAAAATTTACCATAAATTACTAGGTATTTCATTTCTTTAATAAATTATTTATTTAACCTTATTTAGAACAAACGTTTCTCAAAAAAACCCTACTGGTCAACCGGGAAGTTCCCCGAATGTACGATGAAATGATGAATATTCGTCATTTGATCCATTAAAATTTCGTTCAGTTTGGCCAAGTCGTTTTTAATTTATGAGTATGATTTTTGTTAACTTGGACGATGTAATTTTCACGATACTTTGCTTATAATGTATGATGAATGTATGTATGAAACCTATACTAATCTAGAAAAATTCTACTGTAGTTCACAAAACAACCTATTACAGACACTAAAAAGGTAGTCATAGTCATAGTCATAACATTTATTGCAACATGTTGGTTATTACAGATGGTAAATACATAAAAAATGACCCATAAACATGACCCTGCAAGGGTATGGCAATTTAAATATTTTAAAAGTATGTGTTCTTAAACATAAACATTTTAAGTACAATCAAAAAATTCCTTCAAGGTATAATAACATTTTTGTATTAAATATTCCTTCAGTTTTGAGCAAAAGATCTTTTCTGTTTGTATTTCCTGGAATTCCTTTGGTATTTTATTAAATATTTTAATTGACATGGTAAGTGCCTGAGCTCACCATATGTAGTACAAAAAACTACGTTATAAAAACCGACTTCAAAAACTGAACTACAGTATTGACTGACCATCTGCATCTAAGCTTTCCAGGTGACCGGACCCTGGTTGCAGTGCAAACGCAGCCCGTCATATATTCCCAAACAAGAGGAATGCAACAGTGCAGTGTGCATCAGTGCTCATTCAATTTATCACTCGCATCTCATAGATTCTCGGTTTGGATACAATCGGTAGATGTTAAACTGAAAGTGTCGTACATCAAAGTTTGCATAATGTCTATTGAGAAAAGTTTTTTTTTTTATCAAAATCACAGTAAAAGGAAATGAAATCGTTTGATTTCTAAGTATAAAAACATTAAAGTCAAATGCTTTCAAATCCCTTTCCGCGTGAAATATAATTTGTAAGTTGTATTTCCTGTTACTAAGTTGCAAAATATATTTATAATACTGTTGTGTATTGCCTATTTTTACAGTTAACAAAGTAGCCAACTACACACATTAATATATCGGCTAATGCAAATCAAGCTAATTGCTAGTTCCGACTTAGCACTATATGCGCTCCACCGCCAATTTGTCCCATTGGCTCGCTCGCGCCGCGGTCCAATCCAGCGAATGCTTAATTCCAATGACTTCGCCGATTAATTTGAAAGCCTCCGCTTCGGAATGGCTTCGTGAAATGTAGTAAGATTGAAATATTTCTTCGGAGGCTTAAGAAAATACGTAACTAACGAATTTTTTCTTCAAAATACATGATATCTAAGAAATACAAAATTTTATTAAAGATTTAAACTAATATTTACTAGCACAAAGTTCTCTTCAGGCCAGTCTCGATGTTATGTTCATTACCAAAGGTGTTTTATGGATGGACAAGGTTAACGATAAAACCTATAAGTATACATTTGTGAACATGAACGTTCTTACACGTAATAACATACTTTTCGAATGCACCTAGTATGTTTAGTGCAAAAAGGTCCTTACCGTGCTTCTTAACCTAATCAAGAGAGCCCTTTGTAATTGCATAGAAGCAAATAAGTTGTAGTATCTTCGGCATGCCTTGTATGTACTCGTATGTAGGGTAAGCATGAAAAACTATCGAAATAGTTTCGAGTAAGTATCGAGTACGTAATGTCAGAAAGAGTATATTTATACAAACAGCGCATAGACAGAGTTGATTTTTGACATTCAGCCAATAATAGGTTTTCACGTATATAAAAAATATTTTAAATGGTTAATGGTTATTAATAGGAAAATGTAGTTACGTTTACGTCTGTTAGAAACGCTGCTCAGTATCTCATACATTTATTTACTTCCTCGATACTTACTCGAAAGTTATTCGTGCTAGGCCTATTGGTCATAAGTGTAGTAAGTCTAAGTATGAGCTAAGGTTACCTCCGGACGCGGCGAGCAGGCCGTGCGCGCGCAGCAGCGCCACCAGCAGCAGCGGCAGCAGCGGGCAGCGCCGCATGCCGCGCGCCGACAGACCCGCGCCCGCGCCGCGCCGCCGCTCGCCCCTGCGCTCGCCCTCACCTATGGACAAACGTACTGCATTTAGCATATCCAGCTCTCAGTCTTGATCTTTGAAATTGCTCCACTTTACCCCATCAAGCTGCCTCACTGGTGGCGCAAAGTGGAATGCCACAAAAATTTCACTCACCGGAGCAATGTCTACATCAAAAATTTTAGTGGACTCTGCCCCGGTAGGGTTGACTGTGTAATTGGTACCGATTTATCCCGATTAGTACCAAACGAAGACAAAAATGCCTGAACAATGGTACATACAAAAATTATTGAGCGAAAAGTACCAGGGCCGCATAACCAACCAGGAGTTATACTTAAAAAGCTGCTGCCTTTAAAAAAATACACGAGGTTAGGTATGTAACAAATCTTTAAGTGCCAACCCTGGTGGGGCAAAATCCACTAAATTTTTAGATGTGGACATTGCCCCACTCAGTGAGGCAAGTTCATATGTATATTGGTTTATTATTATTCTACTAGCGAAATCATAAAGATATACACAATATCATACAATAATTGTAAGAACATGATGTGGCCGCCTTCAATAGAACTCTACATTTTGCATGTTTATTTTCTTAGTAAGCTTACCTAAGTATTACTTTTTTGTGAAAAAACTAATGTAATCTTATCTGGCAGTCCAAATAATAATAAAAGTATATTAAATAGTGGCGTCAATAAAATAATTTGTAATTTGCTTAATTTTATTTTTCTACGAATACTATTTCTATAAGTACAGTCACGAGCAATGTCAGTATACATTTTACACACTGATCGAATTGACTCACACGGAAACAAATAATAATCTATACTAATATTATAAAGCTGAAGAGTTTGTTTGTTTGAACGCGCTAATCTCAGGAACTACTGGACCGATTTAGAAAATTCTTAGACCATTAAAAAGCTACATTTCTCCCGAGTGACATAGGCTATATTTTATCCCGATATTCCCACGGGAACGGGCACCAGGCGGGTAAAACCGCGAGGATCCGCTAGTAATAAATATTTGCATGCAATCACACCAATTATCTAGCCCACGTTAAGTTTCATGAAGAACTTGTTTTATGGATACTAGATAACGGATAAACATACTTATATAAATTTATTTGTAAATACATACATATTATACATATTAAACACCCAGACCAAGACAAACAGATAAGTTCATGCACACAAATATTTGTCTTGTCCGGGGATCGAACCCGGGACCTCTGGCGCAGAAGTTGGGGTTAGTACCCCTGCGCCAAACAGGTCACAGCTCTCTCTGTCCACAAATGTCATTCAATATTGTAATGTGACAAGGTTGCTTAGTGTTTCTATGACATTGCACGTGACTGTACATAAGCTTTTCTATTATGTAATGTTTAAACCCAGTTTCTTCAATTCTGGTAAATGCTTATTAGTAACTTGGGTTACGTTATAATTAATTTCAGTGATTATAGTGAAAATTAAAGCAGGAGCAGGCATACATTTTCGCCGCGCGGTAGAAAGAGAAGGGGATATTATTTCCTCTCCTACGCCGCGCCGGCGGTCTACTCTCCCTCCGTCTTACGAATTTTCGATCAGCTCACGTGTCCTGACGCGACTTTAACTTTTTTTACCCATCCCAAAAATATAAAATTCTGATGTGCACAACGCCGCTAAAGAAGTGTTCACTTCAATAAGACGAAAACACAGTAATTTGCAAATTAAGAAAAACCACAATATCATTCAAAACGCCTGTTATTCAAATGCTCGAAATGATAGTAACTAAGCTTACTTGATTTAAATAATATTTATACACTTTCACGGGATTCAATCCTATTTTTTTTTAAGTGTTACGGGTCAAATCGATTAATATGGCCTAAAGATCAATCGTACCGCTTCCCATGCTTTTAACACCATTTGCATTATTTCACTCTTCGGGGTGTATCGCTAGGACTAATACAAAAGCGTAGTTGCAGATCTTCCGAGTGATAAAAGTAAAAATAACTTCTTTGTTGATTTGCTTGCTTTTCAGCATATTTGTTCATTCGAGCATCTTGATGAAAATAAAATGAAATCTTTTTTGCAACATTACAATTTAATGTAGCCCTGCCCTTTGAAAAAAGTAAACTTGTGTTACAAAAAGCAGTTCCTTCCTATTAATGACTAAAGCTGATTGGGAATTGTTGTAACAGCATACAGACTAGTAAAATGAATTACAAACTAAAACCATGCTTTTTTTACTACTAAAATAAAAAGAAAAAGAAAAACGCTACTAAAAAGTACACTACGTGCGTGTGTGTGTGTGTGTGTGTGTGTGTGTGTGTGTGCGTGTGTTTGTGTGTGGATGTGTGTGTGTGGGTGTGTTTGGGTGGGTGTGGGTGTGTGTGTGTGCTAATGAGCATAAAGTGCTTTATGTATTCAATAAGCAGTAGAAGATAGGAGATCTTCGGTAGTACGATAGTCATAGTTTTTAAGCCAATTTATTATTGCACTTTTAATTTGGTGGTTGCTCAGTTTTTTACTGAAATAAACTTTATTAAATTTGTTGTACAATAATGGAGCTAAGTAGTAATTATTACTTTCGGCTTTCGGCAAAAACGCTTCTTGTTTTTGGAACTAAATATTTAATTGATCGATGAAACATTTTAATTTTTTTTTTCTTTACAAAGGTTCTGGTATAAACTTTTGCGCGTTTTTTAATGACTCAGGGCTTGACGTGACCTTGTTGTTTGCGTTGTTTACGAAGTAAACTTTGTTTTTATTTGTGTCCAAAGTTAAGGCTATAGCAAACTTTTTATAACGTGCCTCTTTTGATATCCCATAACATTATGGTTTTTTTTACCCTATAACTTTAGATGTTGTAATGAGTTCGTTTAGCATTGAAAGAAGTGTTGCCTTAAGCAGTCACGTGGCCATGGCTATGTGAAGAAATGTTTTGACTGCTTTTACAAAGTGACTAGTGTCGGGTGGCATGGCACGCTTGTACTCGTACAGTCGGGTACTTCCCGGTTAACCAGTGGATTTTTTTTAAGCTTTATTTTAAAAAGTGACAAATATATAAAAAACTTTTATATCACAAACAATAGAACATTAAGAGTTATTTTATTTGAATAGTAAATTATTTCTTTAATCTTAGTACTTTCCGAGAGAACTTTTCCCAAAAAACTCTACCGGGCAACCGGGATCCCCGATTCCCCTATTGTACCTTATAACGAGTAACTATATTGTCGGTTTCAAATTGAGAATTTTACTCTAAAAAATGGACATTTTGCTTTGAGTTTGAGACGATAAACTCGAAATTATCAATTCAGAAACAGACCAATAACCTCCTTAATCTGTTTGTAACAGTTACATAAATTAAAGTAGTTTAAACATTACGACATAAAATCTACAGGACAATTTAAAACAGTGTCATCTATACTAATACTAATAATAATTATTATATTATTATAATATTATAAAGAGGAAAGATTTGTATTTTTGTATGTAACGAATAAACTCAAAAACTACTGGACCGATTTTGACGAAATTTGGTATAGAGAATCCTTAGACCCCAAGTAGTAACATAGGCTATAAATGATCCCAAAATTCCCACGGGAACGGGAACCACGCGGGTGAAACCGCGCACGGCCGCTAGTATCAAATAAACAAGAGACGGCGAAACAAAAGTTCTAATAAAAGGCAAAATTCTAAACATATAACAGTATAAATTACAAATTTAAATTTAATCAAAAGGGAGTTTAGCGGTAATTTGGGAGAAAACGAATAATAAAAAAAAACAAAACAATCAAGAAATAAAGTGGACCGGTAATCGTTTCACTCATTGTAAAACATCGTTCGGTCGGAAACGTCTATTTTTGTCCGAGTCGCTTTTCCTTCGTACAGCTTCTTAAATTTTCACCAATAGACAGACATTCCAAAGATATTTCTTTTAAATATTTTTTATAATAAATTTAATGAGATACTGAGCATCCTAAAATAGTTTCGTAATTTTAAATTTAAAAGTCTACTTCTTATTTGTTCACGAAACACTCTGGATCTCTATTTTTGAATCACCCGTCGCGCGAGTGGCGAGGCGAACGAGGAGGCGATCAGGCGATTAGCGACCTTGTAAGCGTAGACAGAGCACGCTTTTCGCTTTGCCCCTCGCGCGCTCGCGTTGGGAGGCGGTGCTACAGGCGAAAAGCGAAGCTATGTATATACGGGCAAGGTCGCTTTTACGGAATACGGAAACGCAAACGTCGCACGATAATCAGTAGAATCCTCGAGACGAGTGAATCAAAAATAGAGCTCCTGGACATCTATTTTAGAATCACCCGTCGCGCGAGTGGCGAGGCGAACGAGGAGGCGATCAGGTGATTAGCGACCTTCCATGCGTGGACATAGCACGCTTTGCGCTTTGCCCCTAGCGCTCGCGTTGGGAGGCGGTACTACAGGCGAAAAGCGAAGCTAGTACATACGTGCAAGGTCGTTTATTATACGGAAACTCAAACGTCGCACGAAAATCAGTAGAATCCTCGAGACGAGTGAATCAAAAATGGAGCTCCTGATATTCGTTAAAACTAAGTTATCCTAATCTTAATGTAACTAATATTTAAAAAAAATCATTGTTGACTTGGACGATGTAGTATTTACGATAATTTTGTTTATAATGTACATGAAACCTTATCTAATCTAAAAAAATACTGCTTTAGTTTACAAAACAGCCTATTACAGACCCTAAACAGTAAAAAAAATACTGCGTTAAAAAAACCGACTTCAAAAACTAAATAGCAAAAAATAAGCCTTTTGGAGTAGACTGTTTTTTAACGCAGTTTTTTCTTTTACTGTTTAGGGTCTGTAATAGGCTGTTTTGTAAACTAAAGCAGGATCGTCCAAGTCAACAATAAAATGAAATATATAAAACATAAAAAGTACTGGGTCAAACGAAACCAAATTTTTATGGGACCAATTGGCAACTATTCTACATCGAACAAAAAAGAATCATGGAAATCGGTTCAGAAATCTCGGCGTAATCGGTGTAAATATACAAAAAAAAAACGAATTGAGAACCTCCTCCTTTTTTGAAGTCGGTTAAAAAGTGTGTTTGTTTGTCATCCCTTCACGCTCTAAATAGGCGACCAATCGATTTGATTTTTGGCATAGAATTTATTGTAAGGGTAGAGTGTAACATATGCTAATTTTCATCCCGATATTTCCACGGAAACTGGAACCACGCGGGTGAAACCGCGGGTGAAAGCTAGTTTATTAATAAAAAATACGAGAGAAAAACAAGAGACAACAAAAAAAAAAACATCATCAACCTGTGGACGTAAACTGCTGGACATAGGCCTCTCCTAACTCACGCCTATTGTGGCGTTCATAGGAGGCTATTAGCATACTGCTACCACGCTGGCCGGACGGGTTGGTAGAGGGTTTGTTTCCAGTTTTCCTTCTCTCGCACAGGTGTTCAATGCGTCGAGCCTCTTAGTTGACTCTTAGTAGACTCTTACGACATCCCAGGCATGTAAGGGAGTGGTGACACTTGTATTCTTAGGCCGTCACCACACGGCACCACACGGCAAAAAATGTTACTTTCAATAAATCATTCTTGAATGATGTATTTGCTCTTTACCTAATATAAAGTTTTTATCAATTTTTTTTCATTACTATTCTGTATAGGTTAGCGCTTGACCGCTATCGTCTGATGGTAAGTGATGATGCGATCTAGGATGAAACGCGCTTGCCTAGAAGATACCTTATTTTTTTATGATTTTGTAATTTTTGCATTTTTCAATGCTATTTTTTATACTTATGGTAAATTTTAAATAGAAAAATATTGGAAAAAATTAACTCGGCCACAAGTGAATTCTCAGACGGGAATCGAAGCCGCGACCTTTGGAAATCCGGTCCAATGCTCTTGGAGGTCCAAGTCCGGTTTTGGAGGCTCCGGTCCAAGAGCATTGGACCGGATTTCCAAAGGTCGCGGGTTCGATTCCCGTCTGAGAATTCACTTGTGGCCGAGTAAATTTTTTCCAATATTTTTCTATTTAAAATTTACCATAAGTAGAAGATACCTATTCACACGCGACTTGATATGATCTGTCTTACCTATCTAACTTTTATTCTCATTCCTTTTTTGCGTGTCAATAAAGTACTTAATTAAAATGTTTCCTGTTCCATACTTGTAAACGTTTCTTAAACACCATTTATAAGTATTACATTACATTTGTAAATATTTACTTGTAATTTTTAAAATTTTTGGAAGGTATACTACTTTTATTAACTTTATGTAGCTTAGGTTTGTATTAAGTGATTACCACGTAAAATCTTCGTAGTATAACGCTTTACCTATCACTCAAAAAGTTTTGAGACAATAACTGAATGAATAAAGAAATCTGCAACAAAAACAAAGCAAGCTTAATTAAGGTATACAATTCAAATCAGTATTAATAAACAGCCTCAGGCCTTTCCGTTTCCAAGCTTAAAGAGCCAAAAACTTATTCGAAACAATACCGAATGCCACTGTCAAACTTCTTCGGTATGAATCGGGAAGTGCGAAAGCCGGGCGCCGCGCCGACAACGGTCGTTCGTCGGACGGACACCCGCATTCCGCAAGTTCTACGTAATTGAATTGTCACTTTATAGGACCCTAAGGGCGAGAACCAAAGCTTTAACCCAGATACAAAAGTATTATGGACTGCTTCTATAGGAGTTCGGCGTTGGGTACGTAGGAATCGTTTTGTATAGATTTTTTATGAATATGGAAGATGAAAACAATGTCAAGAGACCGAAGACTTTTTTGAATTTACTAGAGGTTTTATAAGAGAGTGAAAATATACCTTATTGCATTATGATAAATTTTTTTTGTTTTTATGAACGACGGTGAGACTCTTAACCTTCATCATACCTGATGTTAAGTATTGATAAGGCTGAAGATGGAAGCGAGCTTCTCCCGGAATCCTCAGCCACTGTGGAACTGGCTTTCTTATCTTTAACTGCCGGAACACAACAATGCTGAAAACATTGTTGTTATGGCGTCAGATTTAGATCAGATGGTGGTATCTAGCCAGGCGGACTTACAACAAGTCCTACCACCGACCAAAAGCACATCTTTAATTTTTTACTTATACTGTTAACTGAAATAAAACAACAACTTTAATATGACAAAACGCGTTTTTGCTGCGAGTTTTTGTTTTCTTTTTTGGACATTTCGACACCTTCCTAGGGACTATCATCCCGAGGACCCAAAGGTTATTATAATTAGCGTTATTGAAATAAATAACAACATCGAACAACAGTTCTTTGTTGTTGAAAATGTTATCTAATTAACTAAAAAGATTTCTTATCGCTGAACTGAAGATAATGAGGTTAAAATATTTAGAAAATTACGATCCAATTATGAAAACGCCCAGTAAAGACCCTCCAACGTAAAGCTAAGAGGAAAAAAGCTAAAAAAAAAGCGGGCAATATTTCTTAAAAACTAAGACATTTTAACAGACTCTTCTTCATCATTTTACCATCAAATATAATTTGTAACTTAACCCTTTTGAGTCTGATTAATCTCGGAGTAATAAATATTATTTACCTTAATCTTTATTTTAATCTGAGGATAAGCCAATTATTGCGACCTGATTTATTTGAAGATTTTGCTTAATGACCAATTCAAAACTAGTATTATGAATGAAAACACGGCATTTTGAGTATCGTATTAAGATATATAACAATTTTTGTATCGGATTATTTGACTTTCACAAATGATTTGACCTAAACTGAATAAATGTTTTATTTATTAAATAAATTAAAACATACACAATATATACGGTTTATATAACACTAATATGATATTATTTACTTTCCATCTTCAGCCTTATCAATATTCAACATCAGGTATGATGAAGGCTAAGAGTCTCTCCGTCATTAAAAAAAATACAATAATCATAACAGTGGCATATACAGATCTGACGACATGTTTGGCGCAGGGGTATTAAACCCGCCTTCTACGCCACAGGTCCCGGGTTCGATCCCCGGACAAGACAAATATTTGTGAGCATGAACATGTCTATTTGTCTTGGTGTTTAATATGTATATTATTGTGTGTATTTACAAAAAAAGGATTTAAGTATGTTTATCCGTTATCTAGTATCTTTAACACAAGTTCTTCATGAAACTTAACGTGGGCTAAATAATAGGTGTGAATGTATTAATTTATAAACCAATTCTGATTTTACCCGACACTGCTGTATTCATATTCCCGATACGCGCTCATTGGACTTAATAACTGAATACAAAATACTACCAAAATAACCCTAATTATTTATTAGTTAGTTTGAGTATCGGAACAAAAGAAAACTGCTTCAAAATAACTCTCCATTTTGTTACTCAAAGGAATCAGTACATCAAAATCTTCAAAAGCAAACACCCAATGAGACGTTTCCCATAAATTCTATGACAGCACAGATAATACTTTAAGAATTCATTACACAAACTGTAGGGCGGCCTAAGAGGGACCTGGATTTGTAAGCAATAACAAAAGCTGTGAGGATATCACCACCGCAGGGCCCCCTTCCCCAACCCCCTAGGCCCCCGGGGGTCTATTGTGCCCGTTGAATGCGTTCGGCGAGCTCTCTACAGTTTATTTTAAAGGATAGATATTGGGGAGTGATAACAACTGCCGCTTTAAGTTCCTCAAACGACACTCTTTCTTTGTTCTTAAAATTGGATAAGTTGAGCTGGGGTACAGACAACAGCACGTCTGGGTTTACGGTTGTGTTAGACCTTAGGTCTGAAAGTCTAACTATTAAGTCTAACCTGTCTAAACACTTGTCGTATGTGCATATAAATTTAGAAGCGTTTGACAAAGAACCAACGATGTCAATTAAGGTGATATGAAAAGCATATGAAACGCGATATACTTCAGGAACTAAGTTGTAATTGTCCGTGACCACGGCAGCTGAAAAGGTGCCGAAACGTCGGGAAAAAAAAAAACCCTCAAACCTAAAAATACGGACATTTACATCTTAGTTTGTGAAATATATAGCGCGTTTGATATCCGTAAAAGTTGTTTTATTTCAATGAACAGTGCGCGCCAAAACATAAGATGTACGTACGATAATAACTAATTCAAAATAAGAAAAAAGTCAAGAATTCTGTACGAGTTCGCAGTAACTCAAACACAATAAATCTAATTTCGACTTCTGCGTTCAATCAAACCTATTGCGAAATAAGGGGACCAAGGTAAATTTTAGAATTTAAGTAATTTGTTTAATTCTGGCTTAAATAAGATTCATAAACGAGTAAATATAATAAAGAATAAACAATGACCATCGTCTTAAGGATAAATATTAAAAAAACGAACTCCGACCTTCGATTTGAATAGAATAAATATTTAAAGTAAAAATTTACTCAAGCCATGGTTCATTACTGGAAAAATCAGATCTTGTAAATTTCCATTGAGTCCCGAGAGGTCCCGACAGAACCCGAAAGAACCTGAAAACCCGTCAGTCCAGAAATTCAGTGACCCCGCTAATTTACATTTGGTTATTGTAACTCGATTGGTGAATAAAATGTTACAGTTACTTCGAAATGTGTGTTGAATCGAGCCTCAGTTATTGATTTAAACAGAAAACGGTTGGTTAAAAATAAAGTTATGCGAGGTTGATATTTTTTTTTTTTTAATAAAGCACGGGAGTGAAGAAAAATACGTGTGGCACTCGGGGACTGCCGCGGTAAAGCTATTGCATAGCATTTTTTTATCATAGATGTTGGTTGCTTAGCTACGATTGTGAATAACAAAATGATGAAAAAAACTGTATGAAAATTTGTGTGAAAATATAATTTCTTTTTAAAATCTGGTACCGTACTTTTTCCAGTTGTCGCGGAAAACAATGTTATGTTTTTTCGTTACGGAATTTCTTGATTCGGTCGCCGCGCTCAAAGCACGCGATAAAAGCTATGCAATAGCTTAAAACTTTTTTGACGTTTTAATTTAACATGCACTATTGACCATTTAAAAATTTGCAAACTTATTTTTGATATCCGTTTTGGGCTAAAATGTTTCATTTTTATTTGCAAATGATTCTTATATTTGCTCATTGCATCATTTAAATAATGATTTCTTATTGAAATCCAAAATAAAATAAATTCTACAATGAAAAACAACCGAATTGAGAACCTCCTCCTTTTTGGAAGTCGGTTAAAAAGGTATTAATTATTACAATTTATACACTTTCGAGCAAGATTTACTAGTCCCTTACGTAACACGAAAAACATTATTTATGTATTTTTTCATATACTATTAAATGTACAAAGTTTAAACCAATTTTGACAACAAATCAATTTCTCAATCACCTTAACACGTACACGTCCTAAACTAATTAAACCGAAAATGGGTTCAACATGAAGGTAGATCGAAGGCTCAAGTTCTTTCCATTCGCAGTACGTGCGTGAACTTACATAATTATCCCGTAAAAGTCGGCAAAAAAAGGACAAATTCCCAGGATTATTAGCAAAGTTTTGCCTTTTGTTACGCTGTAATGGGCCACATTCGCCCACTTTTTGCGAAACGTAGAATAGCGTAAACTGCGCTTTTGCGTATTCAAATGGTAAAATGGTTTGGGACGCCCGTAACTCTTTCTGCTATTAAGGGGTTATTAATGTTGCCAGCTCGCTTGGCGGCGGTTCAAAATGTCACTGATGGAAAACAATATGACGCTAAACGAAAAGTAACGACAGGAAAACACTTTTACTAATTAATTAATCCTTGAGTTTGTTTATGCTTTATCATTGTAATATATTTGGTAGGTAAGTGTTTTTTTTAAATCGTCAGTTTTTGTTTACGATCTGTAAAATATTTAAAGAATATCATGTGATATAAAGAATATCACAAATCGTGAACAAAAACAGAAGATTCTAAAAAAATGTTGTATTATATATTTTTTGCATTTTAAATTTATTTATCCGACTTCTTACTAGTATATTTTCTTGTCACATAAAATTTTGTTCTGTCTTATTTTCGTTTTGCACAACTACATAGTTAATCTGGAGCTCAAGAGTGCAGTCAGTCAGCGATTGTGTTGAAGGCACTCTAAGTACTTTGTCCCGTCTTAACCAAACCAACCCGCATTGGCTTCGCGTGGTAGGTTATGGCCTGAGGGCCTACCGCCATCTCTTAGCGCAATATTGTTTCAATCATATTATCAACCTAGCCCCAAAGTAAGCGCTATAAGGCTTGTGTTATGGGATACTAGGGTAACGGATATAAATACATATAATTTTACAAATATAAGTATTTATGTGTAAACATCCACGACTCGGGTACAAATGCTCGTATTCATCATACAAACATTTGCCTCTGTCGGGATTTGAACCTGGGACCTCAGAGTAGGCGACACCTTGAAACCGGTACCACTCTACCACGTCAACTATAATTACAGAATACCCCATGCAATAGAAGAAGCAAATCAAAAATCATTTATAAGAAAAACCAAAAAACACAAACAATATAATCATACAAATCATTTAACATGACAAATTATCCATGTCGCTAATTATGCTATTTCGTACTACGTAAGCTCAGCTCTATTTTTGAATCACTCGTCGCACGAGTGGCGATGCGAACGAGGAGGCGATCAGGCGATTAGCGACCTTGCCAGCGTAGACATAGCACGCTTTTCGCTTTGCCCCTCGCGCGCTCCTGTTGGGACTGTACTATAGGCGAAAAGCGAAGCTATGTATATATGTGCAAGGTCGCTTTTACGGAATACGGAAATTCAAACGTGGCACGAAAATCAGTAGAATCCTCGAGACGAGTGAATCAAAAATAGAGCGCCTGGTAGCTTGTTTTTTCACAGAAGTTTTGTGACGTCTTCGCTCAATCATCGCCTCCAAAGTGTGAAGTGTGTCAAAATGTGTCAACTTTAATAAAATAACTTATGACATGATGGTTTCTCATAGATGATGAAAAAGAAGGCCAGGCAGTGTCGACCCTTTAAAATGTACGATGATGATAATAGTATTTTTTATGAACGACGGGGAGACTCTTAGCCTTCATCATACCTGGTGTTAAGTATTGATTAGGCTGAAAATGGAAGCGAGCCTCTCCCGGAATCCTCATTCACTTAGGAACTGCCTTTCTTATCTCTAACTGGCGGAACACAACAATGCTGATAACATTGTTATTATGGCGTCAGAATTAGATAAGATGGTGGTAGCTGGCCAGGCGGACTCGCAACAAGTCCTACTACCAACCAAACCGAATACAATACGTACCCCCGCTGGGAACCGAACCTGGGGCCTCTGGGTCAGATACCGGTGGTTGTACCACTAGTCCACAGATGCGGTAAAACGGTGTTAACTCAAGTATGACTTCTCAGAGGGACCTGCGGTTTAATAATGTAAGTTCTACATCAGCAACTGACAACTTACCAAACTAAATTAACCATCGAAGATAAAATCACAATTAATCACCTCCTGTGGCCAGTGTGTTCCTATATCATCCCACTCCTGACATGTCATTTAATAATACCTTAACATTGTAACGGGAAACCAACTTGCAGTTAATAGTTCTGATGAAAATGCTGATAAGTTTTGAGGAACTTCTTGATAGATCAAAACGTCTCGTAAGGTTTTTTATATTTATTTTCTACTTTGTTCTGATGTATGCAGAGCCTGGACATTAGATACTGAAGAATAATTTATTATTACAGTCTGTAGCTAGCTAGTTTCTCATGTTGTACGTAAGTTTCAATGGTTTTATACACAGTTTTATATATGACTATTTTGTATCATTACAGTATTATAGCATCCACTCTAAAGCTGCACCACTGTCAATGATAAAATGATTCAAACGCCACGCACGTGACACAAGCGTTTCAGATTAATGAACGCGCATTATATAAAGCTGCGTGTACACGAGACACGCCGCGCGCGTCATCATTAACCGCCGCCTTTTAATGATGATCGCGACGTCATCAATCTCGCCAGTTAAACAGAGTCGCGGTCGTTTTGATCGTAACATATATTTTTGAGACGTTTTTGTGGTTTTTATGTTTCTAAGCTTTTATTTAAATTGAAAATTCCTATCTATTTTTAGTAAAATTTCCAGCTATATATACATAGAGTTGGACTGATATGAAAACGTTACTTTCTTTCTGTTTGTGTTGGAAAATAATACAATTTCTGAATATGCGAATAACTTTCGATGTTAAGTTGAAAAGAAATAAATATAGAGGTAGCTTGGTGACTGGATTATAATTCAGTCATGAAGCTAGTAAGTAAAATTCAACAAAGTAATGTAGCTCTTCGCTTACAAAAGTCAAAGCAAATTAGCCAGTGATATCAAAACAATCTATTTACTGCAACATTCATGCTTACATACAAATGAAAATACAGAAATTACCTTCCATGAAGGAGAAGAGTTATGATTTCTGTATTTTGTTGTTAATTTCGAGACAAAGCTTCGAAACAAATTTAAAATAACCGTATCATATTAGATTGGTGCCTTCGTTTGTTTTTGAATTTCTCTCGTCACACACTCGGCTCGGCAACTCATAATGTTGTTTGCAGTCGCCTCCTAGGTGTCGCGCGACAAACTTTTACATTCAATTACGCAAATTTTGCCGCCGTAAGGGATTACTTTGGCAAGAAAAACTTTGACAACATCAAAGAAGGACGGCTGTAGTTGAATCAATAAGTTGTTGCCGACATTTTCTGGGCACAACGTTTGTTTTTGTTTTTATTTTTTTAGAAACCTTTGAGCTTGGCACGTTGACATCAAAAACAATTCGTAACCACATTGTAAGTAAATATGAATCACGTGAAAGCTTGACCGTGTTTTTGGAGTGTTTTGTTTGGATATAACAAATGTAAGTAAATTATTACATTTTGAAAACGTTTTATGTGTTAGAACTAGAACTGCTTAGAACATACTTCTAATTATAATATCTTTGTGACTTTTAAAATTAATATTGAAAGCTGATAAGTTTCTTGTGCTCGTTCTTTTTATCAGTTAAAAGATATCCTGAAACTGGTTGGTTACTTATTTAAAAGTTAAATAAGGTTATTTTGCCTTCACTTAATAAATAGTTCAAAATTAAACTTTCCATTAGGTACTAAAGGAAAAAGATAGTATCAAAACTTATAAAAGCTAAAAGTAAAGACTCAATCTCAATTAGCTAATACCATACACTATATTAGCTACTAGGAATACGACTGACTTTCAAACTACCAATCCAAAACAAATCAAGTTGAAACGGAATTCAGCGGAGCCGTGTATATCTAAGAACGTCTCTTATTTCGGTGAAATGTACTGCCGGTATCAGTTTCCGCATACATTTAAATAAAGTGGCGGTAGCGAGCGTTACGCGGCACCCGCTGAAATACCGCATCAATTTCATCGTTCAACCCTAGTTAAACCTTTTTACAGTGTAAGCGATAGCGAAGCTACAGTATAGCATAGCTAAGACAACTTATCTAAAATCTTTAAAATCATTTATCTAAAATAAATTGATACTGACCTGTATGTACCTCACAACTTGCAGTGTAGTAGTCTTGTGGTGCGGGAAATGTTGTAATGTTTGATAGACAAGTCTTTCTTTGCCAGTTAAAAATTGTTTACGTTTACTATAACCATAAAATGTAATATTTTAATTAGTATTTTCCTTTTGTGATGGAAATTGACCTTACTGATATGTTAAGGTCACTTTTCAATTTGACGACTCTGTATGAAATAAAACAGGGAGAAAAAAACAGCCCTTGACGAGTTTCTTGCCGGTTCTTCTCGTTACAAGGTCCTCCCGCCGTAGGGTTTGTGAACCGATGGCGTAGCTTCTTTGACGTTCATAAGTGCTTGTAACAGCCTAGACTGAATAAATGATATTGACTTTGACTTTGACTTTAACGGAAACTAACACCCATATTCTAAGTCGTTCCTCCAAAACTTACTCGTCCTCGACTTAACGAAACCTCATTGAAAACCTCTTCAAAATACTCCTCGAAATCGGTATTCTAAGTCATTACTCCGTAAGGACATGGAGGAGCCAAAGAGTACGTAGCCACTCCGTGTTAGGCCTAGTGCACACTACTATTCTTACCCACGACGAGGTTGAGTGGAGTGTAAAAAGTTTTGGAGGAACGACTTAGAATATGGGGGTTAATTGTGTAAGAAATTCATTACTGAAACAATGATGAAATATGTAGCGTCTTGAGATTCATAAAAACTACTACGGACCGACATGGTCATGGTGATAATTTTGAGCGTAACTTATATACCTAGGTAGCACGCGGAATTGTACAAAGGTTTCGTTTGTTAAATAAGTCTGTGATATAGCTCTATATTCATCAATATTTTTAGATTGCTATTCCTTGCACTTAGAAAACTATCTACACACTACTCTAAGCAATTAATTTCATAACTATTTATAAGATGTTGCGGAGTTAAAATCTCCAGTACAGCAACCTTAAAGCTCCTACTGTGCACCCTGCTTTATGAACATTATGAATCAGCTCCAGTGCATCTTGCAAAATTGTGAGCACGGCGAAATTCCGGCGTCTTCTTAATTAGAATGCAGTCTTCCTATTATGTTAGTGAAGTATAATTTAAGCGCTAAATAAATTGCTCTATATTACAAAGTAATTACCATCAGACATTTTCTTCTTTTAGATGAGAAAGTTTTTGTAACACTTTGTCAGCAGTCTTGGGACTTAACGAATCATTACAAGGACTTAGTGTGAGCTTTCATACTAATTATCAAGGCTAATGACATGTGGAATATGACATATTGGTATCGGTTAAATTAATCGTTTTACAATTCAAACAAAATCATCATTATTCATATTCAGCCGTAGCGTAATGTACGAGTTTATGACTTTTTTTTTGTGTAAAATTTTGTTTCTTTTTGTGTGGGTAGTGATAACAAAATACAGGGTGGAAATTTAAAACGGGGCTCGAAGGCAAAAAACACACTTTCCGCGCTCGCGCTACACGCCGTTGTATCCGCTTCACCGACGTGTACCTTCGTTGATGGAACTTATTTTCGTACCGAATATGTGGAAATACTTTTTCGCGATTTCTTACTATTCTAGTACTCATACAGTACTCATACCTCACTTGGTGTCTTAGACCGTTTTGATCCTCTTGAGGAACAGAATAGATTAGCATCAAAAAATAAAAAAACAGCTGTTTTTTTTTTTAATGAACTGCATTCACAGTTCATTATATCTCAAAAAATTAAGGATGGTTTTCCAAAAACATTTTTATGTAGCTACAACGGTATAAGTACCTGCCTGCCCTTCGTGCCCTGTTTTAAATTTCCACCCTGTATAAAATGTTCATTGATTTCACTGTTTAACTCGTATTGTTTATGGTAGTCAAATTGAGCGAGTTTGTATGAAGACGTGATGAGAGTAGAGGAAACATTATAGACAATGTAAAGATCGTCCAATCAAGAGCAAATTAAAAGAAGTAATCTTTGAGTTAGAGAAAGTCGAGATATTAATAAAATATATGTATTTTAGGATTTAACCGCCTCTGTGGTCTAGTGGTACAACCACCGGTATCAGACCCAGGGGTCCCGGGTTCGATTCCCAGCGGGGGTACATATTTTATTCGGTTTGGTTGGTGGTAGGACTTGTTGTAAGTCCGTCTGGCTAGCTACCACCATCTTATCTAAGTCTAATCATGTTTTCAACATTGTTGTGTTCCGGCAATTACAGATAAAATAGCCAGTTCCTCAGTGATTGAGGATTCCGGGACAGGCTCGCTTCCATCTTCAGCCTTAGCAATACTTAACATCATAATAAAGAAAAAAATAGTAAGTAAAAAAAAGTTAAAGTAATATTATTGCAAACATCTTATTCTTCTCGTATTCTGAACGGCTGAAAGATCTATAACGCGAATGTTGAATTGTCAATGTCCCAATACAATTTATTGTTCGTGAGCTTTCAAGCCGAAGCGTAAAAACTTGGGTACCATCTTGTGTTGCTAAGGTTGCCACTTGTAAAAAGATGCCAGAATATTGTAAAATAGAAAAATGTATTTTAGGAACTCAACAACTTCTCAAGCTATTCTCAAATAGCTGTAATGTAACTGTAATGTTTTGATTATTTAATAGATCATATATTGAAATAAAACAACTTTTACGGATATCAAACGCGCTATATTTCCACGAACTAAGTTGTAATTGGCCGTATTTTTAGGTTTTTAGGGGTTTTTTAAATTTCCCGACGTTTCGGCACCTTTACAGCTGCCGTGGTCACGGGATGACACCGGCAGCTGTAAAGGTTCACTTACAACTGTAAAAATTACAACTTAGTTCGTGGAAATATAGCGCGTTTGATATCCGTAAAAGTTGTTTTATTTCAATGAACAGTGCGCGCCAAAACATAAGATGTACGTAGATCATATATTTATTATTTAACTATTTCGGTGTAGGCCTCCTTACAATTTCTACCTTATCCTATTTTGAGATTTTTACATGTTATTCCCCATTTATTTTTCATATACCTACTACAGCACTAAATAAGTATGTCCTTACTTTTGTTGTAGTGTATTTCCTTTTCGTGTGAAACCCTATAATTATGAAAGAGACCTACTAATGCTAACGTTTAATAAAATAAACTTAAGGCGACTGTCACAGACTGGCAATTTACAGCAACACCAAATTATATAAAAAACATTTTATAAAAAAAAATCAAACCGACTTCAAAAAGTAAAAAATAAAACTTTTGTAGTCGGTGCCAGCCAAGGCATTCTACATTGCACTTTGATTAACTATATATTTTTTTGGCCTTAGCTAGCTAGCACCGACTCCAAAAGTTTTATTTTTTAAATTTTAAGTCGGTTTGATTTTTTTTTTATAAAATGTTTTTATTTCAGATTTTTTAGTTACATCATGTACCGTTACTTACACTAAAAATCAGCCCATACACAACAATGATGTCATCTAGGTAAACGACTACTTGCCAAAAGGTGATTGATATTTTTCAGGATCATGAAAATCTACTAGCCAGATCTTCGTAAAAATTATATGGGACCACACGTAAACCATTTTCTTTCAGATAAAAAAAATAGTGGCAGTTAGTGAAAGTCGCCCTTTGTCATTGTTAAACACTTAATTTCTAGGCTCATTTCGAGTGTCACTTATCACTTAAAGTTTTTTTGTTTTTTTTCCTTATGTTTTGGTGTTTTTGACAATTACACCTAGAAACTTATCTGCCTTAGTAATAGATTCTGTCAAGGTTTCTAAACTGAAACAGTAATTAGACACATAGATTTTAATGAAAAAAAAAAAAACACTAAAATAAATATGTCAAAGTTTTGACAGCCCTGGTTAACCCGTCGGCTATCAATACCCGTCCAATGCAGTAATTAACCCGCCCGCAGCCCAGGTGCCCTGAACTTAAACAACCTGATTTACTTGGGAACTATCTGTCTTCCAACTACACCTCAGACTGTAAAGGTAAGAATATCATGATACTTCTTAACCGACTTAAAAAAGGAGGAGGCTATCAAATTTGTCGCGTATCATGGCTGGAGCCGACTCCAAAAGGATTATTTTTAAATTTTTATGTCGATTGAAGTGTTTTATGATGCACTATAAACTAATTTACTTCCATGTGTATGACGACGTTTATAATTTCATGAACAATGCTATTTTTCTTAGGTAATTAAAAATATCTAACGTGTCTAGGACTTGTCCCAGCTAAGAGTTGCTGGGAGATGAGTCGTTCTTTTTTCAAGTGTTAAATTTAACTCGGTATTATTGTGTTGTCACTTTTCAGAGACCAAGGAGTTCATTTTCAGATATTTTTAATAATTTTGCAGGATTGCAACAGCTACGCTAAGCAATTTAATGCTTATTGCACAACAGACCGTGCCGTGTGGTGACGGCCTAAGAATACAAGTGTCACCACTCCCTTACATGCCAGGGATGTTGTTAAAGTCGACTAAGAGGCTCGACGTATTGAAAACCTGTGCGAGAGAAGGAAAACTTGAAACAAACCCTCTACCAAGCCGTCTGGCCAGCGTGGTAGCAGTAGGCTAATAGCCTCCTATGAACGCCACAATAGGCGTGAGCTAGGAGAGGCCTATGTCTAGCAGTGGATGTCCACAGGCTGATGATAGCACAACAAAACTGCAATTCGCGTTTACTTTTTAATAAAATTCTCTTAAGTTCAGTTAAATAATATGATAATGCTAACTTTTTAATTAACTTTGAAAGGATGACTCTATTGTGTTATTTATAAATCATTTAAATTGTACACAGTTTTCAGAGTCAAACATTAAATTACAAAATGAATGTTTTCTCCAAATATAAAAATAAAACATTGTTTTTATAATAAGCCCCGGTTTTGTAACTGTTGGTGGTGGGAAAACGAATCCGTAATTAAAAACAACAGCTCCAAATCGGATTGAACGCCTAACAGCACTTCAGTGAAATTCGCGAAATCTGTTAAAAAATATACTTGCGAGAAATATAATGGAACAGATCAAATCAAACTTCTATGTAAAAATCAACATGGATTTATTGAAGCCTTCCTTTTAGGTTATTGTATTTTTAAAGAATCGGGTTATACTAAGAAAGGGGTGTGTAATATATGATTAACGACATTTCCTATAATCAACGAATAACATAAATTCAAAATAAGTATATAATTTTAAAACGTATAATGAACATTTGATATAAAATCGTTTATCATATATAATAAAAACTCTTACTACAAAACGTAAAGAAGTATAATATTTAAAACACATGATAATTATAACATTTTAATTTTGCATTTGACAATGCTATTTTATGTGATAAATATTAAATAATAAATATACTAGAAAAAAGCAGATAGTTTCATCTCGCCTTGACGGGATTCGAACTTGCATCCTTGGGATTTATTATGCTACAGAGACCTATGAGGACACGTCGAATTTTTCTAGTATATTCACCGTTCTACGGTGTTGGCCACCGTCGCTTCATCGATGAGAGAAATATCCTCGCATTCGAAAGAAACATCTTTACAGATGTTGACTATCGATTAAGATAAAACAGCCATCAAATTATAACATTTTAAATTTGGATTTTACAATGCTATTTTTATGTTCTATTGAAATGAAATTATACCAAATCAAATTATATCATCCAGTACGCACCCCTGAGAAAGATCCGATTAATATTGTTTGTAAAATCCTTTTCAGGAAGTTCGTGAGCTCAAAATAAATTTGAATTTTGCCAATAAGATGACAATTTTTTCAGGTGAATTCTTTATCTGCTACTTGTTGATAAAGTTTTAGCTTCAGCTGGCCTACCGCCATCTCTTAGCGCAATATTGTTTTCTGTCAAATATTATCGGCGTATTATTTTTATACGTCACTTCGTACCGCGAACCTCATAAAACGAAATAATTTTATGACGGAGGTTTTGTGTGAAGTGTGTCAAAATATGACAACTTCAATTCGTTCGTTGGCAGGAACAATGAATAAAGATTTTCATGGATCTGAGATAGTTGTTTATAAAAACTTACATTATTCAAATATATCTTGAATATTTGGATGTCGATATTTTTCTTGGGAATGTTCAGGAGCTGCCTAGTCAAGTCCGTCATTACAAAGTACCATCAAGTGCACGTAGGCACGTTCTTTTTTGTGATATTTCATCTCTATAGATATATCTCAATGGTTGTGTCATTGGGCAGGAATGAAAAAAAAATACTTTAAGAAGTTCGCGGTACGAATTTAAAACCTATTGAAACAAAACGAAAACAAAAAGAAAACAAAACGTTCTTACGACATGGTGGTCTCAAAAAAATGGCGGTAGGCCCCCAGGACACAAGAAAGATTTTTATTTTTCCACGTTGGCTATCGTTGGCTTTCACTACTAAATTCGAACAGGCATTCTATATTTTTTTTAGAAACTCAACAACTTTTTTTGTTGTTTCGTGACATTTTTAGTGGCTATACAGAATAAAATAAATAAAACTATAGTAAAAATCTAAATTATCTAAATATAGTGACAAATTGCAATTGAATTTAATTTTTACTTTAATTTGACATAATAGCATGATCATAAACTTATAAATTAACTTATACTTAATTAATTACTTATATTCCAATTTTGATTTGAAAGGTTACAGCATACAGACTTGATTTTTTTTTAAGTTTATATAGTTAGCAAAACATCATAAAATGTATATATAGTTACTTACATTATTGTATATTTTTACACGAAGACGGTATATGCGTTTGGGTTGCGAGGATGTTTGTTTGTTTGTGGAAACCAATGTTGCCAATTAATTCCAAAACTATTAGTCCGATTTTATTGCGGTTTTCAGTGATGGGTTTGGGTTTGATTGATGTATGTCTTTGGATAGGTGTTATGATGACAACTCACCAGGGGGCGTTGCTGTAAAAATTTGATTTGCAAACCAATGTTACCATTTATCTCCAAAACTACTAGTCCGATATTGATACGGTTTTCAGTAATGGGTTTGGGTTTGATTGGTGCACGTCCTTAGATAGGTGTTACGATGACAACTCACCAGGGGGCGCTGCAGTAAACATTTAATTTGCAAACCAATGTTACCATTTATCTCCAAAACTACTAGTCCGATATTGATACGGTTTTCAGTAATGGGTTTGGGTTTGATTGGTGCACGTCCTTAGATAGGTGTTACGATGACAACTCACCAGGGGGCGCTGCAGTAAACATTTGATTGGTGCACGTCCTTAGGTAGGTGTTACAATGACAACTCACCAGGGGGCGCTGCAGTAAACATTTGATTGGTGCACGTCCTTAGATAGGTGTTACGATGACAACTCACCAGGGGGCGCTGCAGTAAACATTTGATTGGTGCACGTCCTTAGATAGGTGTTACGATGACAACTCACCAGGGGGCGCTGCAGTAAACATTTGATTGGTGCACGTCCTTAGATAGGTGTTACGATGACAACTCACCAGGGGGCGCTGCAGTAAACATTTGATTGGTGCACGTCCTTAGATAGGTGTTACGATGACAACTCACCAGGGGGCGCTGCAGTAAACATTTGATTGGTGCACGTCCTTAGATAGGTGTTACGATGACAACTCACCAGGGGGCGCTGCAGTAAACATTTGATTGGTGCACGTCCTTAGATAGGTGTTACGATGACAACTCACCAGGGGGCGCTGCAGTAAACATTTGATTGGTGCACGTCCTTAGATAGGTGTTACGATGACAACTCACCAGGGGGCGCTGCAGTAAACATTTAATTTGCAAACCAATATTACCATTTATCTCCAAAACTATTAGTCCGATTTAGATGCGGTTTTCAGTAATGGGTTTGGGTTTGATTGGTGAATGTTTTCGGTGACAAGTCACCAAGGGGCGCTGCAGTAAGTATTTGTTTTAGCAAAATCAAAACTATTAGCCCGATTTGCCGATTACCGATGCGGTTTTTAGTAATGGGTTTTATAATGTACAATGATAATATCTATACGCTCTAAAAGATTTGAAATAAAAAGCAAAATTTAAATTTTGGAAGACCCACTACGTATAATTAAGTCGGGGGTTTTAAAATTATGTATTTGCAATGACGTTTTTTGAAAAAAAAGGAATTTTGCTTTTTAACCGTTCAGAAAGAAAGAGAATACATAAAACCACCATGGACGGCTAGGAACGGAACGGCCCATCAGGGTAGAAAAAAGATAAAGATCTATACTATATTGTAAAGAGGAAAGATTTTATTGTTTGTATTGAGCTCCGAAACTACTGAACGGATTTGGATGAAATTCGGTACACAGATAGTTAATAGCCTGGTTATGAACATAGGACACTTTTTATCCCGATATTCCCACGGGAACGGGAACCAAACGGGTGAAACTACGAGCGACCGCTAGTTCATAATAATTGAATGTAACTTCTTCTTTAGTGCGCTTTTACTAAGATTTAATAGATCAATACAGGTAAAATGTATTGTTATATAAAGCAGGTACGCGATTTAATACAGCATTCTTTGTGTAGTTGGTTCGGAGGTAGGTATGAGGAAAAGAGGTGTTACTCTAGGGTTTTGGGTGTACAGAAACCGATTCCGGCAAGAATATTAGCTTTGTTTATAACTTTTTTGATTTTGCATTTTATAATGCTATTTTTGTGTATATGGAAGTCTTTAAATAGGCTTCGGACTCAGACCGGCCGCAGCAAAGAAAAAAGTCAGGTGGGGTTTTTCGGCTGGTTCCGCGGAATGCCTTTGCTGTGCAGTCCAAACGATGGACCACCTAACATCGTGCCCCTGCACGCAGGAGGATCTAATGACAGCATCCGCTAAGGCTGTCAAAGTGGCTGAATTCTGGGCCTTGATACTTTAGTGTCTGCCATCGACATGCTAAGAAGAAGAAGATTTTTTTGTGATAAATATTAAACAAGAAAATATACTAGAAAAAAGCAACTTGTCTCATGGCGCCCTGACATTAGACAAGTTGCTTTTTTCTATGTGATAAATATTAAACAAGAAAATATACTAGAAAAAAGCAACTAGTCTCATGTCGCCCTGCTTTTTTCTAGTATATTTTCTTGTTTGATATTTATCAGATTACCTTTGGTTTACCTAAATAGTGCAACTGGCCAGGAAAAACTTGAGAAAGTGCATTCGTATTAGCACGTAAAAATGTGGAAATTTAGTTTCGATTCCGCCCGTTAGGGGCATATTCTATGTTTTCTTTCAGTGCCCATCTATAATAATATGCGAGCGATTTCGTTTCGTAGCATTTCGTGCTAGCCCCACTGTATTGTACGGCAAATTGTACTGTAGGCCTAGCACGATTAACATTCAAGTAAGTATCGAGGAAGTAAAGTAAAAAAAATTAAGAGGTATTGAGCAGCGTTCCTACCAGACGTAAACGGAACTGCATTTTCCTTTACAATTTTTGACATTACGTGCTCGATACTTACTCGATACTATTACGATAGATTTTCTAATCTTACTGAACCTAATTAGGAAACAGTTTGTGAACGTTGATACTCCAAAGATCAGTATAACAATACGTTGTACCGAATAGCTCGCGTTCGCCGTGGATTCCTTAGCAAGAATGGAACCGATGGCATTCTCAAGACGAGTTCATTTTGATGCGGGTTAATTATTCGAATAAGTTAGTGATGTGCTAGGCAAAATTACAAGTATGCTGTGTATTTAATCGATTATTCGACTAGTGGGTATGTTTGCCATTAAATGAAAGCCCCCCTGGCCGATCTGGAAGTCTTTAAATAGGCTTCGGTCTCAGACCGGCCGAAGCATAAAAAAACATGGTCAGGGGCTTTTCGCCTCGTTCCGCGTAATGTAGTCCAAACTATGGCCCACCTAACATCGTGTCCTGCGTGTCCTGACACCTGCACGCAGGAGGATCTCATGCATCCAACAAGACTGTCAAAGTGGCTGAATTCTGGGCCTCAATACTTTAGTGTCTGCCATCGATACGCTAAGAAGGAGATCGATTATTCAATTCTCATATGCTGGACTGGGAGTAAAATAGAATGTGCTACTAGCTTTCCAGTACAGATAGTTAAACCACCGCTTAGAGCTCCAACTGGAATATTTACTCTCTTCCAGGCAACCTTGGCTGAAAGAGAGTATACAGGGTGGAAAAATCTATGGGCCCTGTAGAGGAACTTAGCTTTAGCTTATTTGACTGAAAGGAAACATTCCTTTATTTTTATAAAGGAAACACAACTGCATTAAAACATTATTTTAAATACGCTTTCCACACCCAGGAATCGAGCCAGCTAAAATCTGTAAAAAAATATTTTCTTTATACCATCAATCGATATGGTCAATCAAAAGGATCAACTCTCTCTAATAAACAAAGTAAATTAAATTAAAGGAAACACATGAAAACTCAACTTATAAACTCAATGGGACGGTTAAAGCACTTTTTCCAAGGCTCTTTTGAAAAATTTACATAAATCTTTGAATGCAGTTTTGTTTCTTTAAAAAAATAAAGGAATGTTTGCTCTGAGTAAAATGGGCTAACTTAAGGATTTAAGGTAGTTCCTGTTGTGATCTTCAAGATATTATAAAATTAGTTTGGATGAAATAATAACATTTTAAGTGTCAGACAACCCCGAGATCTTTTTTATTTTTTAAACCATAGTACAAAAGAACAGATAACACAACATCTTCCTTCTTAATAACGAACAAAAGAAATAAACATTTTACCTTCATAAAATTAAATAACAAACAAACATTTCTCCTTTCATAGAAAAATAAAAATAAAATATTTAATTAAAAACCAAAACGATCAGGTGGTCGACTCACACGACCTGATGATGTTATATAAAACCCATCAGAATTCCTATCACTTCGTAGCTGCACTGGTGGAGAATCATTAACACTACCAGGATCATTAATACTATTACCGTTATCACTCCGAGGATTTTCTATATCATCATCCGGAATATAAGAAGGAACAAATGTTAAAGGCTTAATAAATATTCTGTTACGAATAAAAAGTGCACTATTGGAAACAATTTTATACGTTCTCTTATCTAATTTGAACAAAATTTTACCTTTTCTCCATTGTTTTCCAACTTTGAATAATACCTCCTCACCTATTAGTAACGGCCTTAAATCCTTCTTATGCAGATCAAAATAAACCTTACTTTTAAACTGCCTTCTTTGTAAATTTGATTTAACATTCTTAAAAATTTTAGGCTGTAAATTATCGAAAGATGATGGCAAAATACCCCTTAACTTTCTGCTGTAAAAAATCTGGGCAGGTGACGGGATATCATGAGAAATCGGAGTATTCCTGAACTCTAACATGGTTAAATACAGATCTTTCCCTTCATGCATAGGTTTCTTAAGCAAATTTTTAATGGTTTGAATTGTTCTTTCCACCATTCCATTTGACTGTGGATACTCTGGACTAGAAAATGTATGTTCAAGATTCCACTGTTTACAGAACAATGCAAACTTTTCACTAGAAAATTGTGGACCTCCATCGCTAATAATTACTTCCGGAATGCCATGACGACTAAAAATATCTTTTAAATTGTTGATCACAGATTCACTCGTTGTACTAGTTAGTAGTGATAGTTCCGGAAACTTAGTAAATTAGTCAACAACCAATAAATACATTTTTCCATTCAATTCAAATAGATCAGCTGCAACTTTTTGCCATGCGTAATTAGGAACTTCATGTGGTATCAATGTCTCTCGTTTGTTGTTATTGCTATAAAGTTTACAAGTTTCACAAGATGAGACAATGTTATAAATATCGTTATGTATGCCAGGCCAATAGAGACAATCGCGTGCTCTTAACAATGTTTTTGTAACACCCATGTGCGGAAAATGCAAACGTTGCAGCATCTCCTGCCTTAACTTCAACGGGACTACAATACTAACTCCTTTGAATATAATATCTGATTTCAACGTCAAATCATTTCTAACTGACCAATATTTTCTCACTAGCTGTGGCAATAAGTTTTTATGAGTTGGCCAGCCTTCAACTATGAATTTTCTAACAAGTAGTAACTCATCGTCCCGAATGGTACATTCCTTTACATTGTTTAATTGCAAAGGCGACGCATTAATATTATTTACAACAAAATTGATCTGTGCTTCAATTTCTTCACTATCTAATTCAACTTCTAGAGAATCACTATCATCAAATGATCTTGATAAAGTATCAGCCAAATATAGTTCCTGGCCTCGTTTATAAACTAGCTCAAAATTATATTTTAGCAACTTGAGCAACATTCGTTGGATGCGTGGAGTACATGAATTTAATGGCTTTTTAACAATTGAAATCAAGGGAGCATGATCTGTTTCAATAGTTACCTTCCTACCAAAAATGAATTGATTGAATCTTTCACAGCCAAATAAGATAGCAAGTAACTCTTTTTCTATTTGAGCATACCTTTTTTGACAATCATTTAAAGCTTTGGAAGCATAAGCTACGGGTAAATTATTCTGCAAAAGAACAGCTCCAAGACCATCCTTTGAAGCATCTACGGAGACTGTGACTGGAATATTTTCGTTAAAAAACTGAAGCACTGGCTCTGCAGCCAGTTTTTTTTTTAAATCTTGAAATACTTTTTCATGGATATCCAACCAAGAAAATTCCACATCTTTTTTCAAGAGACTTCTCAAAGGAGAACTTATATTGGCAAAATTTGGAATGAATTTTGAAACGTAATTGATAACACCTAGAAATCTTTCTAATTCCTTTCTATCTTGTGGACTTTTCATTGCAGTAATTGATTTAATCTTCCCATTATCTAGTTTCAAGCCCTCTTTACTAATAACATGTCCTAGATACTTTACATTTTCTAAATTAAATTTACACTTGTCTTTATTTAATTTAATGTTTTCTTGCCTTAACCGCTCCAAAACTAACTTAAGTCTACTATCATGCTCAAATTGAGTCTTTCCCCAAATCAAAATATCATCTATAAAAACTTCTGTTCCTTCCAAGTTTTCTAACACTTCACGCATCTTTTGCTGGAATACTTCAGAGGCACTACACAAACCAAATGGCATTCTTAAAAATTTGTATCTGCCAAACGGAGTGTTGAAGCAGCATAAATCAGAGCTGGCTTCAGATAATTTTACATTCCAAAACCCATTTTTGACATCTAGTGTGCTAAAAACTGTTGCACCATTTAATTTACCCGTTATTTCCTCAAAAGTCGGCAAACTAAAGTGCTGCCTCATAATTACCTGGTTAAGATCTTTAGGATCTATACATAACCTCAAATCACCATTTGGCTTATATACAATAACTAGAGAATTTACCCATTCGGTTGGCTGAGTGACCCTAACGATGACATTTTGTTTAACCATTTCCATAAGTTTCTCTTTTAAACGGGGTAGTACTGCTAGGGGCACTTTTCTGCAAGCATGAATGACAGGTACTGACTTTTCCTTTATTTTAATATCATATTCTCCTTTCATGCAACCTAACCCTTCAAAAATGTCACGATATGCATGAAAAATGTCTGTGATTTTACATACCTCGCGCAGTGGCATCACAAGCTGCATATCAACGGCCGATTTTAAGCCAAGTATATTAGTGTAGTGTCCAGATACAACATAAAAGTTAAGGTTAAATATTCTGCCATTATACTTACATGGAATCATTGAAATTCCTAAACACGGAATACATTCACCAGTGTATGTAGTTAATTTTGTCTTAACTGGTAGCAAATTATTTTTGTTCAAACCTAAAGTACACAATGTTTCCTCTGATAAAATATTGGCTTGTGCACCAGTATCCACTTTAACCTGTAAAGGAAAATTATTGACTCCTAAAGTTATAGACCAATCTCGTATATTGTTGCTCGAATTAATGAAAGCCGCACCTAGAGAAAGCGTATCAATTTCGTTCATTTCTTCATAATTCTGATGTATTTCCATTACACTTCTGCATTTCGTAGAAAAATGATTTTCTTTTCCACATTTGAGACAGGTTTTCCCAAAAGCCGGGCATTTAAATCGCTCATGAGAATATCCGCATCTCTTACAAATATATCGTTTATTATTAATTGACTCATTTGACTGCTTTGACATTAAATGACGTTTAAAATCTGGACGTGACATTTTTGACGTAGTTGGTAAACAACTATTCTCTTTATTCGATTCGCTGAATGTGTTTGATCTCCTTTGATTAATTTTATCAATCTGAGATGAAAATTCATGAGAAACTGATTTCAATGTAAGAGCTGATGACGATATATCTTCAAGTTGCTGCTTTGTTCGCTGAGAAGTGCAACAAATTTCAACAGCCAATCCAAGAGTTAGTTTTCTTGTTCGCAGAAGCCGATCTTTAACAGCAATATCCGTTATTCCGCAAACTAACCTGTCTTTAATCAAATCTTCAGTTAGAGACCCAAACTCACAAGACGCACTTAGGTCCCGCAACTCCATAACGTAGTTTTCATAAGTTTCGCCCTCCTTTTGATTACGGGTGAAAAACAAGAACCGTTCATATGTTATGTTTTTTTCAGGACAGAAATGTTCATCGAATTTATTTATAACTTTCGTGTATTCGTTTTTATCAGCATTTTTCTCAAAAGTAAACGTGTTGTATAACTTCAGTGCACGATCACCAACGGCACTCAGAAGTAATGCCGCTTTTATGTCCGAACTCCTGCTATAGTTTCCAGAAGCCAATAAATATATTTCAAATTTTTGTTTGAAAAACATCCAATTATCTGATGAGTTACCTTCCCAGCAAAATGGTGAAGGAAGGGCTATTTGTGGCATGCGAGCTTCTGTGTATTGCTCTACAGATTTTTCTTCAGGTGGAGCCATTTTGACAGATTTGTATGTTTATACAATTATTTTTACATTTACTTTCAAGGGTAGCAGGGTCTTAAAATTGATACCTTATTCTTCTTCGCGCATTATTACAATGTCCAATATTCGCATTTACGACTGCGCCATGTTGTGATCTTCAAGATATTATAAAATTAGTTTGGATGAAATAATAACATTTTAAGTGTCAGACAACCCCGAGATCTTTTTTATTTTTTAAACCATAGTACAAAAGAACAGATAACACAGTTCCCTCCAGGGCCCATAGATTTTTTCCATCCTGTTTATAATAGAATAATAGGGAACTGGGGACTGGTGCAAAAAGACGTTCATTAATGACGTGTATTCAATTATTTGGCACTAAGCGGTCCCCGGGGACCGCGCTCGAATTACGCGCTACGCTATTTTAGACTCTATTTATTGCTTAGAGTCGAATTTATTTATGCTAAGAAAGTATGCAAAATACGAAGGGCGTTTCGATGAGTTAAATTCCAGTTACTAGTCTCGATAATTATCATTGAAAAAACTATATTCCACTTCGCTATCAGACAATATAAACCACAATTTTTTTACATCGTTTTAATGCCTTCCACGATACAGTCTTGCCCTTGTGGTAGCTGTTGCAAACCATTTTCCTCTTTTATATTTATAAAGACTATTATTAATTCTGTTGAATAATTTTGTGATGTTGATTCACATCTCTCTCTCCCACGCCCACTCTATCAGACGCTTGTTACGAAAATTCTTATCGCCTGTTTGAAATATCAGTAAGATTTACAGATACACCTGTTTTGACGACCTGTTAAAATATTTTATTGTATATCTATCTAAGGATTATATGATATGTATGTAGTGTATTAATTTAACGGTAGTTGGTTGGTATCGTAATTTGTGCAATGTGCAAATATTTATGTTCTTAGTTCTTTAAAAAAAAATATAACACCATTAAAATGTAAATATACGTCACAAAAAATATTATAAGATGTAAATAGATCGGAAAATTAAAACAGATACCTTACAAGTACAACTAGAGAGAAAATGTATAGACATCACTCTCATCTACACTTTGACGACTCCGCATTCGGCTTTCAAATTCAAATTCAATATCATTTATTCAGTCTAGGCTGTTACAAGCACATGAACGTCAAAGAAGCTACGCCATCGGTTCACAAACCCTACGGCGGGAGACCTTGTAACGAGAAGAACCGGCAAGAACCTCGTCAAGGGCTCTTTTTTCTCCCTGTTTTATTTCATACAGAGTCGTCAAATTGAAAAGTGACCTTATCATATCAGTAAGGTCAATTTCCATCACAAAAAGAAAATACTATAATTATAATATCACATTTTATGGTTATTGTAACCGTAAACAATTTTCAACTGGCAAAGAAAGATTTGTTTGGTTTGGTCTAAGAATTTATCTTGAAAGAGTAGCAGGATAGGATGCCAACCTACAAGAGTTTTCATATGTGCTCTATCCGTTAAAAGGCCTTTACTGTTTGCACTGGATAGGTAGCATATCGCGTCATCTTAATGGTGTTGTTCATGCGAGCGTATCATATCGGGTGATAAAGCGATGTTCATACTTTGACGACCTGTTTGGCGCAGGGGTACTAACCCCACCTTCTGCGCCAGAGGTCCCGGGTTCGATCCCCGGATTTATTTGTCTTGTTCTGGGTGTTTAATACGTATATTATGTATGTATTTACAAAAAAAAAAGTATATAAGTATGTTTATCCGTTATCTAGTATCCATAACACAAGTTCTTCATGATACTTAACATGGGCTAGATAATTGGTGTGATTGTATGGAAATATTTATTTATTATTTATTAAAGGGGCTGAATGGTTTTTAAAGTGGTGTCCTTCCACGCAGCCCCCACATGAAGTGGCGGCCCCCAGCCCTTGCACCACGTACAGGGGTCCGGTCTGCACCACATAACACGTCACGCTCGCATTGTCGCTACCCGGACTGTCCAGGACCGGACAGCCCGAACCATGCCACTCCTACCCAGATTAAGTCTGGGACGCCGACGCGGAGCCAACAAAACCGAATGAGCATGACAACCACCGAGCGGTTTCTCATCCCGCCGTATCGGGACAAAACCGATGCCGTCGAGATTAACCTATAAATCGATACCAAAATATCGAGTCGAGTATCAGTACAACACTACCGCGACCTGGCATTAGCGTATATGAGCAGTAGTTGGGGAACAAGCGGCGTCTTGTTTAATAACAAGTTTCGGCTCTCATTACTGCTTGATAAATAGGAGACGCCGCGGGAAGTCGCTAACTTATTGTTTTATGCCACGAGTCGTCAAGTTGGGGGAACGCGACACACTATTGTTGACTTTGGTGTTGCTTGCGATGAATATTGCTTTCTCCCCGTGTTTATTGTGTCAGTTGGAAGTGAACTTTTAAGTTACATAATAAAAAAACTAATGTGTGTAACAATTAAAGTTTATATTTGAGTAGACTTAGTTAAAGGTTAATTGAAAAGACTTACACCCATATTCTAAGTAAGTCGTTCCTTCAAAACTTACTCGTCCTCGACTTAACGAAACCTCATTGAAAACCTCTTCGAAATACTCCTCGAAATCGGTATTCTAAGTCATAACTCCGTAAGGACCTGGAGCAGCCAAAGAGTACGTAGCAACTACGTGTCAGGCCTAGCGCACGCTACCATTTTTACCCACGAGGTTGAGTGGAATGTAAAAAGTTTTGGAAGAACGACTTAGAATATGGGGGTTAAGCTTAATTAGTGTCAGCTGGGTTCACTGAATAGCAAGTGAAAATATAGCAAATTATTATTTCTATGTTTGCATTGCAGGTACATAACTAAAATTTGTATGAAATTCAATACAAAGCAGTGCGAATCAAAGTAGCATTTTAAAGCAACGATATATATTAAATTGTTTATATGATAACGTAATTATTTTTATCCAAATACGACGGCAGGTAAAATATTCAGTTGGCATCTGCCAAAGCTTTGTTTACGTCAAATAGTTGGTACCCGGGTTTAATCCGGCGAATAAATCCTGGGAATCCGGGCCGGATCGAACTCCAGGTCAAAGAGTGGTGGCGGTTTGACGGCGAAAAATTTTGCGTGCGAAAATGCGGCTTTGGGCCTTCCGGTGACACGTGGCGGCTTTGGTTTAAATGAGTTTTTTTTTTACCTTTGTGATGTCTGATGTCAAGATCGTAGTGGAAAGGACTTTTTCGAGGTCTTCAAAAATAAGTTGAATGTGTTTTTTTATTAGTATCTGATTCATAATCATAGTTTGCTGATAATTTATTTGGAATGTTTTTGCAAGCAGATTTTATTAACAATATTTGTTACAAACGTCTCTGAGACCAGAGTCTTGATTAGTCTTTGGCGACAACCTGTTTGGTGCAGGGGTACTAAGCCCACCTTCTACGCCAGAGGTCCCGGGTTCGATCTCCGGACAAGACAAATATTTGTGTGCCTAAACATGTCTATTTGTCTTGGTTTTTTTTTTATTATTTTTTTTTATTATTAGATAGGTAAAGCGCTTGACCGCTATCTTGCCTGATGGAAAGCGAAGATGCGATCTAGGATGTAACGCGCTTGCCTAGAAGATACCTATTCACTCGTGCCTTGAAGACCCCCAAATTGTAAGTGTCAGGAAACACAGACTGAGGCAAGGAGTTCCACTCTTTAGCGGTGCGGATGATGAATGTCGAGTCAAAACGCTTAGTGCGACACTTGGGTATATCAACCATATAATTGTGGCGCCTATTTGTACGTCTGGTTGTCCGATGAAAAAATGGGTTGGTCTGGGTGTTTAATATGTATATTACGTATGTATTTAAAAAAAGGTATATAAGTATGTGTATCCGTTATCTAGTATCCATAACACAAGTTCTTGATGAATCTTAAGGTGAGCTGGATAATTGGTGTGTTTGTATGCAATTATTTATTTGGAAACCAGTAGACCAAAAATCAATAGGTTGTGGATTCATATCCCGTCTGAGAAATTTGTAGACTACTTGTTTTATCTTGATAACTATCTTCCACTCAGTTGCTCAAACACCTTATTTGCGAAAACGTGTCGTTTAAAAACACCGTTTAACCAACCAAATCATGATTAATGGAGCAGCCCCCAAAGACACGGGTTCACAGACAGAAGAATCCAATCATCGTAATAATCAATCAAGCAGATCGACAATTAAATCAATGACCATGAGTCTTTAGATACGAGATTCGGCTTCAATTGGAGATGGTGAGCCCAGATGAACGTTTTATCTATCCCGTAAGGTTTTGAGGGGGTGCCATCAGCTGTCAATGCAATATTGGAGTAATGTTCATTAAAGGAGGGGGCTATACGCTGTGTGTGATGCCCTCTTGCTGACAATATTAGTTTAACAATGCTCAACTCTTAGAAAGACCTTAGTTATCGAAGCCTCTAACACCCTTAGAAAACGCATTCCTTGGTCATTCGCTACATCGGAGTAATGAAAGGAATCATATATTATATGAAAATGAAACTGAAATTTATTTATTCCATTTATTAGCACTTATGAACGTCAAAGAAACTACGGTTCTCAAAATCCTACGGCGGGCGGGAGAACTTGTTACGAAAAGAACTGGCAAGAAACTCGTCAAAACTGTTTTTTTTTTCTCCCTGTGTTATTTCATATAGCGTCGTAAAATTTTCAAAAATGTCCTCAACATATTATATAGATGAATTACCAAATACAGTTATTTGAAAGT
This sequence comes from Chrysoteuchia culmella, assembly GCA_910589605.1. Classification (NCBI taxonomy): domain Eukaryota; kingdom Metazoa; phylum Arthropoda; class Insecta; order Lepidoptera; family Crambidae; genus Chrysoteuchia; species Chrysoteuchia culmella. Next base: position 1,486,323 of record OU342646.1, read on the forward strand.
GACCAAGACTACTCTGGCATACATGAAGTCCGAATCTATACGGACGGTTCCAAGATGGATATTGGCACTGGAGCCGGAGTATTCTCACAAGACCTAAATATCAAAACATCACTAGCACTAGGCCAACACAGTTCGATATTTCAATGCGAATGTGTTGCAATAGTAAACGCAGCTACCACGGCCCTGTCTAGAGGTATGAAGGAACTGAACATCCGCATACTGACCGACAGTATGGCCGTCCTAACAGCACTGGAGGCCAACACGATCAACTCCAGTATTGTCTACGAATGCCACCGAGTATTGGATCGTTTAGCATCCAACAACAGAGTAATCCTACAATGGATTAAAGGGCATAGTGGATCACACGGGAACGATGCCGCCGATGAGCTGGCAAGAAGGGGATCCTCCACAACAGTGGCAGGACCCATACCCATTCTGCCACTCTCGTTCAGCCAACTGCGCTCATGGGTAAGACAGCGTACTCGTGCTGCACATAATAAGCGTTGGGTAGATCAAACAAGCTGTAGACAGTCCAAGTTGGCGATGACTGCAGTCTCGCCGCGGTTGACCTGTAGACTGCTCAGCCTTAATCGTCCAGACCTCCGAATAGTTGTAGGCACACTTACAGGTCACCTAACTTTAAACCGACAACTATTCATCATGAATGCGACAGACAGCCCCCTATGTAGGGGATGCCTGGACGCAGAGGAAACAGCCGCCCACGTGATCCTGGAGTGCGTGGGTTTGGCCGCACAACGGGCAGAAATCCTCAAAGACGTGAGGTCGCTCCTAGAAGCCTGTGAACGCCCCAGGAGGCTTCTGCGCTTCTGGAAGGAGCTGGGATGGCTTGACTAGCCATACCGATGCTATGTCATAAAGGACCAAATGCGAGTCTAAAAGCGGAGAAAAGAGCCAATCACTAATACCAATACCAATATTATATAGATGGATATCAGAAGACACATTTACAAAAACAATGCCCCCCTATTAAGCAATTTTATACTCGTACGTATCCTTGCGCCAGCTGTTATAGCAATATTAAAATAATGTTAATTATATTGATGAAACTACTCGCTATAGCCATCTCGTATACAATCACAACAATTTTCTCCAACAACTCGATTTAACACTGTTACTACTGTTCTCGTCAGTTCGTCTTTATCATTGTTACCCATGAAATCTAAGAAAGAACTTAATTTTTAAGTTAACTGAGAAAACTCAGGGTACGGTACCTTTCACCCCCGAGACTGTAATTCAGGAACTGAGCTCGAGAAAGGGTTTCAGGGTTCCGTAGTGATTTATTTGACTTTACAGGTAATTTTAAATACATGTGGATATGAATAATAATGTAAAACTTTATCGTGTTGCAAATTGTCGGTTTTTTTTTCAAATTATTGATTAGCAAACCCTATAGGAGACATGTATTTGTGATAAGTTAGTTAATCGTTATGATGGATATCAGAACCAATGGGGGTAGTAAATAAAAAAATATATATAGTAGTAGATAAAACACCTAGACACAGAACAAACACAGGTTGGTTTACTTGGTGGAAATCCATATCTTAGTAGACAAAAAACATATCTAGCTTAATTCCGCAAAAAAACACATGCAAGATGCACCGCAAATAAATGCAAATGCAAAGCAGTTTGCAGCACAATTTGCACCTTAACTTGGTAATGCACGGTCTTACAACTCCTGAGGATCCTCAGTGTGTGGGCGAAACACGTATAGGTAGAGTAGTCGGTTAAAAAGCAAGGTGTGTCACTGTTATGCACTTTTATTTATTTGCGGGCGGGCGGTGCATCTTGCATGTGTTTTTTCTTGCAGAATTAAGATAGATATTTTTCCTCTTTTACAAAGTACAAACACAAATGAACCTCACAAAAACAGCAAACAGATCATTACCACTGGAACGTTGACCCATCAATATTCTTGTTAGACATGTGCACAATAACTCTCTCAACATTGAAATACCAATTTTCTAACTAATAATACACACCATCCACTTTACATGCCCAAATGACGTCACCACTCTATAAAATACCTAGAAACACATTTTTCATTCAAACACACACACGTACATCCTAATCCCCCTCCCAAATTAAAAATAAACAGCCAATTCGCATTCTCACACGCCATAAAAACCTATTAAATTGCCTCATCAACTTTTCAATGGCGGCTCACGCTTGACCGGCCCGTAACCTGACCTTAACCCTCCAGTGACGAGGGTACTTCGGACCCGGGATAAAGTCATCCCGGAGGACCATACCTACCTACATGTTTATTGGGAAAAGTGTTTTATCGCTGTCATGTACGAAGTCAATACTCGATACATAAATATTCCTTCTCTCGGGGATGTCAAAGTTTAAAAGATTTAAAGTTTATAGCAGTGTTTATTTTGTATTTTTTAATCCTAAAACATGTGATGACAAATCAAAGGTTTTAAAGTTACTTTCGTCTAGGATCATAATGAATAAGGAATCATATTTCTGTGCTATGATGCTACGAATGATATCTAGTGAAACGCAAGTTATTCTGACTTCTAGGTAATATGATAATAAAGAAACACCACAAAGTTACACAATAACATGCTTTAAAAGAAATACACTAAAATCTCGAATCCAACGGCTATCGTATTATTGTTTTTTTTTTTATGATAGTGTTTTATTTGCAGTTATGGTGCGCGTTAAAGAAAAAGGTTTTATTAAATAAAAAAAACCTATTAAATCAGAAACTTATAAATAATTCACTAACGAAAGACTGTCGCTCTTAAAACTTGCTCAAAACAAATCGAAAGCTTCAACAGCTTTTACAGAAAAAGCTTTAAGCGGAACACTTTTCCCAGCTCACAAGTCGTTAGTTGTTTAAGAGTGCTAAAGCGGGCCGTGGATTCTGCACAGATTATGTTTTATTAAGGAGCCGGGCTCAACATCTTGATCGCTCATAAACAAACGGGGCGAACAATGAAGGAAATATTGCTGCTCAAGACTCTAGACTCACTGGCACTCTTTGGGACATTTAAAATTGTTGAGGTTGACAACCTTGAATTTGACGCTCGCGCTTTTGGGGTTAACTTTGATTTTAATAGTAATAGCGAAAAAAACGATTAAACTATTATTTTAATTTTTTATTTCAACGTGAAATGGTTAAAATTTAGTACTTTGTATCTTGTCCAATATGTATTGACAATGTACACAATCCAAAGCACCCTTCACAAGGCAGAACAATTAGCATTCAGTGAAAAAAAAACGCTTTCAGCTTTCAAGTGCGTATTCAGCCCACACAATATGTTTTGATGACAACCAACCCTCCGTTATAGAAACGACAAAAAAGTGTCACAGACACTTGTATACGCGGCGCGTGTCCACGGCAGAACGTTGTTTTTGTGTAAAGTATGAAATAATGGCTGGCCAGTAGTACATAATAATCTGGGACTCATCCCGACACGTGACTCGACATAATCACGAGGCCGTTCTTAAGTACGAACCGACCGCTTGGGACGTGTCGGTCGAAGGGTTAAGCAGAAGCGATTACCAAAGCCTTCTAGAAATTTAAATTTTTTATGCACTTTTTATCTGAGGGCCTACTAAAAATTTAAAGTGATAGTCTACAGTATCGAAGTTCAACAAATTTAATGTCGGACTTTTTCTGAGCTAACAAATTGTTAAGACTTTAAAAGTAAGTAGGTAGGCATTTATTTTCGACCATTATAAAAACAATACCTTTATCAACAAATAATAATATGGGTTATTGGTATTAACTAAAGTTTATAATTTTGTAATGTTTGCATTTTTCAATGCTATTTTTATACTTATGGTAAATTTTAAATAGAAAATTATTTTAAAAAATTAACTCGGCCACAAGTGAATCGGTCACTTGTGGCCGAGTTAATTTTTTATTAAAGTTTAATTTTTTTTAACTCATTGTTGGCGACTGGCTGAGATGCCACCTTTTTGATACGAACAATTTATATTTTTGTAATGACGTTTTGTTTTGCTTTTACTTGTCAGTGTCTCCTTGCCTTGTGTTTTGTATCAGTTGATATTCTTGTGATTAAATTGGTTTTTAGTCATAAACTTCCCATTAAAATCACATACAATCCACTTAGCTCTCCAACACTCATTTTCTTTAAATTCTTAATCTACAAAGATTATATTTTTACTACCGGCCGCCCACGTTTCTCCTGAGTGGTTCCCGTTCGCGTGGGAATATCAAAAAAATCATTTTTTTTATTTTCGCCTACATTGTTAAAGGATCCTCTACGCAAAATATCAGTTTAATCGGTTCAGCTGTTTGGGCTGTGCGTTGTCTGTCAGTCACGGTATTGTTTTATTAGTTTAAGATTCTCGAACTTGCATTTTAAACCTATAAAGCTTTAGCCAAATTGAAAACAAGTCTTGCACCAAAGACCTTCCACCGTTTACGCTGTAAATCTTTCGCACTGTCACATAAATTTTACGCTGTATATGTGCTATGCATCGTCCTGTTACTTAAACCTATCTTGCGAATTGGACCAACCGCGACCGCCTGCGGGCGTCAAGCCCAGTCATCTTCGCATTTGTAGGACACCCCCTCTCACTTCCCCAGTCCCCTCTCTCCCCACGATTCACTCAGTAATCACTACTTGCTCCCGAGAACAATTCTGGATTATCTATAATTACAGAACAGAGGGCTGAGAGGAACCCAGATCGATTGTTCCGCAAATAAGGCAGAAACCCATCCACTTCAAATCTGTGGAATTTGGACTTAATTTTGTTTGTAACCTCTCAGATTCAGTTATTAAGTCTCGACGGCTACCTCTTGTTGTTACGTAGTCAAATCTTCTAGTTTGTTTAGGGTGTTTGTAACTTTTCTGGTGCAAAAAGGTTCTTTTACTTTTTATTTAATTTCTCAACAAAAATAATAATTTCATCCTAAGTTTCTTCGCGCACTCATAAATGAAATAAAACAACTTTTGCGGAATATTTAGTGCGATTTATTTACCCGAATTAAATATTTGGTACTATAATTTTTTGTTCAAACCACGACGGCAACTGAAAAGGTGCCTTAAAGTCGGAAAACCAAAAAACCTCATATAAACCGAAAAATTAAAGTACCAAATATATAATTCGGGTAAATAAATCGCACTAAATATTCCGCAATAGTTGTTTTTTTTTCAACAATAATTTCATTTACAAATTCAAAACTATTACCTATCTGAAAGGTGCATAAGAAGATTTATGATATTAAATATAAGTACATATCCTTGTAACATGTATTACCTACAGTAAAAATATAAGTTACTTTATACGTCTTTTTTTTTCCTATTTAATCTGGTTTGTAACACAGTTAGTTGAATCAATAAGTTGCGCACTACAAAATTGATCTCCGAATGATCAATTATCTTGGAAGACCCTTTACACACGACGACTCTTTACATACTTCTGTGGCGATCATATTAATAATCATAGAAACTTGATGCAGTGATATTATAACCGGGCAAAAAGAACGTTATTTTCTAAAGATGGTCATACTTATTTAATTGAGTATTATCTTGGCTGATAATGTTACGTAGCGGAACGAATATCAACCGAACATTGTCAGAATAGACCCTCGATAGCGACTCGAACGATATTTAATTCAAACTATCGGTCAATCAAAAGTCGTACTGTATAAAGGCTTTTAGATTTAGGTCAACATTGTTATCCAGGAGATCAAGTTCAAATTAGACAGCGTAACAAGGCTAACAAGATTATATTAATTAACAGTTTATTCCATCTCTATGAGAAGTATCTTAAGGTAAACCTGCCTACAGCAATGAACGACCTCCGTGGCAGAGTGGTACGTACACCGGTTTCAAGGTGTGGCCTACTCTGAGGTCCTGGGTTCGAATCCCGGTAAAGGCAAATGTTTGTAGGATGAATATGAGAATTCGTACCCGAGTCATGGACGTTTTTACATATTAGTAAACAAAAATACTTATTTAAGTATTTATATCCGCTACCCTAGTATCCCATAACACAAGCCTTACAGTGCTTACTTTTGGGTAAGAAATATTTATTTTTATGATTTTTTTTATTTATTTAAGTTTCATTCCAACTCACTTTTTTATAACAACTTCAATCGGTTTTGAAATTAAACCTGGAAGATTTGTGAATTTTAGGCGCTATTAAAATATCGATAATCGGAATTACTATTAAACAATCATCGCCAGAAGCCTAGTAATGAGGACTTGGGCCTGTAAACGGGCGCAGCGCTAGTAGAGCTCGGATTTCTTAAAATCCACAACAAACGCAATCAACCGTCGGACCTTTCAGACAGAGGTGTAAGGCATAAGTTTCAGCGTTTATGGGTTAGAAACTTTGTATTTCATATGTTTTGGGCAAGTATAAAAATTGAGACAAAGAATTTAAATTAAAAAAATCATCGACTAATTGTATTTTTTTTTAATGAATTATGTATCAATGAGTGATAGAATAAACATTGTGTTATTCCAGGTTAGGAATAATATTGACTTTTGACGTATACTTGTTTTAAGCTCCTCAAACCAATAAAAGATAATTTAATCCGATTTCAATAACAGAGTTAAAAGCAGCCAAAATGCATTGTCAAATTTATTTTTAACAATGCATATTGGCTACATTCAAACTCAATCAGTGTTCTAGTTTTAATAACTCAGTTTTTAGAGTGGTCAGTTACAAACCACGCCCATTTTATGGCAAAGGCTTGTCCAAGAAACTCTCCAGTATTCAAGACGATACAATTATTTCACTTGGCACAGCAAAAGCTAGTCTCGATGCAGCGAGTATTTCAACAATTGTTGTCGTATTCTGCAGCGACGTCGCCGTCGTCGCTGCCGCCTGTCACTCGCGCCATGTTCAGGCTTGATTGCGCCTGTCCGGGCCCATCAGATGCAGTTCGTAATATAAACAAGTTTTTTCCCCATTGTATCAAAGAGGCGCCCTCTTTGTACAAGAAATAATAGAGTTTGTATTTTGTAGAAATATAGTTTGCTTTCCATTTACTAGATGGCAGCTTTTATACGAGTAATATTAGTGCCGTTTCAAACGCTCTCAGAATTATAGCGATATTAAATTTCGTGAGAACTTTCGTTTGCTCTATTAATGGTGCGCTGCGTTAAACACTGCTGAAACTGGTGTACGTATTTCACTGACTTCTTTGAATTTTCACAAAATTCTAAGCATTTTATCTTGGCTCTTTATTTTTGTTTTATGTTAGGAATATAGTTAACCTTTTTATATTTAAGCAAAACTCGCCCCTCTCAGGATATGCAGGTATAATTAAAGTAAATTGTTGGGCAAAAATTAAAGAACAAAGCCAGTCTTGGAAATGTCTTGAATTTTCCAAATTAAGAGAGAAAGCGAAATCTATTTTCACATGACTCGTATGAACCATTTTTTTACTTAAAGAAATGATAACTTTGGTAAACATCTACACAACACATTGAACTCAATGTTTACGATACGGGAAACAGACAATATGTCACAGTATCTCCCACTCAACTTCCTTATCAGGCCAGCATAACCTGACCCGTCTGCTTCGCTTAATCACTTAACCGCATTCTTACAATTCTGATAACAAAATAAAGTGGCAGAGTTCAGGATTATTCGGTGGTCGTTCAACCACTTGGACGTTTTCCAAAGTGTCCGAAACGGCGCTAGTTGCCGTGACATAACAGTTTTGGTAATGTACGCACAAGGCTTGCATATATTTCGACGAACCGACGAGATGGAATTGACAGCTTCGTTCCAAGGAAAAGGAATTGTTGTTTAATTTATTATACGCAGCTTAAGTTGATGGTATGTTTGTAAATCGCTACGTGAATAAGCGAAAAAAAGATTTTGAATCTTATTTTTCTTTTGCACCGTCACTGAGTGGAATATAGAATCTATAAGTAGTGGTTATTAGACGTTGAAGCCATTAAAAGTTACATCATCTACAGCCACATCAATGTCCCCACTGCGCTGGGGCATTGACTTTCCTCATGGATGGATAAGAAGAACAAGTCATGACTTACCTCGTGGACTGAACAGCAGCAATGCAGCAGGGAACATCGGCTTAACGCGCCTTCCGAAACACGGAGGAGCTCAAGATAATAAATTTGGCATTGATTGATGGGAATCCCGTCATTGAGCATTAGGCTCAATTTACACCGCCGCGGAATGGAATGGAAGCAACTTTTTGCAACGAAACTGCACATACCATAATGAATTTTATATCAACTGTATAACGCACAAAATAAATACGAGCCTAAAAATTGGAATTCTCGAGAATGCGCGAGGATTCCGCGGAAGACGCGCGTCCAATTTTTACAGTTGATATAAAATTCATTATGCTATGTGCAGTTTCGTTGCAAAAAGTCGCTTCCATTCCATTCCGCGGCGGTGTAAATTGAGCCTTACACAATCGCAAACAGAACGCGCTAACCACTCCACCAAAAAAGTTTAGTTGCATACATTTTAAGAGATGAAAACCCTCGTGGAAATTGCCTGCAGTATTTTAACAGTATGAGAAACTCAAACTTTTCATTGACGTAACAGATTGCGTTTTTTTGTTTTTTTTATTTTTTGCATATATTTTTTAACATTGAATTATACTTACGCTATTATTAATTATTATGATTATACATCCAAATATTACAATGTGAATTTTGTTGACATTGTGGATTGCATTTTTTTTACTTATTTAATTGATTATTGTGGTTATTATTATTTTTGAGATTTAATTATCTATTATGAATTAGCATTTTATATTTCGCAGAAAAGTAAATAAAGTCCTTACAACCTATTGATATTTTCTTCCATTGTTTTTACTCCACAAAATCTTGGTGACTTTTACTTTTCGTACTCGGTCGTACCTAGTCTAAAAAAAGTTTACCTATTAAAATTAACTAAAACTGTAGTAAGTACTTTAGAATGGATTTTTTTCTATCCATATAAATGTGAACTTCTAATGGGTATAATCTTTACAAACTAGACATTATAAATATCCACAAACTTGTGAAGGGTACACGGAAAGAAAGATCATTGTCACTTGAGTATAGTTTTGATAAAATTGATAAAACTTATTTAACTTTGTCAAAGTATATTTTTTTAAAATTGTGAAGTATCTTTAATACTACAATATATGGGGTATAAACAACACACAACACAACACAATAATTAAATTTTTAAGATGCGTTGACTTCATATTGACAGCTGTCAAAGAAACGCGGTAAAAGGTTCATAGTCCATAGACAATGATCTTTTATGCATACAGCCATACTGACGTTTTTTGAGTCGCATGTGAACACTGATTCGTTTTAACGGTTTTGGGTTTCAGAACCAAATAGCTTTATGAATTTTGTACTAGATGGCATTGTTAACTCAAAATCAGAAAAAATGGACAATTATCTTTCTTTGCCTGCACCTTTGTATGTCTTCTTCGCAAAATAGTATATTAATGATAAACCTTACAAGATTTACCGTTCTATTACTACCGAGCATGAATGGATCGCCTCAAAAAGTCCCGACCAAACAAAGTCCAGACTTTGATCGTGGCTTAGGGCGTACGTTATAAGGTCGCTTTTCGTACCACAACTGTTTACGTTGACGTATTGTTGCCTGTACAAAGGCTATAATAAAAACGAAGCCTTCGCTGAAAGCAGCGAATATTAAATTACACTCCCATAGCTTTCATCTTTGCTGACATATAAAATTAAATAGATCGAGGACAGTATCAAATGTGCGTCGAGATGTTCACATCAAACATTACACGGGCCGTAATTAAGATTTAAAAAAAACTTCAAAGCTTTGTTGTATTTGTAAGAAGGCTTTACATGGGTTACCCCCATTTTTAATGAACGGGTACTACATGTCTTTTGGGAAAACGTACTTAATTATTTTTGGTTGAGAACCATATGTAAGTATACTACTTAAGACGGTACCCTGACCGAAAGTGGCGCCGCGTTGAATTTTATTTAATATCGTAATTCTAATTCACAATTTTAATAAAACTTTACGTGGAATTTTTAGAGCCCATAGTCTAGTATTTTAATGGGGGAAAAAATATCGAGTCTGATTTCGAAAAGTAGTTTTAATTTCCACTTATTATTTCATGGACTTACGTATCTGTGCTTTGGTCGTTCGTCCATCAATGCCTCTTTTGCTGGCCGCTGCAGCAATGTACTATATCGAGGTGAAAGTGTAAAACTTTATGTGCTATCGATTATACTAGGCAGTAAAATAACTTGTTTGCAGTTATTAAAAACGTTCAGCACCTATCAATATGTCGATGTCATTTTTATGAACAATTTATCGATTCTGTTTTAATTTGTAAACACGCCCCAAAATACAACGTTAATTATGAAATATTTTCCTAATATGATTTAATTACTAAACCAAAATAACTTTGCTCTCGTCGTTCTCTCGTACATGTTTAATTTTCTAGTACAATATTTACTTTACAAACCACATTACACGTGCCAAAGAAACATATTTCATACAATCTCATTCTAAAAATAGCTAGCCACAAAGTACAGTGATACACACGAGCATAATTACTTTCAATAATAATGAAAAACATTCCGTGTGACACGACATCGATTGACTTCGGCACCTGACAGAATAAACAGATAGTTTACAAATGAAATTAATCTCTATGTAAATAACAGCAAAGTTTATATTCAATGGACAGTTGTAGGTACACAATAATAAATACAACCTATACCTAAAGAGCAAACACTATAAAAAATTGCTACATCACAATATGTTTTACCTACACGTAGAGATAATAATATATTATATTTATATATTTTAACCGCCTCTGTGGTCTAGTGGTAACAACCACCGGTAGTAGACCCAGGGGTCCCTGGTTCAATTTCCAGCGGGGGTACATAATTGTATTCGTTTTGGTTGGTGGTTTACTTGTTGTAAGTCCGCCTGGCTAGCTACCACCATCTTATTTAAGTCTGACGCCATAACAACAATGTTTACAACATTGTTGTGTTCCGGCAGTTAGAGTTAAGATAGCCAGTTCCTCAGTGCTTGAGGTTTCCGAGAGAGTCTCGCTTCCATCTTCAGCCTTATCAATACTTAATATCAGGTATGATGAAGGCTAAGAGTCTCCCCGTCGTTCATAAAATCCAATCGATGAATTGACACAATAATTGTATAGCTCAATCACCGATTTCAGGCAATACACACTAACCCCATATTCTAAGTCGTTCCTCCAAAACTTTTTACACTCCACTCAACCTCGTCGTGGGTAAAAATGGTAGTGTGCGATAGACCTAACACGGAGTGGCTACGTACTCTTTGGCTCCTCCAGGTCCTTACGGAGTTATGACTTAGAATACCGATTTCGAGGAGTATTTTGAAGAGGTTTTCAATGAGGTTTCTTTAAGTCGAGGACGAGTAAGTTTTGGAGGAACGACTTAGAATATGGGTGTAAGAGCCTGCGCGATTGCGATTTGCGATTATTTAGTCGAGCGATAGGTAGTCGGTATCATAGGACTACCGGGAAGCGACCTATTTTCACCGTCAAGTACGCGCATTATCCTAGCTCTATACTTAACTTTAAAACAATCAAACTATTGGCCGACTAAATAATCGCAAGTGCACGCAGGAGTTCATAAATAAAATAACGTTATTATTTCCAATTCATTACTGTGTTCTACTTTATTAGACTTTAAAAGAAGTTAAAAGTTTGCCGGTGTCCAGAGAGCATTGTCATATCAATTGATTGTATCTCATAACTCGGGGTCTATTTGATTTTCAAAATTGTTTTAAAATTACTAGAATACAGTGTTATTTAAGATTATGTATCAGAATTCCATCATCAGCCTGTGGACGTCCACTGCTGGACATAAGCCTCTCCTAGCTCACGCCTATTGCGGCGTTCATAGGAGGCTATTAGCCTACTGCTACCACGCTGGCCAGACGGGTTGGTAGAGGGTTTGTTTCAAGTGTTCCTTCTCTCGCACAGGTGTTCAATGCGTCGAGCCTCTTAGTCGACTCTTACGACATCCCAGGCATGTAAGGGAGTGGTGACACTTGTATTCTTAGTATTACCACACGGCACATATATCAGAATCAGAATTATTGATCCGTAATTGTAGCTAGTAAATAATATGAAGTGAAGTAAATTGAACAAAATTCAACGAATCACGATAAACCTTAAATAGATTACCAGTCGGCACCAAAACGCCCTTAAATGGTGACATTCCTGTGGAACACGCACATTTTTCACGTATGAATTAAGGTGAGGTGCGAGTTCAAGTGAGAGGCGACCCTGGGGGAGATTTTCCGGTATTTATTGAAGGGGATGAACTCAGCTACCAAAAGACACGGTACCTATTGCCATTAAAGGTAGCAAGGACTATATTATGGTTGCTTTTTTCTAACTTTCTAAATTTCATGGATTAAAGCACTTCTGATTAAATATCATTGTTGTTTGATCGCGTTTTCAGTACGTGCTGTTTTATGTTTTTATTTTTATTTTGTGAAACTATAGTCACAGGATGACGTCGGCTAGATGAAATAAAACAAACTTTTACGGGTTACTTAAACCCGTAAAAGTTGTTTTATTTCATCTATCATCATTACATTATGAAAACGTAAACTCGTGAAAATTTAAAATGAGCATAAGAATGTACTGCGCAAAATTCTGAACGAAAAGTCAGTTTACTAATGGAGCTAATTTTAATGCTGATAAAGACTATAATGTAAACGAACGTTCGTTCGAATATCGTATTTGGTTTTAGAATTTGACATCCAGGTACGCGTGTCACAGGATGTTCCCGTTTTTGATAATTTACGAGAGTCACCCTTGTACGGACGTTGTAAGAATCATTATCGGCGTGTCACCGCACCTGATATATGAGAAGATAAATACTGATTTTCCACTGGTTATAACGCGTTTTTATTGCGATATGCCCAATGGTTTTATTTATGAGTGCCGTTGAGGGCGTAAATCTTTTTTTATATACACCCTGTGGAGCTTAACGATAACGAGGGATGTGTCAAAACAATAGAACTTATACTGGTTTCGTTTGTAATTGAAAATGCCAATACAAAATGAAATAGCAGGGTAAACCACCCAATTATTGGCTGAAATATATAAAAAAAAAACTGAAGAGTTTTGATTGAAGGTTAAATATTGAAGCTATTTTAACCGCCTTTGTGGTCTAGTGGTACAACCACCGGTATCAGACCCAGGGGTCCCGGGTTCGATTCCCAGCGGGGGTACACATTATATTCGGTTTGGTTGGTGGTAGGACTTGTTGTAAGTCTGCCTGGCTAGCTACCACCATATTATCTAAGCCTGACGCCATAACAACAATGTTTTCAGCAATGTTGTGTTCCGGCAGTTAGAGATAAGATAGCCAGGTCCTCAGTGATTGAGGATTCGGGGAGAGGCTGCTTCCATCTTCAGCCTTATCAATACTTAACATCAGGTATGATGAAGGCCAAGAGTCTCCCCGTCGTTCATAAAAAAAAGTTTTTAGGATAATAAACATTATAAAACTTACATTAAAGGCACTATAAGTTTAAATCCTCCTAGACAACGTACTTAGTGGCCACTGGGATCCACTACTTTTCAAAAAGTTATCACAGACACTCGTAATAATCTTTCGAATAACGTAACAAGAACACGTTTTACAACAAAACATACGTAAACCCAATATAGACCAATACGCGGCACTAAAATAAAGTATACGCCATTCCAGAAGGATAGGTGACAAAAATAATAGTCTACTTTCCCCGCTAGGTGGCAGGACTTGTGGCAATAAGCCGCCATAAATCTTGTGCTCGTTTATGACGATACCGACGTCTTTGGTGGCATTGCTTATTGGACACCAGAAACGATGGCCGCGGCGAAATTGGCATGGCAACAATGCTTTTTATGGTATTGGTAGGTTTTTGTAGGAAAAAAGAAAATTGAGGCTGTGAAGCAGTTGATGGTAACGGAAAAATAATGGAACACGCATTAGTATTTCTTTTTTCAAACTAATCAAATCAAATGTTCGTTATTGCGAATACAGGTTTACATAGGTTCACATATCTCAATAAAAATGTCCCGCCGTATTCTGCCATTTTAACATGCAACATTAGGTAAATTCCAATTCTAATACAAAGTGAAATGAAAATCTTAATAATAATACTTATTAAATTTAAAACGGTAGATAATTATTGTCTAACACCTAAAATTCACACTTGAATCTTTCAAACTAATGTTAAAATACAATACAAAAAAAAAAAATATGTCGTGTGCATGATATGCAGGCCTACCGCCATCTTTTAGAAACCGTCATGTCGTAAGAACGTTTTGTTTTCCTTTTGTTTCAATACTGTTTAAATTACTTTATTGGACACAAGACGTCGTTGTAGGTTTGATTGATAAAAATCTTGTTTCAGTGAATGATTGAGCGATGACGCCACAAAACTTCCGTCAAAAGACAAGCTTGTTTTAAGAGGTTCGCGGTACGATATGACATATAACAACATTGCGCCTATACAAACTGACATTAAACAATATTGCGTTAAGAGATGGCGGTAGGCCCCATGACTCATGCCATGATAAGAGAGTGTTACTTCAAAACATTGTATAAAGTCAGGTCAGTTTCAATCCTAACTCTGTATAAAAAATATTTTTGTTTAAATATACTGACTACCCGGCAGTCTAATTATTTAACAGAAACACCGTTCAGTTTCAGCTTCATCGCAGTTGTAGCTATCGTACAGTATAAAAATGTGACAGTAATGACAGGACAGAACCTTTAATAGTGTCAAACTGAGATACTATACTAATGACAAAAAGGTCATTCATAATTTAGATGATCTAGGCATTGACGACCTGTTTGGCGCAGGGGTACTAAACCCGCCTTCTACGCCAGAGGTCCCGGGTTCGATCCGGACGGGACAAATATTTGTGTGCATGAACATGTCTATTTGTCTTGGTCTGGGTGTTTAATATGTATATTATGTATGTATTTACAAAAAAAAGGTATATAAGTATGTTTATCCGTTATCTAGTATCCATAACACAAGTTCCTGGAACTTAGCGTGGGCTAGATAATAGGTGTGATGGTATGGAATTTATTTATTTATTTCTGTACTTCCAAAAGCAAATCACAAAATTCAATTACAATGAATCCCAGCTATATTAAAAGCCTACAAAATGAGAGCGGGCTTGGAACCCTATTCCGTAGGCGCTGGTCCCGGTTCCGTTTTCATAACAACATTACGCGCGTAATAAAATTTCGGTCCCACTAATACAGGGGACCATAAATCGTCCTGCGAAGGTGCGGATGTGTTTTGACTGTTTGTACGCTGAGGTTTATGGGACGATATTCCATTACGTGTTATAGGAATTAGGAGACTTTAAGAGAGAAAATGTGAACCTAAAATTAGGACTTAGAATTTATTTTCTTTTGCAGTTATTGAATATCAAGGTCAATACTAAGTACTTACGCTGTGTTTATTATAATAATGTTGTGTCGTGTGAGGCGGGTCGTTACGTTCCCTAAAATATGGTTGAGCGAAGCGATGGCTGGTTCATGCGTCATGCTCGTGAACGGGTGCCGCCAGCGGAAATGGGTCTACTTCAGTCTGCTTGTCTTAACGTTGTGCTTAGAGATTAAATATTTTCATCTAAAATAAATTGCTATCGACCTGTAGGTATGTACGTCACAACTTGCAGTACAGTAACCTTGTAATGCGAGAAATGTTAAATGTAAGTCCTTCCTTACGAGTTGAAAATTGTTTACGGTTAGAATAACCATAAAATGTAATATTATAGTTAGTATTTTCTTTTGTGTTGGAAATTGACCTTACTGATATGTTAAGCTCACTTTTCAATTTGACGACTCTGTATGAAATAAAACAGGGAGAAAAAAATAGCCCTTGACGAGTTTCTTGCCGGTTCTTCTCGTTACAAGGTCTCCCGCCGTAGGGTTTCTGAACCGATGGCGTAGCTTCTTTGACGTTCATAAGTGCTTGTAACAGCCTAGACTGAATAAATTATATTGATTTGATTTGATTTGATTTATATGTAAGACTTATGGCGACTATCACCAACTCTCAATAAACACATGTAGCGCTAATTAAAAACATTCCTTTTCAGTCATTCGTTTAAAGTCAAAAGTGACAGAGCGATGACTATACTAATATGATAAAAAGGAAAGCTTTGATTGTGTGTTTGTTTGCATTGAATAAGCTTCGAAACTACTCAACGGATTTGGACGAAATTCGGTACACAGATAGTAGATAGCCTGATTATGAACATAGGATACTTTTATCCCGATATTCCCACGGGAACGGGAACCACGCGGGTCAAACCGCGACCGGCCGCTAGTTTGAAATATGTTAACGTATAGCGTTACGTATTTAAAATCAGGGGCCTACCATCAACTGTTTAGCGATTCATTTTAGGTTACTTTCAGGTAGAAAGAGCGGGACGCCGCTAGACGCACCATATGGCAGCATCCTACTCTCACAACCTACAATGAATTGCATTACAGTCGATGGTAAGGCCCCAGATGGCGAAAGTCCACCAAAAAGAACCTAGAAAGAAATTATTTAAATGCAATATTCTATTAACAGTTCAATGGGCCTAATATCAGTTTCTCTTTTCGTTTACTTTATAGTAAATGGGAGACATTTTGTATGGGAATCTGTAGTTCTGCTACTGCCCACTAGAGGCGCTGTGCAGATTCGCATATCGCAAATGTCTCCCGTTCACGATACAGTATAGGGAAAGGAGAACTAGGCTTATTACGAGTTTGGCAAACTTGACTTTACAGTAAACGTTAACGTAAAATGTGGCTCTGTCTCTTTCACACTTAGCGACTGTTTTACCGACATGAGCAGTGTATCCGATAGTCTACGCTCACGAGTCCTGTAAATGTCATGTTAAGCAAACTCGTAATAGGGGTACTGATGGTAGGCCGACTGATACGAAAAAAATACCTAACAAATACTCCCAAAACAAAATCATATCTCCACTTAAGGTTTTATTCTCTAGAGAAACGTAGCCTATGTTTGATAAGCTAGAGATGAAGCCAACAGGCCTAACAAGAGGGGCTTTTATAAATAACAAATAAATAACTGCATAGGTACTATCACACCGTTTCATGTAGAACTTGTGTTATGGATACTAGATAACGGATAAACATATTTATAGGCATATACTTTTTTAAAATATATTCATAATACACATATTAAACAACCAGACCAAGACAAATAGACATGTTCATGCACACAAATATTTGTCGGGGATTAATCCCGGGACCTCTGGCTCAGTACCTTCGCGCCAATCAAGTCGTCAATTTTTATCGTCTAGATAACTCGATAACTTATCACTGTCCCGCTCTGTTCTTAACGGAGTAAGCAAGACAGCATGACGCGCTATATTACATTGCGTGATATAGCAGTGTTAATACTAGCCTTCTGGAAAGGATAGGCACACTTTATAGCATTATCCAAATTGTTTCATTATTCTAGATGTGATAAAGTAATTCAAATTCTAATTCAATATCATTTATTCAGTCTAGGCTGTTACAAGCACTTATGAACGTCAAAGAAGCTACGCCAGCGGTTCACAAACCCTACGGCGGCAAGAAACTCGTCAAGAGCTGTTTTTTTCTCCCTGTTTTATTTCAGACGGAGTCGTCAAATTGAAAAGTGACCTTAACATATCAGTAAGGTCAATTTCCATCACAAAAAGAAAATACTAAATTACATTTATAGACAGATAGACAGATATTTCTTGTATTTTTTTAGTTTACCTCTCAAGTTATTATTTTTTTTATGTCTATTGTGTTACTTAACGTAACATTAAACACAAAGTAGCTTTTCACCCATAAAAAAAAAACATCTCAACGTTATCATAAATCATAAGCAACCATATAAAATAATGTCATTGAAAACCATTGAATTTTGTTCCGAACAAATGTGTGAAAAACAGTTGTCCCCCAAAACTGAATCTTACGTCACGGCCTTAAAATTGATTTTGCATCACGGTCCGTTAAACGAGTTTTTGATACGAGATGACATGTGGCGAAACACAAGAATCGATGGTACGTCAACAGGGGGATGTCAGACAGTGTGAAACGGAGTGTGCAACAGATTTGTATGAGAAAAGTGAAAAGTTGCCTGAAATGTTGTGACGTGTGTAGGCGTGGCTGCGCATTTATGTTAAATCAATGATGTTGGGTTTGACATTGCAATTTATAACTAAATGGAGACCTAATGGAATAATTTATTTGTTTTATTTAAATCTTTACTGTACAATAAACACAAAGTTAGGTACATAAAGCGGACTTAATACTTAAAGTATTCTCTACCAGTCAACCTTTAGGGAAACAGAGAGCAGCGAACGTGGTACAAAATGCAAAGTAAGAATTAAAAATGTCGAGAATTATGACTTATAATAAGTAAGTAGTTAAATTAAAAAATAATACTTGAAACTACCAAATAAAGTAATTTTGTATTCTAGAAATCGATTTTAGCGAACATACAAAAGGCATAAACATATAACTCATATTAGAACGATATTGTTTTCAATTCTGTCCAAATTATTCACAGTTCTCCACTCTTAAACACCTTGGAAATGTTGAAGAACTTAGAAAGATATCACCTATCGCCGCAACTGCGATAGCAGTCGCCAAATTACGCCAATTAAATCGCCGCTAAACGTGATTACCAAGTAATTTTCATCCTAGCAGCACCATTCACGCCACAATAATTTAGAAATTACAATCGTGGAACCATGTTTATTGCTGTTTACGCATGCGTAGGTGCCGGTGATTGCAATCCTGCTAATGGCCGACATTATTGCGCGATTTATTTGTCAAATTAGATGTTTAGGACAAAAAAAAACTTTGGGAATTTCTAATATAGTGTGTTTCGTCGTATATTCCCTTTTCCGCTATGATGGTACCCTTGTATGTCAAGATAGCGCGTACGCGTTAGTAACATCATTGACTAAAAAAAAGCAGAGGTTATCAATTCGTCCGTATGTTTTTTTTTTAATGTTTGTTACCTCAGTACTCGGTCATTTACGAACCAATTTGAATGATTCTTTTTTGTTCGAAAGGTTATACTTTTAAATTGGTCCCATTGTCATCAAGACAGGATCTGATCATGGGATCCTGGAGAAATCAAGGGAACTCTTTAAATGTTATACGCACACCTACATTGATTTCGGTGTTTTCTTATGTAACTCGTGCATCTGCTTCCATTTAGCACGATTTGGTGGAGTGGAACGGGTGATAAAGACTACACGTGGTCATCGGAACTATTAAGTACTAATTACCTCAATACTCGGTCATTTATGAACCGATTTGAATGATTATTTTTTGTTTGAAAGGGTGTACTTTCAAATTGGTCCCATTATCTTCAAGACAGGATCTAATGATAGGATCCTGAAGAAATCAAGGGAATTCTTCAAATATTATAGGTGTTATATCGATTTTAGTGTTTTCTTAAGTAACTCGTGCATTTGCTCACAAAAAGCACCATTCAGTGGAGTGGAACGAATGATAAAGACCACACAATTGGTCATCGAAACTATAAAATACTAAGTATCTCACGGGTGAAATACGATTCCTTCATTATGGTCCCAAGCAATTTATGGTCCTCACGATTGGTGAAAAGTACTGGACTTATCTAACACAAAAAAAATGTAAAATAGCTTAAAATAATAACTAAAACAAAAAAATATATAAATAAATACGTAGTTACAACGAAAACCGTCTTCAAAATATACTTTTTGGAGTCGGTGCGGAGTACCACCTTTTTAAAGTTTTTTAGTTGTCAAGAAAATCAGGCGTTAAATCTTATGAACTCCACTGAACTGTCTTATATTAACTATATCATGAATATTGACATATATATCTAAAAATCACCATTTAACATTTTACCTCACCGAAACCAAACCATTACAAATATAATTTCTCTTTCGTTACCCTCCAGTGTAGCAAGCGCACCGCGACTCGTTGTAGACCCTTATCTTGCGATGTATGTCCCGCTATCAGTACAGTATGAGCGGGACAAACAATGAGCTTGCGCGAGAAAAGTGTCGAGAAAGCTTTGTCAAGGTGCGCATGCTAAGCATGCAGGTATGCAACACCAAAACCACATCCTCTACCATTATTTTATGTAAATAATATTTATCATATATAATATTATGATAATTAAGTTTTTTTTTTTTTTACTAAACACCTATAAATATTTAACCCATCCAAACCTTAACAACTACAAACATAACTTCCCTTGCGTTACCAGTAACGGAACACCAAAAACCACTTCCTCACCAGTGCCGAGTTTACCTGAATTCTAAGTTTCTCTAAGCTGCCGTATCACTCGTAATCCGCTTAATAGTTCGCTCACTTACAACTTAAGTCTGTGCCTACACGCCTTTCACAATGATTCAACAATCCGATAGTAGATTTTGAACATACTTAGTATAAAGTCTTACATCAAAATGTTACCTACAAAAAAATATAAACAATAATATCTCTAAAATAAAATAACTTTTACGGATTAAAATCACTTTTTTTCACACATATGGTGTTGTATGTAATGATATTTTATGGATTTTTATATTCTCTATCGTTACGATATCAAGATGATGATGGATGATGTAATGATATTTTATGGATTATTATATTCTCTAACGTTACGATATCATGATAATGATGGATGATGTAATGATATTTCATGGGTTTTTATATTCTCTAACGTTACGATACCTTGCCAGGGATCGTCATGGGATGGTATATCTTCGAATAGTACGCACAGTGTAAATAGTACGCGTGAAATTTTTATATTATTATGTCACAGTCTATGTAACTTATCTCTTATACTAAACATTATCTTACAGAGATAAGAGAAAGTAAGGATAAATATAAATGAATAAATAAGGTTATAATAATTCTGGAGATACAAAATAATGTGCACCGCATTCCGAGTATGATTGCAAGCAGAATGGTTTTTGTGTGCGTAGGACAATCACTAGAACTATTTCTTGTGCAATTTAATATTTGTTATGCATAAATATAAACGAGTATGTGATAAAAATATACATATATTTTATACTAGCAAGCAATGAAATCCCGTTTGAGCGAGCAGGGGAAAATATTTTTTTTTTCATATTAAATTTTATTTACTAGTGTTTTCTGTGAAAATATTATCATACTCAATAGAGTAATTGTAATGCAAAAATAATAAAAAATCATTCAATAATTTGAATATAAGTATCCCACAGTTAATTTAATATTACGTGATCAAAGGTCGACGTTATTCAGCTCGACTTTTCAATATTACAAAACGGCTCTCGCTCCCACTCAGTTTGATAGAGTAGCTCATTTACTTTTTTTTTCATGAACACCGGTGAAGCTTTTAGCTTTTATCACACCTGATGTTAAGTATTGATAAGGCTGAAGATGGAAGCGAGCCTCTCCCGGAATCCTCAACTACTGAGTAATCATTTTTATATACGTGGGACTTATCACTTCCACGACCTACAACGAAGGCAAAGACGGGTAGTATTTATTTACACAAATACATCTATTTTTACAGGGAAAAACCAAAATTCAATAGTGTAGTCAACGTTAAAGTAATTAAGAGTTAACCAATTTATGGCTTTAATAGAAATAAAAATAACAAATCCAATTCATTCCGATAATTTGTCGTCACATTTTACATCATATGACAAAGTGTAGAAATAAAAGTCCATTCAAAAATAAAAATAGAAACATATCGTTTTCGATAATAAAGACTTTTAAGTGTGACATGAACATAATAATAAAATAATATGTAATTTATTGATATTGCCTGCAGCATTCGCAATTTTCCATTGCGGATAATAACTTAATAATAATTAACTGGAATCCAGTGATTTCGTTTAAAATTTAATCATTTTCTGGAAATTGCTGAACCATAATCATTGTTGAAACATTTCATTTGAAAACTCTCAGAGATAGTTTTGAAAACTGACCGGGTGGAACGGAATGCAATAAGCAAATAGTTATATTTATTACAACTGGTTGGATAATAATAATACTGTGGAAATTAATAGTTAAGATATTTTCACTGTAAGAACAAAGAACAAAAAAATACGTTGGCAATAGTCACTATTCATTGGTTAAAGAGTGATCTTAAATCAACCTGCCTTACAAGTTACCCAGATAGGATTCAAACCCGCAATCCTTAGATATTCAGTCCACTGCTCTTCCAATTCAGCTACAGGGACTTATGAGGCGGGTTCCCTATGTGTCTGCGAAATTTGATAATTCGATTTACATTGTATCGAACACGGTGTGTCGATGAATCAGTTGTGCGATGTTTCATTGTATCGAACACGGTGTGTCGATGAATCAGTTGTGCGATGTTTCATTGTATCGAACACGGTGTGTCGATGAATCAGTTGTGCGATGTTTCATTGTATCGAACACGGTGTGTCGATGAATCAGTTGTGCGATGTTTCATTGTATCGATGGTTTAATGGTGCGATGTAACGGTAGTGCGAAAAACTCTGTTGCGAAATACCTTTTAACGATTGCTCATTAGTTTGATAGTATGTTGGTTCGAAACGCCTACTGTTGTATCTGATATTTTATAAATAATCTTACTTTGCATTATAGACGTTATGGAAAAATAATTCCTTTTATTTCAACAAAATATCTAATGCTACCTATACAACTTTTTGCGGCAGGCGTTACTGCTTTGAGGGTATAATGAAATTATAAATTAAATGTCAGGAACAAAAGTAGCCGTTTCGTACCAACATACCATCAAAATAATGAGCAATTGCTGCTGTAGGGTTTTTCGCATTAGCGTTACATCACACCAATAAGGCATCGATACAATGAAACAAACAAACCTTACGAGGCAAAGTCGTTACTGAAAAGTAAAAAGAGTGTGAGATAGGTAGATATTTTTAAAACTATTTATTAGTAAAACAATATTTCAATTTTTTTACTAAGTAATTTAGTTAAAAAATAAATATTGTTTTACTAAAAAATCGCTTTTAAACATATCTACCTGTCTCACAAATTCCTAGATAAGGTTCGAAACCCGCAACAATTGGATGTTCGGTCGACTGTTCTTCCAATTGAGCTACCAAATTGAGGTGAGACAACGTCAAAATTTTCTAGTACTTTTTACTTTTGTACGCTGTAGGTCATGCTTCATCAATGAGAGGAACATTCTCGCATTCAAACGATTTTTTTATTGGATTAAAGAGGAAAAAAGCCATAGATTCACCGGTGGATCCTCGTCGGTGGATCCAAGTGGAACGAGGGTGTTCGAACACTTTCTGGGATATATTGTGAGTCGGATAAAATTTTCTAGTATTTTTATCGTATATTTATCATATAAAATGGCCATGTAAATTCAAAAAATAAATACCTATAAATAGTCTTATTTTAGAATTTTAACATTTCGAAATATAACCACATCTGAAGTTTCTTCGCGTACTCATCAATGAAATAAAAACTTTTACGACCGCGTGGTCTGCTGAAAAGGTGCCCAAACGTCATGAAACTAAAAAACCTTAAAAAAATCCATAAAATATTATAAATAATTGTTTTATTTCGAAATATTGAAAGGTATTCAATTTTTTTAGTGTGGCAACTTTAAAATTATTTTTTCTCAGGCAACTTATCTCGGCATGTCGACCACTTAAGACCATAATTATGTAACATAGTAACTCCTGCTACGGTGCTACGGCGTAGCACTAATTGCTACGCAACTCGTAGAGGCTACGGCAAAGGGCGCGGGTTAATTGCGTGCCTTTTCTGCCGTTATAATGTACAGGTAGTTTGAGAGTTCATATACAACTTTTCTTTTACTATTATTACTTATATGATTTATTTAAAGTTCTTTGATTAGTTAATTGTTGGGTATTTGGTATTATCGATCGATTGTAAGTTGTAGCATTCTTGCAATATTATTTTAGAAATTAATAAAAAAAATCATGTTGCCCTTTTAGGTACCTTCCTATGACTTGGTGTGTTACAGTACGTACGGATGCGTAAAGTGATTTTTACAATTTATTAATTTTTAAATTAAGAAATTTCAATAATAACAAATCTACAATACCGCTTGTATATACACTAGTTAGGTAGTAAATTGCTACATGTATTTTTATTATATTTTTAATAAATCATCCTAATAATGAATCCATATGTTAATGTGTTAGTGCAGAATTGCAATTTAATTTATTAAAAAAAAACCTCTCTTTACAAACCCATTTAAAAAATAAATAATTATCAAAAAAGTACTTACTTACATAAACACTAAAACTATATCATCTAACCCAAGCAACTACACAAAAAATCCTCAACCCCACCAATCACTAAAAAAATCCCCCAAATTAACGGCAAAATTTGAATTACTAGCAACACTACTCACCGATGGTCACAATAAAACCACAACAACATGATAAGCGAACGTCACAGTAACACACGAGACACGCACGGACGCGTCAGCGGGGCGTCATGACTGCATCACGGACGGCGGCCGGCCGAGGACTGACGGCCGACTGGTATTGCCAGCTCGAGGGGCGAAATTCCCTGGTTATGTAACGGTGTTTGTTAGTTGGGGAGTTAAGTCGCGTTGAAGGTGGTGTCAAATGTTTGTGGTAGAATTTTGTGTTTGTAGGAATGTATGCGAAAAAGGTTGTTCTAATTAACAATAAAAATCGTTGAACATTTACAAGAAAAACTAAAAAATATTTCGTTTTTACTGATTAGTTCAATGATCTGATATATTAAAAATAACCAACAACAACAGTTACCGTATTATTTTCCTCAATTTTCGTATTATTTCTCACACTTTTCATAATACTTTTTTTGTAAGTACAACTCCTATGTTTGCATGGTGCATATAATCATTTCTTTTTTACAATTACAATGCCATCAAATACATTATATATCACAACAAATGCATTATTAATAACATATTGCCAAACACTTATCATACAAGTTCACCTTTTCCCCTAAACATTTCCCATTACCCCATATTCCGGGTAACTTCCTGACGCTTGGGTAAAGTCCCGCGCGGGCACGCATGCGCGTCGCAGCCCCGCCCTGCCCCGGGCGCAGGCTTGTTTGGCATTTTGAAGTTTTGTGGCCCAGACGACACAACTAGTTATCAGAGCGAAAGATTATTTTTAATATGTTCATGGTATTTTTAATGCTATTTTATAAACTAACTAGCGGATCCTCGCGGTTTTACCCGCATGGTGCCCGTTCCCGTGGGAATATCGGGATAAAATAAAGCCTATGTCACTCGGGAGAAATGTAGCTTTATAATGGTCTAAGAATTTTCTAAATCGGTCCTGTAGTTCCTGAGATTAGCGCGTTCAAACAAACAAACTCTTCAGCTTTATACTATTATTAGTATAGACAACATGTAACCCTGTTTAGCTTTTGAAATTTCGCTGTCTAGAACTATTTGTAGTGTGAAGAAAACCTATTTTGATATACATTTTTGATGCTATTAATAACCTTCTAACATTAAGCACGTGCATTTACCTCTCATTACTTTTATTTTAGTATTTTTTGTGATGAAAATTGATCTTAACCATGTGTTTAAGGTTACTTTTCAATTTGACGACTCTGTGTGAAATAAAACAGGGAGAAAAAAATAGCCCTTGACGAGTTTCTTGCCGGTTTTTCTCGTTACAAGGTCTCCCGCCGTATTGTTTGTGAACCGATGGCGTAGCTTTTTTGACGTTCATAAGTGCTTGTAACGCCTAGACTGAATAAATGATATTGTTTTTTTTCTTTACATTCTTATTTTACATTTGACAATAATAGCTGTTGTGGTTTATAAGTTTTTGTACTAGAGGAAAACTATTTGCTGTAGCCGAACTGGAGACTAGTTGTTTTTTCTTTTCTAGTATAAAAGTTTTCTTTGAAGAATAGCAGTGTGAATAATAGATCTGTGTTTGACGAATAATGTTTAATTTATATTAGACTAGTGACCGCCAGTTGTTCATCCCGCGTTCCCTTCTCCTTATTATTATTCTTATGAGAATATCGGGATAGATGTATCTTTTGTTATAAGTCAGGCTATCTGTCAGTCAAATCCTTGTAACATATTTTGCGTGATTGAGTAATAAACATACAAACTTCTACAGTTATAATCAATGATTTCAAAAGGAAGGATGCGCCCATCGGAACATTTGACATAAAACTGTCTCATACCAGTAAAATCAGAGCCATCTGTGAGCAACTCTCTCGAACTTTTCGCATCGCATAGGTGTATTAGAGGTGGGCAAAAAAGATTATAGAAGTGAACGATTTCGTTCAATTGGAGCTATCTTATCTATCACTCATCTAGTTTATTTAGGGAGCTAATACTATTTTTAAATGTTTTAATATTGTTTAGGTAACTAATTCAAAATAAAAACGTATGTTTCAAATTAAAATTATCTTTTCTCCTCGATCTGACAACACAGCAATTATTTTATATAGAAATAAACGAAAAATATTTTTATTTAAAAATGATATTATTCAAAGTCAAAGTCAAAGTCAAAGATTTTTATTCAAATAGACTTATAGATAAGTACTTTCGAATAGTCCAACATTTTTTTCCCTACCAGCCATTCAGGACATCTTTTAACTGATAAGAAGAACGGCCGCAAGAAACTTATCAACCTTAGCAGAAACAACAACATTTACAATGGAACATGTTGTTGCCAAACACAAATCTACAATCTTGAAATATATTTAATAAAAGAAGAAAATTTTCTCATACTCATATTAGAATATTTTCCTCTTACACTATTTACAATTGTTATGTTTAATGTTGGTATCACATCCATGCATTTTGGTCTTTTTAATAGTCATCTACCTTGTAATAACCTTTGCTTAAGAGCGTTTTTTTAACATATATTTTAAATTTATGCAAAGGCAGCTCAATCACTTGTTGTGGAACTTTATTAAAAAGGCTATTATCTTATAGAGGGACTATTGAGTAACTTGTCAATATTTTCCAAAAAACTTTGATGCAATATTAGACGTAGGTAATAACACCGTAACCCGTGCAATTGTCTCGCTTCCATACGCGGTGTTCGTAACCTAACCTACCTTTATTTTCGATTAACTATCGTTCTTTGAGTTAATTAACTATGGAACTAAAGGTCCAGCTTTCCATGGAAATACTTCACTAAAATGCAGCTGATACAAAGTGAAAGAAAAAAAAACTGTATGAGTTGAATAAATCCTCTAAGTCTAGCCGATTCTTCACAATATGTTTAAAATAGCATCACAAAACATACTTTAAGTTTTACTCTATTGGCTCTTTGGCTATGAAAATATTTCCATAGAAACTAGCGCCATTGGTAAAACGGTGGGAGCAACTGAAAAAAGTAACTCTTTGTCGCTATGAAGGTACTATTTCTATAAAAACCGGCACCTGGTAATCGGTGATAGCGACTGAGTTTTCAAAGTCGTTACATTTTGGCCTTACTTCATTGGTTTTAGTTCCTTTGACAATGACAGCCTACAAGTGTTTCCACTGTCGTTATGTCAAGAATACGTTCGTTTCATGACGACCGGTACGTATGTATACCGGTTTCAAGGTGTCGCCTACCTGTGAGGACCTGAGTTCGAATCCCGGTAGGGGCAAATGTTTGTATGATGAATACGAGCACCTGTACCTGAGTCATGGACGTTTATATATATTTCTAATTCATAAATACTTATATATGTATAATTACATGTATTTATATCCGATACCTTAGTATCCCATAACATAACACAAGCCTTACAGTACCTACTATGGGGTAATAGGTAAATAGGTGAGAGTTTAAGATATATATATATATCTAAAAGTATATATTTATATTAAAAAAATATATAAAAAATTGGCTAGCTTTAGAATTTTAATAACTACGTAATTGCTTTAGAATTTTAATAATTAATAATTACGTTTCGGATTTTTAAGCTTCGCCAATTAATCTCATTATGCCAGCTGCTTATCTAGGGAATTTTGAACCGTCTCTTTTCATACTAGACTAATGATTCATTCATTCAGTTTTTATGAATCGTTCATAATAATGTCCCATCTCTAGTGCTTTGATCTTCTGCCATTAACCCTGCAAGTGGTCGCACGGATTACATATTTGCTCATTCCGGTAGAATAACAGAACAATATCACATTTTTTGCATTACCTACTGCTCAATATAAATAAATAAATAAATATTTCCATACAATCACACCAATTATCTAGCCCACGTTAAGTATCACGAAGAACTTGTGTTATGGATACTAGATAACGGATAAACATACTTATATACTTTTTTTTGTAAATACATACATAATATACATATTAAACACCCAGACCAAGACAAATAGACATGTTCATGCACACAAATATTTGTCTTGTCCGGGGATCGAACCCAGGACCTCTGGCGCAGAAGGTGGGGTTAGTACCCCTGCGCCAAACAGGTCGTCAATATACGGGAAAGGGATTAAGTTCTTGAAATTGTTTCATCTACAATAGCTTCAAATCCTATCAATCGAAAACATTGTACAGTGCTAATCTGTGATGTTTATAATATTCTGAAGATGTTTATTCCTCGAAGTCAACTTATACTTATGGAAATAATGTGCGTGACCCCTTATATACTTCTTCAAATTAATGCGTTATTTACACGAGTGACTGCAGGACTTAGTTTTTCAGAATTAAGGACCCAGCAAATGGGTACGTGTAGACAAGATTGGGCAGCAGTCTCAGCTGGACAGCACGTCAGTGCTGTTGCGCCTGTCCTGTCTCGATAGGAGCTATCAAATATTGCATTCTCTCAGTCGCCGCATTATACGTTTAAATCATATTTTCATGAAATTGTTTCGGCAGTGGAAACGGCGGGTCCCGTTATTCAAACTTTTATACTTTTTGAATTCAGTACGTCGATATTTGAACTTCGTACAGTATGACGGTCAATATATTGACATAATTATCCTCCGGTAAAATAACATATTTTTTCTATTATCATATATATTTTGCAGACACCTGTATTCCTCGCGACGACGTCGCGACCAATCAGGTAATTTTAGTACGCGACCACTCTAGGGTTAAGACTGTCTTCGAACAATTCTTGTAACAGTTAATATAGTTTAAATAAAATTGTTAGACGTGCAATAAAAATAATGTAAAGCTATTTACTGATGATACGATATTCCATGGATCTTGTTAACTATTGGGTCATAATTTTTGCACCATTTTACTACACAAATTCGGCATTTTTATGAAATGACAGCTAACGTCTTTCAACTTCAGTCTCCTGTAGACAACTGCATCGCCGTTGGCCCTAAACTGATATTTTAGGGCCAACGATTTGGCACGCTTTTTAGCACCGTTGGCCGGGTCCTTACGCTAGTAATATATAAGTCAATGGTTATAATACTTTTTTACAATTCCTGCAATCTCAAAAAATATTGATAAATAAATAGTACGACAAAGCTAAGCTTAGTCATACATCCAATGTATGCTTTCTTAACCAAAATTTTAAAGCAATTATTTTCTGCTTATGATAAATTTTAACTAGAAAAATATTGGATAAAATCAACTCGGCCACAAGTGAATTCTCAGATGGGACTCGAACCCACGACCTTTGGTCATCCGGTCCAATGCTCTAACCACTGAGCTACCGAGACTTAAGTCGAGTGCCATCTGAGAATTCACTTGTGGCCGAGTTGATTTTTTTCAAATATTTTTCTATTTAAATTTATCATAAGTATAAAAATAGCATTGAAAAATGCAAAAAATAAAAAATCATAAATTTATTTTCTGGATTTATTCCCCTTA
This sequence comes from Chrysoteuchia culmella, assembly GCA_910589605.1. Lineage (NCBI taxonomy): Eukaryota > Metazoa > Arthropoda > Insecta > Lepidoptera > Crambidae > Chrysoteuchia > Chrysoteuchia culmella. The sequence continues at coordinate 1,516,129 of OU342646.1, forward strand.
GCCACAGTCACATATTCAGAAATAGGGCGATATAATAAATTGGCTTTACAAAGTCAGAACAATCGAAACGTGTCATATGCGTGAAAATAGGTTGCCTGTAGCGTTTCATAAAAAAAAATGGAAATAATAGTTGTATTGACTTACGATCTTTTGAAAGCCAACAAAAAAAACATTTTTGCTAATAAAATTACAAAAACGATGTAGCAATTTGTTTTTAAAATGACTAAACAAAGGCCTACATTACATCCTTATAATTGAGGAGCCCGTGGCGCAGTGCTTCGTGCGTTCAGCATGCGATTGTTGAAGTTAAGTAAGTTTTGCAATGGTTGGTCCCGGGATGGGTGACCAAAAATTTACTATCTCGAGCTCCTCCGTGCTTCGGAAGGCACGTTAAGCCGTTGGTCCCGGTTGCATTTGCAGTCGTTAAAACCCACCAATCCGCATTGAGCCCGCGTGGTGGGTCATGGCCCGCATTGTCCTTATCCATCCATAAGGAAGGCCAGTGCCCCAGCAGTGGGGACATTAAAAATGGCTGATGACGAAGTAGCAATCTCATCCAATCTCTCAATGTTATCAGCTGTAACACGATCCTTCTACTCTCTATCCTAATTATTATAAATGCGCAAGTGTGTTTGTTTGTCCCCCCTTCACGCTCTACCTAAGCAATCAATCGACCATCCCATGTCATCCCGGGACCACGGCAGCTGAAAAGGTGCCGAAACGTCGGGAAAATCAAAACACCCCTAGAAAATCAAAAAATACGAACAATTACAACTTAGTTCGTGAAATATAGCGCATTTGATATCCGTAAAAGTTGTTTTATTTCAATCAATCGACTTTATTTTTGGCACAGAGTTATTTGAAAAGGCGGAGAGTAACAGCCTATTATCCCGATATTGCCACGGGAACGGGAACCACGTGGGTAAGACCACGGACGGCAATTAAAGTAGACTACAAAAACGCTGAAAAGCTCAGTGGCGCAATGATTTGCGCGCTCGGCCTGCAATTGCAATGGTAGTTAAGTAACTATCAAAGTAAATTTTGTTATTCTTGCTTGTTGCTGGTGCACTACCTCTCGCTCTCTCTCTATTTTTCCTATGCCTCAAAGGTTCTCTGGAAGAGATCGCTCTTAGCGATAAGGCCGCCTATGCCCACATTTATGTCAACTCTTTCTTGTGTTTCTTTCTGTATTTTTGTGTGTGCAATAAAGTGTTTTATCTATCACCGTTGTCAAACACGGGATGGATGACCAAAACTTTACTATAGCTCCTTCGCGCTTTGGAAGACACTTGACCGCTTGCTGACGATAGCAAGGGTCAAGGGGTTCATAGGGTTTTAACGATAAAACTTACTAATCTACAAACCGTTGGTCCTGGCTGTAATTGTAGTCGTTAACACCCACCAAATCCACATTGGATTGGTCCATACGCGTTGTGGTCATGTCCCCCATTCTCCTTATCCATAAGTAGAATGGGCCAGAATGTGCTTCAGTGGCCCAGAAAAGGAACATTATAAAGGTTGATGATGACGATGATACAAAATACTCCGTATAGTATACATTTTCTTGTTGACTGAAGTTACTAACCCTCGTTATAATTACCAGAAAACTTGGGAATAACCAACATTATTTTTACTTATACCAACGTAACGGCTTTTATCTTTACCGAGCAGGCACTTAAACTCGTTCTTGTTCATTAATTATAAATCGAACAGTTACTAAACAAGTATCTGCTAAAAAGCTTTTTATCGAGATGGTTTTATTTTCCTTTTTCGGTAACCGGCTAAGGTAAATGTTAAAAAGTTAATAATAAGACAAAGATGCGAGCGAAAGTTTATCAATAGAGTGTAGATTAGACGAGAAAAAGAAATCCTGATGTTTTTTTTATAATGAGTTCTTTGTAGTATAATCGCTCTATACGAACGTATCATTAGGATAAATAGTATCCTAGGCTCATTCCGAGTAATTAAGCATATAACGATGCCATTTCGTTCTAGCCTTATGGATGGATGAAACCTCCATAATGGCTGGAAACGCACGGGTTCCTGATGTATTAATCAAATTATATTATAAGCACAACTTTAGATAAAAAAGCTCTGTTCAGCTTGCTGGTTTCTGTAAGATTACGTCAAAATGAGCTGAACAGGGATCGTGGAACGGAGACAATTTGAATTTAGACAGAACAGATAGAAATATAATTTGATTTCCATAGAGTGAAACTACGGAGTTTCCAGTCATTATGGAGGTTTTATTCATCCATAAGGCAGCGTTACAAGCATATGAAATTAAGCATGCTTACACATTTTACATAATTACATTCAAATCCGTTCAACACTTCACGCGTGATGATAACTATGAAACAAGCTTAAAAAAGAACAAATCATAAATCCCAACCATTGAAATAAATCATACTTTCACGGACTGCAACAAACCTCTTATTTTTTTTAAAAACTCCGCATTTGTACGTGTGATTATTTAACTAGCTTATAACGACTTGAAGAGATTTCAGACTTTAATTTAGGTTCTGTTAACGCCTAAAACTTGACAGCTACTAGAAAACTTAAACTAACCTATTTATGATTTTTTAATTTTTGCATTTTTCAATGCTATTTTTATACTTATGATGAATTTTAAATAGAAAAAGATTGGAAAAAATTAACTCGGCCACAAGTGAATTCTCAGATGGGAATCGAACCCATGACCTTTGGAAATCCGGTCCAATGCTCCAATGGATTTCCAAAGGTCATGGGTTCGATATATAATAATATTTTTCTATTTAAAATTTATCATAACTATTTATTTCGCAAGTCTCAATAGAATTTCGTTTCGGCAACCATTCTGAATGTATCAGGGGCGCATAACGGGTCGTCCGCGAGGGTAGGTCGTTTGATTTCCGTCGCCGGCGAGGCCGTGTCGCCTCTGCCTCCATTTGTGCCTCGTCCAGCCTCGCCGACGATAGAACCTCGCCGAGAAAATTGAAATTCAGAATACGCCGATGCTGAATTTATGTTTACAGTTTATGTTTTGTGGATATTTTTTTGCTGTTTAGGTTATCACAATGTTTTTTTTTATTAAATGACGTTTTATTTTTAAATATGTCTTGACTTAACCATTTATATTTTGATTATGCATAAATAAATTTTACAACTAACAGTCCAAAGAAAATGCGGAACAAGACATAGCAGTTTGAGTAGCAAAAACCTTTAAACTAAGCTTTGAATCCAAAAAAAATTTCACAGTTCTGACGCTATTGGAACAATAATAAAAAATGTGAATCATCTATTTTTTACGAAACAGTTTTTTTTTAAGTTGAAGTACTTCATTAAGGCTGCCTTTCAGTTTATTCAAATATTATGTTAGTACATAGTTAGTCATTGGCAATATCTATATTCTTTACACTATCAAAGTATATCTTCATTAACACTTTTAATGTCAAGCAACTTAGAATAAATTTAAAAACTAGTCGTGAATATACCTATTGTGAAAAGAAAACAAAATTTTCTCCGAATAACAACCACGCCGCTGTTCCAACATATTATGCATAATTAATAATTCGCGCGGAACCGGCGAAGTATATTCGAGTGCAAAACAAACAAAGAGTATTTTCTCAGGACGACCGCTTCCAATCAGAGAGCGATTATAATTAAAACAATTGCCGTAACAACTTCATAAGTCGCGTATGCTCTTCCCCCACTCCATGTGCGGTAGCGGTGGGGGTTAGGGTTGGCGATTTTATAAAGTGATAATTTCAGTTTACATTACAACATTCTGTTTTAATTTATAATTGAGTTTAACGTGAAATCAACTGTAAGTACTGTTAGTAAATTGTTGTTGAGGCTGTTTCTAATTTTTATATTTAAATAGATTATGGTTCGGCAATAAGTAAAAATAAATAAATAAATAAATAATTGCATACAAACACGCCAATTATCTAGCCCACGTTAAGTTTCATGAAGAACTTGTGTTATGGATACTAGATAACGGATAAACATACTTATATACTTTTTTTTTGTAAATACATACATAATATACATATTAAACACCCAGACCAAGACAAATAGACATGTTCGTGCACACAAATATTTGTCTTGTCCGGGGATCGAACCCGGGACCACTCGCGCAGAAGGCGGGTTTAGCACCCCTGCGCCAAACAGGTCGTCAAATAAGCCTGAAATCAGAATTCTAAGGCATAGTTTTTTTTTATTTTTTTTTACTTATGTAATGTTATGTATAAAAAAATTAATAATAAATAAATAAATATTTCATAAACTCACACCAATTAACCTAGCCCCAAAGTACTGCTTGCACCCAAAGCACTGTAAGGCTTGTGTTATGGGATACTATACATATGTATATAAGTATTAATGGGTAGATTCCCGGGTTCGATCCCCGGACAAGACAAATATTTGTGTGTATGAGCATGTCTATTTGTCTTGGTCTGGGTGTTTAATATGTATATTATGAATGTATTTACAAAAAAAAGTTTATTAGTATGTTTATCCGTTATCTAGTATCCATAACACAAGTTCATGATACTTAACGTGGGCTAGATAATTGGTGTGATTGTATGGAAATATTTATTATTTATTAAATAAATATAAACGTCAATGACTCAGATACAAATGATCGTATTCATCATACTAATATTTTCCCCTACCGGGATTCGAAGCCGGGACCTCTTAGTTGAACCTATAATAACATAGTGGACACCTTGAAACCGGTGTACGTACCACTCTAGTACCACTCTAGTACGAAAGTTGCAAGTATAATCTTGTACATTTTGATAATGAACTACGCTTTCTCTCTCTCTCTCCAGCTATATATCCCACATGGTGGTGGAGTTAACGATCCTAATTATTCTCTTCCACTTTTTTTATGAATGACGGAGAGACTCGTAAGCCTTCATCATACCTGATGTTAAGTATTGATAAGGCTGAAGATGGAAGCGAGCCTCTCCCGGAATCCTCAGCCACTGAGTAACTGGCTATCTTATTTCGAGCTGCCGGAACACAACAATGCTCAAAACATTGTCGTTAAGGAAACTTTTAATTCCTTAAATTTTAATTCCACTTTTAATATTAAAGTAAGATAATTCACAATTATCTTACTTTAATATTCCAAGGAATATTAAAATGCTAATAAACAAGTATAGGCAGAGAACACGGATCTCCACATACATAAATATAATATTGTAGCGGCGAGGGATTTGCAAATAATGTTGAATAAACTCGAAATGAAAAGTGCTATTTACAAGACATAAAAGACGTATATTTGAATTTAATTTGCAATGTTACAATAGCAGAGCGAAAAAAGTAGTGTAAATTTGGCGGCAAAATTGAATCTAGAAAAAAGTAAAAATACGTAAGTTTGAATTTGGAACATAGACAAATTGACACAGTTTAAAAATATGAAATGCAAAGAGGATGTAATTATTATGTACAGAGTTTGAAAAAGACGTAGTGGCGTAAACAAATATGTAATATTATTTTCATAGTGACAACCCTATCAGAGGGATGTTCGACGAGTGTAACACCATTTTACATTTCTGAATTGATTCGCCCGCGCACTTTAAAGCCAGCCATTGTACTGCCACGTGTAGATTTATTAGCCACTACCGTTTTATTATGATTCGTGTTCAATTGAATAATGTTCCTTTTTAATATAGCTTCGATTTTATCGCCCCATATTCTAGGATACAATTCTTTAGAGAGAGTCTATCTACAGTAAAACCGTTGTCTAATACACTAATACGGTACACTTATGAACTTTCATTTGTCTAATTATGACCCCTGCAATACTAATAATTTTTACTAGAATAATCAAAAACTCCTATTTTGAAATCGGTTAAATAAGGCACTGATCAAAAATATTTATTCGTTACTAGCCTTCCGCCCGCGACTGCGTCCGTGAGGATTTAGGTTACAATACAATCCCGTTTTATTTACAATCCCGTGGGAATATAAAAAAACCATTCTTTTAGTGCTCGTTAAAGGATCCTGTAGGTATGCAAAATTTCAGCTTAATCCGATCAGCCGTTGTCTGTCAGTCAGTCACGGTATTGTTTTATTAGTTCATTCTTAATTTCTTCTTGTCAGTGAAAAGATGTTGTAAATGACTAATATAAAAAAGGGGTATTCTTAAGTTTTTTCCTAATGAACAAGAGACTCTGAGCCTTCATCATACCTCGTCGTTAAGTATTGATAAGGCTGAAGGTGGAAGGGAACCTCTCCCGGAATCCTCATTCATTTGTATTATTAAGTATTTAATAAAAAAAATATTTGACTTAGTATAGAATTCCACTCATAAACTGCCCATTTTAGGAAGCGATAAAATTTATGATTTTTGATTTTTTGCATTTTCAATGCTATTTTCATACTTATGATAAATTTTAAATAGAAAAATATTGGAATAATAAACTCGGCCACAACTGAATTCTCAGATGGGATTCGAACCCACGACCTTTGGAAATCCGGTCCAATGCTCTAACCAGTCTCAGTAGCTCGGTAGTTCGAGTCCCATCTGAGACCTCAGTTGTGGCCGAGTAAATTTTTTCTAATATTTTTCTATTTAAAATTTATCATAAGTAACGATTAAAATTGTCAATATCTAGGTTCTTCTCCTTGACCTTGAGAGTTAGATGTAAAAGCATAACTCTCATAGTAACAACATTACTTTGTACATTCTGTATTTTATTTTTTTTACTCAAAGTCCAACATTGGAGATTTCCTTTCCTACTATTAATGATGCATTCTCCTAGTGCCATATTGACAGAAACAAGAGACATATAAGTCAAACGTAGATTACGATTACCTTACCCCCATTCATTCCGTTATTTCTAATAAAGAGGGTATAGATATTTGGAGCACAATCTGCTAAACAAACAGGCGGAATGGATGATTTTAATAAAATCGTTCGCAAATATTGTCCCAAAATAAACAGAGCTCGTTCTCTGTTTATTGCGGAGTGATGGATCGCAGTAGCCTCGCTTATACTACCGACAATTACGGAGTTAGGTACAGATGCCAGCAGAATTTTCGGATCTTGGGTCGCGCGACCGTGCCGCGCGAACGCGTCGCACGAGCTTGCCGCGCGACCCAACTGCTTTGTATGAATTTATATGAAGCACTAAACAATCCAGAGGGCTGATTACCTAAAAAAAACACAGTTTCAGTTTCGTCGCTATTTTGGCTGCGATATAGTATAGTATGAAACTCATGACAGCGCGAAACTGGTTGCTAGGTAATTTTTTGTTAGATAATCAGCCTGATCGTCGCGCGACGATGTCGCTTGAATTGTTTAGTGCCTCATATAGATCGCACGACGCGGTCGCGCGGCACGGTCGCGTGACCCAAGATCCCAATCATACCTTTAGCTGAACATTACATTTAATAACGTGAAAACAAAAGAAGCCATTAAAATTTTTTTATAAAACTGGCCAAATATTGGTTCTGTAACCAGCAGGGTGATTATATAACAGAAACTCTGTTGAGTTCAGCAAAAAAATAAAAAATAAACTTTATAACCTAGTGACCTTCCTTTATTTATTGATAGCCAGTTTAGTTGCATATGACTCAGTTCGATGGACACCTTTTATCGCAGTAGCCTCGGTTATACTACCGACAATTACGGAGGTAGGTACAGATGCGAGCAGAATTAGCTGAACTTTATATTTGATTGTATTAAATAAAAATATTGACAAAACCAATTAAACAGAAGTAACTAAACTTTTAAAAATTGCACCCAATTTTGCTTTTAAAAACTCAGTTTTGTGACTATCGCCATACTAATGTATTGGATGAAAAGTGGCCTCAATTATAGGTTATAAGTTGAGGTCCTTTTCTGATCGCGTACAAAGTAGCGAAATTGAAAAATGTTCAATTTCGCTACTTTGTACGCGATCAGAAAAGGAGAAAAAACAGCCCTTGACGATTTTCTTACTATAATATACTAAATATAAACTTTATAACGTTAATAATCAAACAAATAAATTAATAATAAACATATAAGCATACTACACTACCTTATACTAACCAAAACAAGAAAACGCCGTCCAACTCGCAGCCGCGTGGCATAGTACCGAGAACAGTGGCGCTGTTGCCCCGCTGAATACATAGACTCAGCCGCTGGGCAAGATAGGCACCAGCTCTCAGGTCTCTTGAGGCGTGGACCAGTCTTGTGGAAATATCTTTCATAAACTTTTTTGTGTCAGACGACCAAGGGCCCATTGTCTCTACTGCAAGCGCCGCAAACTCGTGGCTTACTGAGAGCGACGCATATTTGCGGCGCTTGAGGAATTGAGCTTGCTCCGTCGCGGCTCCAGCTCTTGAAGACGTACCACGTATATGGGAAGGACCTAAGGTGTCTACACAGGTTGCATCCCATACCAAGGTACGCCCCAAGCACCAGGGCACTAATAATAGGTAATTGAGGGAAAGCTTATTGGAAGTTTGCAGAATATGCCGGGGTGGGTATGACGTCGGACGGATTTGACGTCACTGCCGGTATAATGCTGCTTTCTTGGCCATATTTCGACCCCACGACGTTGCTGTATACCACTTATCTTATAAAGTGAACCTGAAAAAGCATCACGCCAGCTACTGACGCTATGGGAATGTGATTGAGAAAGTAGACACTACCAATTTTCGAGCATTTTCGAAATAATTACACTTTCAAACAGCAGCGCACGCTACGTATGATGTTAGCTGCACGGGCCTTAGTTTTAAAATACAAATATCTACGTTTCCACAGAGGTGCGTTATTCGTTGTAGCCACGTCTACGCTAGATGACATTTTGACGCGTTTGAAGGTAGAAACTCAGCCGTTTGAAGGTTGAGTTTCTACCAGTAAGTGTAGAAGCCTAACGTAGTGATTGTGTGCTGTCTAGCGTACTCGAATAGAGCAATGTGGGTGCCATATTCGCTTGGTTTAGTGGGGAGTGTGCGTAGTCTGTAGTAACCGTGCGCTACGTGTACTACATTGGATGAGAACATTGTTACCACGTATATTTTCATATTTGTCAGCGCGAAATCATTACAGACAGCATAATCAAATGGAAGAGCAGTGGTATTTTCCAGTAATTTTCCATTAAAATACAGCATAGTCATTTTTATCTGCGATCAGTGCACGGTTCTTTGTCTCGTGATTTTATTTGCGCAGCCTACACAAGTGACCCTCGTTAGCTCATGCTCAGTGACTCTTGGAAGGAGTGTCTGATTTGCACAGAGGTACAATACTTGTGTCTCGTACATAGGCTGGACCTCGTTGGTTTTCTACCCCTAAGTGTGCGTGCGAAATCTAACTTAGCAATTATTGTGCGCTGCTTGTATAGCGTGCTCGAATCAAATAGAACGTCATTGGTACCACATTCGGAGCCACGCATGTAGCAACAACGTCACCGACTTTGTAGCGTGTTTATGGGTTACAGAACTCATTACATACATTTTCATACATCAAGCTAAATCATTCATTAGAGAGCACAATCGTTTTTTTTTAGAATCTCCCTTATATCTGCGTCCAGTGCACCGTATTAGCTTTGTCCCGTGATTTTATTTGCGCAGCCTACACAAGTGACCCTCGTTAGCTCATGCCCAGTGACTCTTGGTAGGAGTGGCTGATTTCGCAGCCACTGAGCCGGAACACTCCCTGGCCGGTATCGATACTGGCTTTCATTAAGCAATTTCTGTAGGGACGCGTGTAAGGCCTGAATTAGAGTTTAAAAAAATTGGTCTTTGTGAGGTGTTTAGCGTAGAGCTAACATGAGAAGTACAGAGTTACTAATGTTATTTTATTAGGTTTTTTTTGTGAAAGGAACTAAAAGGCAAACGACACAGACGAGGGGTCTGCAGAAAGGTAATCGAGTTTAATGAACCTGTCACTAATCACGATGATGTCTTATTGTGTTTAAAACATCGTTTTGTGCATCTGTACATCATGTACATCTTATGTGTTGGAGCGTACTGTTCATTGAAATAAAACCTTTTATTGTATTGTGGTCACGGGATGACTGAACACGGCAGCTGAGAAGGTGCCGAATAACGTCGGGAAAATAAAAAAAACCCTAAAAACCTAAAAATACGGACAATTACAACTTAGTTCGTGAAATATAGCGTTTGATATCCGTAAAAGTTATTTTATTTCATCGTTTTGTCTCTTTAGACTTCAATTAAATGACTATGGCAATAAGTGTATTTAATTTTGATCAAAGTTTGACTACTAATTTTCAAATATTTTGACATAATGTAAAATGGAAAAATATACTTATGATAAATTTTAAATAGAAAATTATTTGAAAAAAAACAACTCGGCCAAACAACAGAGCATTGGACCGGATTTCCAAAGGTCGTGGGTTCGAGTTACATCTGAGAATTCACTTGTGGCGGAGTTGATTTTTTCCAATATTTATCAACCAGTCAATATTTACATTTATGGCAATCCAGATGGATCAGATTATTTTGATTAAGAAATCACTCACTCGATCAAGATCTTATTAACTTGAGTAACTTTGCAAACTGAAGTATTTTACATTTGAATTCGAGTTTCGTATTTTACTATAGAGGTTACAAAACGAATGAACGAAAACCGATGCACTTAATATTACCATTTCAAACGTTGAACAATATTACATTCAGTCTATCATCTCATTATCTTATAAATTAAATGAAAATACTTACTTTTTACAACTGCACTTCCGAGCAAAACTGACAGCACTTAAATAACGAAACGCATTTTGTTCCAACATAAAAGTTCAAATAAAAAGGAAAAAAGAAAGAAAATACATTAATTTGAGACAACACAAGACAAATGAAAGGAAAAAATAAAAAAATAACACATTAAGTCAAAACGGTCCCGGCTCAGTATAATGCATGGTCTGGGACCAGTGTAACACACAAATAAACAGGTACAACAAAACAAGTATTAATGAAAAGTGGAACAGAAAATAAATCAAAATATAATAGAATTCCCTTATATTTAGGCTCAGATGGTACGTGTGAATGCACCATTATGAACTTGTTCTAAAGGCCCTGGAAGCCAATGCCGGTAACAAACTCACATTTTATGGAGCAAAACCAAAACTTGCTTTGCTCTTTACTTTATGCACTCTAAAGTGACCTGTGATAAAAAAAATCTATTAAAATGTTATTATGATAATTATAAAAAACTTTAATTGAAAAATACTAGAAGAAATCGACTCGACTCACAAGGTCCGATAGCACAATCGGGAGCGCAGAGCAGATCCGATTTCCAAAGAGTGCGGGTCCAAATACCGCCAGAGCGTAACTTCTTATAAGTTACTCTCCTCTGGCGGGATTTGTATCTTTTCAAATAAAAAATATATAATTTTTTATTAGAAAAGATACAAATCCCCTTTATTTTTTCATTTTTCATTTCATTTTCATAAAAAGTATTAACTCCCTCATAGTCCCATAATGGGACAAAATTCTTGGACCATGAGAAAACAGCGAATTTTCGTCGTATTTGTAAAAATATCTAGAAATCATAATTCCTAAACGGCACAGCTTTCTGCCTAAAGAAATAGGACCATTAAGTCCAACCACCGCCAATGACACGAAGGGATGTGCCACTCAAACGCAATTTTTCCCCACCCTATTACCGTGACTGTAAGTCGGAATTTATCGACACATCGATTAAATAAGGCACGCCTCGATGTTTACTCTCCTCTTTTACGCCATTTTTATGGCGATAATAAATGGGATTTAATTTAAAATTTAAGCGCCACCATTTATGGCTGAATCCCTGTCTATGGCAGATAGAAAAACTATACGGTCAGATAGTAAAGCAATCTTAGATGTTGTCCTCGAGAACTCCATTTTGTTTCAATTGAAATTAACTTCAATCGATCGTGAAATGGAGTTTAATTTATTTTCCAATTTTATCGGAATCTAGTTTGATAAAGATGATTGAAATCTGTGGGCCCAATTTGTAAAAAATTGAGATATTATTATGGTCTAAGAAATAAGTCATATCTTTTTAGCAACCACTAGAAAAATAGGTACCATTTTACCCGTGGTTTTATGCGCGTGGTTCAATTTCCCGTCAGAATATTGGAGCAAAAAATATTTTTTATCTCAATTCTTGGATGTTTCAAAACTTTAACATTATCAATATTAGTAGAATAATAGTTATTTGTTATACAATGCTGGAAAGTTGGTTATTAGCGGTGAGTTACCTCTATTGAAATCTGAGCAAGAGAAGGATTCTAGGATTGAACCACGAGCGTAGCAAATGGTTCAACGATTGAATCCTGAGCAAAGCGAGGATTTCAAAGGTACAAGACGCTAAAAACTTTTTCTGCCGAGCGCACAATTTTTCACACAATTTTTCACCTCACAACAGCGAGGAACATTTTATGGTTGTTTCCGCGGTCAACTTCCGGTAAAAAATAAAAAATAATATAAATAAACCAAAACGGAGTATTATAATTGATTTAAAGCTATTTAAAATAAGAATCAAATATAACAAAAAAGTCAATAGTGCGATTCGGAACGCATTATGACATATATTTTTAGGTATTAAATTAAAAAAGTACTTTGCCGCGCTAGGCCGCAAAAAGCGATTTTCTACGCCTAAACTGATTGACAAAACCTCCTTTTCAGAGCGTGTGAGGTGAAATAGTTATTTGTTATGCAAGGCCGGAAAGTTGGTTATTAGCGGTGAGTTATCTCTATTGAAACCTGAGCAAGTGAAGGATTCTAGGATTGAACCACAAGCGTAGCGTAGATTTCAAAGGTACAAGACGCTAAAAACTTTTCTGCCGAACGTAACACACAATTTTTCACTTCACAACAGCGATGAACATTTTAAGGGTTTTTCCGCGGTTAACACCCGGTAAAAAATTCTTTCAATCCTAGTACCCTTAGCTGGCTCAGATTTCAATATAGGTAACTCGCCGCTAATAACCAACTTTCCAGCCTTGCATAACAAATAACTATTATAGGTCAATTTCACCAGTTCCGTTTTTATTTTCTGAGAAAAGTATTTTGTAAAAAATCCATTCTACTTTTTCATTCTGAATGGGTTCGCTCTTGATCCTAGTCTAGCCTGGGGACTAAGCCAGGATCCACGGTGGAGCAAGCTAAGGGTTATAAATACTAAATATGAGCTGACGAACTTATATGGCTATAAAACTTATGTACGGTCCGGGAACTTCCCGGTTGACCAGAAGTTTTTCTGTAGGGAGTTTTATTTAAAAAAGTAATAGATATTTATATTCAAAAACTTATCATGACTGCAAAGTTTACTTAAAACATTAAATTACGAAGAAACTGAGATGATACTAAAAAAATACTAAATAATAATCATGCATCACCTCTCTCTCTCACACACAGACGAACACACACACGTACACACACACACACACACACACAATCACACACACACACACACACTCAAGCGCGCTCATTCATACAATGTATAAATAACTTATTTTTTTTTTAACATTAAATAGATATTAGTTATGATAAGATAATGTAAGATATGGAGGAGCGGATACTCTTGGCACAATTATATATATATATCGTCGTATCAGCCATATAACACCCACTGCTGGGTATAGGCCTCCCGTCTCCTGATGGCTGAGTCCCTTAGTCGCCTTGTACGACACCCACGGGATGAGAGGGGGTAGTGCTATTCTAAGCCGACACTGTGTAGTGTCGGTATATATATATCGCAAATTAACAGGTATTTCATTTAAGTAATAAATTGTTTCTTTATACTTAGTACTTTCCAACAAAACGTTTCCTGAAAAAACTACTGGTTAACCGGTAAGTTGCCGACTGTACTTATATAAATCTGAGGTACCAATATAGATGCTAATAGGTCACTTTCATGATAGCTCGGAGACGAAACACATCAAAGCGTCAACTTGTGAAGCGAAGTTCCACGAACGCGCGCGTATTTTCATGAATTCACGCAAAAACCTTCGTTATGTCACCACATCCATAAAAAAGGACGCCTTTTAAGCCCGTAAAAGTTGATTTATTTCAATCTTACTTAAAACTGGTAAGAATTTTATTCGTTCAAGTAAAAATATTCTGTAGCAGGAAACACCTCGGTGAACTGCAAGTCTATATTTTTCACGGCGATATCCAAGTTTCAGATAAGGCCCAACTTGACTCCACCCGTATCTAACTTCTCACCAAGATTATCTCTGCGGAAGTCGTACTACCTCAAAGGCTAGTATTACCTTTAATTTGCCTGCTATTTATAACAAATAATGTGTTTCAAAGAATTTAAATTTATTCATGAAATGATGCGTCGATTTAGTTACGGTACGCTAATGAGATTTTTTGCGCGGAACCCTACTCTTCTTTTTTTTAAGTAGGATTAAATTCTCCTTGTAACATTAGCTGTTTTCTATTGAAAGGCCCGTAAAAATCGATCTCATCGTATTAGGATTATGATGTTTAGCGGAACATAGTTTTTTCCAGAAGTTACTCTCCTTGTAACATCAGAGCTATTTTCTATCGAGAACCCCATAAAAGCTAATCCCGTCGTTTTGGTACTAGTATTATTTTGTACACCATAGCGTCGTTGAGGTAACAACACCTCCTAATATTTTTTTTTACCAAATCTTCCCCCCTACTAACTATATTTTTTTTATACTGAAATAGACGTAAAATCCATTTTGCGTGGACTATCCGGAATTGCTCTTTTAAAATAGTTAATAAAACTCTGTGGAAATAACAGCTATTTTTTATTTTATTTCGGACCTTGATCCATATCACAATAAACATACAAACAATTTTAATTACACTGTCATTCATACATTAAAAATTACATTCATCTATACTATAAGTCGTAGATAAACAATACAAACAATAAAATTTAAAAGTCATTATTAAATTACAAATTCATTATTACTTAATTTAAACTCTAAAATATTATTTTGATTATATGCTATGCTATATGCACAAGAAAATATTTACGTGTTCATAAGATTAATTCATAGAAAATGGTAGTTAGGAGGTATTGTCAGTTCAACGACGATAGAACGTTGTTGCGAAACATTGCAAGAATATGGCAGTAGGCCAGCCAACAAGAAACATTTGATAAAACAACGCGTTTGATGATTTCAAGCAAACGAACAAACGAACCTGCTAATTATGACAAAAGCATCTTATACTTATGTCGGTTCATCTGTCAAGCTCATCTGGCGTCATCGGACCGACGAGTCGGAATGATTCAATAAACAATATCAAACACGGCTGAGATCATCTCTCTTTGAAAATTGTTGATATAGTTCACGCTAAGTTAGATGTGGGGTTAAGAAATGTTTATGCTTGTTACATAAATTAAGATAAAGGAAGTATCAAATCAATGTGAATTTAAAAATGAGGCCGCATTTTTTTAACCGACTTCAAAAAAAGGAGAAGGTTATCAAGTCGACTGTATTTTTTTTTTATTTTTTTTTATGTATGTTCCATCATAACTTCGCCAGTTGTTAACAGATTTTTAAAATTCTTTTTTTATCTGGAAGAAAATGGTTTATGTGTGGTCCCATATAATTTTTACGAAGATCTGGCTAGTAGTTTTTTCATAATCCTGAAAAATATCAATCACCTTTTGGCAAGTAGTCGTATACCTAGATGACATAATTGTTGTGTATGGGCTGATTTTTAGTGTAAGTAA
Source organism: Chrysoteuchia culmella (assembly GCA_910589605.1). Taxonomy (NCBI): domain Eukaryota; kingdom Metazoa; phylum Arthropoda; class Insecta; order Lepidoptera; family Crambidae; genus Chrysoteuchia; species Chrysoteuchia culmella. The sequence continues at coordinate 1,531,775 of OU342646.1, forward strand.
CGGCACATAATGTAACAAAAAAATCTGAAATAAAAACATTTTATAAAAAAAATCAAACTGACTTCAAAAAGTAAAAAATAAAACTTTTGGAGTCGGTGCTAGTTAGCTAAGGCCAAAAAAAATATAGTTAATAGAAGTGCAATGTAGAATGCTTTGGCTGGCACCTACTCCAAAAGTTTTATTTTTTACTTTTTGAAGTCGGTTTGATTTTTTTTATAAAAGGTTTTTTATTGTATTATTTCTTAGTAAGTATTACAAATGTGAAAGTTACGATGTCTGTCACTCAATAACTCAAAAACAGCTGAACAAATTTTGATGAATAATTTGGTACATAGATAGTTCAAAGGCTGGATTAAACCCGGGAAAGGGTATCCTGCGGGTAAAACCGCTGGCAGCCACAAGTGATTCAATAAACAATATCAAAGACGGCCGCTTTAGCAATGGGGCTGGGATCATCTCTCTATGAAACTTGTTGAGATAGTTCACGCTACGTTAGATGTGGGGTTAAGAAATGTTTATGCTTGTTACACAAATTTAAATAAAGGGAGTATCAAATTAATGTGAATTTAAAAATGAGGCCGCATTTTTTTATTGTATTATTTCTTAGTAAGTATTACAAAAGTGAAAGTTACGATGTCTGTCACTCAATAACTCAAAAACGCTAAACAAATTTTGATAAATAATTTGGTACATAGATAGTTCAAAGGCTGGATTAAACCCGGGAAAGGGTATCCTGCGGGTAAAACCGCGGGCAGCCACAAGTGATTCAATAAACAATATCAAAGACGGCCGCTTTAGCAATGGGGCTGGGATCATCTCTCTATGAAACTTGTTGAGATAGATCACGCTAAGTTAGATGTGGGGTTAAGAAATGTTTATGCTTGTTACACAAATTAAGATAAAAAGAAGTATCAAATCAATGTGAATTTAAAAATAAGGTCATAACATATTTCTTTTGTCTTATTCTATAGTAAGTCCTATTATAAATATGAAAGTTAGGATGTTAAGATGATTGTTACTAAATCACGCAAAAGCAGCTAATCGAATTATAACTTTTTAATTTTGCATTTTACAATGCTATTTTTATGTGATACATCCCGTCAGGGCGACATGAGACTAGTTGCTTTTTTCTAGTATATTTTCTTGTTTAATATGTATCGCAGCTAATCGAATTTGTATGAAATTCATCTCTCTTTGAAACTTGTTGGAAAAGTTCACGCTTAGTTGAATGTTTAGGCTAAGAAATGTTTATGCTTGTTACACAAATTAAGATAAAGGGAGTATCAATATGAATTAGAAGAATAGGCCGCAGCATATATTTTTGGCATGTCTATAATTTCCTTTGTCCCGCTTCAATTGAAATTTAAATAAAGCAATTTTTTGATTATAATATTTTACTTAAATTATTATACTTATGATCTGACAAAATGTCCGCTTTTATGAGAGCAGTTCAAAATGATGTAGGTAGGTACTGAGTTTTATAGATATAAAAAGTATCCTATGTTCATAACCAGACTATCTACTATCTGTGTACCAAATTTCATCTAAATACGTTAAGAAGTTTCGGAGCCTATTCAATGCAAACAAACAATCAAATTATAACTTTTTAATTTTGCATTTTACAACGCTATTTTTATGTGATAAATATTAAACAAAAAAATATACTAGAAAAAAGCCACTAGCCTCATGTCGCCCTCCGTCCCGTCAGGGCGACATTAGACTAGTGGCATTTTTCTAGTATATTTTCTTGTTTAATATTTATCAAACAATTAAATCTTTCCTCTTTATAATATTAGTATAGAAATGATTTTAGCTTATTCCTATTTCTCATATATCACGAAATCTAAAATATAAAAATCATAGCTCTTATATCAAAACATTTTAAATACCTTGTAAAAATATTTCTCAACGAAACTGCTTTATCAAAGTACTTACTTATACCCCGATTCTTTGTAAACATTACCTTTTACTTAAAGACCTTCCTACACGGTCCAGTCCATTTGCTCGAATGCAATTTTCCCAAGCCACCGCTTTAGAGATTTCTTAAGGTTTTCAGAACGGACTTTTCTGGTTAAAATATAGATGAGTCGGTTTCCAGGGACGAACAACGGCACTCGCGTGCAAACATTATGTGCAACGTGACTTGCACATATGAAGACGTTATGGCACTGGAAAGGCATTGAAACTTTAAAATGCGTCATATTATGGCAACTATGAGAATACGGTATGTGAGACAATAGCAGCAGAGCAAATATAAGTGCGATAGCAAGAGCCTTAACTGGACACTGCAAACGAAAAAGGCAACAATTTCACATGAAATTAAGTGACACTGACGTTTGCCGTCACTGCGGATTAGAGAGAGAAACACCCAAACATCTCCTATATGACTGCGGACACCTAATTCACAAACGCAGTATCCACCTGGGCCGGCATATAACTGGAACTAAAATCTCTCAGAGCTAGGAAGATATTAGACTTCCTGGAGGCCGCCAGGCTAAAAGAGATACTATAACAAGGTGGCGAGTTACAATAGATCTTATAGGTCGCAGTGACTACAGTTCCAACTGGAGCTGCATAGCCCCTATATCCAAAATTAAATCTTAATGTGAGACAACTGATACTTTCCAAAGTAGTAGAGATTGTACTAGAACTTTTAGGTGATAGGGTCTACAAAACTAATTATACATAGATTGCGGTGGATCGCACCTGCTCCGCTGCAGGCGTGCCGGGCACGTGACGAGCGGGCTTTGGCGCACCTTTCAACTGCTTATGTTTTAAAAAGATTTCCTAATGAACCTGCACGGTGGCGATAAAATGGCTAAAGCGAAGAATTTAGAAAAAAAAAACATTGGATACGTTGTCGTCTTAACTTGCCTGAGACAATAATCTACGTTGTATGTTAGACGATCATATTATCAAAACTGTGTTCTGAAATTACAATAAAAATATAGAAAATTAACACCAAAATCATCTTTATTCAAATATCGCACTTTTGAATCGTCAAAATTTTCCTACGAGAAAATAAGATTTTTATCGAAGCCAGAAAATACCTCATCACTTTTATTAAAGTTTAAACAAGACGCAATGGCAATGTAAAACCAAAGAAGTGTTTTTTAATTTTTATTTTGGACGAGCATCTAAGTATGATAGAATAATCCTACATCACTTCAAAATCCTTACCGAAAAGGCCTTCATTCCTCACTTCAAGAGGATACTAAACCCTTTATGTATTACCTAATAAACACGCTCCGAGCTCGTCTAAATCTTAGCCTGTCCCGTCAAGTCCCGGCTCGGGACATGCCCGGAGTGACGGCGATAAATAAACCGAGTGACGTCACGGACGCGGAGATATGCGCTTCCTTGCTGATTATTATAAATCCGCATGAATGAGATACGCTGAGAAAACCTTAAAATGGCTGTAGCTCGGGGAATATTTTATTTAGTATTCTAGCATTTTACAATTCTTTTTTATGTGATTTTAAAAAAACAAGAAAAAAATTAGGTAATATTTTTTTATTAAATGTCGCTCAGACATAGACGGGACGATTTATTTTAAAATTCAATATTAATCTATTATTTGATATTTAGTTAGTAAAACGTAATTATCAAATCGTAGATAAAGTACAATTACAACAGTTGTACAAGTATTATAACTTTTTTTGCAGATATTTTAACAGGTTCCCGTCCCATGAATAACATCTGATACACATGACACTCTCTACCAACACTGGCAAATTCATGAATCAAATATGAACCAAATTTATTATCAAATATATGAATTACAAAGACAACAAAAATTATTTATTTTCGATAAAAATATTTGCCACAAAAATACCTCGGATGTGCTTTCAAATAATATTATCTAAGCAAGCAGAAGCGAAATTGAAGAAAAAAGCGCAAAAAAAATGCTGGACATTACGCAATGAAAAATGTATGTTATATGGGGACAGGGTTATTCAGATGAGGAAACATTTTTATTTTGGACTAGTTGATTCCAGCGACTTTGTTCGCGTGGAATTCTAGTATCAGCTTTTGCATCCGTCGACATCGAACGTGGTAAACTTTTATTTACCTTCACAGCATGGAGGTACTCCCAGTGTTATTTTTGTACCATGTAAAAAAAATGTCCCATACACCGATTTTTATATTATGTCAAAAGGAAATGCCCATCACGCTAAACAACTATATGTCGCCCTGACGGGATTTGAAATGAGACAAGTTGTTTTTTTTCTAGTATATTTTCTAGTTTAATATTTATCACATAAGAATAAGATTGTAAAATGCAAAATTATAAAGTTATAACGCTAAACAACTTTTGCTAAAACAGACACTCAGTTACACAGTCACATTAGTTTTTGGTAAATATATTCAATGTACAGAAATTTTAATTTAACAGTTTTATTATATGTATAGGAGATAATTTAGTCGATTTAATTTCTCGGTTGCGTTCCTGTCATATTTCTCTGGCAGTGAACCTGTGTTGGTATCTTCTTTAGATGAACGAAAAAGAACAAAGCATATAAGTACATGTTCTTTTTGGACTAAATTGGCAATCGGGGTTCAATCTTGGAAAAAAGATATATACTTAATCCGACAGACATTTCAGTATAACAATATAAATACTAGAATTTACGAAATGAAATAACGCCCACGTGCCACAAAAATAGTAGATACGTGGGCTATCCCATCACGTACCGGCTTGATGACATAGTTAATTTTAAACTCTACTTTAGTCATATTATTAAGTTAAAAATAATGATCCTATTTTAAGTATCTTATATTTCATCCGCCGGGTGTGCAAAACAGCGTCCTATCAAATAATATTTACACTACAAATTGTAATGCATACTTCTCAACAGGTCGCACATGTCTCAGCTAAATTGAACCTTATTATACGAGCAAAAGGGTTGTAATGGCCACCAAGTTTCCGAATTTAGCAAACGAGAATGTTATTTCACCTCGTATGACCTCACATCGAGTATGGAGATGTATTCTGTTATTCTAGACGCGCTGTGGAAAGTCGCTTTACTGACGTTTACAAGTAGGTATGAACTTACATTATACTTACGTACATCTTATGTTTTGGCGCGCACTGTTCATTGAAATTAAAAACTTTTTACGGATATCAAACGCGCTATATACGAACTAAGTTGTAATGGTCCGTATTTTTAGTTAAGAGCCATGCATAGTTTGGAAATGAGCATTTGGGGCCGATTTCACAGATAAGAAGACTTAAGAAAATGACGACTTAGGAAGGTGACCACCTGTCACCGAGCGAAATGTTGGACTGATAAGTATAAGTTCTGGATAGTTTATCTGGCAGATAATTTTGATAGTTGTAATATGAAATATATGTCAAATTATCTACCAGATGAGCTATCCAGAACTTATCTGTCAGTGGTGAAACCAGCCCTTAGTCTATAAATGTTAAAACTAACGAACGGGTCTTCTTATCGGTCAAAGTATTATTTTATTATTTTTGTCATTAATACTATTTTGACATTAATAAAAAGTGTTTTGTTTTGATTATTATTAATTCGTTCAAAACCATAATACAATTATATAAGTATAACCATTACATGCATAGTTAGACATTTAATATTTTATTAGAAATCAGCAAGTAGGTAGTTTAATTTTTTTTTCCTTGTGTTGTTTTGTTTTTATAACTTGTAAGTTGTAAGCAATATTTGCATGAATGTGTTATGGGTCAAATATGTGAAACTATAATGAATTATGACATCAATTGTACCAAGTTTGTGGCAAATAAATGATTTCTATTTCTAAAGTGATTTCGAATTGGAAGAAGAATGGATGAAAAATTGGGCACCAAAGTTAATTCGACATCACAAATAAAAACATTTTATAAAAAAAATCAAACCGACTTCAAAAAGTAAAAAATAAAACTTTTGGAGTCGGTGCCAGCCAAAGCATTCTACATTGCACTTCTATTAACTATATTTTTTTTTGCCTTAGCTAACTAGCACCGACTCCAAAAGTTTTATTTTTTACTTTTTGAAGTCGGTTTGATTTTTTTTATAAAATGTTTTTATTTCAGATTTTTTTGTTACATTATGTGCCGTTACTTACACAAAAAATCAGCCCATACACAACAATGATGTCATCTAGGTAGGTATACGACTACTTGCCAAAAGGGATTGATATTTTTCAGGATTATGAAAAAACTAATAGCCAGATCTTCGTAAAAATTATATGGGACCACACATAAACCATTTTCTTCCAGATAAAAAAAGAATTTTAAAAATCTGTTAACAACTGGCGAAGTTATGGTGGAACATACATAAAAAAAAAAAAAAAAAATACAGTCGACTTGATAACCTCCTCCTTTTTTGAAGTCGGTTAAAAATGATGTGTAGACTAGCCACTGTAAGTAAGCCTACGTTAATCTTCGTCTTTTCAACTAACTCTATGGCAAAAATCAAATTGAATGGTTGCTTAGTTAGGGCATGAAAGGACAAACAAACACACTTGCGCCTCTATAATATTAGTTAGGATGAATACTTTTAGATATATTTCAGTTTCTTCGGTAAACGCGTTGTTATTACAAAATTAGATGAAATACATCGATTCTCCAGACATCATCATTATTATAAAAGCAAAATTCATTTATCTTCTTTTCTCTGCACTCGCACAATGTTCGTACGCTGTTTTCTTTGTTTTTGCTGGTAACACAGCGGCCATTAATATTGTCTACTCCTCTGTTCTTACATCTATCTCGTAGAACCCAAGTAGCTGATTTTATAGATTACAAGTGAAATTACTTTTTATTTTACGACTTTCATATGTATTTATATTCTATTTAAGCAGTTGACGTCTGATTTCTTTATCTTTTAGTTAGTTAGGATATTTAAAGGACATTTAAGTGGCGCCCAACGTGGGGCTTTTTATAAGATCAATAAAACTATATTTTTTATATATTTATACATGTTATTTGGAACTAGAAAGTGTACAATTATCTGATAATACCCATAGTGACAGTCATGAAGTGTGTAAAACTATGGACTAATGTCATGGATAAACGGACGGTTCAGACAATTAGCGAAGTTACCAGACTTCGAGTAACCGCTCTATAATTTATTCATCGGCATCCATCATCCGTAGGGCGGTTATTTGTCCTAGGGGAAGGACTTAGACTTGCTGAAGACAATTAGGGAACAAGTGCTATCTTAACTGTTTAGGTTGCAGATTGGTTTACATAATTTTCTAGATCTCGATAATACTGGAGCTATGTGTGTCACCTGAGTTATTATTAAACAGTTTTGTCTTGCTATATTGTACCTACATAAGATTTTAAGGGAACAATTAGGATATTATAATTTTATTTCAGAATTGAAACAATTTAGTGGCTATCTTATATTTGTAACGAATATTCGTAACAACAATATTTGTGATAAATATACATATAAATGGTTTATAAACTTATATTTACCTATCGTAGGTATGTATGTAAAACATGCATAATCAAAGTGATGTCAGCCTCAGAAATCGATATGGTTATATAATTTATTCATCGGCATCCATCATCGGTGAGACGCATTATTAGTCCCCGGGTGGGCCTCAGACTGGTGATTACCCGGGCCCCAGTGCCCCGGTATCCGGACTTTATATTTTGATACTGAAATTAAACTTGAACTACCACTAGATGTGTTGCGGATTTTCTTTATAATTATTGTTGATGACATAGTTTTCGAGACTCGTATTACGTAGCAGTTCATCGAAAGTATTTTTTTTTTATGTTTATATTTAACCTTTGTAGTAGTTGATGCTGGTTTAAGTATTAAAAACATATCAGATTGTGTAAAAGTTTACCGTTAGTTACTTCGCATAATCAAGTTTTTACACAACATAATCCTGCACTTTTGAAACATGAACAGCTTAAAACTTTCAAAAAACAGTTTTCAAACTACGGAGCATAAATGAATTACTTCTCCGTGGTGACCACACATATTAAATATTTATGCGATACCCGACAATGGGTGTGCCACCGAGCTAACCAACAAACTTCCGCAGTTATATTAAGGTGCTACAAAATGCATAGCGCCAATGCACAGCAGGTCAAGTGTACCCTGGTGTTAAAGTTTGCCTCGTTTAAAGATAAATTTGTGTTGTACAGTTGACCGCGCGTGAAGTAATCCGATACTGGTCGGTCATTATGTTGAATTTTTTTTTTGTACCAATATTTGCGATAGAAAGTAAGGTTGCAATTTACATAGAAAAAAATAAATGGCAACTTATTAAACTGTTGGTACTCTGGCACACCCAATTGTTGTCGTCACCCACCTTTAAACTGATGTAGGCTCTTAAAATTATTATATTTGCGTGGCGTCGGTTTTGGTATTTACTTTGCCATTCTTTGAGAATTTCAATGGACCGTTTATTTAGCAGTGTACTTGCTTATTTACTGGACTACCTAATGTAGTGTGCAACTTGCATACTTGTCTTGGTAGCTTAGCTATTTTGAATTTGGTTTTCTAGAGATTCATTTATTTTATTTTTTTCACTATAGACTCAGAAAATGAAAAAAAATATACATTTGATTACGCTACTCCGAAGCTTTTAAGTAGTGACTGAGTTTAGAATAAGTAAGTTTGTACCGTAGTTTAATATTTTCATAAAACCGTTACTTTTTATTATTAAGCTAAGCTCACAATCGAGTAAGCACATACGCACCATTACTTCTTCTTAAATTTTATTTTATTTCGCATAAAGCTAAAATTCTTAAACCAAAAACTTTGAAACTATGAAAACTTTCAAAATTGTGTGACGGGGTAAGTTGAATAACGTAAGTGCAGAAAATTTAATACTAAAGCACACACACTGGTTTTCCTTAATATACAAAATATCAAAGTTCTGCAAATGCACCTTCTAAAAATGCAGTTAAGATTCAATTTACGAAATCACGTAGTGAATTAAACTGTGCACAACCAGCCAGCTGGAGACTTCAAATATTATCTTTAAAATAACATGCACACGGGAGCAAAATTTTTACGAACTCAGCAAACAGCTAATGAGGCCTAAACTGTTTGCCAGTTCACGGCCCGGTGCCCGGCCGGGCGTTTCGACGAAAGACTGAATTCTCGGTTGATCGCAACTCCGAATGTGTCTTGAAATTGTTTATTATTTTGCCCGAAGGGTGATCAATCATTCTTTTTGAAGTTTCGTTGACATAAGTTTCGGCGGTGAATAAATTAAACGAAACGCTCCGTTTGAGTGTGCGGTGAGTTTTTGGTTGAATTTTTGTATGAAAATATACTTAGTCTGTAATCCTGGGAAGTATTGGGTCTTTTTATTTTATGTGGTCTTTTGGGAGTTACTAAAAATAAAGAAAATAGCTGTGACGTTATCAATACTACCGTTTTAGATTAATTATTTTGTTTCATTTATTTTTAATTCCGATATTTCCTTTTACTTTGAAACACTAATTGACCATTGGAAATACAAAATAAATGTAAAAAAAAATCAGTTAATAAAAAGGCTTTAATTACTTACCTACATTAAAGAAAAAGAAATTATTTCAATAAAAATAGGTCTGATATGTAGGTTCGAACAACGTCGTTGCGAAGTACGCTGTCGCGAAAATATGTTCAAGTGGTACAGATGATAAAGATCACACTGAAAGAAATAAAATCATGAAATTATACTTAAGTTCGACATACGAATTTCCGTATGTTTTTATCGCTCAACCGCAATGAGTGCCTTCACCCACCCGTTGCAGTCGAGTGAAACAAGCGTGCGACGCGTGACTTAAGTCGCTTGCGTGTGACTTTAGTCATACGACCGATTCAAAAATAGTACTCCTGGATCCAAGATTTAATAATATTTTTCTTAATTCACTTCTCTAAGGTCCGAGTTTACCAAGCCTTCCTATTTTATTGTCTCTTAGAAGCCATCATATCATAAGAACGTTTTGTTTACGTTTTGTTTTTATTGAAGTTGTAACATTCTGATACACTTCACACTTTGGAGGTGATAATTGAGAGAAGACGTCACATAAATTCCGTCAAAAAACAAGCTGACTTTAGCAGCGAATACTGCGCTAAAAGATGGCGGTAGGACCTGGCTAATTGCCTAATTTTAAAATCTATCGCAATCCCTTTCAATTCGTCATTTCAAAGATATTTACATACTTCAGGCCGTCACTATTTGACATTTGAAACGCGTTTTGAAAGATATGGAATATACGAAATTGAACTATCTAAGCAAAGTGGCAGACGAAAATATCACAATCACAGTATTGTGATTGTGATACTCTGAAAGGGATTGTGATAGATTTTGAAATTAGACAATTAGGGGGCTGATTGACCGACCGACTAGACCGACGGTTAAATTTTATTGTATTTCACTCGTTTGTTTGAAGTTTTAAAGGACAGAATGATGTTTTAAACAAAGGCAATCTAATGAATAGTTTATAAACTCGGCTCTTAATATAGAAAACTATAAAAACAATGTTTTGACGACCTCCGTGATAGAGTACGTACAGCAGTTTCAAGGTGTCGTTTACTCCCAGGTCCTGGGTTCGAATCTCGGTAGGGGCAAATATTTGTATGATGAATACAAGCATTTGTACCTGAGTCATGGATGTTAAGGTGGTACGACTTCCATACAAACAAACATTGCACATTAATTGGTTCATCATACATTAATAATTCATAAATACATGTGCAACTAACTCGTTTCAGTTATTTCTTTGCGCGAAATTATAAAAAAAAATACTTTCACACATGAGCTATATAAATGCGATTGGTCACACACATATACGTTTGACGACCTGTTTGGCGCAAGGGTACTAACCCCACCTTCTGCGCCAGAGGTCCCGGGTTCGATCCCCGGACAAGACAAATATTTGTGTGCATGAACATGTCTATTTGTCTTGGTCTGGGTGTTTAATATGTATATTATGTATGTATTTACAAAAAAAAAGTATATAAGTATGTTTATCCGTTATCTAGTATCCATAACACAAGTTCTTCATGATACTTAACGTGGGCTAGATAATTGGTGTGATTGTATGGAAATATTTATTTATTTATTTATTTATTTATATACGTAGAATTATTGAAATTATAAGATATTAGTATATTCGTGTTTTATGTATGAAAGTGCAATTTTTTTATTATTTCGCGCAAATAACTAACTGTAACGAGTTAGTTGCGCATGTATTTATGTATTATTAAGGTATGATGAACCAATAATTGTGTAATGTTTGTTTGTATAGAAGTCGTACCACCTTAATTATATATTTCTACAAATAGATACTTATACAGTCGTGGTCCAATAGTAAATTTTCATACAATCGAAGTAACTTTGTAGCCTTGGTTCTCTGCCAAAGATTGATCGAGATCTGATCTGATAATGGCCATCTAGGGAGTGAATGGAGGAGATCCAGATTGCTATTCACACCCAACTGGTCTGATCAACATTCTAAAAGATGTAGGAATCAGAGTTTTTAGTTATTAGTACCACGATTGTATAAAAATCGTCTGGTGTCGTTAATTATGTGACTACCACTGTATGAATATGTATAATTATATGTATTAATACCGTTACCCGTATCCCATAACACAAGCCTTAGAGCTAGCGCAGACGACGGATAACGGAGGACTTTTTGTCCGCGACACGTCTTTATTGTTAACCAAATAAGATTCAACTTAGATCTCGTATATCCGCGAAAAGTACGCGATAGTCCTCGTTATTTAATCAACTTTATGTTCTTAGTAATAACGTAGTGTCGCGGACAAAAACCCCTTCAATGTCCGTCGTCTGCGCAGGCCATTAACGTAGTGCTTACTTTGGGGCTAGGTTAATTGGTGTGAGTGTAAAAAATATTTATTTATTTAATGTGAAGACTCACGATTCTCGGTTAGCATAGCGTGTGAAATCAGCGCATGACATGAATCTGTAACAAAAACAAATTGTATTAAGACCAACTGATTAACATACATTTTTTTAAGAGCAACGGGAAGACTCTTAGCCTTCGTCATACCTGATATTAAGTACTATAAGGCTGAATCCTCAATCACTGAGGAACTGGCTATCTTATCTCTAACTTTCAGAACACAAAAATGCTGAAAACATTGTTGTTATGGGTTGTCTGACAGAATAAGATGGTGGTAGCTAGACAGGCGGACTTACAACAAGTTCTACCACCAACCTTTAAATCCATACATAGCTAAATTCTATCAATAAAGAATGAACAACATTGTCAACATAACATAAGGAAGGATTGGGGCCAATTCTCATGCAATAAAAGAAAGTTAACAATCGTTTTTATTAAAAAAATATATTGTTTTTTTTTTTTAGATCGCATGAAGATTCGGACTGGGACTCAGTGCCTCAGTATGGGGACATTGGAAATGTCTGATTATGATAATTGGCCGCCCCAAGACCGAAAATGCTAAGTATATTATTATACTTAAATTTCTTATCTATGTATGTATCTCTTCAAATATACCACAAACAGAACGGAGTGTTATCTATGTCATAAATTTGATGTTATTGAAACGGAACTATTCTGCGTGGGTACGTAAATGATGCATTGATATCCTTTTGTAACTGCCTTATCTAATGGAATGAATATGACAATTCATTATTGTCGCCATTGTACAATTTATGACTATCAATTTATTGAAATCAGTATTTTATGTCATGTATACTTCACTACATACTATAAAACAAAGTCGCTTCCCGCTGTCTGTCCCTATATCCCTATGTATGCTTAGATCTTTAAAGCTACGCAATGGATTTTGATGCGGTTTTTTTTAATAGATAGAGTGATTTAAGAGGGAGGTTTATATGTAAAATACATGGTGTCGAATACCACATTACACCGAAGCGAAGCGAGGGCGGGTCGCTAGTCTATACTAATATTATAAAGAGGAAAGATTTGTATTTTTGTATGTAACGAATAAACTCAAAAACTACTGGACCGATTTTGACGAAATTTGGTATAGAGAATCCTTAGACCCCAAGTAGTAACATAGGCTATAAATGATCCCAAAATTCCCACGGGAACGGGAACCACGCGGGTGAAACCGCGCCCGGCCTCTAGTAATATTATAAAGAGGAAAGATTGTTTGTTTGCATTGAATAGGCTCCGAAACTACTAAGCGGATTTGGATGTTATTTGGTACACAGATAGTAGATAGCCTGGTTATGAACATAGGATACTTTTATCCCGATATTCACACGGGAACGAGAACAACGCGAGTGAAACCGCGAGCGCTCGCTAGTACTTTATACGTCGTCAACAGATTTTTGAACTTTAGAAATAAGTTAGTATTGCTTTTTTTTAATACACAGGAGATTTAAATATCAAGTCCCTCAAGTCGTTTAGCCATCTGCAAAAGCATGGAAATAAAATATAGTTTTTCGTACCACTTGCTCAAAAAATTGATATTCTATGCCACAAAAAGCGAACATAACAATAGTCATTTTTAATCTGTTAAAAACAGTTAAATAAAATAGTACTGAATTTCATTCATCCTCTAGGGGGAGAATGTGACTTAAATTTGGAATACTTACCGAAATTTATACTGAACTACATCCGTGTTTACACCATTGAGTTTGTATATAAAGCATTACACATCTTTTTGAAAAAGGAATACGCATTTATTATGCAGTTATGATTATTAAATAAAATTACGAAAACCGACGAGGCCGTATGAGCTTGATGCCTTTGCTTTTCCGACAAAAAAAATATTAGTCTAGGAATTTGCCGCGTTTTTGTTTTCTTCAAATACATCTCATATTATTATTGTGTTAATTTTTTCGCAAATTGTACGAAAAGTAGAGTATTTTCCTAGGTGATAAAGCTGTCTTAGTCTTGGGTGAACTTAAATCCCTCGCTACACTCAGGACTGGTCTTAAATCCCTCGCTTCGCTCGTGATTTAAGTTTTTAACTCCCTCGCTACGCTCGGGAGTAAACCTCGAGTCCTTCGTTACGCTCGCGATTTAAATCGTCACCCGCGACAGAAGACACTGCTTTATCCCCTTGGTTAATAATCTACTATTTAGGTAACTACTGATTATGCGGAACATGATAGAAAAAACAAATGAATAACTGCTGTAAGCTTTAAGCTCTATGGCCAATTTAAAGTTCAGTTTTAACCAAAAAGCTTGGCCAAACTCTAACCAACCAATACAATAAAAGCTTGCATAAACGTATGTAAAGTACGCATATATTAATAAAACATAACGTTGTATTCATTTCTCCCACAAACATAATGCTTCGCCATCAAATCCCCCTCAATGGCCGACATATATATTATTATATCTGTTCCCATTTCCTATAACCGAAGCATGCAAAACAGATAACCAATAAGCAATTCAAATATCCGTTATATGTTCTGTGTTTGTATGTTGCTAGCACAATAGTGGAATGATAATAGCTCTGTTACAAGCTGATATTGCGACTATATTGATATGTCACGTAATCCTAATAATGTACAAGTATAATAAATATGAAATTCTGTTGCTCATTGCCCAAAACAGCTGAACGGGTTTGGGTGCGGCATAGAAATAGTTTTATAGCTTGGATTAAAACTATTAGAGGAATTTAATTCTGATTGCAATGTCCCTTACGGATATTGACAACCAAGCTACCACCATCTTATCTAAGTCTGATGATAACAACAATATGTTCCGGGAGTTAGAGATAAGATAGCCAGCCCCTCAATAATTGAGGATTCCGGGAGAGGCTCGCTTCCATCTTTAGCCTTATCAATACTCATCATCAGGTATGATGAAGACTAAGAGTCTCCCCGTTCAGGCAGAAGATCGTAAAGCAAGCTATATCGGCTTCTTATACGATGCTGCCTGTTGACCACGACCACTCTGACAAGAGTGATACGACTGAGAAGAATGGATATTCGGAAAATAACCACCGGTTCCAAAAATAAGTACCCGTAGATGTATAAAATACTTATCTGTAATATTAAAGAACTTTTTTATCTCTACTATAAGTAGTTGTAGGAATCTTCATTACAAATACCTTTTTCTACTGTTGTACGAAATAAAAACAGTTGTTTGCATGCATTATAGCTAAGTGCAAAAAAATTACATGAAAGAGTAATTTAGTGGTAGTAGGTAGAACGATTACGCTAGAAAATCCTTACGAAAATTAATGAATTGCTTTCGTATGAACAAACAAACTAAAGAACGTTTTCTTCACCATACTTAACAAAAATAAAAAAAACCGTATTCAGTTTTTTTATGAAGTACTGGGAGACTCTTAGCCTTTACCTGATGTTAAGTATTGATAAGGCTGAAGAAGCGAGCTTCTCCCGGAATCCCCAATCACTGAGGAACTGGCTATCTTATCTTTAACTGCCGGAACACAACAATGCTGAAAACATTGTTGTTATGGCGTCAGACTTAGATAAGATAGTTAGCTAGCCAGGCAAACTTACAAAAAGTTCTACCACCAACCAAACCGAATACAATATGTACCCCCGCTGGGTATTAAACCCGGTACCCCTGTTTCTGATACCGGTGGTTGTACCACTAGACCACAGAGGCGGTTGAAAAGTTTCAGTGGCACTCGTAAATTACGTTTGAAATAGTTCACGAAAATAGTTTGCAACTGCGTTAAAAAAACTGAAATTCCACCGTTTACAGTGTGGACTATACAAGGCCGGGAATTTCAGTGTAACCTGCACTATGAAATCTTTCTGCTACGTGAAAGGATTGGCCAAAGCTTGCTGAACAAACATTTTTGCTTTCAACTAAAACGGTTTCGTGTGAAAGAGGTTAGGTGATACTGTGGTACCGAAATATCATTTAAAAAATCAATATTTACTCTTTCGAAGGTTTTAAGGTTAATTTACAATTATAAGACTGAGAATAAAACAGTAATTTATTTATTTATTTGGATACAAAAACATAGTGATAGCAAAACCAATACAAACAGATAAATAATTATGTTAGGCTGCAACTCCACAAGTATGCGTACACAGCATGACAGACATTTAACACCAAAATTCGCACGCTAAAATATAAAATTGATAATAAAAAATTAATAATAATAATACGCTGAGAAAAAGAAACTTAAGATAAAATAATAATAATAATAAAAAACAGACAGCGATTTGTCATAAATACTAGAAACAAATATACATTTAAATTAACGAGTTTCTTGCCGATTCTTCTCTTTACAAAGTAGGGCTATGCGATCCGATGGCGTAGCTTCTCTGACATTCACAAGTGATAGTATACTCGATTAAATGTTTGCTGCATAAATGCTTTAATATGGAGGTTGTATTTTTCAGCTTCTAAAAATTTTGAGGATTATCATTTTTCTCTAAGTCACTTCGGAGACCAGTATGTTACAAGAAAGTCAGAACTGACGAAGGTATATTTAAAGAGACATTATCGCCATAACAAAAAACAAATGCAAATCTTCCGCACCAAGCCTTGAACTGGCTACAAAATAGTTGTTACACAGGAGAATTTTGTATGGATTGAAAAAAGCAAATGATACAATGCCTGATGAGTTTGAGATGCAAAAACAACAGCTGCATATAATATTGATGATCCTAAAGTTTTGAGTCATGAAATAAGTTATAAGTAAATATACAGCTGTACACACAACATCGTAACTTCAATTTGACCTACTTTTGTGGGTCTATTCGATGAACATATGTAAAAAAAAATATCTTATGTTTCGGATGAGATTTTTCCCAAACTTTGTGTTACCCTCAGCCAACTAAGGGAGCTCACGCGTTAAATTAAACCGGAGTCACTTTAACTTGCCAACCTTCAGAATCGTGTATGAAAATTCTTATATCGAACAGAATGGTTTGAGGACACATATAAATACTGTTTGTATATTAATAAGTTCCTTTACTTCGAGATAGGAGTTGAATTACAGCTAGTTTGACCGTTTATTAATTCTAGCCTAAAGTCACTGTCGAAAGAAAATACTAGTCACATTAAAAAAAATGTGCTTAATAAAAGAGAAATAAAGAAAATTACGTAATATGCTTATTCAGGCTGAACATCTCTTTTTTTTTTTTCTTTTTTTTAAGGGGCTTTAAACATATTAAGGTTATGTCAGCCCCATCATAGCCTTATTTACTTCTTTAACTAAATTATTCTATGAGATAAACTATTTAAGGAAACAATAGAGTTTTCTGGAATCGTCACTTGTGGGGGAAGAAAGAATTTCATGGAACATGTTTACATTTTTCACATTTATGTGCATTTCTTCAATTAAATGTCGTCTTGTGCTCTCGTTCTGGACACATTCCACCAGCAAATGGTGGACGTCTTCTATTACACCGCAGGTATTGCAATTTGGCGACTCTGTTTTCTTCATCAAAAAGGCCAATTTGTTCAGGGGAATGTGCCCAGATCGAAGCCTTAAAGCTATTTTGACGAGACTGAACATCTCAAAAAGGCGTTTTCGGTACTGTTACGGTAAGTAGGTGGCTTTATAGTTATTGTTGCTCGGCAGTGTAATAATAATAATAACACTTTATTGCACATAAGAACAAAGAGATATCAAATAATTTGTGAAGGTCATTTTTAAGTTTACGACCCTGTAGGAAGTACTTTTAGGGAGAAAATAACAGCTTTTGTAGAGTTTCTGGCCAGTACTTCTCGATATAAGGTCTCTTTGATGTTCAAAAGTGCTTTTCAGCATCAATATTTAATCAATTAAGTTTTCAAATCATAAAGTACTGAGATATTTGCGTAAACCAAGTACTCAGATTTATATTTGGTTTACGCAAATATGATCACGTTTCCCATTTTCGATATAAGCTCAAGTGGCTACCCGTTAGGCTTCGCCAGAATACTCATTTGCTGTCTCTCCTCTACAACATTCTGTTCAATCCTTCTTACCCGTGCTATCTGAAAGAGCGATTTTATTACCTCTATTGTTCCACTTCCCATTAACTTGGGTCATCTGAAAATCTGAGTCTCCTTATGCCCGTCCATCGGACCTCCTTTTATGGCAGTTCCTTTACTGTTCAGGCCATCCGACTGTGGAATTTACTGCCTGTTCAGATAAGACGGGCTCAGTCTCTGGGCGTCTTTAAAATTGAAGTGAAGAAATATTACCTTTCCCTATAAAATATACCTATTGTTCATCGGTTTGCAGAATAGTATTATTGTATAATATTTAATGTTTATGTAAGTTTATAACTTTATGTATATATTTATAAATAAATAAATAAATAAATATTTCCATACAATCACACCAATTATCTAGCCCATGTTAAGTATCATGAAGAACTTGTGTTATGGATACTAGATAACGGATAAACATACTTATATACTTTTTTTTTGTAAATACATACATAATATACATATTAAACACCCAGACCAAGACAAATAGACATGTTCATGCACACAAATATTTGTCTTGTCCGGGGATCGGACCCGGGACCTCTGGCGCAGAAGGTGGGGTTAGTACCCCTGCGCCAAACAGGTCGTCAGTTATGTTTATTTGTAACAAATATTTATAATTGTGATAAATTTTTAAATAGAAAAATATTGAAAAAAGACATCTCGGCCACAAGTGAATTGTCAGATGGGAATTCACTGGCCGAGTTGTTTTTTTTTCAATATTTTTTTATTTATAAATTTATCATAAGTATAAAAATAGCATTGAAAAATGCAAAAAATCAAAAATCATAAATTTATAAATGTTTCCGTCCATTACTATAAACCCTGCTTGCATTTTTTCTGACAATCTCACTATACTGTGGATTGTCTGGAAGAGATCGCTTTAAGCAATAGGACCGCCCTTAGCCATTTATAACGCTTCAATTCATTAAAACTTTATTGTAATATGTACATGGTGTTATAATAAAGAGTTATTGTATTGTATTGTATTGTAAAGTCCGAGTATAACTTTGTCACTATATGTTTAATAAATAAAAAAACCATTTGACTTTTGTTCCGTCCTGTTAAGCATAATAAGTCGTGCTTAAAGGGAGCGGTCAAAATAAGGCAGTTGATAATACTTGTCAATCCGCAACCGGCCCGCGTGGTAATCCTGGTAAGCCAGGTGGGTATTTTTTTAAACGTTGGGTCATGGCATCATGTGTTATTCGCCTTACCGTTTAAAAGAATTGATATTTTACTAGCTTTCTCTACCTTGAACTAGCAGCCGCGTTCGATCTCTGTGTGGTCTTTTCAATTCATGATACAAATGCTCCTTTATTTTATCATCTTCAAAATTAGGTTATTAGCTCCTTTCCACGCAAATAAAGCAAAATCTAACTTTTTAGCAAAATTCATTAAATACAGTATTGTTCACACGTGTAATGATAACAAATTAATATAATGGTGCCTTTGAAAACAACAGAAAAGTCATACCAATAGAAGTACAGTCAAGAAAACATTACTTGAAAGCATTCATTAAACATGCGAGTGTCTTATTTCTGTAACAAATATGTACTATTGCTACTTATATATATTTATTTTATTATTAATTATTAAATTTTATTTATTAATGTAACAATGACTCTTTTATTGTTAGTATGGGATACTTAAACTGCGTTAGTACATCATCCTTATTTATCATTAATATATACATATTTATCATTATAGATAATTATCATTATTATATTATCCTTATTTGTCAATAATAAATATGAATTTACTGATTACTGTTTAAAGAAACCTTTTGACAATTAAATAAAAAACGAAAGATCAGACAAATTCTCGACATCAGAAATCGACAAAAAGATATATTATCTGTGAGCGATTGTTTTAAGAAGTATTCGGATATTAAACTGAGCGCTCATTAAGAGATAAGTGACAGGGAAACGAGATGACAGACACCTACAGATAATACTTTGACTAATGTTACTGATTATTCGATCTTAAAACTTGTCGAGAAGAGTGGAATTCTAATCGTGTGGTTTAAAGCAAATTGAGTAATAAAATATTTTTAGAGAGAGTCTAAAGCAAATTATACTATAACAGTAGTAACAACTTTTTGTTTACATACATATTTTAACAAAGTGGCTACAACCCATGCAAACATTGTGGCCAAAACCCATGCTTTTGGAACCCATCGGACATATTTTTTAAAATAAAAATAAAAAATACCTTGTATTTTATATTTTCATTTTTCGATAATTCTAGATATTTGTTTTGGTTATCAAGCACTAATCTCTAAAAAATGAAGAAACTTCGAACTGCCAACAAGCCTTAAATGTGTCTGACTGAGCTAAAATCACATTTTGTTAGAAGCGTTCATTGTGAGATTCAAAATACAGAAAACTTTAATGAATAGAACGGAATATTACAACAATATTTTTGCTTATATGTTCCTGTTTACATTTGTTTTCCAAATACGGAAAAAACTTTCAATATTAAAATAATGGGGTCCTCCAGTCTCAGGGGACACGCGGGATAAACATGCCCTTGATAGCTTTATACATTTTACGGCTTGGCGAATTTGTTTATCATCTTCCGAAGATCGCGAAGTCTCCTGAGTCTGACCCTTGTAAATATAATATTTGCTTATAAAACCCTTGCTTTATAGCATTAGAACATATCTCAGATGACTGTTCTGTTCAGTGAGCAATATACTCAATGAAATTTTATGTAGCCCGCATAAAAAGGCAGAGGAAAGCTATCTTGGGGAACTTTATATGCTCTGTGGTCAGATTTGGGAGTAGTTCCTGCATTTTGTATATTAAGCGGTGAAGTTCCTTTTAATATTTTAAAGTGACTGTGAATATTGTTTTATATTCAACCATTAGTAAAATTGCGTCTGTAGTTAGTATAAGCATAATACAGCAGTATGCTTTTTAAGAGATAACATTAGACAGCAGCATTTGGAAGACCATTATTTTATCTGTGGAAGTTTGTAATTAGATTTTAAGTGCTTGCTTATTTACCTAATTTGTAAATACTGCTGTAAACTTCCCAAAGAAAATAAAATAAAATAAATAATAAATAAATAATTAAATTATCTAACTAAAAATCACTTGTAGGGTAAGCACGAAAAACTATTGTAATAGTATCTCGTAAGTATCGAGCACGTAATGTCAAAAAATGTATAGGAAAATGTAGTTCCGTTTACGTCCGGTAGGAACGCTGATCAATATGTCATACATTTTTTTACTTCACTGTCTCGATACTTATTCGAAAGTTATTCGTGCTAGGCCTACTGGCAATGTATCATAATATCATAACTGTCACATGTTCATACTATACGGCAGCCAAAATAGCGACGACACTGAAACTGAAACGAGTATTCGTTAAATGATCAGCCCTGCCCCCTAATTGTCTAATTTAAAATCTATCACAATAACTTTCAGAGGTATTTTGATTGTGATATTTTCGTCTGTCATATTGCTTAGACAGTTCAATTTCGTATATTCCATACCTTTTAAAACGCGTCCCGATCACAATCCCTTTCAAATGTCAAATTGTGACGGCCTAAATATCTTTCAAATTACGCATTGAAAGGGATTGCGATAGATTTTAAATTAGACAATTAGCCCCTGGTCTGCCTTTGATCGATCTTAGGTAGGGCAAAACAGACGATTCAAAAACGCTTGTAGCAATTGAATTAAGATTTCATTTTGTTTCAGACTGTGTAACGGATAAACTTTTTAGCCTACTTCAAAAATAGAAGGAGGTTATTTAGCCGTCGCGTATATATATAGTGTTAATTAAGGTTAAAAAACTATTTATTAGATACCAAAAAAATTAATAATAAACATATAAACATACTACACTACCTTATACTAACTATAACAAGAAAACGCCGTCCAACTCGCAGCCGCGTGGCATAGTACCGAGAACACTGGCGCTGTTGCCCCGCTGAATACATAGACTCAGCCGCTGGGCAAGATAGGCACCAGCTCTCAGGTCTCCTGAGGCGTGGACCAGTCTTGTGGAGATATCTTTCATAAACTTTTTTGTGTCCGACGATATATATATGTTTTATGTTTTGCTGGACCGATAGTTTTTTTTTACAAGAAACCGGGCAGACATTTGACTCTGTCTCTGACTCTGGCTAATCGATACACTTCCCCGCTATGGAAGTGTCTTGTTAATAAAATAATTGCCACGGGAACTTACCCCCTCCTTTGATGGCCTGTCAAATATTAATTATATTTTTTTTTTGACTAACAATAGTCATAAGTTATTGTACTAACACATATGGATGTAATACTTATCTGAAATAAAGAATTTATTATTATTATTATTATTATTATTTGACCACCATCGTGCTAAGTAAAAACATAATGTGGTCTAAGGTGTAACATGCTTGCCCAGGAAATGCCTATTCACTCTCGCCTTGAAGAGACCAAGGTTGTAGGAACCGGGGAACACATGAGCAGGCAGCGCATTCCATTCTTTAGCGGTTCGCATTAGAAATGTGTCAGCAAAGCGCTTGGTACGGATCGCTGGAATGTCAACGACGTACGCGTGATAAGCTAACCTGCGTCTGGTACCCCGATGGTGGAAGGGGGCTGGAGGAACAAGGTCGTGCAGTTCTCTCGCACACTCTCTAAAGTGTATCCTATAAAAGAACGATAAACATGCAACTTTGCGGCGGAGACTGTAATTAACGTTGGCTGTAAGTTGGTTGTAAGTAACGGTGGCGGTGGCGGTGATTGTAATGATTCAAACGTTATTAGATCAGGGCCCCGTTTCATAAAGATTACAATTGTCAGTGACAGGTGACAATTTTACAATTGTACGTTTCAAAAAACATTGGTGCTATAAGAAAAGCCGACATAATTGTAAAATTGTCGCGACAATTCTACAATTTAGCATTTCATCGTAATCGGAAAATCTGACATATATGTCAAATTGTCGCACATTTTTATAGGCATCTTTGGGCTGTGTCAGGATGAGGAGTGATAGTTATTTTTCTTTTATAAATTCTCACATGCTCGAAAGAGTTCGTATTAGGATTTTGAAAAAGAAAACTTTATAATGTATGGTTGCTTTTTTATAGAAAACCTACCTTCTGCAAAGTGTGACATAAAAAGTATGTTCAAGCATAGTTGACAAATTGTCGACTTGTCAAGCTTTATGAAATAGGGCCCAGGTGAGTTCCCAAAATGGTCCCATTTTAAAAAAAATCGAAATCAGTCCAGTATTTTTCAGGCAATCTCAAAAAATTGTTGTATAAACCGCAAGATGTAGATGAACTTCACTAGATGGCGCTGCACCTTTGTTGTGAATTGTTGAATAATAAACATTTTTAATTTTATAGAGTACAATCACACACATCACACATCATCAACCTGTGGACATCCACTGCTGGACATAGGCCTCTCCTAGCTCACGCCTATTGTGGCGTTCATAGGAGGCTATTAGCCTACTGCTACCACGCTGGCCAGACGGGTTGGTAGAGGGTTTGTTTCAAGTTATCCTTCTCTCGCACAGGTGTTCAATGCGTCGAGCCTCTTAGTCGACTCTTACGACATCCTAGGCATGTAAGGGAGTGGTGACATTTGTATTCTTAGGCCGTCACCACACAGCACGCACCACAGAGTACAATCACCAACAATAGTTAATATTTATTTATCCTGTAAACAACTAAAAAGATCAGATATATAGCGGTTGCTACACAGAAATCAATAAATTATGCACTTTTAAACATTCGCGTTGCATTATTAATATTGTAAATTGAAACGGGTATTGAAAATTGAAACGGGTATTAAAATTAGGTAGGTGAAATACCTATCACGTTTTTACGTTTAATACCCGTTTCAATTTTCAATATCAATAAATTATGAACGCGAAATAGTTCTACCTCTGTAAATATTATTTCTGTTCGCTGTACATCAAAGTGAGATAGGAGTAGGTAGGTCGTTAGTATTTACTGGCTACAATTGATTCAAAGACATATCGTTGAATGCGCTAGCTCTCCACTCCAAGTAAATCATGCATTGTTGTGCTTTCGCGGCACAAAGTGCTGCAGAAAGTGATTCATAGTATGGATACGCGCTGCTTCCCCATTGTTCCCTACAGGAGAAATCCAGGAGGAATATACCTTTCAATAAACCTCTATCGCCTTTTCACATCAATACTATCAAGATAAGTTTTATTTATATTTTGAATTTATTAGGTACACCTTTATAGAAATCATGATGTAACTTTGTTCATCTTTATTTCTAAAATTAGTTAAATTATATTAAGTTTTAATTCTTCTGGGTCTGGGTGATTAAATTTACATTACTATCTATTTCCTTGAATCTAGTTCATCCATCCATCGTCCGCACATTATGTGTAAAATAGTTTTGAAAATGTATTTGACTAGAAATGCAATTACTTTGAATACTTTTAACGACTGCAAATTCAGCCGGGACCAACGGCTTAACGTGCCTTCCGATGCACGGAGGTAATTTCTGGTCACCCATCCCGTGACCGACCACTGCGAAAGTTGCTTAGCCTCAACAATAGCAGGCCGAGCGCGCAAACCACTGAGCCACGGTCTCCTTATCAATTCTCAGCATCTCAGCAATCTCCTTATCAGGCTCAGCAGCTAATATAGAAAATGTTTTTATACTTCAAGAAAGAGCTGTGCGCGCCATTTACAAACTCCGACGTAGAGATTCTCTTAAGGATTTGTTTAAAGAGATTAATATACTAACTTTGGCGGGACAATACATCTATGATAATTTAGTATATGTAAGGAAACATCATGATTTATTTATAAAGCATAGCGATGTTCATAATTTTAATACTAGTAACAAGAATAAGCTTGCCGTTCCAAAATTTCGGCTTGAAAAATGTAGACGCTCGTTTTTGGGGAAAGGCATAGCCTTTTTTAATAAAGTTCCACAACAAGTGATTGAGCTGCCTTTGCATACATTTAAAATATATGTTAAAAAAACGCTCTTAAGCAAAGGTTATTACAAGGTAGATGACTATTTAAAAGACCAAAATGCATGGATGTGATACCAACATTAAACATAACTAATTGTAAATAGTGTAAGAGGAAAATATTCTAATATGAGTATGAGAAAATTTTCTTCTTTTATTAAATATATTTCAAGATTGTAGATTTGTGTTTGGCAACAACATGTTCCATTGTAAATGTTGTTGTTTCTGCTAAGGCTGATAAGTTTCTTGCGGCCGTTCTTCTTATCAGTTAAAAGATGCCCTGAATGGCTGGTAGGGAAAAAAATGTTGGACTATTCGAAAGTACTTTTCTATAAGTCTATTTGAATAAAAATCTTTGACTTTGACTTTGAATTCAATATCGAAATTTTGAAATAGCTACCGATATGTTTTAACCGCTTTTATGATCTAGTGGTAACACCACCGGCATCATACCCAGAGGTCCTGGGTTCTATTCCCAGTGGGGGTACAAAATTTGTATTTGGTTAAGTTGGTGGTAAGACATGTTGTTAGTCCGCTTGGCTAGCTACCAGTATCTTATCTAAGTCTGACACCATAACATTCTTGTTATCAACATTACCTAGCCATTTCCTTAGTGATTGTGGATTCCGGGAAAGGCGGGCTAAGTACCACATTCATTACTTAACAATACGCATGATGAAAATTTAAAGGCAAGCGTTTTCCCGGAGTTTATAAATTTGTTCAAAGGCACTGTTGTTCATGTTGCTTCAAGGGGTCTCGCATTATCAGAAAAAGCCTTTCTACCCTTGCAGTGCTAGGCAAATCGCTTTTATATTTTAAGACGGTCCTATTTTATATATATGCAGCAGACATCGTCATCCTTAAAAAGTTGAAATGATACCAAAAAGATATCTCCAATATTAGCGTTTGCACTTGCACTTAAAAAGAAAATTCAATTTCAAATTCAATTCAATAATTACTTCTTAATTACATTAAGTTAATCAATGATTGATTAACTCCGGTAATCAAGCAATAACCAATTTGCAAACAAACAGTTCAGTTCTGTACATACGACACACAATTTAGTTTCACGTGAAGGTTTTATTTTTGTTTGTCAAATTTGTTGAAAAGTACAAATTTGACCAACAAAATGCAAAAGCATTTTGCAAATCCAAAATATGTTCGAAAAAGTATTTCAAATAAAATACAAAATGCTTTTAAAAAAACATATATATAAAAAATGGAAATGGAAAGGTATTTAGTATTGTGCATTTTAAATAGAAGTATTTTCAAAATGTCACTCCATTTACTTTACTTCCTTTATTATATTTTTTTTATAATTCAGCATTTTAATCTATTTAATTCTAGTTTTCATATAAGTTTTGATAAGTTAATATTATTGCATAGACTTATCTGTTTAATCATGCTGTTCGCAAATAATTATGTTTTGAGTTGCATCCCACAATGTTTTTTGTTCTTGCGATGTGTAGTCTTTTTTTTTTGTTGTAAATCTGTTTTGTGTGACAAATTAATAAATCTAGTTTCGGATTACTTTCAGAGTATTCGGATCGTTATTAAGACTTTGAATTCACTTAGATTATAATGTTGCAATGTATGGTGTGTTTTAATTTTTTAACAAATTTTTACGGTTTAAGAACTTTATTTTCTTACAAAAATTCACTTACTGAGAATAAAACAATGGTTTAAAACTTAAAATAATCGAAACAAGAACGTGCACTATTAATTAAAGAATTTAAACAATTTAACTTATTATTTTTTTACAACAAAATCAATTGAAACTTTTTACGTTAGGTAAATAACAAAGCAGCGAGATATGACTAAATATAAAACTTACTTCCAACTTATCTATATTTCAAATTTATCCTTTAAGAGTGTGGGCATTCCCCAAAGCCTTCCAAGGTGCTATAAGAGGTTGCTAAGGTCCTACGGTCTCCATCCACTTAACATTTAGAGCAGCACTAAAATGAACCTTATGTTTAATGCAACATGTCCGAAATGGCCGTGTAGTGGTCAGCAACATGTGTTATTTAGCCTGAATAGTTTATGAAATAACACGTCTTAGGAACTGGATGGTGAAAACCGTTCTTAGTTCATGCCAGGTTTGTTTTTGAGACAAGTTCCGAATTTGTGCCATACAATATTAGCCTCCAATTTTTTTAGCGGTGTTGTGCACATCAGAGTTTTAAATTTTTGGGATGGGTAAATAATGTTAAAGTCGCGTCAGGACACGTGACCCTGATCGAAAATTCGTAAAACCATTTACCGTTGACCTATTTCAAATAACATAAAGTCTCACACTTGAAAGATCTACGTATATTAGTTAATAACAGCCATTATATGTAGATCTCTCATTACTACCAACTTTCATATTTATATGTCCAGGTCATTTTAATGGAGTTACCTGCCAAATGAAGTTGGTCTCCGTTTTCATCAACTTTTTATGAAGTTGTGGTCAAGATATAGTGAATTTGAATCGGTTTTTTCGTTTAAGCGGTTTTTACTTCTACCGGCACTCCCAGAGTGCAACTCGTTGTTTATTTTTTTTGGAAATCATTAAACACCAAGGCAAACATTACAACGTATTTCTTGAAAGACATGCATAAGAACAGGCCCTAAAATATAAGACACTTATATCCTGTTAAACATTTTTTAAATCTTTTTGGTTTGCTGTTAACTTCGAAAAAAAAATATACTGAAATGGTTAGGCACTATTACGTTCATTAAATCCATGGAAGATAAAAACGAATCAAACACAGTTTATTTACAAGAATATTGGTACGATCTAACCCACGACCTCGTACATAATAAACCACCCACTGCACCGAGTCCTTCAAACTCGAAACTTATGATCATTAACCTTATTTCAAAAGAAAACTCAAGCAATCGACGAAAAAATTGTGACTATGTCGGATTTTTTTCAAGATTTTTCAACAGTAGGTATTCATGTAATACTTTCACCACAGAATATATATTAGTACCTCACAGTATATATATTAGTACCTTACGGTACAGAAATTTCACTCCCGAGTTTAGGTATCATAAACGCAAGCGTCCGGTCACCGGACTAGTCTCAATAGGCCGGCACTCGCTCGACTAATCGCACGGCAGACAGTTATTGTACTATGAACGCTATACGCAATGCAAAAGGTTGAAATTAGGTTGTTTTCCAGAATAGTAGGTAAATATCTCGGGGGTTTCGCGCCGCTTGTATGGAAGTGAGACAGGCCTGCTTTCACACAGTATCGTAGGTACATTCGGGGAACTTCCCGGTTGACCAGTAGCGTTATTTTGGGAAACGTTTTCTCGGAAAGTACTAAGGTTATAGAAATGATTTAGTATTCAAATGAAACACCTATTATTGTTCTTTTAATCTTTACTAATAATATTATATTTGTTTGTTTGAACACGCTAATCTCAGGAACTACTGGACCGATTTAGAAAATTCTTAGACCATTAGAAAGCTACATTTCTCCCGAGTGACATAGGCTTTATTTTATCCCGATATTCCCACGGGAACGGGCACTACGCGGGTAAAACCGCGAGGATCCGCTAGTTCTGATATAAACGTTGTCTATATATCTATAACTTTTTTAAATAAAGCACCCTAAGAAAACTCTACCGGTCAACCGGGAAGTTCGCCGACTGTATTACAGGCAAACATGGCTGCCCCTGATATCTAGTTTGTAATATTCGATTTAAATGCATGCGAAGTCACCACTGGCCGCTTAGCGATGCTGTAGCAGACCGATAATCATGGTCTTTGTTAATGCTTCCATATGTAAGTTGAAAATACCTTTATTTTGACATTTGTCTTTGTAAAGTTAATAACCAGCCCTCCTAACTCCAGCACAACAACTCTTTTTTGTGGGAACGACGGGGAGACTCTTTACCTTCATCATACCTGATGTTAAGTATTGATAAGGCTGAAGATGGAAGCGAGCCTCTCCCGGAATCCTCAATCACTGAGGAACTGGCTATCTTATCTCTAACTGTCGGAACACAACAATGCTGAAAACATTGTTGTTATGGCCTCAGACTTAGATAAGATGATGGTAGCTAGCCAGACGGACTTAGAACAAGTCCTACCGCCAACCAAACCGAAACGCTGGGAATCGAACCCGGGACCCCTGGGACTGATACCGATGGTTGTACCACTAGACCACAGAGGCGGTTATACGTCAATAATATACCTACAAAAGTTTGTTTTACTAAGTACGTTTTATCTATCAATTAAATAAAACTAAGATGCGTCGCCCGTCTTGACCGATTATTTACAAAAATACTTTCTGAACATTGTAAGTTTGATCCGTCTGTGCGGGACATCTAATTCAGTCTTGAATTTGACAGTTGTAATACGCTGTCACTCATGACCAGTGATCGGAGTAGGTAGATTGATTTGGGGTCAATGGACTGGCACGTATATATTAATATGGATATGCCTCCGGGATCCCGGGATTTTGTAATTATTAAGACTTTTTGGAATTTCAAATATTGTAATGTGTAGAATGAAGAATATATCAATATGAATAAGAAATGTTTAACGCTTTTGCTGTCTTTTAATGGTATTGCGATCGGCATAGTTTAGTAAAAAACGATGGAATGGCTAAACTTAAGTAAAAAAATATTAATAATAGTTACTGTAGTGCGTGCGGCGAAAGATGGGACTTGCCTCTCCGCTGTTCTACTGATGCACGGCTGTCGACGACAGTGGGTGGCGGAAAGAGCAAGGGCAGCATGGGTCAACAAGCCTTATGTTTCATGGCACGCACTACATAGGAGAAACAGGAAAAGATAGAAGAGGTGGACAATGCAACGACACCAAGTAAAGGATACGTATACTATAAAAACAATAGTATACTTATTCTTTTCCCTATTTGCTTGGAGTACTTTAGTGAGAATAACTCGGCAAACGTAGTAGGCGCTTTATTTTATAGTCTGTACGCTCAACGCGATGCAACGACCAATAAGAACAGGGTATCTTCGGTGAGTCAGTAAGTAGATATTAACTAGAACGATGCGAGGGCGCTGTGTTTTTTTGTCAATAAAGATGTTGATTTTGATCTAAACTGCTTTTTATTTCATTTTCACCTATTTTCATATTCATAAAAAGTTACTGCATTGAATGCGAAAAAATATTAAGAAGTATATATACAAGAATAGTCACAATATAAGCAGCGGATAATAAACTTGCAAAAATAACTACTAAATTAGTAACATATAAGTTTCGAATGGACGCACAAAAGTTAGATTCACGTTACTATTTGATAAATAAATAAAAAAACGCTTTTAAATGTTTTACTCTCGCAGTCTATAATTTCCCAATGAAGCAGTTTATTTTTTTACATTCACAATATTTAATTCAAATCCGTAAGTACCAAAATAAAATCCCGGACAAAAGGCTTATCCATGTTATGATTTCTATGACTATTCATGGTGCGAGTACGTAAAATCAATCTACCTACTCCGATCACTGCTCATGACACTCTACTGCATAATCCATTGTGATAGCGTAATTTTTTCTTAAGGTGTTGTCACATAACAGCGGCCCGACCGCCTAAAGTATAGATTGTACTATCGCTATAGCTATCAAACTTCAAACTCTCTTAAAACCCTTCAACGATAGGATTTTTGACTAATTCCTGCATATTTCTATTCACCTACTGGATTCACTATTGCATTTTTAGTAGTCATTCTTCTACCGCTCCTTACGTCCGAATTTAGGACTTTCCAAAACTTTCAAGATAAAAAGGTTTCACTTCTGCGAGATTATTATAATTTTTTGCGCCATAAAAATTCAGAGGGACCGCGACTCCGCTTCATCCCTTCGCGATTATAACTTACTTTTACGAGTGGTCCTTATTACTCGTGGTATACGTTTTAAAATGGCAATTTCAACCTTCTGTAACATGTCGTTACAAACCACTTACAACTCTTTGTAAAGAAACCTGCAAATTTCAAATGTGTAATATTAAACTTCTTGCTAAATACCAAAGAATGCTTATAAAGTAATTACATCACGTTCTTTCAGTGCCTACGAGTAATTAGAAAAACGCGTTATTTCAGTCTTTATAAAAAGATATCGGGTCGTTCGGGCCCAAAGTTTTTTTTTTCACGATATATTTCTATGTCTTTTCAGTTCTATTTCCATGCGATATGTCATCATCCTTATATTTTATAAATATTTTTGTATATTATTATTTTTAATATTAATTTCATAGATAGGTCAACGAATACAAATAGCTTCCTATTTGCAAAGGCTTTACAGTACCTACGAGTGCGTCTTAATTTTTAGGGTTCCGTACCTTGAAAGAAAAAAAGGAACCCCTATAGTTTTACTTTGTTCTCTGTCTGTCCATCCATCCGTCCGTCCGTCCGTCCGTCCGTCCGTCAATGAATCTGCGAGACTCGATTCCTGAACTATTTATAATACATTTTTTTTCGTGTCAAACTAAAAATTCCCAAAACATTTTCATAGACAGGCGTAAGTGAAAAGTGGTTTGTAGACTTTTGAAAAACACTAAAAACACTAATTCGTCATATTATTATCAGAAATGTGTAATGTTACGGGCTATGGAACCTTTAACACGACTAATCGTACCGTATATGGATACGGTACGATCAGTCGTTACCATCCGCCTCAACAGACCGATCGTTAGTGAATATAAGGATCGTAAACGATTTACTTCGCAGAAGATAATATGAAGTTAATACAATGATGGACGTAACGACCGATCGCAACGACCAATCGTTTATGTGTGAGCGGCAAACTATAAAAGATCGGTCGTCACGACTGGCTTGGTCGTTACGATCTGTCGTAACGACGGATCGTTCCGTATATGGCCCTTGTAGTCCGTTTTTATTAATATCAATTAAAAGTACCTGCCAAAGCTTCACCAATTAAATGTTCGACAACATTCTTTTTCTAGATTTATGAGGAAGTAAGTATGCACCCACGCACCAAAAAACATACTTGTATGTACACCGGTCCCTTTTTTAACCTTATCAATCCGGGGTCAAATAAATCACAATGAACAAAAGCGGGTTGGGTCACGTTTGACCCCAAGAATACGCGCCGTACTAAAATAGACCTTGCTAGTTAGATATAAGGTGCATATGTCAAACCCATCACCTCCAATCTATCTTGTCTGTTAGAATATATTTTAGCGAAGGCAAAAATGCTCCTGTATATATTTTACTACTTTTGCAATGAATATACTTAATTAAATTGTTATATGTAAAATGTAAAAGAGGGTGATTGTTATTCAAATCAAATCAAATATTCTTTAGTGCGAATACAGGTTAGATAGGTATGAAACATAGGTTAATAAAATCGTTCAGGCGTATTCTGCCTTTCTGACATGCAATGTCAATTGTTAGGATTATAGGAACCAATGAAGGTATGATATGACAAGCAATGAAACTTGTAGGTTTATCTTAGCATTTGGTATGCACAACACCCACTAGGCCTAGCACGATAAACTTGACATTACATTATTGTACTTCTATTTTAGGTAGTAAGTTATTGATAATGTAGCTTAATATTTAGAAATTAAAATGACTAAAATATAATAAACACGCAGAAATAAAAAATATATATATATACATACTAGAACAATGAACCTAAAACTTTAAAAAATATAATATATAACTAAAATATATTATTAAAAGGAGTCCCTTTAGGCAAGGTTCCGAAGATACTGGCAGCGTTCCACCTTTGAATAGCTAGACTAATTCGTTGTCCGAGGTAGCTGCCAGCTCTTCGGTCTCCTGTGATGTCGACTAACCTTTTTGATATTTCCTTAAAAAGCCTTATAGCGCTAGAACCCCACGGACCAAGGGTCTCGACACCGAATTGGACAAAATCATATTCGGAGCCTAGACCCCTGTATTTGCATGCTTTATCTTTTTCAGCTTCACAAGCCGCACCAGCTCTGTTGTTGGTTCCATGTAGATGGGAAGGGCCAGCATGTCTGAACAGGTTGCATCCCTTACCAGCACCCGGCCCATCTTCCATGGAATCAAACTCATACCGTCCGGTCTCTTGCCATCGTCTCTTGCAATTCCAGTCGGCTCAAGTAGACTTGGCTTGGCGTTAGCTGTGGCAAAGGACCGGCGTATGATATCGTTAAGTGCGGCATGTCTCGAGAAGCGGCCTGCACTTTTTCGGCATGACAGTCTGTGATGTCTTAGCTTGTCGACATCACTGCAATAAGGACATTTATGAGGAGCGCAGACCGGAACCCCAAGCCATAGACAGGTTGCGATTTGGAGCATGTCAGGCTCAAGAAATGTCCCTGTATTTGGCGAAGGGTACGCGTGAAGCCAGAGCCGGCCTCACGCGTACCCACGGCTAAAAGCCTAACACGCGCCGAACCTTGTCATAAGTCAATTTGCAGTTTATGTCGTCCCAGCTCCTCTGTAAATGTGCATGCAATTAAAAAAGCCAGCAATCTCAAAGTTTGAAGGGGATGCCCTTAAAATTATACTTATGAGATTTGCTGAACTATGGAGGCTGAATAGGAAGGCTGGGAAAGCGACACTGGAAATTTTGCGAATCCCTAAACCACCATAACGGATGAGTAGAGATGCTTGGGTCCAAGATTGCTTGTTCAGCTGCATATTTAGAATCGATTTTAAGCAAATTTTGATTAAGTCGTCTACTTGTGTCAAAAGATCTGGGTGATTCCAAAAGGAGCAGCAACGGAGCACATACGTAAATTTTGGGACGAAAAGACAGAATTTAAAGATGCAAAATGCATAATGTGGACTAATTTCAAGGAGACGGTCAGCAGAATTTTGAAATTTAATAATTGTAATATTAATATATTCAGAAATAGATTCATCAAAAGTTGGAGAACCGAAAAGGTAAAGAGAATTACTGTTAACTATTTTAATATTTGGAGCCAAAATATTAAATTTTTGTTTTACGTCATTCAAGTTTAAGTCGCAGTTATTTATAAAAAAGTTCGCCTTTGCTAAGATTAAGCTCCAAACCAATGGCTTCAAATTTATTTTTGATTAAAAAAAGTAAACAAGCGAAAACACAGTATCCACATCACCTCCTAGGGTTCCGTCGTCCAAATACCAAAGGTTGAATTTAGAATTCAAATTTTTGATTATCGGATTTATAGCCAAACTAAAAATTGCAGGTCCAAGGGGATCACCCTGTTGAAAACCTACTTCCGAGGACAGTTCTTTAGAACGTTATAACAATTTTGTTGGGTCAGCGTAACTGAGAAGAAGATCATTGAATAATTCCGATATATGTACTTATTAAATTCGACATTGACGTATATTGACGTTAGTCAATGTGCGAGCGTTCACATTTTATTCTTGATCTCCCGTTGATGATGTTTCTCCATGATGGGGATATCGGAACGTCATAAAATTTCCTTATACCGTTGTCCCCTCTTGCCTCCGAAAAATCTAAACAACTCCTGGTTGCTTATGCTAGCCTGGTACTTTCATTTAAATATTATCCCATTTCATTCCTAGTTTTATATTTCCATTGATACTGACATGAATAAATTGATACTGACCTGTATGTACCTCACAACTTGCAGTCCAGTAATCTTGTAATGCGAGAAATGTTTTTATGTATGATAGTCAAGTCTTCCAGTTAAAAACTGTTTACGTTTACAATAACCATAAAATGTAATATTCTAATTAGTATTTTCTTTTTGTGATGGAAATTGACCTTGCTGATATATTAAGGTCACTTTTCAATTTGACGACTCTGTATGAAATAAAACAGGGAGAAAAAAACAACCGTTGACGAGTTTCTTGCCGGTTCTTCTCGTTACAAGGTCTCCCGCCGTAGGGTTTGTGAACCGATGGCGTAGCTTCTTTGACGTTCATAAGTGCTTGTAACAGCCTAGACTGAATAAATGATATTGACTTGATTATTAGCGAAGTACAAGACCATGGTTAAAAAGCTGATTATTTTAATAAATTACCTCTTTCCCCATTGATGGGACCTTATGGGGACAATGAGAATAGACGATTTTTTAACCTCATTTACTAGACTTCACAGCATCTCCACAGTAGCAAGGGAAATAAAAAGTAGAACCTATCAGAGGCCAGATGCCAGAACATGGTTAAAATTAGGTTTTTAACAGTTTTAATGCATTTAAACCGAAATTATATTAATGTAAGGGCGAAGGGCAGACTCGATTATAACGCAGAATCTAATTTAATATTCATTTGGGCCGCGCCAAAGGGACATAATTTAAAACAGACACTTTCTCAAATCATTTGCGATGTATAGACGATTTGATCAAAACACTCTGGAGCTTATTTGATCTTTATTTTAATAAGACGGTTTTCGTATTTGTCTTTTGAAATTTAAATTTAAATATTTTTAGATTTTTATTATTCCTGTTATTTATAAATTTTATTTTAATTTTATTTTCACGATGACACGTCGTTGATTTAAGTCTACTTCTGACTGTTAATTCGGTATTTTAAAGATATCACACTGTACAATGTATTATGTTGTGTAATGTGCTTCTTGCCAGATAATGTTTCCGCATTCTAGCAGTAACATACGCCATTTATGTTGGGGGAGCCCGTAACGCAGTGGTTCGCGCGCTCGGCCATCGATTGTTGAGGTTAAGCAACTTTCGCGGCGGTCGGTCACGGGATGGGTGACCAAAATTTACTATCTCGAGTTCCTCGAGCTTCGGAACGTTAAGCCGTTAATTCCGGCCGCATTTGCAGTCGTTAAAACCCACCGATCCGCATTGGGCCCGCGTGGAGGGTTATGGCCCATTCTCATATGGCCCATTAAAAATGTCTGATGACGATGTTGTCAAAACTAAAAATAAAATCTGACAACCGCATTTGAAAGTGCTCAAAAATATTTCTGAATTACCTACAAGTTTGAAACCTGCAATAAACTAATATAACCGACTGTAGGCCGTAGCACAAACAATTGACTTTACGACAAATGAATGACAAAAGTTTGTTAAACAGAGCAACAAGAGGTTTATTGGTATCTAGATAGATTAAACTATGACTTGTGAATCGAGTGGTGGTCAAAGTAACGATTAACGAGACTTAACTAGTTAACTAGTATTGAGTTGCAATGAGAGGCATGACGAAAATTATTATTTAACTGCCTCTGTGGTCTAGTGGTACAAGCACCGGTATCAGGGGCCCTACCGCGTAAAAAATCTGGGTATGGATATGGGCTTCATTTGACAGTTGAAGCTCATAAAATTACCTTATATGGTAATTTAACTGTCAAATGAAGCCCATATCCATACCCAGATTTTTTACGCGATAGCCCCCCAGACCCAGGGGTCCCCGGTTCGATTCCCAGCGGGGGTACATATTGTATTCGGTTTGGTTGGTGGTAGGGCTTGTTGTAAGTCCGCCTGGCTAGCTACTACCATCTTATCTAAAGCCTGACGCCATAACAACAATGTTTTCAACATTGTTGTGTTCCGGCAGTTTGAGATAAGATAGCCAGTTCCTCAGTGGCTGAGGATTCCGGGAGAGACTCGCTTCCATCTTCAGCCTTATCAATACTTAACATCAGGTATGTTGAAGGCTAAGACTCTAATCGTTGTTCATGAAAAACAAAAAAAAAACGGCCTCGCTCCCGCGCACGTCCTTCTCTCATTACTATCGCGCTTCAGCCGTATAGTGAGGCCCCTAGCTTGGACACTGCTATATCACGCGATATGCTAAGGCCGAGATGCTGTCTTGCTTACTGATGATGTGAGCGACAAAGTGACACGTTATCGAGTTATCGAGTAGATAAAATCCGCTCAAGCTAAGCCTACTGGTAAGGGAGGGTTTACATAAGTCTCATACACACATACCTATATCGAGGTAGACGGTAAAAGTCTACCTTGCGTGCCAAAAGTTTGAACCACGGTCAAAGTTTTACGACCTAAGTCAGTTCGTTTGGGACCATTGCCATGAAAACATGCGTCACTCAGAAACGGTTAATTATGCAGCGCAGTGTTACATCACTAAATCTCGCTCGTGACATCATCGTAGGTACGAAAAAGTCGACTCGCTAGGTTCTCATACAGTTTGAAGCGCTCTTTTCGTCTATCTCGATGTATGAGAAAATTTTCCTCTTATATTAAATATATTTCAAGATTGTAGATTTGTGTTTGGCAACAACATGTTCCATTGTAAATGTTGTTGTTTCTGTTAAAGCTGGTAAGTTTCTTGCGGGCGTTCTTCTTATCAGTTAAAAGATGTCCTGAATGGCTGGTAGGAAAAAAAATTAAACTATTCGAAAGTACTTGTCTATTTTAATAAAAATCTTTGACTTTGACTTGTAGGTCTGTGCTCATACGTAAGTGTAATCCAACCTGTAGCTCCTTGGACAAACGCAGTATACTTAATGACTCAATAAATTCCAGAGATGACGGGCTTTGCGCCAGTATACGCGGAATCCGTATTAATTGTAAACAATTACCTCGACCCAGACAATCAACTTTGTCAAAGGCAATTTGGAACTAATTATTACATACCTACACCTTTGTTGTCATATTTTGCAATTTGGATTTTATTATTTTGCGTCTGGCTATTGTATAGATGATGTAATTAGTTGTTACTGTTTTATAGGTAGTCGGGCCTAGATTAATTTGATATAGTCGTGAGGCAATAGTGATGGGCGGTATCTTGGTGGTAATTATTAACTTTAATTCCAAACGACCTGTGTGGCGCAGGGTTACTAACCTCCCTTTCTGCGCCAGAGGTCCCGGGTTCGATCCCCGGACAAGACAAATATTTGTGTGCATGAACATGTCTATTTGTCTTTGTCTGGGTGTTTAATATGTATATTAAGTATGTATTTACAAAAAAATATATATATAAGTATGTTTATCCGTTATCTAGTATCCATAACACAAGTTCTTCATGAAACTTAACGTGGGCTAGATAATTGGTGTGATTGTATGCAAATATTTATTTATTTATTTATTTAAAACTCGACTTAAGAAAAATGGATTAAAGTATGATTTTATGTTATTTCGTTAGATTTTTGTTCGTCAGTTTTAAGTGACTTACAAGTACCTACCCTGCAGAGTTGTCCGAAACCTCAAAAACAAAAAAAAACAATTTATAAAATTATTAAAATATGAAATCAAATCAACTGTGAACGTCAATTAAATTACGCATTCCTCATCTTAGATTCCAATAAATTATACAGCGTTTGATGGCAACCAGAAGGTTCCGCTAGTTTGTCTAATTCACATTATCTCGCAATCGGGAAGTTTCCCAGCGTTTCAATTATTCCTCTCAAACAACAAAAGCGCAGCCCGAGTCGCAAACACTTATCTCCGAAGGCAGTTCCTTAAAATTAATGCTACTTCAAAGATAAGCCGTTCCTCCAGGAACATTGTTCGGGAACGCCTCCCTACCTGAATGAATTATGCATCTGTACTTTTGGAAACAAGTTCTGTTTTGATAAGGCCTATAACGCACGAGCGAATTATATCGTCTTATATCGTACTGGGGGGTGGGACGTTGGTAGCGATAGATTTTAAAGTTGCTTCTAAAATGCTATTTTAAGCTAAAACTCAGTACTACCTAACTAACATATTATATTACCCATTGCTAGATCATAAGCAGCATTGTTAACTTGTTTGTGGTTATATTGAATAAATATTTTTTCGAAGATTATTATATTAAACTAGGATTCCGTCCGCGACTATTTCGTCTTCGTTGAATCCTCACTACAAAAAAATAATTAGTTAATTAGATAATTAGTCTTAGTTGAAAGGTATACATACCATTATGAAAAACTTTCCAGAGCCCACAACGTAGTGACTGCTCTTACCTATATTTGAGCTACGGAGACGGTTCGAAGACTCGCCTCAATTTTCTTGTAGGTACCTTTTTTGTTATATACAGGGTATTAAAAGACCCATAACGAAAACGAAAACCACGTATTCTACCCATTGTTACAATCATTTTCTTGTATGGGGACAAAGCTGGGAACCTGATAGTTAAGGAGTTATTGAGGATCAAAGTCACTATTTATTTTTAAATATTATCGTTTATAGTTACAAAACCGCAATGGATATCAAAACCAATCAAAGAATCTGGATCCCGGCTACCTACTCGTGCCCTCTAGACACGCATACGTTGTTGCACGCGTTTTTTTTGCGCGTAAAAATAACACCCATATTTTTAAAACGAAAAATAAAAGTCGTTTTCCAGCAATTATTTTTACATATTCTTATTTAATTAGATGTACACTACGCAAATATTACGGCTTCGGTATGGGTGTTTTAACACCCTGTATAAGAGTTATATAACTAACAGCATTTTAGTATAAACACTTGTCTTTTGGTTTTTCTCTATTTGTATTGTGATTTAACTCTAATCACTTTTAAAGATAATAATTTGCCATAAGGCGTATTGTTGATTTTCGCTGTGGGCAACTTTTTCTTAGTCTTCTTAGTCTAAGTATGGTTTTTAATGTATATGACTGTTGTTGTCACTATAAATAAATAAATAAATGTGAGCAAAACAAAAATAACTATGATTTTTATTAATATTTAGCTACAAAGTCACTTTCTTCATGTTTCCTTTCAATTCATAGTTTTCTGCAGTGTATTTTATATTTTTATTTTCTTTCAAAATGGGGCCACTTAAAATAAATCCCAGTTCAATTTTTTATCGTCAATATTTCAGTGGTCAACAAAAAAAGAATGGTCGTTTGAATCACAGACGAGGCTGCGTGTGCATGCGTCCGATATTCGATAAAATCTTTTTTCGTTCACAAACGGTTTTGTATCGATATTCTAAACTAGAAAATCGGATGGTGACCTCGTGTAACCTTTATACGAACAGCTACTGACAAATTAAAACGAGTCAATAGTCAGCTAGCGAGAATCACAGTGTACTATAGAACACAAAAAAGTACCTATAAAATAATACACAGTTTAATAAGGAAGACGACCTGCCCCCTAACTGTTTAATTTCAAAAACTATCACAATAAAGTGTGTATTTAGCAGATATATCATACGAGCTCGCATTGTGAAAATTGGGAAGACCCTATATGGAGTCCGAATCAAATACAATATCTTTCATTTCCCTGCTTTTTCGTGTTTTTGTCCTACTTGTCAGTAAAACACGACAGTTGTCTTGGTCACAGATTTGAACGCAAATTAATATGACGGTAAATGTCACCGTCAGAGATATGTATCTATCTATACTAATATTATGGAAAGATTAGATTTTTTGTTTGTTTGTTTGTAACTGATAAACTCTAAAACTACTAAACGGATTCGGATGAACTTACACACAGACAGTGTTACACACGTACACAGATAGAAGATAGCCTGGTTATGAACATAGGATACTTTTTATCCCGATATTCCCACGGGAACGGGAACCACGCAGCCGCTAGTGTATTATTAAAACATCATTGCTTATACTTTATATGTTAGAGACAAATAGAGAGTATTATAAAACAAGCATCTTCAAAGCATGTCATTTATTGGCTGCAAATTCCTTACATAGTTTGGGCTGCTTTCTTACAAAATAATAATGTGATAAATATTATTCAAGAAAATATACTAGAAAAAAGCAACTACTCTCATGTTGACCTGACGGGATTCGAACCCGCATCCTTGGAAATTCGTCCCAATGCACTAACCAATTATGCTACAGAGACCTATGAGCACACGTCGATTTTTTCTAATATATTCACCTTTCTACGGTGTTGGCCACCGTCGTTTTATCAATGCGAGAATATTTCTCTCGACTCTAAAATTCAACGTATCACACAGGTCTCTATAGCATAATTGGTTAGTGCATTCATTAAAAAGTTAAAATAATAATGTACAAAAGAGTTTTGAAATCTTATCGTGCAATCCCTTAGGATTATTTTTGTTTATTTAACCTCCCTTTGTTCTCCAATAAATTTCGATATCAATAAATTCAGGATTGTGAGGAAAAACAATCGTTATTGTTGACAAATTGTGTGTCAATAAAACTCTGACTATAACAACAAAAAAAACAATATCTAAGACTTTGTTGGCGTATGTAGTGAAGGAAGATGAAAGTTGTGTTGCTAGAAGAGTGATAATAGTCCGGGAGCCAGGGCCCAAATTGCTCGGTCATTGACGGAACTTCCCGGTTAACCAGTAGAGTTTTTTTTTCACATCATCAGCCTGTGGACGTCCACTGCTGGACATAAGCCTCTCATAGCTCACGCCTGTTGTGGCGTTCATAGGAGGCTATTAGCCTACTGCTACCACGCTGGCCAGACGGGTTGGCAGAGGGTTTGTTTCAAGTTTTCCTTCTCTCGCACAGGTTTTCAATGCGTCGAGCCTCTTAGTCGACTCTTACGACATCCCAGAGTTTTTAAGAGCTTTATTCAAAAAAGTAATAGATATCTAAAAAACGATTTTAACACAAATAATAGAACATTTACAAGTATTTCATTTGAATAATAAATATTTTTTTTAACCTTAGTACTTTCCGAGAAAACGTTTACCAAAAAAACTCTTCTGGTCAAACGGGAAATTCCCCGATTATACAGGTGTAAAGTATAGGTGTTGTTTTTCGAATTTCAGCCGGTTCTGAGTGCTAAGTGTGAGTTGTCTCACCTTACTCGCTTACGCCGAGGGTTGCGAATAGAGTTTAATTCTCGACCTTATTCCCATTGCATTAAGGCTATCTGTCAAAATTTTACTCTCACGCGTTAACTTTTGGACATTTGCCAACTCACACTAGGAAGGATGAAATCTCTCAAACAAACATGATAAATTAAATGAAAGTAAAACCATGAAACACAAGATAAAGCACGTTTTTAGATGTTCATGTGACCAGCTGACGTATTTTACACCACGAGCACCACCAGCCAGCTAACGATTTTTTCTTTAAGATATTGGATTACCTATAATTTGACAAATTTTGAAGCAGGAGGAAATTAAAATAAAATTTTTGAAGTGAAAACTTCTTTGGCGACGTTGTGCACATCAGAGTTTTAAATTTTTGGGATGGGTAGACATTTTTAAAGTCGCGTCAGGACACGTGACCCTAATCGAAAATTCGTAAGACCATTTACCGTTGACCTATTTCAAATTACATAAAGTCTCACACTTGAAAGATCTACGTATATTAGTTATTCCTCCTCCTCCTTGCGTCGTGTTCCTCATGTCTGAGGGTCGTGACCACCACCTCCTAGCAGTATTTCTTTGATGATGGCCTTCCATCGTCCCCTGTCACCGGCGGCATGCAGTGCGTCGTAGACTGACGTGTCGAGAATGGTGCGGATCTGGTCGGACCAAGGCATTTCCCTGTCACTATCAATTTCTCCAGGTTGTCACTTTCTTTCCTGGCAATGTGGCCAAAGTAATCAAGTACTCGCTTAAGACAGATGGAAGATAGTCTTGTGGTGATCCTGAGCTGCTGAAGTATTGATAAGTTGTTCCGATGTGCTGTCCATGGTATCCTGAGCATTCTTCTCCAGCACCACATCTCAAAAGCATCGATGCGTGCACGATCAGCAGCTTTGAGCGTCCATGTTTGAGCGCCGTAGAGAAAAACAGAGAAACCAAGGTACGAACTTTTTTCGATTTCAGACTTATTCCCCTGTTCTTCCACACCTTGTCTAGTTGAGACATGGCTCCCTTTGCCATTCCGATCCTTCTTCGCACATCGTTTTCGCTGGAGCCGGTATTGCTGATATTAGAGCCGAGGTAAACAAAGTCATTCACAGTCTCCAGATCCAGTATCTGATTAGAAGTCAAAGTTTTAGCACGATCCACAATCATGACTTTGGTCTTTGATCTGTTTACGGAGAGCCCCAGACTGTTGCCAATGTCTTCCATTTTGTTTAATAATGTTACCATTTCAGACTTGTTTGCAGATAAGCAGTGTCGTGTCGTCGGCGTATCGGAGGTTTGTCAACTTTTCCCCACCAATACTTACGCCTCCATCCCAGCCATCGCAAGTCAGTCGCATTATGTACTCTCCGTAGGCGTTAAAGAGAACAGGTGAAACAATGCAGCCCTGGCGGGCTCCCTTTTCGAAACAGAATGGTTGGGAGATTGTTTCGTCAATTTTAACGACACCTTGACTGTTATGATACAGAGCTTGAATAAAAGTGGTCAGATGATTTGGTACACCAAGAGTGGTGAGTACATGCCACAGACTGTTCCAGTTGACACAGTCGAACGCTTTACTATAGTCTATGAAACACAGCACAACTGGGACATTGTACTCATAGGCTTTTTTACCACCTGTCGTACGGTTAGTATTTGTTCACGCGTACCCATAATAGTTATTAACAACCATTATATAAAGATCTCTCATTACTATCAACTTTAATATTGATGCCAGGTCAGTTATATTGGATTTACCTGCCAAATCAACTTGGTCTCCGTTTTCATCAACATTTTATGAAGTCGTGGTCAAGATAATAGTGGATTTTGATCGTTATTTTCGTTTAAGCGGTTGTGGCGGGTAATGAAATAACGACTAACACAAAAGGTTAACAACAATATATAATATAATAACTAGGTACAAGCGTGGGTTCGATCATAAAAATTTGCCCGAAGTCGCACAATTAGTTCCCGATCTACCACTGTCCTGGAAGTCCTTGAGAGTCGGAGGAAAACGGAGTTTTGGAGCCCAGGCAGCAGGGTCCACAGTCCAAATATATAGTAGGCTTCAGGTAGGTCTTAGTCGTAGGTAGTTCCCTGGAAAGATCCAGATTTGACATTCAATCTCCGTCCGGATTCATAGCTTGTCTGGGACATCATTGTCCAAAGCGCGACTTGTTTGGGAGGATACCGCTGCTAAACTCACCAGGCGAACCGCAGCTGAAGACCACATAGCTTCATGTTATGACTCTTTTAATCATCTTACAAGTTATCATCCGAGAAGAACTCGGTCATAAAAATCTATCGCTGGCTCGCGTAGTGTGAGAACGGTAAAAATGAGAAAAAGAACATGCACCAATCCCAAATTGGAATGAGGGCGGGAAAATATTGACAAATCTTTCAATCAATCGTATCAGTGTTTTGTGTGTCTCGTGTACAGAGCGGATCGGTCCACTTGCCTCCCACAAGCGGGTCTCACAGGCTGGATTGAGAGGCGCCGCACATCTGCGCACAGGATATACGAGCATTTAGTGGAACCAGCAAGTTATCAAGTTATCATCAAGAAGCAACCAGCAAGTTATCAATTTATCAGCAAATTATCAAGATATTATCAAGGAGCAAGT
Organism: Chrysoteuchia culmella; assembly: GCA_910589605.1. NCBI lineage: Eukaryota > Metazoa > Arthropoda > Insecta > Lepidoptera > Crambidae > Chrysoteuchia > Chrysoteuchia culmella. The sequence continues at coordinate 1,575,818 of OU342646.1, forward strand.
TATTAAGTTATTATCAAGCAAGTACTTATCAAATCAGTCATTGAAATTGCTACCAAAAAAATTTAGAAATAAGTACCTACTATTTTTTAAATAGTGCTATTTCACTATGTATCTGAGTCAGGAAGGGGGGTTTCTAATAAGTATAGCAAATCTATACTAATATTATAAAGCTGAAGAGTTTGTTTGTTTGAACGCTCTAATCTCAGGAACTACTGGACCGATTTAGAAAATTCTTAGACCATTAAAAAGCTACATTTCTCCCGAGTGGCATAGACATTTTATCCCGATATTCCCACGGCAACGGGCACCACGCGGGTAAAACCGCGAAGATCCGCTAGTAATTAATAATAGTTTTTATTATTATCATAGGATGATTCCTATCCTACTAATATTATAAATGCAAAAGTTTGTGAGAATGTTAAATGTTCAGATTTTTGGCTGTTTGTTAATCTTTTACGCAAAAACGACTTAAGCGATTTGGATGAAATGTATCACATAGATAGAAGATAGCCTGAATAAAAACATAGGCTACTTTCTATCCCGATAATCCCACGGGAACGGGAACCACGCGGGTGATACCGTGGGCGGCCGCTAGTTATATATATATATATATATATATATATATATATATATAATATATATATATATATATATATATATATATCTGGCATTGAGGCAATCCTGTCATGAATTGCTGTTTATTGTTTAAATCCTTTCAATATCGTAACAATTTGTCTTACTATATTTACTTACTAGAGGTATTTACAAACCAGAAAAAGGCAGGTCAGGGTCATGGCCTATTTCAATCTTACCGTGCAATTTCGTACTCTTAAAGATGTGCTATGTGCTTGTTTTTTCACGGAATTGTTGTGACGTCTTCGCTCAATCATCGCCTCCAAAGTGTGTCAAAATGTGACAACTTCAATAAAAACAAAACTTAAAACATGATGGTTTCTAAATAGATGATGGTAGGCCCGCTGGAATAAAAATTCAGCACTAATCCCGTCGAGTCACATTTCATCTCTAAATTAATCCTCTCTAAATCTCGGGACTCAATACGACAGCACGTCACCTGATGACGTCACCTGTCCAACAACAAAAACCCCATCATACCCCCCATTTAAGGGTCGAATACACTTAATTGAATATAATAAAAAGTCACTCGAAAATTCGCGTGACGGCCGAGTGGAATATGATTTCATCGCTGGAGCCGTGTCAATGAACTGAGAATAAAGTCAGAACAATTCAGTTCGATTCTGACGAACTTTCGCGGAACATTGGTTTTTTAACATGCTAAGATTCTAAAGGTAAATAAAAAGCCTGAAAAAATTAACGGAAAAATTAAAAGTGTACAAATAATTATGAAGCTATTTGTGTTGTTTAAAAAGACTTCGTAGGTGTTTACAGAAAAAAAATCCGTAGTATTGTGAGCCTTTTTGCGAGTCTAGTGAAAACATTTTCACAGGATAATATATCCGTTCTGGTCAATCAAAATCAAACCCATAATTTAACATTATACTTTTAAGTATGTCAAACTCGAAATGGCAGGACCATTTATGTTACAGCACCCAAACAGCGTTAAGCTGAATAAAGCTTACAGTCAACTAGAAAGTACATTAAATTATCTTTTTAATTCAGGCAAACGAAAAATTTCTTGTTACACAAAAGACTGAATGAAAAGGAAATTCTCCTATTCGACCGTATCGTAATAAAATATGCATCCAATATGAAGGATTTAACCTACATAGCGATTCAGCTGATAATCCCTTGCCAATATAAAGGCTCCTCCGAACCCTACCGCTGGCAATCGTGCCACTTAATAAGCAACACCTCTCGTACGCCGCCGATGAAAACAAACACAGGCCGTATTTACATAAATCAATAAATACATCAACATGAGCGGGTGTTTGCGTAAAAATGTGCACACGACTACGTGTGAAACGGCCTGAATGAAGTTTGACCTGAGAAGCTTAGTGGGGTTTTGTAATGATGATTCGTATCTGTTAGATATGAACTGATAGTTACGTATTTATTTATTTATTGATCATCCATCCATCATCAGCCTGTGGACGTCCACTACTGGACATAAGCCTCTGCTAGCTCACGCCTATTGTGGCGTTCATAGGAGGCTGTTAGCCTACTGCTACCACGCTGGCCAGACGGGTTGGTAGAGGGTTTGTTTCAAGTGTTCCTTCTCTCGCACAGGTGTTCAATGCGTCGAGCCGACTCTTACGACATCCCAGGCATGTAAGGGAGTGGTGACACTTGTATTCTTAGGCCGTCACCACACGGCACGACGTTTCGGCACCTTTTCAGCTGCCGTGGTCATACGGGATGACACGGGCGTAAGTTTAAGATAATTACAAATTTGTTTTTAAGTCAGTGGGTTATGATTACAGCAGTTGAGCAACTGTCGTTGGAATTTGTAACGGATTGGGTGATATTTTTATTTTGAACTCCTTTCTGCTTCGATATTGGCATGTTCAGATGCATTTGCAGTCGATAGCCAGCCCTTTTGATCCAGATTGAGCCGTGATTTCTAGCCTGTTTATCTCATCCCTAGCAGCATACGTTGAAAATTATGCTGCTAATAAGAATGCACTCCATAATCTGAAGATAATATAAAAAATAATATAAATAAGTATAAATATTTCTAACACTCACACCAATTAACCTAGCCCCAAAGTAAACACTGTAAGGCTAGTGTTATGGGATACTAGGGTAACGGATATAAATACATATAACTATACATATATAAGTATTTATGTGTAGAAATATATATAAACGTCCATGACTCAAGTACAAATGCTCATATTCATCATACAAATATTTTCCCTTACCGGGATTCGAACCCAACGTCTCAGAGTAGGCGAGACCTTGAATCCGGTGTACGTACCACTGTACCACGGAGGTCGTCGCTATTGACGATACTCACTTTTTTTTTGTGATTATGACAAATACAAACAGTGGCGTCCCTAACCCTCTCTCATATAGATACGTGCGTGTGGTGCGTGCGACCGTATCGTTTTGTATACGAATGGCTGCATTATGAAAATATGATTGATTTTTAATCTCTTAATCTTGTGCACCGTGTTTATCTAATGGCAACCCCAGAGCAATGTCCTAGATTCCAGTCAGAATACTAATAAATTATGTTGCCACTATAATACTCACTGAAACAAGTCGCATTTAAAATAAATGATAAAAGCCATAATCAAGATAAATGACAAGTTTGACATGATAAATGGTAAAGACATTTTAGTTTAGCAATGGATGGATTTTTTATAATGGATGAGTTACTTAATCACCTCATAGACGTCAAAGAAAAACTAAAATACTGTGGAAACAATATTTTAGCGATAGTATTAAATGTTCATTAAAGTTCGAATATTTGCCGCGAATATAAAATTGTATCGTTTATTTTATTGCATTTTGCCTTTAAGAACTAAGATGCATTTAAAAGAAAATTATGGAAAACTCATGAACATGTATGAAAATGCCGGGGAAAAGACTTCGTCAGACGACGCGAGTTTCATTTTTATTAACACAATTTTATTCCAAAATATTGAATGGTTATTAGATGACAATGTTTTAACTTTTTTTATATAAATATGTATTACCGGCCCTGGCATAGCACTTGTCAAATGTCATAGTTATTTTTCGACTCAATGGCATGTTTGATTTTTGTATTTCAATGATTATTTGATTTGTGTTTTTTTTTTATTTTTTACTTTTTTATACTTTTTCGTTATTTTTGTGTGTCCGCGTCAACCACGCATCACTAGGTCCTGCCAGAATACCAGCGTTGCTGTGACACATTTAGTGTCACTAAGCTGAGGCAGGACCTAATTTTGACCATTGATGTAATGTGTTTTTTTTTTTTCGTATTTTTGTTAATAATGTATGTTTGTAATTGTGTCTTTGGTCAATAAAATGTTTATATCTCTCTCTCTCTCTCTCAAATGCTAAGTATGTCAGTTTGTTTGTATATTTGTTTCACGCAAAAACTACTGATTTGTATGAAATTTGGCACACACTTAGTACATAGCCTGGATTAAAACATAGACTACTTTTTATCCCGATATTCCCACGGGAACGGGAACCACGCGGGTAAAACCGCGGGCGACAGCTAGTTAGTTTTAAACAAAGTTGTGAAAACAAATTCAACAAATGTTTATGTGAACATTTTGATTTTCGCTCGTGTAACTGTAAATAATCAATCATATTTATACTTTTGATTATTCACACTATATTGTTGTTTCAATTGACACCAAGTTTCCTATTTCTTAAAATAGAATCGAAACTTATGGCAAATTTTAAATAGAAAAATATTGAAAAAATTAACTCGGCCACAAGTGAATTCTCAGACGGGAATCGAACCCATGACCTTTGGAAATCCGGTCCAATGCTCTAACCGCTGAGCTACCGAGACTTGCGAACCACCGTCGAAATTCTCCAATACTTTTATATTTTTAATACGCTGTAGGCCAGCGTTGTCACATCAATGCTAGGAATATCCTTGCATTCGAAAGAAACATCTTTTCAGGTGTTTAACGATCGATTAAGATGCAACTGCCAATAATTTATGATTTTTGTAATTTTTGCATTTTAAGTTAATTTTTTCCAATATTTTTCTATTTAAAATTTACCATAAGTATAAAAATAGCATTGAAAAATGCAAAAATTACAAAAATCATAAAATAGAATCGAAACGTTATAAAATAGTAAAGGCGAAGACACTAAAAAATCGTTTCTTAAAAACATGGAGTAAGCTTCCAGTTACTCAAAACAAAAACAAATCGCAATAAAAATAATATTGGCGTAGTCACAACTAAATACTTCTAAAGGCCCAGAAAAGAGTTCGCATGCCGCATCAGTATCACGGCAAATGGGGCACTCTGTCAAACAACATATTACCTACTATGTTTTATGTTTATTTATTTATTTATATGTTGTATTTATTTGTGGGCACATTTCTTGAAAACGTCATCATCATTTGATTCACACACACTATTTTACGCGTATTAAGGATGGGTCGATGTTTGTTACTCCCGTGCATAAAGTACTGGATGAGTTTTGATAAAACTCTTTTGTGTTATCATGCTCCATACATCAGTAGGCTTAGCACGAGTAAGTATCGAGGAAATAACGTAAAAAAGCAGCGTTCCTACTGTACGTAAACGTAACTACATTTTCCTATTTGACGACTTCCGTAGTAGAGTCGTACGTACACCGGTTTCAAGGTATCGCCTTCTCCGAGGTCCCAGATTCCCGGTAGGGCGAATGTTTGTATTGATGAATACGAGCATTTGTATCTGAGTCATGGACATTTATATATATTGCTGCACATAAATACTTATATATGTATAATTATAATAATATGTATTATATCCGTTACTCAAGTATCCCATAACACAAGCCTTGTATTAACTAACTTTGGGGCTAGGTTAATTGGTGTGGTGTTGGAATAGGTTAGTTGGGTCCTCGATACGTCCTCGATACTATTACGATAGTTTTTTGTGCTAGCCCTACAGAATGGGACATACACATCACGCTACTATTAGTCGTCGAAACACACATAACACAATTAAGTATACAAATCAGTGATTGAGGATTCCAGGAGAGACTCGCTTCCATCTTCAGCCTTATTGATACTTAACATCAGGTATTGGTGTGGTGTTGGAATAGGTTAGTTAGGTCCTCGATACGTCCTCGATACTATTTCTTAGTCTTTTGTGCTAGCCCTACAAAATGGGACATACACATCACGCTATTAATAGTCGTAACACACAGAACACAATTACCTAAGTATACAACTCAGTGGTTGAGGATTCCAGGAGAGGCTCGCTTCCATCTTCAGCCGTATTGAATGAAGGATTGATGAAGGCTAGGAGTCTCCCTGTCGTGAATAAAAAATTAATAAACCAACTTATTTTAATACACTGAAACACTTTAAATGTTGGTGTGTACTGTTTATTGAATAAATCATTATTCCGGATTGTTAGGCGCAGTTTATTGTAGACATGAATTTAAAATAAGATGTTATTTTAAGATTTTTTTAATTGCATTTAACCGCGACCCCTGAAAAGGCATCGGAACGTGCGTCGGTACTATACACGTGACAAAAAATAAGAATTTTCCTAATCGTTCCAGCCGTCTTCGAGTAAACATACATAAAATTGATTCCGACGAATTGAGAACTTAATTTGAAGTCGGTTAAAAATATTTACAATCAAAAACATTACGACGTTACAAACTTGTTCCAAAACTTTTTACGTTAACGATCATTCCAACAGAATTTCTTTCCAAAGGTTGCGGTCCAGAGAACTGCTTCCGCGTCCTCCCTAAAATCATTTCACATGACGGCGATATTGCGTAATTTATCGCTATCCCGAGTTCGTGGTAGGAGGCAGTAATTGCGCGTCAGCACGCACGCATATGTACTAAAAAGATTCCTCTTTATATGAGCCATGATTTGTTGGGTGCCATTTTATCAACTATTTCTTACTGCCAGCCTTTTTCTTTTCAAGTACGTGAAAGAATTATTTGGTACACGAACATGGAAATATAGGCTGAATGTTACAAGTATTAATGCGACTTTGGTGATGGAAAGATTATCGGTTTGGTATTCAATGGAGAATTGATGTTGCTCAGTCGCTTTTCTTTGCCTTCTTTTAAGAAAAAGATACTTTTGTAACTTTTAGTTATATAGATATTGAACTTCGGTGTGATATAGTCACATGTATAAAGTTGCACTCCTTTGATCTCGAAGAAAACCGCTATTTTAATAGCCTACAAAATTTCCAACGCATCTAGTGCATTCTAAATTGCACCTCACTACTACGCTCACAAGAGCACAATTCCTTTGTGTTCAGAATTTACTTACACCACAGCTCAAGCGTCAGGGTTGTACAGTCAGAAACTTTCCCGGATGACCAGTAGAGTTTTTTTAGCTATATTTAAAAAAGTAATAGATATATATATATATATATATAAAACGTTTATATCACAAATAATAGAACATTAACAAGTATTTCATTTGAATAATAAATTATTTATTTAACCTTAGTACTTTCCGAGATAACGTTTCCCAAAAAAACTCTACTGGTAAACCGGGAAGTTCTCCCATTGTATGTATATGTACATACATACAAGCGAAGTAAAATAAATAACAACATATTTTTTTTGTATTTACAATTGTTTTTACTTTAATGTAATGTAGTATGTATTCTTACCATCTCTAAAGTATCTATTATTAATGAAGTTGCGAAAATTCAAAATCGAACAAACAATATAATAGAAAACATGGACATGGTGTTATTTTAAAAGTTGTTAATGTTTAAAATTAATATTTCGTAAGTATTAATGTTTTGTAAAATTCATATTTCGAACTGTACGCGTGTACTCACAACATGCGCGGCGCGGCCCTGACTGATTTACAACTTCGAGTTGTCGCACGCTGTAGGCGCTAATCGCGGTAGGTATAGGCGAGTGACGGAGGCCTGCTTTAAGAGCGTTTACGCACTGCGTCCGAATCCGTAAAAAACGGATGCAGAAATCGGATGTCGCTTGTGCACTGCGATCCGAATCCGATACGTAACTTCCTATTTCTAAGTTAGCATCTTGGCCTCCACATAAAGGAGATCATTCAGGCTCCATAAATATTTGGGCTCTTTCTGAAAGTGCGAGCCAACAAAAAAATGCTACGTTTGGTTAGAGCTAGTCGTTTGGAGCAATAGTTGATATGGCACAAAAGTTGTTAGCATTACTCAAAGTCAAGGTATACGAGTTCAAAGATTCGTCATTTTCATAATTTATGGATTTCTGAAAGTGTAAATAAACTTGATCTGAAGCATTTTGATTATGCAATGGGGTTATTTTATGTTCTAACAACACGTCTAACAATACCCATACAACATATATATAAATTACGTACGTCTAAAAAAAAATTTCTATTTCTAATCCGTATCACGGTAGCTATAAAAATGATGGGCTGCCAAATCGTTTTGTCTCGCCATGACTTCGGATCATTAGTTTTACCAATACGTATGAATATTTTTAATTTTTAGCATTTTTAGAAATGAAGCAATGTATGAGAATGTCTAATCTTTGAACTTGTATACCTTGACTTAGAGTAATCCTACAACTTTTGTGTCATATCAACTATTGCTCCAAATGACTAGTTCTAACCATACGTACCATTTTTTTCGTTGGCCGGAACTTTTAGAAACGGGCCCAAAAATAGTGATCTCCTTTATGGACAATTTTTATCGATTTCACAACTCAAATTTCTTAAAAACAATAAAAAAATCGTTAGTCGTGACACTGAGTTTTTGTCAGCCACGTTTGTTTACTCGACTCGCGATTTCGATTCTGTTTGAAAAAGAAAATGAGTTGTCGAATGAATAAAAAATATAAATATATATGCTCTCCGTGATGGTGGAAGTAAGTGGAATCCAGGATGCTAACTCATCCTTTCATGTATAGTGTTATAATAGAGAAATAGTTTGTGCATACGGTCCGTCATGGAGATTCGCGGATGATGGACGGAGAGAAGAAAACGGATGTAGTGCGTAAGCTACCATATTAATAGTTCTACGGCTATGACGGACCGAATTGTCACGTATTCGGAGTTAGAATTCCTCATTTGCTAGCAGGACACCGATGTCCAGAGAACAATAAATAAATAAATATTTCTTACACTCACACCAATTAACCTAGCCCCAAAGTAAGCACTGTAAGGCTTGTGATATGGGATACTAGGGTAACGGATATAAATACATATAATTATACATACATAAGTATTTATGTGTAGAAATAAATATAAACGTCCATGACTCAGGTACAAATGCTCGTATTCATCATACAAACATTTGCCCCTACCGGGATTCGAACCCAGGACCCCAGAGTAGGCGACGCCTTGAAACCGGTGTACGAACCACTCGACCACGGAAGTCGTCACAATTACAGGCCTGTGAGGTTAAACAGGTCTGTACTTAGGTAGACCTATTAGGATTATTACCTAAGCTGTTATGACAGAACTACCACATACTTCATCAATAAAACTATCAAAAAAAATCTGTTTAAACTGTCTGTCAATTCTTTTATTCAAATTAGTCCCATTTGTTTTCATAAAATTAACGTCACACATTTCCCACAAATCGTAACATAAACTATTCTTCCCGTCTGACACTATCATTTGGGAAATGAAAAATTCCGACGGGCACAGCTGCTTCCTCATGTAGTATGCAGCTGCGGCGGACGCGGCCGTCGGGAATAACCCTGCTGGTTTGGATGCGGCTCTTCGAACTCGAATAAACGCGAACGGTGGCATGAAATCGTTTGAATATGTCAATTCAGTGGTTCAAAACTTCGATGAATACTTTACTGGTTCACAAACAGGTAGGAAATTGTAAAATCCAACGTAGAAACATTTTGTATTATAAAAATTGACAACTATTTTCATTGTTTGTTATTTTTCTTTGTGTTTGTTTCGGGTGGCTATGACAGCGCAATAAATTCGCCTCTGAGTCTGGGAAACTCCGAGCCTTTCACCATCCGAGCATACGAGCTACGATCATTACGAGCATGTGAGTATCCGAGCATGCGAGCGTACTAGCTCTGGGCGTACAAGCATCCAATCATAACTGCATCCAAGCATTCGAGAATCCCAGCATAAGAGCATACGACCTGTCTTCCAACCTAAACTTTGGCGAGTACATCGACTCCATTGCTAAGTGTGCTGCAAAGAATCTGGGCGTCCTCTCTAAGGCTTGGTGGTACTTCTCTCCGAATCAGCTGCTTCTTTTATACAAAACGCAGATTCGTCCGTCTATGGAGTACTGCTGTCACCTGTAGGATGGTTCTGCCAAGTATTAGCTAGAGCGTCTGAAATCGATTGAAAACCGTGCCAGGAAACTCAGTAATGGCCACGGCGGAACTTCAGAGCCTCATCACCGCCGCAAAGTTGTTTACATGTAAAATGTTTATCGGTCTTTTATAGGACACATAGAGAGTGTGCGAGAGAACTGCACCACCTTGTTACTCCAACCCCTTTCCACCATCGGGGTACCAGACGCAGGTTAGCTTATCACCCGTACCTGAAAATCCGAGTCGCACACCGAGCCGGCAGACTTTAGCGAAATTTAACCCCTTCAACCCGCAGCGGCTCAATTAGAAAAAATCAATGGCTTCAGAAAGGGTTGGGTCTTTAGCGTCAGGGAATTTCCAGCGTCCCATTTCTAAACTACTCATTATTATTTTGCGTGCTTTTGCAAAGGCATAGTATAATAAAACTTCTAGTGATATTGATGTTAAAATGACAAGTTTTTATGATACGTCATCTTATGTTTTGGCGCGCACTGTTCATTTAAATAAAACAACCTTTACGGATATCAAACGCGCTATATTTTCACGAATTAAGTTGTACCAGTCATCCCGTGACCACGGCAGCTGTAAAGATGCCAAAACGTCGGGAAAATCAAAAACCCCTAAAAACCAAAAAATACGGACAATTACAACTTAGTTCGTGAAAATATAGCGCGTTTGATATCCGTAAAAGTTGTTTTATTTCAAATGTTTTATGAATTCGATTTTGATAAACTTTCAGCGTTACTTTAATATTCTGGTAACCCCACCTTTAGTCTACTTATCATTCTAACATAGTATTGGCACATAGCATATTAATGCTCTATATCATACCTCAAAAGGCATGTGGCCAGACCCTCACGAATGGAGTAATGGGCTGAAATTTAGCATGTCCCACGCATGCAATATTCACCTTTATATGCCATAAAATAAAGGTGCGATCGCCACTTCTGTTGACTAATATCGGCCGGTCGCATATGTTATGTATGTATCTTTACTGATAGTAAAGACCGTTTTACGGTGGCGACGTCTGTACCGAATGCGATGTGAAGTCATGTATCGGAAAATATTGATATTTTCTATCATGGGTTAGTTTAGATAGTTTTTAGGGTTCCGTACCAAAATGGTAAAAAGGAACCCTTATGGTGCGACTCAGTCTGTATGTCTGTTTGTCACAGCTTGATATTTCAAGAACAGTAGTTCTTAAATTTAGTAAATGCTATGAACTTGAAATTTGGAATAGCTTTAGATGACGTTCGCCCAACTATTTTATAATTAAAAGAAAAAAACGTGTTTTCTTTTGTTTTTAGGTTTTCGACTTTTGACGTAAATTGTAAAAAAAACCGTTCCCCTTATCCGAAGTTTACAGAAGAATCTGAAATTATTCTATATGATAGAAGTTTATGCAAAGACTACAGGAAAAATAAATCATCTCTAAATAGCATACTTTTTTAGAAAACTTAAAAAAAGTGATTTTATACTTATTTGCTTTTGGTTTGGTATATATGGGGACAATATATTATGATGGTACGGAACCCTCGGTGCGCGAGCCCGACTCGATCTTGACCGGTTTTTTAACTTTCGTTAAACAAAATGAGTAATATTAAATTTCATTGAATAGAGTTATATTTAGAAAAGTAGCCTCTTCACCTTTAAAATTATGCAAAAATTAAACAAACAGGGAATTGTTTTTTTTTTTAATTTTGCATTTTACAATGCTATGCTACTTAGTTCCTTCCGATAGAGTTTTCTTTTTTGTTCTGAATTAAAATTACGTAATTAATTGAAATAAAACAACTTTTGCGTATTTTAAGTCCACTATATGTTTCGGGTAAACATATATTTGGTACTATATTTTTGTTTTTTTTTGGTTATTTTAGTTTCCCGACGTTTCCATACAAACAACCATAAAATATATTATTTTAATTAGTATTTTCCTTTTGTGATGGAAATTGACCTTACTGATATTTTAAGGTCACTTTTCAATTTGACGACTCTGTATGAAATAAAACAGGGAGAAAAAAACAGCCCTTGACGAGTTTCTTGCCGGTTCTTCTCGTTACAAGGTCTCCCGCCGTAAGGTTTGTGAACCGATGGCGTAGCTTCTTTGACGTTCATAAGTGCTTGTAACAGCCTAGACTGAATAAATGATATTGACTTTGACTTTGACTTCGACTTCGGCACCTTTTCAGTTGCCGTGGTCACGGGTTGAATGAAAATATAGTACCGAATATATATTTCGTATAATACACTTAAAATACGCCAAAGTTGTTACATTTCAATTATGAGTGAAGCAACTTAAGATATGCTTACATAATTAATGTCTGACATCTATATAATTTATTTGTACCAACAACTACGCATTGTACAGCCATAAAATAACGTTATTCAAGTACATTGTACAATTTCTGACAGTCGGCCGAGCGTGTTTTTGATCTGACGTCAGATATACCTGGCGGGTACATCGGATGTACAGAGGTTTATTTCGCTACTGTTATGTATTTCAAACAAATATTTCTCAGTCCAAACTTACTGAATATGAAAACCCATTTGGAAAGAAGCTACTACCTAGAAATAAGGCTTTCACAACAAGACGTTCGTTCTATTCTTCCAGTTCATATATTTTCACTTATTTGAGAACTATTTTTAGTTTTAATTTAGTTATTTTTTATTATTTTCAAACTTGTTACTTGTTTGAAAATAATAAAAAATAACTAAATTGCGAAGCGAACTATTAGCTACGGTTTGCTATGCATAATATGAAGACGACGGACAAAACTATTTATTTATTGCAAAACTATACTAGAAAAAACAACCCGTCTCATGTCGCCCTGACAGGACACGAACCCGCATCCTTGGGAATACGGCCCAATGCACACACATATTTACTTGTTTAAAAATTATCACATGAAAATTGCATTGTTAAATGCAGGAAATTTATAACTTATAATTATTGCAAACTAAAATTGCTTTTCTTCTAAGTATACTATTGATAAATGTTAAATAGAGTGAATTTCAGTAACAGTTCCATGTATGGGGAGCCCCCCCTTAATTAATATATTTTTTTATTTTTGTGTAAAAACCGTAAAGCTGTTTACAGAATACATCTACCGACCAAGTTTCAACTGTGTAGTCCTCATAGTTTTGGAATAAAGTGGCAGTGACATTTTACCACTTTGGAAGTGTATATCTTTCAAACGGTTGATTTTGAGAAAAACTGTAATAGAAACTTCAATGTAATTTTTAAAGACCTATCTATAGATATGCCTCAAGTATAGGTTTGATAAAAAAATAAAAAATTGTTTCAAATCCCTTCGGGAAAAATGCTATATTTCTAAAACTGACAACCATATTTCGTTCAAACCAATTTTCGTTGAAAGTTTTTATTAAGATCTACAGCATTTTTTTTAATTTTTCACTCTCTTATTTCAAAAGTTAGAGGGGGGGACACACATTTTACCACTTTGGAAGTGTACATCTTTCAAACGGTTGACTTTGAGAAAAAATCGTTTTAGAAACCTCAATGCAATTTTTAAAGACCTATCTATAGATACCCCAAACGTATAGGTTTGATGAAAAAAAAATTCAGTGTCAGTTACATGTATGGGGAGCCCCCCCTTAATTCATATATTTTTTATTTTTGTGTAAAAACCTTAAAGCGGTTTACAGAATACATCTACCTACCAAGTTTCAACTGTGTAATCCTCATCGTTTTGGAATAAAATGGCTGTGACATACATCGATTTGGCCGAATCTATAAGGGTTTCGTTTTTTGCCTTTAGGCTACGAAACCCTAAAAACCACCATGTCCTAAGAACGTTTTGTCTGCGTTTGGTTTTTATTGAAGTTGTTAACATTTTGACACACTTCACACTTCGGAGGCGATGATTGAGCGAAAACGTCACAAAACTTCCGTTAGAAAACAAGCTTACTTTAATAAGTTCGTAGTACGATTAAAACCACACTGCTCCAAAAGTTATCATAACTGCATGCGAACGTCTTATGTTATGAAGTTAGTTAGTACAAAAGTCATAAGTTATGACGATATGAAAAAAAACGATTATTCTTTTAATTTAATTTTATCAAATTTAATATTTATCTTAAGTAATTCAATTGTATTTTTATTTTTATTTTTATTTTAGGCAATTTCTTTATTTTCTCCAATTGTATTTTTATTCTAGTGACTTCTAATGCATGATGTGGCTACTTTGAAAGAATTTTACATTTTGAAAGTGATCTCCATAATTTGTAGTATTTGTAAGCTTTATTGTAATTTTCCCTGGTGGTCCAAATAAATAAATAAATATAATTGTTAATTTAAATTTATTTTTACATTCGTCACCAAAATATGCAAATGCAGGGGCCTTACCACGCAGTTATGTAATGTTAAAATAATATTGTAAGCGAGATGGCGCTATACGCAACTTTATCTCCATCCTTTAATCAACAATACTTCAATATTGAGATAACAGCTGATGGTACGGCCTCTGTCTTACTTTATATCATTTCCAATACATTCCAAATAACTTTTTTTTTTCTTCCATTTAGAATCAGACTCTTAGCTTTTATTAAATTTTTGTTGGATCTCCAGGACTTTTAAGATATAGCACATCCAGTGATGTGTGTCAAATAAGAAAGAAAGAAAGAAAGAAAGAAAGAAAGAAAAATATTTATTGACGCATACCAATAAACATTAAACTAGGTAGGTAACAAACAAAAGTAAAAGTATGCCGCCAACTAGGTCCCTGCCTCAGCATAATGTTACAGCGCCAGGAGACTGCCACTGCAACGCTGGTATTCTGGAGGGACCTTAATTGAGGACATCGAACGGACGTGACAAGTTAAACAAAAAAAAAACATACATACAAAGTAACATAAAACTAGATGAAAATAAAACAAAAAGAAGTAAGGCTGTAGGCTAAAAAAACATTTGCCAATAGAAAAGAGAGAAAAAAAAAAAAAGAAATACATAACAAATCTGAACCGAACCTGAACTACAAACAAACATAGAAAAAATCAACAATGGGGAAAAATTGTGAAAGTTGTGATATCTTTGGAAATTGTACTATTTGGAAACATAAAATAACAATTTTGGGGGGGGGGGGGGGAAACATAATTATGAATTACTTAAGAGATCAAAAAACATAAAAAGTGATCAAGGTTTGTCTTCGTATTTGTCACAAAAGTTCGGAAAAAACATTTTGTATTAAAAATGGGGGAAGATTTAACACAAACAGACAATGGTCAGTTTTATATTCGTGGCCAGAGCGTTGTTCGCTTCGAGGGTGCCGGAACGCTCTTTCCGAATGGTGATGCTTATTTTTGCATAATATCAAACACCTGGAGGTGAGTTTTAAGCAATCTTTATGTTTTGCAAGTTGTTAAGATGCATCTTAAGATGACGCTTAAAAGTGTTTACTGTTTGCAGGTCACGTATAGGCGGTGGAAGATCGTTCCAGCACCGGGAAGCGGCGAACCTAAAGGAACCACGAAACGCTACAGTCCGATGCTTAGTAGTTACAAAGATGTTGGAAATGTTTCTCTTTGGAAACCTACTGCAGTGACGGGCCCATACTAATTTACAATAAATAACAATAAATTTATAATATCTAAATAATTGAAATCAGAATAATTTGTATTTTTAATGCAAGCTTGTTAACAATTTAATTATATTTCTCAACTGTATTCATGAAATAAGTAACTGCTGTTAGAATTCTGAATGAAATTTGTGAAATATTTGTAACGGTTAATACAAAATGACTTAAACGACTATTCTGAACTCAGAGGCTTACGACTTAAAGTTCAAATTCGTTTGGAGAAATAGGTCATTTTGTGAATCTGTTGTTGACCGTACTGTCACCTCATGAAATATATGAGGTTTCATTTTCATTTAAATATATTAAGTAGGTATATCTGTCTTTCTAGCTGTCTATGATCCTTTTACACCCAAACCCAGCCCAAACCACTGAATCAATTTTGATGTCTGTCCTAGAGATAGATTAGGACGTCCCCAAGAAACTATAAGTAAGGGATAAAGTAGCATGCAACTAGTTCTAATGCTTACTAATATTATACATCTGAAAGTGTGTTTGTTTGTCCTGTTTCACGCCCTAACTAAGCAGTATACAATCGTAGTACTAGTTATATACAATCGCTTCAGAGTGGCGCTGCCGCGTGTCCCCGACTCGAGACGGAAGCTGTCAAATAGATTATTAAGTTTTTCTTCCTATTTAATTTAATATTTTATATAATATGTTATTTTTAAGGTCATGTATTTATGGGCCATTTGTAGCCTAATAATAAATGACCAATAAATAATAATAAGCAACGCCTGGACTTATTTTTTGGTATACAGTTAATTAAAAGGTCGGAGAGTAATATAGGCTAATTTTTATCCTGATATTTTCACGGGAACTAAACCACACGGATGAAACCGCCCGCGGAAGCTAGTGAAATTAAAATTTACAACTATCAGAATAGTATTATAACTAAACTTTTCATATATCGAAATATCAAATGTTGTAGATGATTTAGAAGTTAACAATCACTATTTCCAAGATGTCTTGATAACAGTTAAAGATACAAATAGCGCGATATCATAAATTCTTATATTTACTTGCGTGGAAAATTATAAATTATCAAAGGGAAGTAAAGATATACGATTATTATTTGCTTCTCATCACACATATTTGTGCTAGCCGATAACAAATAAATTACCTATGTCACTATACTGAGTAGAGTAAATGATTTAAAAAAACAATGAAAGCAGAAAAAAGTTACTGAATTTCTCTTTGAAGTCTCATACTTTTTATACAACTGATACAACACACCTATAATTAAACTGCAGAAGAATAATAATAATAAATATTTGCATACAATCACACCAATTACCTACTTTTTTTTGTAAATACATACATAATATACATATTAAATAATTTAATTAAATACTTCATAGAATCTGAACCGGGCACCGGTGTCCTGACAACAACATGAAATATATTGTGTCTTATTTTCCTTGACCTGGCGGATGTAATGAAAGTTATTACCGCTTTGCATAAATTTTCACCAAAACTACAGCCGACAAGTCGTTGGCCTTAACATTGACAGTAATAGCAAATAGCACTCTTTTCCCATAGTATCTTAATGTTCATTCAATCTCAACAAAAAGATCAAACTGTCGACACTTCCACATAAGGATCACAGTTCCACTCGATTACTGAATAGTTGCTCCAAACGAAATTGCCCTTTATCGACAACGGTGCCTCCAAAGCCAGATACAAGATTGCCTTGGCGCCATCTTCGAAGACCTTCGATGTTTTTCTATCTTCTCTAGTTGACAAATTACCAGGATTCACACAGTTGATCACCACCCCTTTGTCACTCCATTGCCTATGCTGCAGGAATGTCACAGCATTTAAAGCTACCTTACTAACAGCATAGACGTTCATACCCCACCCTATCGTCCTCTCTTCGCCTCTCCTAGCAGCCTCCTCATACTCTTGCAACAAACCCACTAGTTCATCTTCACTAAGTGATGGATCACCAATCCTCTGTCTGATATCTTTGTTCTCTATAGTAGCCAGTAACCCTGCAGGTCCTGATACATTCACAACTCTCGCATCTTGATCCAAAATAGGGTACACCAACTTTCCAAAATTTATAAACCCGTAAAAATTTACGCTCAATGTCTTTCTCACTTTTTCCACACGCGGCAATTTCTTCTCCGGGGCATAATCTGTGCAGTTGATCAGGAGATCTATTCTCTCATCCAAATCTTGTATGAAATGCCTCAGTTTTATGATGCTCTTGGTGTAGGTGATATCCATCTGTATGTGTTGCAAGTCATTTCTTTTCGTATGTAAAGCTTTGAGCACGTTGTAGCCTAGGGATTCTTCTTCTGTCGTGAAGTAAATCTTCCTTTTGTAGACTTCGGTTAGTTTCTTTAATACTTGGTAGCCTAGATTGCTGGCAGCGCCGACGACGAGAGCTACGCTGGTCATGGTCGCTGTGGCAATACTAGATTATCGCCACTATCGGCCCATCAATCCAAGCTGTTATCGCAAGCGAGCGACTGCCAACAAATAAGATAAAGTTCTGATAACGCAACGCGCGATAGATGATTTGAGATGCTGCGAGGAATTCGCACGTTTTTTATCAAAAAGTGGTAAATTTTCAATTCGTTTTAAAATGAATGCGGTAAATTGCACATGATTCAGTATATTTTCAGGTGCAAAATAAATAAAGATATACAAATTGATGTTGCTCAATTTTTAGATTTCCTAATAAAAATTAAAAAAAAATACAAAACTAACGTTACCCGATTCAAAAATAATAAGTAAAGATAAATCATAGGCGTAAGCAAGAATTCATACGCATGGCGCCTTATCGTACAATTAATGTCATAATCAGGGAAAAATCTTTACTTAATATGTTTACCGTGGATGTTGTTATCTCAATTAGTGTCACATTTATCTAATTTTACTTTAGATAATTTATTGAGATCAGATTTGCCACATTTTTTATTTATTAAAAATATTATTGCGAAGTCTTATTTAAAGTAGGGTTGTAAATAAATGAGCGCTGGGTACTCTATCTATAACTACTAATTTTGGTTTAGTGAGTTGTAAAAAAACTATAGGCATATAATAAGATCTAGATCCAGGAACCTTAGGCTTGATAAAGTCACACTTTCAATATGCCAAAAAAAATCGGCCAAGTGCGAGTCGAAATCGCACATGAAGGGTTTCCTCTTAGCAAAGGTTGCCTGGAAGAGACTGCTACGTAGCTATAAGGCCTACTATTGTGTGTTCCTCTTTTTTGTCATTTTCTCTGTATGTGTTTATTTTTGTATCGTGTGCAATAACTTTGTTTTTTATAGTGTTTGTATGAATGACAAAGTTATATTTGCGGTTTTGGAAAATGTGCTATAGCTCTGAAACTACTAAATATATTTCGTTCAAACCAATTTTCGTTGAAAGTTTTTATAAAGATCTACATCATATATTTTATTTTTATTTTTCACTTTCTTATTTTAAAAGTTAGAGGGGGGGGGGGACAGACATTTTTCCACTTTGGAAGTGTATAACTTTCAAACGGTTGACTTTGAAAAAAAATTGTTTTAGAAACCTCAATGCAATTTTTAAAGACCTATCTATAAATACCCCACACGTATAGGTTTAATGAAAAAATTTTTTCAATGTCAGTTCCATGTATGGGGAGCCCCCCCTTAATTCATATATTTTTTTATTTTTGTGTAAAAACCGTTAAGCGGTTTACAGAATACATCAACCTACCAAGTTTCAACTGTGTAATCCTCATAGTTTTGGAATTAAAAGGGTGTGACATACATCGGTTTGGCCGAATCTATAAGGGTTTCGTTTTTTGCATTTAGGCTACGAAACCCTAAAAACGGGTGGTTTGAAACGGGTGCGTAACGGTGCGGCCGGACCCAAAAATTCATTACTAGCTAATAAATACAGTCATCACAATGATTTAGTACGACTGGAGCCAAATCTTCTAACCGTTAGTGGTAATGTAAGTAATAAGTATAAGAGTAATAAGGTGAGAGAGAGCATCAAGTTAACCCCCCCAAATTTGGAAGCTTTAAAACCTTATTCAAATCGCTAGAAGTAAGGGTTATTTTCAGTGCGAGTCACAGGCGTTACGCCCTAGTTCGATACTCTGTCAAAGGGCCCGATAAATATTTATTGCTGCTCAAGATTTTGTCGCACTCCTGATATTTTTCAATCAATGTTTTACTACAGTGTGTGTGACGAAATATTTGGTGAGAATTTCCTTTACATTTGGGCTTTTTTATTAAATCCCATAGATGGAAAACTTAATGTAGCATTTACAAAGTTTGAGAGGATTTCAAAATAATGAAACAGTACTAAATTGATTTCTGATTAAAGGTAAGTACATTGGTAAGCACTCAAACTTTAAAGAACAGCTTATGATATCGACTCTATAACCTTTCAGTCAACTGACCGTCTGTCATCTACCAACGATGCAATAAGTATAATTTTGCACATTTATGTGGGTAATAAACACAATAATATCGAAATATAGTACTGGCACAGAATTTAATATAATAGTACTATAGTCTGTTCACTGAAACGAGCTAGTACTGAAAGAATTTGCTCGCTCGTCATTGGCTTAAGATAAGGCGCACTACCTATGCGTATCATCTTGAACCAATCACAAGCGAGTGGATTGCCTAGGCGCCTTATCTTCAGCCAATCGCTCCGCCAATCAATCACACCAAATTCCCTCAGTACTAGCTCGTTCGGTGAACAAACTAAGTACAGCTAGTTGATTATCTATCTCTGTTACTAACAGATATTGATTGAAATTGATTGAAAGTGCAGTTACATTGCTGCTTTAAAGTAGTTGTCACATTGATTTTTACTAAAGCAGCAATGTGACTGCACTTTCAATCAAGCTTTGATAGTAACAAGTTACATAATCAAGGGGCCGATACAGTACTTTGATTTTCAGTGACAAGTTAACAGTTATAGTAATAACTTATAGTTATTTCTTATGCAAGGCTGGAAAGTTGGTTATTTAGCGGCGAGTTACCTCTATTGAAATCTGAGCAAGTGAAGGATTCAAAGATTGAATCCTGAACGAAGCGGGGATTTCAAAGGTACAAGACGCTAAAAACTTTTCTGCCGAGCGCAACACACAATTTTTCACCTCACAACAGCGAGTAACATTTATGGTTGTTACCGCGGTCAACTTCCGGTAAAAAAATCTTTAAACATGAAGTTTAATTTAAATATACCTTATTCTCGTTGTTTGAATGATATAAAAAACTAAAATAATAAAAATAGGAGTATTATAGTTAATTCAAAGTTATTGAAAGTAGGAATATATTGTTACTTATTAATAAGAATAAAAACGATTCCGTAAATGTTGACATTGACATGAGGTACAAGACAAAGACAATTTAAAAATAAAGATTTATGTCACAGTCCGACATCCAATTATAGGTTGTGAAATCTCACCCAGACTAATATAAAATTCTTATAACAAATAGTTTAATCTTATTGTTATTGTTTTTATGATTCAATGAACTAAAATAATATAATAAAACTAAAACGGAGTATTATAATTAATTTAAAGCTATTTAAAATAAGAATCAATTAAAACAAAAAAGTCAATAGTGCGATTCGGAACGCATTATGACATATTTTTAGGTATTAAATTAAAAAAGAACTTTGCCGCGCTAGGCTGCAAAAAGCGATTTTCTACGACTAAACTGATTGACTAAACCCTCTTTTTCAGAGCGTGTGAGGTGAAAACAGAATTACTACCTCTTCGACTATTGAAACGCAGCATTGGCTGCAAAGGGCTTTAGGTAACTTTAGAAGTAGTAGCTCTTTTTATTTTCAGCGGCCACTTAATTCTGTATTACTGTTATAAAGCATCGCAATCAAGACATATATCTGACTAATTAACTTTGTCTTAAGTAATATCGGAACTGAGATATGATATTTTTTGTGTATTTTTTCCTCAATAATACAATAGAAAGCCGATAAAAGACTGAAATATCGGTACCGATGTAGTGTATATGTATTTATATATATATAAATGTATGTTCCACAGTAAGATTTGTGTATTTTAAAATGTACTTTTTCCGTAAGTGGCCGTCATTTTCGACTTTTAGAAGAAATTTGAAAATGTCCCATCTTTGACCAGCCCCCTTTAGTTAATAAATATGAAACAAGAAAATATACTAGTAAAAAGCAACCTGTCTCATGTCACTCTGACGGAATTCGAACCCGCATCCTTGGGAATCCGGCCCAATGCACTAACCAATTATGCTACAGAGACCTTTGAGGACACGTCGAATTTTTCTAGTATATTCACCTTTCTACGGTGTTGGCTACCGTCGTTTAATCAATGAGAGAAATATCCTCGCATTCGAAAGAAACATTTTTACAAATGTTTGAGTATCGATAAAGTTGAAACAGCCATCTAATTATAACTTTTTAATTTAGCATTTACAATGCTATTTTTATGTGATAAATATTAAACAAGAAAATAGACTAGAAAATAGCACCTGTCTCATATCATTTTGACGGAATTCGAACCCGCATCCTTAGGAATCTGGCCTATGCACTAACCAATTATTCTACAGAGACCTTTGAGGACAATTCGAATTGTTCTATCATATTCACCTTTCTACGGTGTTGGCCATCGTCGTTTATGAGAGATGTAAAAATGTTTCTTTCGAATGCGCGGACATTTCTCTCATTGATTAAACGACGGTGGCCCCTTAGAAAGGTGAATATACTAGGAAAATTCGACGTGTCCTCAAAGGTCTCTGCAGCATAGTTGGTTAGTGCATTGGGCTGGAATCCCAAGGAATGAGGGTTCGTATCCCGTCAGAGCGACATGAGACAAGTTGCTTTTTACTAGTAAATTTTCTTGTTTAATTTTTATCACATAAAAATGGCATTGTAAAATTAAAAAGTTACATTAGATGGCTGTTTCATCTTAATCGATAGTCAAACATTAGTAAAAATTTTTCTTTCGAATGCGAGGATATTTCTCTCATTGATTAAATGACGGTTGTCAACACCGTAGAAAGGTGAATATATTTTCGATGCGACGAGTTTTTGCTGTAGAAGACGCCAGACTTATAGCCCGATATCGACTCCACGGCAGACATTTATACCAATTCAACAACATTAAATGCGAGACTTGACGACTCGACCGTTCGTCCTTTTAGGATCAGATAAATTGTCCCATTTGTTACTGTATAAATTCTCAATTGAAATCAGTCTGCTAGGTGCCCCATAATGCGCCTATCATTAAATTGTCATAATAAGAATTCGCATAACAGATTGACATAACCTAAGTGTGCGTTATGCACTACATTGAGCAGGCATAATATTAAAACACATAACACTTATTGCGCATTATAATGAACCCGCATAATTGAAATAAGCATGAATAATTTAAATTCGGTTTGATAATAGTTCTCTTTTCTTGCACCTTGTGAAATGAAAAGACTTTTGTGGCTAGTATTAAAGGTAAATATGTATTTTGTTTGTGGTTACTGTCCAAAGTCTTAACATCAGATAGATATTGTACTCACATTTAACGCTCCTCTCCATCAATACACTTGACCTCTTATCACAGATACTAAAAATAACTAAAGTAAAACACAATGTTAGTTATAAATATTATCAGTTACCAAACGGTCGACTGTCAGATGTCGAGACGCAATTCTCTGATTGGTCGCGACGACCGAAAATTGTAAAATGGTCTCCCATTGTAAATTGGACGTTAATAAAAGCATTCATTTCAAAGAGGAAACGAATTAATGCTGTTACTCAGATGACAATTGTCAAAGCAATAATTCTATTTCATGTACCGGCTACACAGTCCGTCTTACGTGAGTAAGAGCATGCCTGCACAAACCAGCGGGGATATTACCTAAAAATTTACAATAATCGTGCATAAATAATAGCATGGTAAGATTGAAACAATACTGCGCGAGAGATGGCGGTAGGCCTCCTGTCTGATAGCACACAATCATGGTTTCATTCACCACCGTATACAAATACTTAAAATCCGTGCATTTTAACAGCCAGAAAATAATATGCACCATCTGTGCTAACCTTATTTGTTGCGTTGCTTGCAAAATTTTAAGACTTGTTAACAGCCAAATGGCTCACTTGTGGCCGAGTTAATGTTTTCCAATATTTTTCTATTTAAAATTTACCATAAGTATAAAAATAGCATTGAAAAATGCAAATAATACAAAATCATAAATTATTGGCAGTTGCATCTTAATCGATCGTTAAACACCTGAAAAGACGTTTCTTTCGAATGCAAGGATATTCCTAGCATTGATGTAACAACGCTGGCCTACAGCGTATTAAAAATATAAAAGTATTGGAGAATTTCGACGGTGGTTCGCAAGTCTCGGTAGCTCAGCGGTTAGAGCATTGGACCAGATTTCCAAAGGTCGCGGGTTCGATTCCCGTCTGAGAATTCACTTGTGGCGGAGTTAATTTTTTCCAATATTTTTCTATTTAAAATTTACAATATGTATAAAAATAGCATTGAAAAATGCAAAAATTACAAAATCATAAATTATTGGCAGTTGCATCTTAATCGATCGTTAAACACCTGAAAAGATGTTTCTTTCGAAGGCAAGGATAATCCTATTATTGGTGTAACAACGCTGGCCCACAGCGTATTAAAAATATAAAAGTATTGAAGAATTTCGACGGTGGTTCGCAAGTCTCGGTAGCTCAGCGGTTAGAGCATTGGACCGGATTTCCAAAGGTCGCGGGTTCGATTCCCTTCTGAGAATTCACTTGTGGCCGAGTTAATTTTTTCCAATATTTTTCTATTTAAAATTTACAATATGTATAAAAATAGCATTGAAAAATGCAAAAATTACAAAATCATAAAAGCCAAATGGCAGTTTTACTTGTCGAGAAACGTATTTATTCATCATAACGATCCCTCCCCTTGGACATACGAAAAGCAAAAGTTTGTGTTTAAGATACTGGTCCGTGAACACTATCTTAAATCCCTACGCTGATCCCCTTCATCTCTGACATAATGAGTCCTTATATATTTTATATGTATGTATGTTAAATATTTATATTTTGTAGTATGTTTATATATTATTTGTTAATAAAATACCCGTAAATAGCTATTCCCACTTTTGTTACAATATTCTGAATTATATTTTATAGTGCTACTTTATTGCCGATACGGTAAGTCTAACAACTTATACTAGTTGACTGGTAGAGAATACCTGATGGCATTAAGTCCGCCATTTGCTGTATATTTTTTTTTTATATTGCAATAAAGAATAAATAAATAAATAAACGATGCTGTTTTTTCCTTGTGCGCTGTGTGAATTCATTCTACTTTGCGGTCCTACTATTTTATTTTTCTTGCCTTGGCTTGCACCGACTCCAATAGGTTTATTTTTGCTTTTTAGTGTTTTAAAGTCGGTTTTCATTTTTTTTATAAAAAGTTTTTATTTCATTGTTTTTAAAGGTAGATAATATCATGTCATCCAAGTAACAAATATGAAATGAAATATATAAAAATACTCAAAACATAAAAAGTACTGGGTCAAACTAAACCAAATTTTTATGGGACCAATTGGCAACTATTCTGCATCGAACAAAAAAATAATCACGGAAATCGGTTCAAAAATCTCGGCGTAATCGGTGTACATACATAAAAAAATATATATATACCAACCGAATTGAGAACCTCCTCCTTTTTTGAAGTCGGTTAAAAATCTAATTATTTTTAAACTTGGTTCCGCCCGCAGTTTCACCCGTGGTTAACTATGTTATTCTCCGTTCGTTCAACTAACTATAATTATGCCAAAAATCAAGTGGATTGGTTGCTTAGTTAGGGCGTGAAGAAAGGACAAACAAACACACTTTCGAATTTATAATATTAGTTATTATTAGAATATCCACATATCTTTATACGACCTCTTGTAAAAAAATGTTATAAACACGACTGCGTACCAATACCAACTGATCCAAGAGACAGGGTATCAATACAAATGTGATTTCTGTTTGGGTGATAATTATTATCTATTCCTATTCCGACAACTGTATCTCTTGCCGGTTCTTCCGCCGTAGGGTTTGTGAACCGATGGCGTAGCTTCTTTGACGTTCATAACTGCTTGTAACAGCCTAGACTGAATAAATGATATTGACTTTGACTTTGACTTTGACTTTGACTAATAGCATTGTATGTGATGCTATTTGATAATTGATAAATAGGTTAAAGTGCGTGCGTTTAAATACGGAATAATATTTCACCTTTATTTTTAAGTGTCAAAGTATGCCGAGATGACACACCCTTACATTGGCAAATTCAAGTTAAAGCAACATCAAACTTATTTCATTTATTCTACCAGAGTCAAAATAATGAACCGTCATTTCCCAGCACATCGTAGTTATAAGAACCGAGTTGGCTTAACAATCGGTCGAAGTTTTCAAAGAAGCTTGTTATAAAAGTTGCGCGCATCCGACTTGCATTTGTTAACCTACGCAGGCACACGTACATACAAAAATAATGTAGAGTAGTATCTCAACTACAAACACGTGTCGTTACATGAAATTTTAACGACGACCCCAGTACACCTTTCACACCTTGTGACCCTCACAATAGCGGTAAGTTTGGTTTCTCGAAAACTTAAACGATGTCTCTTAAGATGTTTTTCGTCACCTTCTTGCCAAAATACACTCGCCGCCACAATTAATCGCCCACCCCTTTATTTTCATACAAACTATTGCAAACATGCTCACTTTGCGACTCTATACATAAAAATTACAATATATTTCTGCACTATTATAGTGCATTACATACCTAGTTACTGCACTTAAATCCGTAAAAGAAGTTTATTTCAATGAATGCTTCATCACATTCCATGCAATGTGATAATTATGGCCTTAAATAGTAATGCTTTGCTTAAACGAAAGTATAGAAAGAGGAAGAGATTTTTAAAAGATCGATCTTTGCAGAAATGTATTTACATTTTTGTGAATAAAGTCGTAAAGTGAGCATGTTTGCAATAATTTGTATGAAAATATAGGGGCGGGCGGTCAAATGTGGCGGCGAGTGTATTTTAGCAGAAGGTGTCGAAAAAAATCTTAGAGATATCATTTAAGTTTTCGAGCCAAACTTACCGCTATTGTGACCCTGTACTGTGGTCCTCGTTAAGAGTTCATGTAACGACACGTGTTTATAGTTGAGATACTGCTCTGCATTATTTTTGTACTTGTGTATTTTATCTAAGCAAGACTACTTCATCAATGTTGCAACGAAGGATAGCTTCAGCATTTTCCTGTAAACATCAATGAAATGGTAGGTAATGATTTGCATTTTTTAGTTTACTTATGTTATCCAAGTTTGATATAATTACGGTGGCATTGATTTACTGAAACTTAACTTCGAGAAAAATACCAAAAAAATCTGTTTTTTTTTTTTTCTTTCCATAAACGATAACGAATAAATATTTCCATACAATCATACCAATTATCTAGCCCACGTTAAGTATCATGAAAAACTAGGGTTATGGATACTAGATAACGGTATATACTTTTTTTTTGTAAATACATAGGTACATAATATACATATTAAATACCCAGACCAAGACAAATAGACATGTTCATGCACACAAATATTTGTCTTGTCCGGGGATCGAACCCGGGACCTCTGGCGCAGAAGGCGGGGTTAGTACCACTGCGCCACACAGGGGGCCTACCGCCATCTCTTAGAGCAGTATTGTTTCAATCTTACCAAGCTATTTTGTACTACGAATCTCTTAAAGTAAGCTTGTTTTTTGACGGAAGTTTTGTGACGTCTTCGCTCAATCATCGCCTCCAAAGTGTGAAGCGTGTCAAAATGTGACAACTTCAATAAAAACAAAACGCAAACAAAACGTTCTTATGACAAGATAGCTTCTAATAGATGACGGTAGACACACAGGTCGTCAAAAGCTTATGTTTAAAAATAATTGTTGAATAAAAGAAAAACGGGTAGTTTACTAGTTTACCACAAAGTACATTTTACTTTTACCTCATTCTGTGTCAGTTATCCGTCGTTTTTGTCATAGAAACCAACAATCACATGAGCAATTTTGGCAAGAATACGCGAGTCATCGGGCCGACGCGACGGTGATCGATTATTCCTTATTGCAAACCCTAATGAATAAGGAAACAGAGCTGCCTTGGAGCCAGTAAGAATATCAGTATACATTATTTCGGTAGTGGTAAGAAAATTTTATCTGCATTTCTCATAAAAAATATAGTCTATCTTTATCTAGAACAAACTTTTTTATAAAAAAAAGTTTTAAACAAAAAAGAAAAAGTGGAAAATGTAACTCGGCCACAAGTGAATTCTCAGATGGGACTCGAACTCCCGACCTTTGGGAATTCGGGCCACTGCTCCAACCACTGTCACTAATATTTATCTTATGGTAAATTTTAAATAGAAAAATATTGGAAAAAATTAACTCGGCCACAAGTGAATTCTCAGATGGGAATCGAACCCGCGACCTTTGGAAATCTGGTTGGACCGGATTTCCAAAGGTCACTGTTGATTTACCTGTTAATTTTTTTCCAATATATTTCTATTTATAATTTACCATAGTATAAAAATAGCATTGAAAAATGTAAAAATTATAAAATCATAAAATAATATTTATCTATTTAAAACTTATCATAAGTATTAAAATAGCATTGAAAATGTAAAAAAGTCTAAAATCAGAAAAATAAAGTATTTTGTTTATTAAATCGTGTGTCAAACATCAGAATCTCAAATAACTATACGTAGAAGATCATTTGAACAGAACAGTGTCAGTCTTATTTAAAAATGAACTGGAGGCAGTTCTTCTTTTCTACTTCAAATTTAACTTCGAAAGGTGGCATCGTGAAGGCAATAAATAAAAAGATATACAACGAACCGAACGATCATAGTTGATCCTCGTTCGAAACAAATTCGCCGAACGCTAACATTAAGTGGCGGGCGTTATTTATGCCGAACATAACACGAGTAAAACCGGTGTGCACGTTGAATAAAACAGTTTGCAGGCGAGAAGGGGAAATAAAAATTTGTTTACGACACCGCCCGTTGCGCCGTGTGTACGCCCCTTAATAATGCACGCCTTATGCAGGCTAGCTGGCGGTAGGTATTGCACTTTGCATGCCTGTTCTGTTTTCTATTTGTACCTACTCTTTGAAAATTGGACTTGATCGCACAAAACGAGGTAACGGAAAACTCTTTGGTCCGAGTAGTCTGGTCGACATACGGTTATAATTATTTAAAAAAATAAAATATACTATTCTTCATAAATTTTTGTTTTAGTCAATCAACGAAAATATCACAAAACTTGAATATACAACGCAGCAGAAACACAAATATCATCACATGAAAGTAAATGCATCATAAGAAGAAACACTGAACAACTAGATATATGACGCAAAGGGCAGTTTGCAACATGGTAATCGTTTTTTAGGGTTCCGTAGCTTAGTATCAAAAACGGAACCCTTATAGATTTGTCATGTCTGTCTGTCCTATGAGTCCTCAAAACTATGAGGATTCAACCGTTGAAACTTGGTAGGTAGATGTATACCGTAAACCGCTCTACGGTTTTTACACAAAAATTAAAAAAATATATATATTAGGGGGGGTCCCCATACATAGAACTGAAACTCAATTTTTTTTTGTCTAATCTATACGTGCGTGGTATCTTTAGATAGGTCTTTAAAAATTACATTAAGGTTTCTAAAACGATTTTTTCTCAAAGTCAACCGTTTGAAAGATGTACGTACACTTTCAAAGTGGTAAAATGTGTGTTCCCCTAACTTTTGAAATAAGAGACTGAAAATTTAAAAATATATATATGTACAAAAAAGAGGAACATGCAATAGGCGGCCCTATTGCTACATAGCAATCTCTTCCAGGCAACCTTGGGTGAGAGACGGTACCCTTCATGTGCTAGTTCGACTCGCACTTGGCCAATTTTTTTATCACACTGATGTTAAGTATTGATAAGGTTGAAGATGGAAGCGTCCCTCTCCCAGAATCCTCAACCACTGGGGAACTGGCTAACGATGTGGTACCATTTCTCGCGATAAAAATATACTTATATGAGAGGTGTATAAGAAGAGACAAAGACCGCATGAGCAACGGATATTATGTTAAACAAAATTCTGATTTCATTCTTTAACCGACTTCAAAAAAGGAGGAGGTTCTCAATTCGACGGTTTTTTTTTTATGTATGTTTTACCATAACTTCGCCAGTTGTTAACAGATTTTTATAATTCTTTTTTTATCTGAAAGAAAATGTTTTATGTGTGGTCCCATATAATTATTACGAAGATCTGGCTAGTAGTTTTTTCATATTCTTGAAAAATATCAATCATAACTTTTTAATTTTGCATTTTACAATGCTATTTTTATGTGAAAGATATTAAACAAGAAAATATACTAGAAAAAAGCAACAGTCTCATCCCGTCAGGGCGACATGAGACTAGTTGCTTTTTTCTAGTATATTTTCTTGTTTAATATCTTTCAAATATCAATCACCTTTTGGCAAGTAGTCGTTTACCTAGATGACATTGTTGTGTATGGGCTGATTTTAAGTGTAAGTAACGGCACATGATGTAACTAAAAAATCTGAAATAAAAACATTTTATAAAAAAAATTCAAACCGACTTCAAAAAGTAAAAAATAAAACTTTTGGAGTCGGTGCTAGCTAGCTAAGGCCAAAAAAATATATAGTTAATAGAAGTGCAATGTAGAATGCCCTGGCTGGCACCGACTCCAAAAGTTTTATTTTTTACTTTTTGAAGTAGGTTTGAATTTTTTTTATAAAATGTTTTTTTTCTCTGAAAAGTAAACGGTACTTTAATATTACTTATTTCCTCGGAAAACTTCCTTTTACTAAGCAGTGTCGTAAAGGTAATTTTAATTCTTACTCTTAAACTTTAAAGCAACATTTCAGCGAGTCATGTATAAGATATGAAGCCACAAACATCGAGTTTATGCGCAGTTTAGTATAACACGAAACAACCTTGTAAACTGTTAATAAATTCAAACTGTCTCCTTAAGGCTTCGCTCTGAGGTACTCGCAACTATATGGAATTTTCACGAATTTCCCAAAGTGCAGGCAGCATTTTTATCGTGTCAAAAAGAGATGACTGCATACATTTTTACTTTGAGCAGGAGCTCTATTTTTGGTTCACTCGTTGCGCGTCGAGCGATTCGTTTCTACTGATTTTCCTTCGACACACGCATTTCCATATTTTTCAATCGCTTGACCGCAACGAGTGCACCCACTCGTTTTAAGTCATACGAGCGAGTGACGAGGCGAACGGGAAGGCGATTAAGCAAAAAGCGAGCGACCTGCATATGTAGACATAGGTCGCTTTTTGCTTTGCCCCTAGCGTGCTCGCGTAGGGAGGCGGTATTGCAGGCGAAAAGCAAAGCTTGTGCAAAATATATGTGCAAGGTCACTATTGCAGAAGTACTGAAAAAACGGAAACCCCAACGTCGCACGAAAACCAGTAGAAACTTCGAGACGAGTGAATCATAAATTGAGCTCCGTATGTTACGGAAACGACTGGTCAATAGCCAGGTGTGGCAGGTGTAAAATTCACTTGTTTATTCTCTTGTAGCTGAAAACATGTTTGGTGTTGTCCAATAAAGTTTCCTTTATGCAAAATAAAAATTGTTTCACTTAGTATTCCTTGTTTTTATACGCATAAACGCGTATTATGTTTATTGTACTAAAGGTCGCTCGAGGATTCATGTTTCTTATTCCCTTAGTAAAAGTTATCAATAAGGATCCTTACAGAAATTCTCAGTTATAAAAAAATTCAAACTGACTTCAAAAAGTAAAAAATAAAACTTTTGGAGTCGGTGCCAGCCAAGGCATTCTACATTGCACTTCTATTAACTATATATTTTTTGACCTTAGCTAGCTAGCACCGACTCCAAAAGTTTTATTTTTTACTTTTTGTAGTCGGTTTGAATTTTTTTTAAATATTTTTATTTCAGATTTTTTAAGATACATAATGTTACTTACACTAAAAATCAGCCCATACACAACAATGATGTCATCTACGTAAACGACTACTTGCCAAAACGTGATTGATATTTTTCAGGATTATGAAAGAACTACTAGCCAGATATTCGTAAAAAATTATATGGGACCACACATAAACCATTTTCTTTCAGATAAAAAAAGAATTATAAAAATCTGTTAACAACTGGGGAAGTTATGGTAAAACATAAAAAAACCGCCGAGTAGAGAACCTCCTCCTTTTTTTTAAGTCGGTTAAAAATAGAACAGACAAACAGATCAAACCCTGGCACTTTTTTTAAATAGAATAATGAAAAAAGAAAGAAAAGGTTTTTTTTTATTAATCCCCGATTCACATGTAGGTAGAGCGGCATAAAACTAGTTGTTTTTTTCTAGTATCTTTTCTTGTTTAATATTTATCACATAAAATAGCATTGTAAAACGCAAAATTAAAAAGCTATACTTAAGTAGCTGTTTAACTTAATCGATAGTCAAACACTTGAAATTTTTTTTACTAGAAAAAAAGGACGTGTCCTCATAGGTCTCTGTAGCATAATTGGTTAGTGCCGGATTCCCAAGTATGCGGGTTCGCATCCCGTCAAAGAGACATTTTATTTATTTAATGTTTGGAAGAACAACAGCGCGTAGACAGAGTTGATTTTTGACATAAAAAACAATCAGCCAATAATAAGGTCTTCACGTATTTATAACATATTTTAAATGGTTTAGTGTGGACAATAAAAAAGCTCTTGGAAAACTTAATCTAAAGACTGAAATAAAACAATTTTTACGAATATCAAACGCGCTATATTTCACGAACTAAGTTGTAATTGTCCGTATTTTTACACCTTTTCAGCTGCCGTGGTCAAGGTCACGGGGTGATGGAATCGAAGACTATTACAAACTAAGGCAGTGTCTATGATGTGTTCAGTTAAAGATACTTACATAGACATTTACTTAGAGAATTCCTCACATAATAAACGCCCCGCAGCTGCTAAATTAGAGAGTGAAAAACAAGATTTTTAAATTTACACATGTTATTAACCCCCATATTCTAAGTCGTTCCTCCAAAACTGTTTACACTCGACTCAACCTCGTCGTGGGTAAAAATGGTAGTGTGCGCTAGGCCTAACACGGAGTGGCTACGTACTCTTTGGCTCCTCCAGGTCCTTACGAAGTTATGACTTAGAATACCGATTTCGAGGAGTATTTCGAAGAGGTTTTCAATGAGGTTTCGTTAAGTCGAGGACGAGTAAGTTTTGGAGAAACGACTTAGAATATGGGTGTAAGACTTGCTTGCTCGCAGCAGGAAGGAGATTTTTCGGTAGTTAGACGATACCACTGGTACGCGTATTGGAATATAGTGTCTAGCAGTCCTAATTGGAATATTGAAACTTATTTTTGACAGAAGTTCGGGTGAGTCGACTGAGTTAGATATAATTTTTAATAGGTAGGTTACATCTGACACTTCGCGTCCCTTTACTAAAAAAAGAAGGTGGAATTTCGCACAAAGATTCAAATATTGGTTTAAGTCATAAGGAATTCTGAGACGGTAACATAGAAATATTACAAATTTCATTTGGAGTCGCTCAATGCGATTGATGTATTTGTCATATCGCGGGCTCCAGATCTCCGACCCATATTCCAGGATACTCCTGACGAACGTGCAGTATAAAATTTTCAAAGTTTTTATCTCGTTCAGCTGTTGTAAGTACGCATTACAAATCCTAAGATGTACATATACATGAGACAAGTTGCTTTTTCTAGTATATTTTCTCGTTTAATATTTATCACGTATCACAGGTCAGTTAACTAAAACTGGCACGTCTACAGTACTCACACTAAAGCAATTCCAAAAAACCAATTAGCGAATGCAAAAAGTTCACTCTACAGTAGCAAAAGCAAAACAATAACTGTCTCCTTCATACTCATAAGTTTAACCGCGCGCGAGAGAGACAGGCAGACTATTCTTGATGACCATGCAGTGCAACGTCACGCCGCGCGCCTATTTACAGACACTATGTGCAAATGTGTTGAACATGCCAGCTTTAGGTTACCGACCTGTACAGCGGGAACTTCCCTTAACTTCTCTACCCTACATTTTTTCCGCTCTGAAGTTTTAATGGCTGCGCCGCGCCGTATCGGTGTATCAAAAGTGAAAATCATGATTATTGAAAGCAGCGGTTTTCTACTGACACTTCGGCTTATTGGTTTATTAATAGAGCGTGTCCCACTGGTGGGCTGGCTTCCAACAATTAATTACGACCATAGGTTATTAACCTTCTCATAACTTATCTGTGGAGACTTGTAAATGGTTCTTAAGTAGTAGTATAATTTATGTATCTTCTTTGTAATATTAGCGGAAACCCCCCCAAATATTGTTAAAAAAACACAAGGGGGTTTGACACCAACGGTGTGACGCTAAGCCTTCATCTTACCTAACTTTTATTTATTTTTATATTTAAAAAAAATCACCTAGCCCTAAAGTAAGCACTGTAAGGCTTGTGTTATAGGATACTAGGGTAACAGAAATAAATACATTTAATTATACATATATCATATATACCTCAGAGTAGGCGTCACCTTGAACCGGTGTACGTACCACTCTACAACGGAGGTAGTCTAATGTTAAGTAATAATAAGGGTGAAGATGGAAGCGCGCCTGTCTCCGAGTCCTCAATCACTGAGGAATTGGCTTCTTAACTCACCCGACTTCTTTTCGTAATAACACGTTATAAAAAACGTTTCATTTCTTTACACGTGTTGTGAGGCTCCATTTTTAACTCAATCTACCGTACAATTTCTATAAATTACAAAATATATTTACTTGACATTGGCAAAATTCGCGAATTTTATCGCGAGCACGCCATCAATTAAGAAAGAAGAATCTCTAGTCTCCTTTCTTCTTTACTTCTATCTTTGGAGGAATACAGAACTACTAGCTGCCAGAACACAAGAACACCAACAAGTCTTCAGTCTTATCAATACTTAACATCAGGATGATGAAGGTCAAGAGTCTCCACGTCGTGAATAAAAAAGGTAAAACAGAAATCTTATTCTTTTGATTGTCATGTATTGTTGAATATGAAAATTTTAACCAGCCAGCCAGCGGAAATGGGTCTACTTCAGTCTGCTTATCTTAATGTTGTGCTTAAAGGTTTTTTTTTTTTCTAAACTAAATTGATACTGACCTGTATGTTCCTCACAACTTGCAGTACCGTAATCTTGTAATGCAAGAAATGTTGTAATGTATGGTAGATAAGTCTTTCTTTGCCAGTTGAAAATTGTTTACGGTTACAATAACCATAAAATGTAATATTATAATTAGTATTTTTTTGTGATGGAAATTGACCTGACTGACATGTTAAGGACACTTTTCAATTTAACGACTCTGTATGAAATAAAACAGGGAGAAAAAAACAGGCCTTGACGAGTTTCTTGCCGGTTCTTCTCGTTACAAGGTCTCCCGCCGTAGGGTTTGTGAACCGATGGCATAGCTTCTTTGACGTTCATAAGTGCTTGTAACAGCCTAGACTGAATAAATGATATTAACTTTGACTTTGAGTTTATGCCCATCACATTGCTTTTAATGGGCTACAAGAACACCCAATATTTTTACGGCCATGCATTTGAAACACGTATCAACTATTAATAAATTACACTAGCAAATTAAATATTTACATTTAAGTCTTAAAGTTTTATAAGATTGTTTTTAAATGCAATGTACTTTATACCTACTTTTTCCTTTGCAATATTCTACACTTTTTGATCATTGTTTTTAAGCATGATAGTATAAATTTTCCTCGAAAACACAATAAAACAATGCACGAGCAGCTCGGTAATTGAAACATTTTCCGAGTAGAAGTGATATTGCTGCGCAAGAACAGTAGAACGCTTCCGAGAATTACTCACGAAAAATATAAATTTAAACCATTTTGACAATAGCTTATCTTCCGTATCGTTTTATTTTTTACTTAATTAACGCAATCTCTTAGCGCAATATTGTTTCAATGTTACCACGCATTTTCGTACTACGATCCTCATGAAGTAAACTTGTTTTTGACGGAAGTTTTGTGATGTCTTCATTCAGTCAACTCTTTCGAAGTGTGGAGTGAGTGTTTCAGAATTTGACAACTTCAATAAAAACAAAGCGCAAACAAAACGTTCTTATGACATGATGGTTTTTAAAAGGTGATGGTAGGCACACTGATATATCATGTTCATCATGTTCGTGCACTGTGATGTGAGAATTGATCCTACAATCCAGGCCCATTAGGAACGATCGATTCGGCATCATTGATCCAGTCAGCATCAAGTATAAGTTAAATTATTTTAAAAATAACACCGCATAAAAGTAATTTATTGATTTACTAGCTATCGCCCGCGGTTTCACCCACGTGGTTCCCGTTCCCGTGGGAATATCGGGATAAAAAGTAGCCTATGTTCCTCTACGTCCTTTCAACTAACTATATGCCAAAAATCAAGTCGATTGGTTTCTTAGGTAAGACGTGAAGGAAGGACAACAAACACTCTTTCACATTTGTAATATATTATATAGATACGATGATAGCAGCTTATCGCGGCGCTACGATGACAAAAAAATGACCTTATTTTCTTGTAAGCTCATAACATAACCTCCTCCTTAACTTTAGGCCCATAAAATATAACCACCCTGTATATTGGTATTGACATAATACCAATACCAATATACAGGATGCAAACATCTTTTTATTGGCTGTTGCATCTTAATCGATCGTTAAACACCAGCCCCCTGATTATGTAACTTGCTTCTATCAACGTTTGATTGTAAGTGCAGTCACGTTGCTGCTTTAGTAAAAATCAATGTGACAACTATCTTACTAAAGCAGCCATGTAACTGCTCTTTCAATAAATTTCGATCAAAATCTGTTAGCAACAGAGTAAGCTAATCAACTAGCTGAAAAGATGTTTCTTTCGAATGCAAGAATATTCCTAGCATTGATGTGACAACGCTGGCCTACAGCGTAGGTATTAAAAATATAAAAGTATTGGAGAGTTTCGACGGTGGTTCGCAAATCTCGGTAGCTCAGCGGTTAGAGCATTGGACCGGTTTTCAAAGGTCGTGGGTTCGATTCCCATCTGAGAATTCACTTGTGGCCGAGTTTATCATAAGTATAAAAATAGCATTGAAAAATACAAAAATTCAAAAATTATAACTTTATGTATGTTCACTAAGTTGGCAATTTTATGTCCCCACTGCTCGGGTACTGGCCTTTCTTATAACTGGACAAAGATAATGCCATGACTTACCACGCGGGTCCAATGCGGATTGGTGGGTTGATGATGATGATGATGATGAAGTTTACAAAGTAAGTTTCGACGACCTGTTTGGCGTAGAGGTACTAAACCCGCCTTCTGCGCCAGAAGTCCCGGGTTCGATCCCCGGACAAGACAAATATTTATGTGCATGAACATGTCTATTTGTCTAGGTCTGGGTGTTTAATATGTATCATAAGTGTATTTACAAAAAAAAAGTATATAAGTATGTTTATCCGTTATCTAGTATCCATAACACAAGTTCTTCATGAAACTTAACGTGGGCTAAATAATTGGTGTAATTGTATGCAAATATTTATTTATTATTATTTATTTATGTACCAAGTAGTAACTAACTAACAAGTCTAGGTTACATAGAAAATGTTTTTTATGGAATCGAAAAATTTACGAAAGTTTTCGCCCAGATAGCAATTACAATTAGATTCCAATATCGAAAGACCAATTAAATCTTCTTAGATTGTAAAACTAGCTTCAATAGCGATAAAAAACCATTAAATCCCAGAGTTTATTCACAAAAGGTTTCCATTTACTCCCAGCTCAATGTCAAGCGCAAAAGTGCCTTTATTAAAGGGAATATAAAACCAGTTTTGATGTCAAAACTATAACGTGCTTTAGGATTTGCTGATTCAATAAGCGTTCAAAGCTGCATTCAGTAAGCCCTAGATGTAGTTTATGACTGAATAGAGGTTCCAATTATGAGCAAAATTGTGCTTTAAACGTGACAGAATATAAAAAAATTATGATTTAGTAATTTTTCAATTTTTCAATGCTATTTTTATACTTATGGTAAATTTTA
This sequence comes from Chrysoteuchia culmella, assembly GCA_910589605.1. Taxonomy (NCBI): domain Eukaryota; kingdom Metazoa; phylum Arthropoda; class Insecta; order Lepidoptera; family Crambidae; genus Chrysoteuchia; species Chrysoteuchia culmella. The sequence goes on from OU342646.1 coordinate 1,613,389, forward strand.
AATAGAAAAATATTGGAATAAATTAACTCGGTCACAAGTGAATTCTCAGACGGGAATCGAACCCGCGACCTTTGGAAATCCGGTCCAATGCTCTCTCTCTCTCGCTCTCTCTCTCTCTCTCTCTCTCTCGCTCTCGATTCCCGTCTGAGAATTCACTTGTGGCCGAGTTAATTTTTTCCAATATTTTTCTATTTAAAATTTACCATAAGAATATAAAAAACTTAAAGGTATTAACGTTTTGTTTGAATTTATTTTCCAACTATTAAAAGATATGACATAAAGGCTACTTATCGCAGAATCAGATCAATATAAGAACTGATGTATTTTTACAAACTTTTGTATGCCATTCTGCTGTGTGGTGACGGCCTAAGAATACAAGTGTCGACTAAGAGGCTCGACACTTGAACATCTGTGCGAGAGAAGGAAAACTTAAAAAAAACCCTCTACCAACCCGTCTGGCCAGCGTGGTAGCAGTGGGCTAATAGCCTCCTATGAACGCCACATTAGGCGTGAGCTAGGAGAAACCTATGACCAGCAGTGGACGTCCACAGGCTGATGATGGATGATGGTATGCCATTCCGAAGAGCTGGTACAATTAAATGGAAAAGTACCTAATAGGTATAATATAATATGCAAACACTAACTTTAGGTATAATATAATATGCAAACACTAAGTTTTGTTTTAAAAAACAAAGGAACAAACTTAACTAACATACAAAACACACTTAATAGAAAATTTTAAGCAAATTGGTTTGATACTGAAATAAAACAACTTTTACTGATATCAAACGCGCTATATTTCCACGAACTAAGTTGTAATTGTCCGTATTTTTAGGTTTTTTTAGGGGTTTTTTGATTTTCCCGACGTTTCGGCACCTTTACAGCTGCCGTGGTCACGGGATGACGGGATGTCATCATTCAATGAACAGTGCGCGCCAAAACATAAGATGGTTTGATACTCTTTGCCCCAAGAAATACAAATGTTAAACTTAAGCTGAAAGTTCCCGAGTTACGAGGAGACGTTTTTAAGTTCGCGGAGTGGGAATGGGCGGCATGACGGAGATAGATTAATTAAACCAGTTTGCTACTAATTCAGTATCTTAACATTAGTTTACATTTTGAATTTGAACTTAATCGGGACATTAACTTTTAAGTTATTAATATGCCAGTAAGTCGGGAAGCAATTGACAAGTATGGAGAAAATTTAATATTGCGCCATCATTAATCTCTTTCCTGAAGAAGGAAACTCAGACAATTTTTAAGAACTATTATCAATTAACGAGGTGTTTTCTCATGGTAAAACCATGGCTTCAAAGCGGCATTGTCTTTTTAAGCGAGGAAGAGACTGGATTTTATAACAACGCACGTTTCGAAGAACCGATTGAGGTCACCGCACCTGGAATCTAGTTACAGACTACGCATATTTTCTAAACTTCTATGCGAGGAGCCCGTGGCGCAGTGCTTCACGCGCTCGGACTACGATTGTTGAGGTTAAGCAACTTTCGCAATGGTCGGTCACGGGATGGGTGACCCTAAATTTACTATCTCGAGCTACACCGTGTTGCAGTCGTTAAAACCCACCAATCCGCATTGGGCCCGCGTGGTGGGACATGGCCCGTTCTCCTTATCCATCCATAAGGAAGGCCAGTGCCCCGGCAGTGGGGACTCTTAGCCTTCATCATACCTGATGTTAAGTATTGATAAGGCTGAAGATGGAAGCGAGCCTCTACCGGAATCCCCAATCACTGAGGAACTGGCTATCTTAACTTTAACTGCCGGAACACAACAATGCTGAAAACTTATGATAAATTTTGAATAGAAAAATATTGGAAAAAATCAACTCGGCCACAAGTGAATTCTCAGATGGGACTCGAACCATGCTTTAACCACTGAGCTACCGAGACTTGTCGACCGAGAATTTCGACGGTGGTCCGTCTCGGTAGCTCAGTGGTTAGAGCATTGGACCGGATTTCCAAAGGTCGTGGGTTCGAGTCCCATCTGAGAATTCACTTGTGGCCGAGATGATATTTTCAAATTTTTTCTTTTTAAAATTTGAAATATAAGTATAAAAATAGCATTAAAAATATGCAAAAATTCAAAAATCCTAAAAAAAATGCTGAAAACATTGTTGTTATGGCGTCAGACTTAGATAAGATGGTGGTAGCTAGTAGCTAGCCAGGCGGACTTACAACTAACCCAATGACAATATCATTGTAGTTAGTTGCCCGTTGGATACCCAAATGCAATAAATAACCTTACATTATGTACGATAATTTTGTCTTAGGTACATTTTTATTTAAACGACATCATTATAGTCAACAAAAGCTTCCTACATCTCTATTCCTGATAGAAAAAGTTTGAGAACCACAGCAATTGTAAAGATATATAAAGCTTGCGACAGACGTTGCCCGATACACTGGGATATTCTAATTGTACACAGTGACAGATCATTATTCACGCGCTAATGTTGTCCGCAGCGACAATGTGTACTAAGCCCGCCAGCGGACGTGTGAGCATTTGACGTTGCTGTTGGATAGAGAGTAGTGATGTTCTTAATATGGGCCACTCGATTAACTACTAATTATATAATACATTAAACTACCTTTTAAATTTGAAAAGCTTACTTGCAATGGCAAGATTTGTCTTTTTGGAACAACTTGGAGACTCTTAGCTTTCATCATACCTGATGTTAAGTATTGATAAAGCTGAAAATGGAAGCGAGCCTCTCCCGGAATCCTCAATCACTGAGGAACTGGCTAACTTATCTCTAACTGCCGGAACACAACAATGCTGAAAACATTGTTGTGTGGCTTCAGACTTAGGTAAGATGGTGGTAGCCAGGCAGACCTACAAGAACTCATACCACTAAGCAAACCGAATACTAGGGACCCCTGGGTCTGATACCGGTGGTTGTAACACTAGACCACAGAGGCGGTTTTTTGATAGACCTTTTTTTATATGTTAAATTGCAATCGTGATTGTCAATACATGGTTGTTCGATAACCAATACTAGATTGTCTTATCTTCCTATCAGGTTTGTACCAGTATTACAGCAAACTCCCATGATCTTAGCTTCAGCCAATGAAACATATTTTAAACTATTTATGGTGAATCCAAACCGCAAAGCTTTGACGGATTCATGGAATTAATGGACCACAATAATAGCTGTGCCGTGTGGTGACGGCCTAATAATACAAGTGTCCACTCCCTTACATGCCTGGAATGTCGTAAGAGTCGACTAAGAGGCTCGACGCATTGAACACCTGTGTGAGAGAAGGAAAACTTGAAACAAACCCTCTACCAACCCGTCTGGCCAGCGTGGTAGCAGTAGGCTAATAGCCTCCTATGAACGCCACAATAGGCGTGAGCTAGGAGAGGCCTATATCCAGCAGTGGACGTCCACAGGCTGATGATGTAATAATAGCCAACAATCAACTTAAAACATAAAATCAGCTAATTTAACCGGGCATATATGCGAATGTTTTCATCTAAGCCCCATACAAGCACCCAGTTGCATAGAAAACAAATAACTAAAATCCAACTAAACTACAAAGGGATCATAAATGGAACAATCCAGTATCGATTGGGCCCATTTCGTGTCGACTGTAAAACAGTCCCGTCCAGCACTGGCCGGTCGTAATTTATACCGGTGGCCGAAGACAATGGCTCGGATTAGCGCGGACATGTTGCTGGATGATAAAACTGAATGAGTTAGGCGTAAGGCACTACCCCTTTCAAATTCGCTGGTGTATATGAATACTGAATGTAGGCATCGAGTGATGGTCACTAGATCTAAGTGTAAGTACAGAGTTTGATTTTCAGACTATATTTTTCTGCTAGCGTCCGCCCGCGGTTTCATCCGCGTGGCTACCGTTCCCGTGGGAATATCGGGATAAAAAGTAGCCTATTATGTTACTCTCAACTAAATTTATGCCAAAAATCAAGTCGATTGATTGCGTAGTTTAGGCGTGAAGGAAAGACACAAACACACACAAAAAGACAAACAAACATATGACATAGTGACATCGAGCACCAATATATGGTTATAAAAATATATAATCACTTACCAAACTACACTCATTTGCAAAAAAAACGGGAGGTTTTGATTTCCATTCATCTTTAAAAAGATACAATACCAAAAAGGTTTCAATCGTTTGTACACGTTATTGGCCGGTTTTAAAAATGCTGTGGTATTTAAAAAAGTACGTTCTAAATTCAAATTTTCATTTGATGCTCATTTTTACAGAAAACCCCTTTTTATCCTACATTTTTGGCTCGAAGTTCCAGAAGTTAACATCGACTTTCATAACTTTTGTTCATTTTTTATCGATTATAAATTAATAAATAAATAAATATTCGCATACAATCACACCAATTATCTAGTCCCACGTTAAGTTTCTTGAAGAACTTGTGTTATGGATACTAGATAACGGATAAACATACTTTTATACTTTTTTTTGTAAATACATACTTAATATACATATTAAACACCCAGACCAAGACAAATAGACATGTTCATGCACACAAATATTTGTCTTGTCCGGGGATCGAACCCGGGACCTCTGGCGCAGAAGGCGGGGTTAGTAGCCCTGCGCCAAACAGGTTGTTTTAAACAGATTAATTTCATATCCTTGACTGTCAAAGCTTTATTTAGTGCTGTTTGGCTGTATCAAAAATGGTAGATAAAGTGGTAAAAGCTACCAAAATTATCGCGCTGCTTGAAGAGGGTTGCAGCCAATGTTTCGTGGCTAGGAGGCTAAATGTTAGTCGCTCGACAGTCCAAAGGACCTGGCAGCGATATCAGGAGACTGGTTCCGTCGAGAGAAGGCCTGGTTCTGGACGAAAACCATGTACCCAACCACGGGATGATCGTTTTCTTGTGAGTCGCGCATTGAGAAATCGCAAATCTTCGTATGTGGATCTTAAGAACAACCTCCAAGAAGTAAGAAATGTGCATATTAGTCTATGGACGGTCAGGAGGAGGCTTCTCGCTGCCAATATACGCAGTCACCGCCCGGCCCGCGGCCCCAAATTACTCCGTGAGCACAGAGTTCACAGGCTTAGGTTCGCTAGAAATTGTGAATCATGGACTCAAGAAGATTGGAATAGGGTTTTGTTCTCTGATGAAGACAAGGAGAACGCTTTGCAGAGGCATGTTTCGAAGAAATCACACCTTATGGTGGGGGCTCTGTTAGTTTTTGGGCAGGAATAAATTCAACAGATCGTACAGAGTTAGTCTTCATTGAAAACGGCTCACTGACTGGGCATCGATACATAACGGAAGTTCTAATTCCTCATGCACAACCCGCATTGGCCGCTCTAGGTGAAGACTCGATTTTTATGGACGACAATGCTCGCGCCCACCGATCCCGCGATGTTAATGCGCATGTGCAAGAGGTCGGCATTCGTCGTTTGGATTGGCCAGCTCAAAGTCCCTACCTCAATCCCATAGAGCATGTCTGGGACGTTCTGAAACGGCGTGTGAGATCAGTACACCCGGCTCCGCAGACCATCAGAGAGCTGAAGAATGTGATTACTGCGGAGTGGGAACGTATTCCGCAAGCAAGTATCCGGGATATACTCGCTAGCATGCCCAGACGAATTCAAGCTGTGATTTTAGCTAGAGGGGGTCACACTCGATACTAAACATTTATCTGCTTTTACTTTATTAAAGAAAAACAAACAAAAAACCTTTTTTATTTTTACTTCATGAGTATATGCACTACTAGCGAACATACACTACTAGCGAGGTTTAGCATTATTTCGCATAAATTGTATCTAAATTTTATGAAATACTGATGAAAACGATTATTTTCTTATTAATTTACCAAATTGTGAGGATAAAACTACCTATAATTATCAAACAAAGCAATATTAACATTTGAAATGGTTCATTGCTTAGGTGCCCGTTTTTTTGCAAATGAGTTTATATAAAGAAACACAGATGACCTTACGTTACCTATTCATAAAGGAGTTAAAGATTTTTTTAATATGGAGTTGATTATTTTGAAAATAAATACAAGTAACCTAATAAGAAGGAAGTGTTCATATTTATAACTTTTTAATTTTGCATTTTACAATGCTATTTTTATGTGATAAATATTAAACAAGAAAATATACTAGAAAAAAGCAAATAGTCTCATGTCGCCCTGACGGGAAGTGTACCCTACTTAAATTGACTTAGTGTTAAGTTATGTAACATTGCTGTGTCCTTACAGGACGCCACATTGTGCATGTCTACCTCTGTACTATTCTAGGATTTATGTGGCATGCAATAAAGAAATTTGTAATTTGTAACATACTGTAATATGTACTATAGGCCTGCTGTATTTCTGTTGTTGACTTTTTAAAGTGTGTATTGATTTTAGCTTTTCGTTATTTTTTATTCACAATATCAAAGTCCGTGATTGAGGTCCCCAGTGGTCGACGCACCTGTAGCCAATGCCACGAATCAGGGGTGTCGGCCACAAGGTGCGTTTACCACTGGGGGCTTCAACCATGAACCCGATTTTGCTCTTGCTAAAACGATTAAATTGTATACCTAACGTACTATTTTTTGCTAATTGATGTAAAAGTTTTATGGGACAACAACAAAAGAGTGTGCTTTTGTGTCAATTGTAAGATTAAAGTTCCATAAATATCTATAATATCTCTTCAATGTCACATATTATTATGAATTTCTCCATGCCCTGATTATAAAGCACTACACAAAGGCAGCTTTAATCAGCTTATAGATTTAATCCAAAGATGTCAGATGCGCTCAATTTATTAATCAAGAGCATGAAAATAGCAGCGGTTTCCTTTTTGACACACGTCGCAAACCTTACGGTAAAAATACTTAGAGGTATCGCACCATATTAGAGTACCTCCTACACATTCTACTGACAATTTAAATTATTATTATTAATTGGAAATTGACCTTACTGATATGTTAAGGTGACCTTTCAATTTGACGACTCTGTATGAAATAAAACTCTGTTTTATTGACGAGTTTATTGCCGGTTCTTCTCGTTACAAGGTCTCCCGCCGTAGGGTTTGTGAACCGATGGCGTAGCTTCTTTGACGTTCATAAGTGCTTGTAACAACCTAGACTGAATAAATGATGTTGAATTTTGAATTAAATTTGTGTTAATTTGAATATAATAATATGTATTTGAAAACACTGCAGATAAAAGTTGGACAGCACGCTCACAATTCCCAAATACCTTCCAAATATATATTTTTTTCTACTATGGCATCCGAACAGAAAAGAACTAACATTAAGATGAGAATTAGATTTGTAGTCGATTTGAATGTTGTGATAATGGCGCATGCAAATGCGTCGAATTATCAGTTAGTTGACAACAAACAAAAACATGGTAAAAATTACTATTTTCTTAATATTTATAGTATTAATCACCACGCATGTTTCAATTTTTATAGTCATTCTTACATATGTAACAATTGCATATTCGTTCATGATTCACTTCAATTGATATTAAGTAAAAACTTTGGTACAGTAGTCATAAGAAGATTATAACAATATAGAAAGAAAAGAATATAGACAATATTTTTATATCGCGGTTCTGCAAAAGTATGAAGCACACCTTCGCAGAAGCGCAATATAAAAATATTTGCCTAAGAACATTTTCATGAGCTCAATAAATATCGTAGCGTAGCCTACCCAGTAGTCATTTATCTCTGCATCGTTCCATCGCACCAGTCTAGGAGTGTAGCAAACATGGAGCTGTCCCATACATAATACCGAGTGGGTGTACCCACATCTCATTGGCACACTAAACAGCGAGTAGTAATGGCGGTATAAATTGACGCAAAACGCAATTCGTTAATTTTAAATGATACATAACAACTAGTTTTGAATCGAGCTTTCGTAGAATTTGATAAAAAACCTTTTTTTTCATATCCTCCAGAGCCGAGTTCACCAGTGCTGTCGATTAGATAATAGATGTTTAAAACAACATTCTTCCCCTTTCATTCTTAAAAAAAAACATATAAGTGCGAGTCGGACTCGCCCACTCAGGGTTCCGCACAAATTTGTAGCTACATAATATTATAAATAGTTTAGGAATTGAATCTCGCAATTTTTTCCGAAGTTTACCCGAAATTCAGTTTCCAAAAGTTAAGACTATATTTTTCATGATTTCATAACAATAATGTCTGGCTTTTAAAATTTTACCTGTACTTGTAGTAAGAGACATTATTACTTGCCAAATTTCATAGTTTTAGGTCAACGGAAAGTATCCTATGAATTTCGATTCCCATGAGAGTGTCGAAGTATACGTTTTTGCGGCATAAATGGCCTTACCTATTTTAACGTTAATTTGGAAGTTTATTTTTTTCACAGCTTGAAGAGATTGTTAACGTGAATATATGGTTTTAATTTTAACTCGATACCTCCACGCGTTCCCGAGTTTTTCCCAAAATTCAGTTTCTGAATCTAAAGACTATATTTTTATGATTTAATTACAAATGTATAGTTATTTTTTTCCTGTATTCCTACTAAAAGACGATATTACTTGTCAAATTTCATAGTTATATGTCAACGGGAAGTACCCTATGAATTTTGAGAGTTCCCTTGAGAATATAGAAATCTATGTTTTTTGCGACATTAACGGCTTATCATTTCTTTTGTTAATTTACAAGTTTGATTTTTTTTACACCTTAAACAGACTGTTGACTTGAATATATGATTTTAATTTTAGCTCTGTACCTATACGCGTTCTCGAGATAATCGAGGTGTCCGACCTACAGACCGACTCCGACCGACGGATGGACGGACAGACGGACAAAAAGTGATCCAATATTTTTCTTTAGAGGTTCGAAATCCTAAAAAACAACAATGACATTGAATGGCGTTCAGCGTAAATCGATCGATTCATCTGTTAGCAGGTTCGGGCCTTTTTTTTTTTTTTGAGTGAGGGGAATGCATTTACGCATACCGAACGGTTATGCTGGACTCACCTAGAATACCGGACTCAAGATTCCGGCACACTATCCCTCGCCTCCCTCCGATACCCCGCCGAGCCTAAGCTCGGCTCGGTACGGGAAAGGATCGAACCAACCCCCATCCCCCCGCCGAGCTCGAAAGCTCGGCAGGAGGACGGGAGAAGGGGGGGACCTCCGCCTCCCGGCCCCCCATTCAGCTCGAAAGGCTCAATGGGAGGCCGGGAGGGGGGGGTACTAATAGCTAAACCCCTCACTACTTGCTCTCTAGCTGCCGATTGGCCTACGGGGGTCCGTGGTGGTAATCACCCCTAAGACCCGGCGGCTGGCCCGATCACTCGGACCCTCTCGGCCATCGGGCCTAGGATCTGCTGTTCTACTAAAGCATTGTCTAATTTTTAACCGACTTCATCTATGATTGGTTTTTAATCAGGCCTGAAAATTAGGTTGTCAAATCTTTTAGGTATCTTTTGAAGTATGTCTGCTTTTTGTCAGTTTGATATATTATTCTAAGTTTTCTTACTTAATTAGGTATTCTCGGTTTTATAAGGTTGTTTCTTAAGTTTCCTTATGTTGCACTCTCTATATTTGCACTGTGCCAACTGTGCAGTGAAGTACAACACAACATGTTTACAGCGAACCTTTGCGACTCTGAACAGCTCTGAACTCTTGCCCCCGCTGTGTTCAAACTTGCACACGTGCAACTCGATCGCTGCTGGGCGCCGTATTTATTATTATGTTCAAACTATTTGAACGATTCATAGCCTGTTTTCGTTCGTTCAGGAATGCAATAATCCTAAGCCAACTCAGCTAAACAACCGCATGTTTCGGATGAAAAATAATTTGAACTTTATAACTTAAAAGTACAGCTATTAAAGTCATATGACTTACATTTTAATCATTAATGATGAAATAATAAATTCAACAGAGATCATAATCGTGTTAACTAAATGATTGTCTGCATAAATATTTTTCCAATTCCCATTTTATTAAGTAGATGGATTGAAAGTATTTTATCTTTATTTACGGGCATGTACAGTCAACAGCAGCTCCGGCTTTGCACTTTAACCTTGAGAGCGTCCTTCCATTCGCTCGTAATAGCGGCGGTTTTCGTGGTGCAAATGTAAAGCCGTTCGTGCTGTTGACCGTACGTAATTTCAAAACTATTCATATATCCATAACTACCTACATATTACATACAATTAATATTCTGTTAAAATAAATCCGAGCTATTTATTTAGGCACTTATCAACTCATATCGCCAAGCATCACCTACACCTAGTTCAGGCTTAAGAATTATTAATCATAACGTTACACATCTGACATTATCATTTACACAATTTGATTAAATAAACCAAGACCAACATCTAACTTAAATGCTTTGCGAGCAGCTGCACTGGTTGAGCAACCAAGTAACCACATCACTAATGATAAGTCTCGTCCACCAAGGCCTCGACGTGATATATCTCAAGTCTGAGGCAAAAGTGGTCGCCGGATCCAGAAGGGTATTAATCACCCACACAAAGACACAAAGGGTTAACTCTGCATTGTTGCTTTCCAACGAACAGAAATAACAGTTTGAGTTACTCTGAATTCTTCAATGCCATCGTAGAACGTTAATCAGCTAATTAGTACACCTTGAGTCGAATAAGCTGTGTAAAAGATTGAAACCTATATAACCTATTTTGTGGCAGAAAACATTTTATGTGCAAGAAATGGAATCAGATCCACCGAATGCTGCAGACAGAGATTCCTCACAACTTATGAGGGCCAGGGGTCAGAAGTGGCCGCTTTGCACCGTCACACGCGGCGTTAGGAGACTGAGGAAAATATGTGAGGATTAAAAGCGGAGAATATGTGGACTTAATTGAGAGATGATCGGAACGGGGTTACGTTAAGCTCGAGCAGACGTTGATGGCGCAGCCACGACACGCTTGTCGTGGGGATAGAAATTAATACTCTATCACCTCCTTGCTCACAATTTAAATTTAATATTGCTACAATAGCTCCTATTAATGACTTAGATGTTTTATGAAGACCGTTCAACTACGAAGTCGGAGAATATCTAGTTTAATGGAGCGACTTCTGTAATTCGTTGTTAGTCATTGGACTTGGGCTAGGACAGGGACCTTATTCACTATGACCACTTAGAGATTCCTTGCTCAAATCACGCCAATGTCGTACTTGGTTTCGACATTTTCAAATTTCGTTTTCTCTATGACACTTACTAATTTTATATTTATTGTACAAGTAAATGATGCTCACAATTGATATGGTTAACGTACAAGTACAATAACTAGGTATATCTACACTAGGACATCTTAAAATTGGCAAATTTCTAGCCCCATGTTTGATCATTAAAAATGTTCTATTATAAAATGTTCAGTGAATTACCAATAACAAAAAATGACAAATTTTAAATGTCATAGCGTAACCGTCCATCTGTACGTACCCTGTTTGCAAGCGACATGCCAACCACGCTCACAGTTCTACCCTCTTGTTCTTTAAACCGTTACTGTTTCAGATAAACTCTTTATTAAAATATAGCAATAGTACCATGTCAAACTAACTAGAATGTCTCTTTAGGACATAGCATTACTGAGAGAGTAACATTAATCACTGAGACAAAGGGCCCGCCCCCCGCAGACACAGCCACCAGAGACACGCTGGCCCGACCCGCCACCTACAGAAATGTACGAGTACTTATCCCAACCGATGCTAAGGACTAGATATATGATTGGAACGACAATTCTAGTAGTCTGAAGATAGTTGTATCTTAGGTTGGTAATTTTGATTCAATATTAACCTTTATCAAAGCTGATAAAAATTTACAGCGTTTCACTTAGACACAAATGAATGAACAAATCCAAAAAACAGCAGCTAAAATCTTTATCTTTCTTTCTCATTATAATTGAGGCAAATCCAACAGTTATTACGACAAAAAGAAACACATTCTTACAATAGCATAAAATTTAAATAAATACTCGAACTGTTCCCACAGCTGCTGTAACAGTGTTAGCGTTGCAATATTGAAAATTCACCTATGCAAATTATCAATATCAGACACGTAGCTAATTAGCCCTTTACAATGTAAAGTAGAAAGTAGAAATTTCGTCTGGCCCATTTCGTTACGTCACATACGAGTAATTACATGAAACACAGGAAAGTCGGGAACACAGGAAGAAGTAAAAGCCTCTACGGGAGCAAAATGGAAACTGTCGCCCTCCGAACGAAGGCGGCAAAGCGCAAAGTTCGAACGATTTAAATTTCAAACAAACATCGGGCGCACGTAACTCGGCAGGCGTGTGTTAACTTGTTTTAACCGCCGGAATGAGGTGTTAAACGCCGCCCCGGGCCGGACAGGTCCGGATGAGACCGGATAAAACCAGACGCCGGCGTAAACTGCTGTAAACATGGATTTGTGACTAGCCCCGGCTTAAGGCAGATACTTTTAAACAACTATAAAATTGGTAATCGCCATTTGACTTTTTTAATCCCGCTAGAAAACGGATTAGTGTTGCCAGCGCTGTGTTTAAGCAACATAGTGTATTTTTTGTGTTTTTGTTAAGTTGGCAATATTTTTTTAATTTTCTTTTATTATAAAATTTGATTAGTGTTTGAGCTAGACGTAGTAGGTAGTGTCTTCCAGCGCATATCTGTCAATAAATAAATTCAATATTTAGCCTCCCCTAAACTTAGATTACCATGGATCCACTCCATCTAAACTAGCATGATCAATCGCCGGCCTGGACGATGCGGGGGGTTAGTGGGGGGGTAAGGCATAAAACTTGGAAAATCGCCGACATCCGATCCGTGTACTGTCAATAATTGATAATGGATGACGTCATTATGTCAGTTGGTGATTGATTGGCCATTCGGCTCACTCCCCGCGCTACGACTTTTAAAAAAGTGCGCTATCAGGAATCAGGTTAACAATTTGATGCATTGTCGCCCTCGACTTCTGAACGGTGCGATGTGATGTGACAGATTAAAAAGGCGGTAAAGATCGCGCGTGAACGACTGCGGTATTATGGATTTTTTGAATATAGGAATTATGTTATGATCGACATTTTATTTTTAACTAAAATATCGATAACGTATATCATAACGTGTAACGGATTTTAAATCCGTCACACTAACGTTTTAGTTGAGCAGCTTAACAAGTTACGCTATCTTATTTTAAGTAATCTTAGGGAACTGGATTATGAAACGACAGAAAATCTCTTTGTAAGGTTACAGTAGCAAGTATTTGTTTGTTAGCATTTAATTCAATATTACTGTACTATTATAACTTTAATTAAGATCACACTTTTAAAAACACTTAAATTAATTTGTTAATCTACCTGGGAGTACCGTGGCCTGTAGCACAGTTTTTACTACCACGGGTCACGGTGTCAAATTTTATTTGATGTATGTGTTTAGTACTCAATAAATAATTATCTTATCTTATCTTAATTATCTTATGTCCCGGCTACACGCACCGTATAGGTAATACGGTGCGTGTAGCCGGGTAGAGCAGGCCTGCACAAAGCGGTTTGCACAGGTTAAGTCGTAGTGGATTGTGCCGGCTACTGACTCTCCATCTTGCCAGCGCAAACTAGTTTGTGCAGGCATGCTTGCAGGTACGACGGACCATGTAGCCGGTACATTAAATCGAAAAGAAATTGCGACCGATAAATGTATGGTTTTGTGATGGATGATTAAGAATAAGGATTTGCTCTCATGGATGGTTTATAGTTCTATGTAGTACGCTATATTACTGTAGAGTTTACGATTAAATACACCATATTGCTGATTAGCTCCTGCTAATCCATTAAGAGATGGACCGTAGACGACGATAAAGATAAACACCAAAAAATAATTGAGCCTGCCCGATATTATGTTGTCAACCCCCAACTTTGTCTTACAGACTTTCAAAATACAAGTATTTTGTAAGTGTGTGTACCTATGCTTTGCACAATAACCTGTAATCATTGTTTTTACATAATAGTAGTCTCATTTCCCAGTCTTAATATTTAACGCCATGAATTTATTTTAGACTAGGAACGGCTCCAAACTGCACCACCTTCGGTGGCGCTTTGGAGCCCAAGAGAGGCGGAGCGCCGCGAGCTTTTACAACTTTATGTCGGCATAACTCTGTGAGTACATGACGGATTTAGACGCGGTTTGTTGCATTAAACGCAGAATTACATTCTGGTCAAATTTGTAATGTATCGCGATGCACAAAAGTCTATACTTTTCGAGCAAAACCCTAAAAACCGAATTTAGCTCTTCTTTGGCGCCAAAGGCTAAGGTTATGGTGATGGTAGGACATCGAATTTTTGTCACCTCCTGGGTATGGTTGATGTCTAAGTATGTGCCAAGTTTCATTAGAATCGGTTTAACGGTCTGGGCGCTATGACCGGGCGGACAGATTTTCAAAAGAGTCAACATAAGAGAGGCTCCGCTACGCTCCGCCTCAATAAGGTGTAGATTTCCAGAGAACGCTTTAACGTGACAAAAGCACCGCCTTAGCGACATTTACGAACAATTTGTACACTCCAAGTAAATCCGCACGCACCATCGGATCCCCAGACAATCGCGGGATTCCCGCGGGATCCTCGCAGGATCTGTTCCCGGGACAATCAATCATATGCGCGTTTAGCTTCCGAACCGTCGTCGCCAGGACGCGGAGCTTTCAATTCGAGGTCGATTCATTCAAAAACAGACGGAATCCCTTATGAACCGGGACTTAGGTACAATGAAGATTTCGTGCTAATTATTAAGGTGTCGTTAAAACTCTTCAAGAACATTTTTGATGAAAAGAAACTCACAGTTTCTTGATGCATATTATTGTTGACATAATCTATTTCGATAGTGATAGGAATAATAAGTCTCAGTAGCTCAGTGGTTAGAGCATTGGACCGGATTTCCAAAGGTCGTGGGTTCGAGTCCCATCTAAGAATTCTATTTAAAATTTATCATAGGAATAATAATTTTACTGAAACACTGAAAATTGGGAAAATACGTATTTTTCCGTATACCTAGGAAATGGAAATGAGCGTTTTGCGCGAAAAACAAATCTAGCCCCTTTTTACGATTTTAAATTTTTTCATGTTGTCATGGCAACTTTACTGTTTTCTAGGCAACACTTCTTTCCATACAAAATTATAAATAAACTTAACTAAATTAAATTATGCATATCATGCTCTTTCTAATTGTTTCTTAGGTTTTGAAGTGGAAACCAATCAAATGTGCCATCCTCCCTTTATAAACTTTATAAATCCATTCACTTTAAAAACTCAGGTGGAGAAGCAACAACTTCCATTTACGTACATCTTATGTTTTGGCGGCCATCTTGATTGAAAAACAACTTTTACGGATATCAAACGCGCTATATTTCCACGAACTAAGTTGTAATTGTCCGTAATTTTTGGTTTTTTAGGGGAAATTTGATTTTCCCTACGTTTCGGCATCTTTACAGCTGCCGTGGTCACGGGATGACTGGCTACTTATAAGTCTACCCTCGAAAAGTTAATTTATTTTCTTTCGGATACGGTTAGACATTTACTATGGCACAAATTACATTTTTTTAATCATAATTTAAAATAATAAAAAAAAAATTGCAGTATAACGCCGCGCCGCGTCCATTCACCCGTGGCCAATGAGTGGACGTACGGATAACCGAGTTTGAAATGCCTGGCATTAACCTGGGTAGTAGCAGTGAGACACTGCTGAACGTGCCGTATGACGGCATCTCACACCCATATTCTAAGTCGTTCCTCCAAAACTTACTCGTCCTCGACTTAACGAAACCTCATTGAAAACCTCTTCAAAATACTCCTCGAAATCGGTATTCTAAGTCATAACTCCGTAAGGACCTGGAGGACCAAAGAGTACGTAGCCACTCCGTGTTAGGCCTAGCGCACACTACCATTTTTACCCACGACGAGGTTGAGTGAAGTGTAAAAAGTTTTGGAGGAATGACTTAGAATATGGGGGTCAGCCTCCCTTGGTAACCTAAAGATATTCCAGAAAAAATACGATTAGCCATAGCGGAATCTAACGTGCGATGCAATCTGCCTTGATGTTACATGGACATTACAAACTCATGTAATCATCATCACCATGGATGGCGATCTTTGTACGACCGAGTGGCTTACACAACAGTTTTTATAGTGACGCCTTTTCTTTTGCCTCAGGTTCTTTAACCCCAGCCTGAGTAATGTGGAAATGGAATTTATATTAATAATTTATAATTTATTTGCCGACATAATAGGCTATTTGACAATGCGAAAAATAAAGTGTCAATTACTGTTATCAGTATAAATTATGAGTTTAAAAATAGTTTGTTTTTTAACGTAAGTTGAAAATAATTATACATTTATTTAAAAATCCGTTAATTAAAATGCATTTTTAAACGTTTTGTCACGTGACACTAAACGCTCCTGATTCGTCGAGTTTATAATAACATGACGTCACCTGCTTGTAAACCTCGTTTGCCTACGTATGTGGTTGATATGCAGAATGCAAGTGACGTCACCGAACCCATTGAAGCGCCATATTGTCAAAGTAGCGTTTTGGCGCGCTATTTAAATATTGAATTTTTAATTTGATATTTTTCAGCAAATATGTACCAGAATTTAAAATAACATATTTTACTGGGTTCCTTAAACTCCACTACATAATATAAAATGGACGTATGTGGATGATATGCAGAATGCAAGTGACGTCACCGAACCCATTGAAGCGCCATATTGTCAAAGTAGCGTTTTGGCGCGCTATTTAAATATTGAATTTTTAATTTGATATTTTTCAGCAAATATGTACCAGAATTTAAAATAACATATTTTACTGGGTTCCTTAAACTCCACTACATAATATAAAATGGATTTTCAAAACCTGTCAAATAGCCTATTGTAGTTTTCTACGCAAGTGGTCGGTTCATGGAAATATAGCGCGTTTGATATCCGTAAAAGTTGTTTTATTTTAACTTCCATTTATTCATTTGTTTTTATGTTTTCCAGATTGTGCACATTAACCACCAAGAAAAGCATTAACTGATTTACTGCCCGTAAAGTTGACAATCCAATACAAAAGATTTTATTGCTAAATTCGTTCGAGATCTTTGTTATCGAATTGCCAACATACTTTTCTGAAGCTTTTGCAAAACGTGCCGAGAAAGCAGTCAGTGCAAAAACAAGTGTTTAACTTGAAGAGATAACTACATAAGTTCACACCACTTTTAACTGTTTTGTTAAATGTTCAACTGAATAATATATAATAATTACTTTATATTATAAATAGCAAGGTAACTCTGGCTGTTTTTTATACCTTTTTACGCGTAAAGCACTTAAACAATTTTAATAATAATGTCAAAGATATCAAACTAAATCCCAACCGGGAGCGCAATAAAACCAAACTTCACACGGACAAATACTCGAACTTGTCCATCAATTGACTTCTTAGGCATGTCCATTATTTATGTATATGGTTAAATATTTGATAAATTTTAATAGAAAAATAAGAGAAAATATGGACTCTCAAGTTGTATCGCCTGAGAATAACTCTGAGTCGAGTCGATTCCAGTGGTTGAAAAATGAATAAATATTTCTTACACTCACACCAATTAACCTAGCCCCTTGACGACTCTGTCACTTCATTTGACACTTCTCCATAGAAGTGTCAAATGAAGTGTCATTTAAAACATCATTCGTTCCGCAAAGGATTGCGACTATAAATTACACAATTCCATAAATCACTTTCATAATTACAATTCCTTCGAAAAGGATTGTGATAGATTTTGAAATTAGACAATTAGGGGGCAGGGACCACAGAGTAGGCGACATCTCGAAACCGGTGTACGTACCACTCTACCACGGAGGTCGTCAATAACTTTATAAATTCAATATCATTTATTCAGTCTAGGTTGTTACAAGCACTTATGAACGTCAAAGAAGCTACGCCATCGGTTCACAAATCCTACGGCGGTAGACCTTGTAACGAGAAGAACCGGCAAGAAACTCGTCAAGGGCAATTTTTTCTCCCTGTTTAATTCCATACAGAGTCGTCAAATTGAAAAGTGACCTTAAACACATTGTTTAAGTTCTGATAAAGGACAGTTTAAATAATAAAAAAATGCATCTTAATAAAAGTTTCCGAACAACGCTTGCTCTACAACATGCTGAGCTTTTATGCCAATCCATTTGAAATGTCACAACCTCACAACATAAAATTAATTAGAATAGAATAGAATAGAATAGAAAGCGTTTATTTGGTTCAGGTAAAACATACACAAAAACATTTTTATAAAAAATTAAAAATTAAAAAAAATAACCTATGTACCAAATAGGCCTCTGCTCAGTATCAGCCATGATAACGTTACCGTCACCACGGCACTGGTTTTCTGCAGATGCCTTTAGAGAGCAAAGAAACATGCAAGACACTATATAAACAAAATTTTTCGTCATTGAATATAAAATATTTAAAATATAAAATAGCAACGCAAATTAAAATAGAATAAATAAAGCATAAACATAAAAGAACAGTTAAAATTTAAATAATGTTATAATTTTTAATGTAACCAAATATACGGCATTTCGAGCTGACGTTCACACTTAGCGATTCTTTTGTGTATACAGTAAATGTTTCTTGTACGAGATTTTAAAAGAGTAAAATAATTAACTCTCCACAAGTATACAAAAACCCTGTTTCGCAAATAAATTAGCTTCCCTCTTTCCGATCAAACACATACGTCACTCCTCCATCTGCACCTTCAACGCTGCTACCCTCATCCTATACCACCTTATCAGTTTCATATATTCATACACAACACCACAAAACAGGGCATTAGCAGAGTAACACGCATACATAAGCATACATATGCAGGGCCGAATACGAGTCATCGATCAACGCCTTCCTTTGTATCGGCAGAGATTCGCTTACGCCGCAAAAAAACGCTGAAACGAGGAAACCTGGAAACCTCGGAAACACTTGGGTTGTGATTTTTAGACGATAGCTGGAGCCGAATCGGTATATTTTTGAACAGTTTTTTAAACTGTAAAAAAAAATATTTGTTTGAAATTAGACAACTTTTACGTATTTAAAAGTGTTTTATTTTATTTCTAAACTAGCTTCCGTTTGCGGTTTCACCCGCGTGGTACCCGTTCCCGTGGGAATATCGGGATGTTACTCTACGTCCTTTCAACTAACTCTATAAAAATCAAGTCGATCGCTTGCTTAGTTAGGGCGTGGAGGAAGGACAAACAAACAAAATTTCGCATTTATACCTAATATTAGTGAGGATAAATTAATTTAACTTCTACACTATTTATTCTAATAATCTAATATGTTACACTCTCAAGGGAATCAAAATTCATAAGGCACTTCCGGTTGACCTATCACTATGAAATTTGGCAAGTAATATCGTCTTTTACTACAAGTACAGGAAAAAAACTGAAAACTAGACATTTTTAATTAAATCTTGAAAAATGTAGTCTTAAGTTTTGGAACCTAACCTAATCTAATGAAAAAACTTCGGAAAAAACTGCGGGACTCAATTCCTACTTTCCTGTTTTTACTTTTCTATTCCAAATTTGTGCGGAATCCTCGGTGGGGGAGTCCAACTCGCACTTGACCGGTTTTTATTTGTCACTCACATTTATTTTTGTTGGCTATGAAATTAAATACTGATAATACAAATGCAAAGGATTCAAAACTTTCTCAGTTCTGATGTATTTGCGTTGTTTGTCATGATTTTTTTTTAATAGCTATAAAAATTAAAAAAGACTTACCGGCTTCCTTTACGCATAAGCTAGACTCCATTAGACTGCCGCATTATTGTAAAAAAAATCCTGCAACAAAGAAGTTAATATTAGTTATTTTATAAAAAAACAGCGTAGGTAATCTTACTATGAATACTATGATAGTTTGAATGTGGTTGACGGCTGAATGACGGCTGAATGGATTTGGATGAAATTTGCTAGACAGATAGTTAATTTAGTTTTTTGTACTTCTTTATGCACAATGTGCAGATGCGCACTCAATGCTTTAGTTAATAACCTAGATAAAAACATAGGATATCCCGATATTCCCACGGGAACGGGAACCACGCGGCTTAATCAGCATTAATGACGACCTGGAGCTCTATTTTTAATTCACTCGTCTCGTGGATTCTACTGATTTTTGCGCGACGTTTGAGTTTCCGTATTCCGTAAAAGCGACCTTGCACCTATTGGTATTGGTATTGGTATTGGTGATGGGCTCTTTTCTCCGCATTTAGACTCTCATTTGGTCCGTTATGCGTGAACATAGCATCGGTATGGCTAGTTAAGCCATCCCAGCTCCTTCCAGAAGCGCAGAAGCCTCCTCGGGCGTTCACAGGCTTCTAGGAGCGACCTCACGTCTTTGAGGGTTTCTGCCCGTTTTGCGGCCAAACCCACGCACTCCAGGATTACGTGGGCGGCTGTTTCCTCTGCGTCCAGGCATCCCCTACATAGGGGGCTGTCTGTCGCATTCATGATGAATAGTTGTCGGTTTAAAGGTAGGTGACCTGTAAGTGTGCCTACAACTATTCGGAGGTCCGGACGATTAAGGCTTAGCAGTCTACAGGTCAAACGCGGCGAGACTGCAATCATCGCCAGCTTGGACTGTCTACAGCTTGTTTGATCTACCCAAAGCTTATTATGTGCAGCACGAGTACGCTGTCTTACCCATGAGCGCAATTGGCTGAATGGGAGTGGCAGAAGACCTTGCACCTATATACATAGCTTCGCTTTTCGCCTGTTGTACCGCGTCCCAACGCGAGCGCGCGAGGGGCAAAGCGAGAAGCGTGCTATGTCTACGCTTGCAAGGTCGCTAATCGCCTGATCGCCTCCCGCGCGACGAATGATTCAAAATTAGAGGTCCTGTTTGGCGCAGGGGTACTAAGCCCGCCTTCTGCGCCAGAGGTCGGGGTACGATCCCCGGACAAGACAAATATTTGTGTGCATGAACATGTCTATTTGTCTTGGTCTGGGTGTTTAATATGTATATTAAGTATGTATTTACAAAAAAGTATATAAGTATGTTTATCCGTTATCTAATATCCATAACACAAGTTCTTCATGAAACTTAACGTGGGCTAGATAATTGGTGTGATTATATGCAAATATTTAAAAAATATTAATAATGTCTAGGCCGTACTAGTTCTTTTATCTCTACACATTTTTCTAATTATTATTTCGTATAAATACACCGATGTCAAGAATCACATTTAATAAACCTAAACTAGGTCGACTCGTATAGAGAAACTTAGCTAACTACCAGCAATATCCTACGCAATGGTTAACTTATTAACCTTGTAATAAGCTAACAACTGTTTAATTTAGCATGTGCTGGGTCAAGTGCAATTTACCTCCACACCTTTACGATGTACTTAATAAAAGTTGTTAACGGCACTAAAACATATTTTACTGCTTATTTTAGTATACGTAAAAATTTAGTTTTATAGCTTTCTGGATTTGATGGACGATTTTGGTGCTTCGGCGAATTGGAATAAAGATGTGGCTGGTGAAGAAATGAATTAAACATTGAGACTCTTATTTTATAGGTTAAAGTTTTGACCTATATGGCGCAAACGTAGGGTTATCTGCCTCCAGGACAGTGGTAGTGGGTACGATTCAAACAGACCCCTGTTTAATAGACATGTTAAGCACAAAACAATATATTGTGCGGGAATCGAAACCAAGACGCAGAAGTACGTTATCTATACTAATATTATAAAGAGGAAAGTTTGTATTTTTGTATGTAACGAATGAACTCAAAAACTACTGGACCGACTTTTACGAAATTTGGTATAGAGAATCCTTAGACCCCAAGTAGTAACATAGGCTATAAATGATCCCAAAATTCCCACGGGAACGGGAACCACGCGGGTTCTAGTAAGTAATATAGTTAGTATTCCTTGACAGAAGGCAGGCAGGTGTAACTGCCAGAACACATTGCTGTTATGGTGTCAGACTTAGATAAGGTGTGGTAGCTAACCAGGCGGACTTACAACAAGTCCTACCGACAATCAAACCGAATACAATATGTACTCCCACTGGGAATCGAACCGGTGACGTCAGGACCCGATACCAGTGGTGTCACCACCACACCACAGATGCAGTTAAAGTTATCGGAATTAGGCCTCAGATCAATTGACTTTCCCTGTTTTGTTAAATCGTTAGGGTTATCAAATCAAGTATATATTGGAACGCCTAATTCTTTTGTTCTAATGGCCTTTGGCACACATATTAAAAGCCTAATTTTTTTTCGCACAATTGTCAAATGAGCTTTATTAGTTTAGCCTATTTTCACTTCGCCTAATTCTTGGCTAATTCATCATTAGGCATATCCATTCATTATCCCTACTGTTTGCAAGTACTAAATTACGATTCGTACAAGAACTTTACGCTTAAACAGTTCCGTATATCAAATCAATGAATTAATTCATTCATGTGACGAGCATGCAAGCAAGCATGCAAATGATCATACAAGCAACCATGCAAGCGAGCATGCAAGCAAGAATGCGAGCATGACAGGGAACATGCAAGCAAGCACGCAAGCAAGCAGCAGGTAAGTCTTCTGTCAATGCTCCGGTGCTGCGAGGCTCCGGGGCGGCGGTCCCATGCGGGCTTGTCGTCCCAGATGGTTTTCGCTCACCACCTGCTCCTCAGCTTGCGGGTCGCCTCGCCCATCCGCGCCTGCGCGGACTTAAATTACACTCTAGGGGTAGGGAATACAAGACTACGTTGAGTCGGTTTTTAGGCGATTCGTTTCTGTCACTGACTAAATAGTAATATGCAAAACTATAATCGTAATGTAATGTAGTAATCGTTATGTCAAAAGATAAGCTAATAAATAAAATTTTAGGACACTGAATATTAGTGATTTTGATTATTAGGGATGTGGCGTTACTATAACTATGTGAAATAATCTATTATGCTAAACAATAATTGTGCTTAAGAATTTGAATCCCAAAAAATACGACGAGATGAAATTAGGACTAATGATGTAAGGCGTGTTGAAGGGCACCCTATCAAATCCTGTACGTACCACTTGCCACAATCGTGCAGTGTCATTGGATCCGTCCGAGTCCTCCACTTGATCCTCCGTAATTTTACGAGTGCGATAAACTGCGTGGTGCATCGCCATACAATGCGGGCGCGCCATCTCGCGGATAACGTGAGCAACAATCATTTTAATATCACTCTGGAATTGATTTAAGTTGGTAGTTTAGTTAGTTCGGAAGTAAGATATAACTAATAATACTTTTATAATATTGACGACCTGTTTAACTTATAATAACTAAGCCCGCCTTCTGCACCAGAGGTCCCGCGGGTCCGATCCCCGGATAAGACAAATATTTGTGTGCATAAACATGTCTATTTGTCCAGGGCTGGGTGTTTAATATGTATAATAAATAAATGCATACAATCACACTTGTGTTCTTCATGAAACTTAACGTGGGCCTCCCCGCGTACAGCCAATAATTCATACAACTAATAACTTTATTGTGATGCAGTTAATACTAGTATCTGAAACTTCCTAAGTTTCAGCAATATTTCCAAAGTAAGAGTTACTGATATGAAGGGATTCTGTAAAAATAAAATATAGAATTTTGACCCACTCGGATCGCGATCGGATTTCAACATCGATTTATACCGAATCTTCGCGGCTTACACACTATGATTAATAAGAATATAAGTCAGCTGTATATACTTTATATAAGAGGATACGTAGCTGAACAATAGCGTTCGCTATATTGTTTTCAACCGCGGCACACAGTTTGATTGATCGCTTCCGCCGCACGGCGGCGCGACAGACGCGTTTCCTTGCCACCACGCCGAGAAACGCGGATGCGACGTATTAATAGCTGACTTTGCTAATTCTCTTAGATATAAACAGTACCTACAACAAACTAAGCTTCAGTTAACAACGTTTTAATAATTTAGAGTTTCTTTGATTGTTGTAATAAGGAACAAAATGTTTACCTTTTACTTAGCTGACAGCAAAGAATACTAACTTTTACTGTTGATAGTTTGCACTTTATGTGAAAAAATGGATTATAACTAGCATTATACTTAAGTCATCTGGGATGCGGTAATGTAACAAAATTGTATTAATAATAATAAAGACTTTATTGCACACAATACAAAAGCAAACACAAAGAGAAAATTACAATTATTAATTATTTGATTGGCTGCAATTTGTATGAAATTTGGCATGAATGATACAAAATGCATTGTCAAATGAATACGATCCGATCACTTCACAACAATCTCCTATCTTATCCTTATCAATAACTTGGTGTTACTTTGAGTAACGTTTCGTGCTTACTTTTAAAGCCTCTGTATTTTTTTTATTGTGCTATATCTTGTATCTCTTTTTTCCTCTACCCAGTTCAAAGGTCATAAGCATATTTTTAACAGCCGTTCCCAATAACCTATCATTAGTAACAGATAAGGTTACTATAGTTTGGTTGCTTAGTTATTTCTGTTAAATTACAGGAAATAACAAAGATTGCCTAGCAACTGAACCACAGTAGGCCTATCTCTTACTGAGGGTAGATTATTGGGAATGGCCGTAAGTCAACTTAAAATGCCTCATCCAACCTTCATATCAGTTTGTATATAATTTCTCCGCGGCATACCCTTGTTTGTGTAACCACGGCGAAGGTATACAGCCGTTATACAGCAAACAGTTATAATCCGAATGGCTTTCAAACTAACCGGCGTCAATTAAAACCGAGGCTCGTTAACACTTCCGAATAACGGGAACAAATTTTACACCGCCTCCGTTTTGGTAAACTATACTGAGATAGTCGTGTCTGTTTGTCTGTGTAAGTGTCTGAATAATATTCATATATAAATAAAATGTAAAATTACAATATTATGTGTGACTTTTATCCACTGTCACAAAATACGTGTAGCCCTTAACATATTTAAAAACATCGCTTTGTCATTTTTAGGGTTATATACTAATAAGCAACTAGTATCAGTAAGCAGAGACCTATGAGAAAAAAAATACGACGTGTCCTCATAGGTCTCTGTAGCATAATTGGTTAGTGCATTGGGCCGGAATCCCAAGGATGCGGGTTCGAATCCCGTCAGGGCGACATAAGACTAGTTGATTTTTAGGGTTTCGTAGCCTAAAGGCAAAAAACGAAACCCTTATAGATTCGTCGTGTCCGATGTATGTTACTTCAAAAGAAATCTGTACCCCTGAAAGGCAATGTCATTTTAAATATTATGTGTAGCGGTAAATGTGTTTATTGAAAACTGTCACCAACTGGTGATAGTGAACCTAAGTATAGACGTTGAGCGTTAATCAGTCGGTTAATCAGCTGGTTAAATCTAGTTTTGAAACTCAGTTTTAGGAATAATCGAAAATACACATGTTTTCAACCCATTTTTTTTATAAGTTTTCCTGTGTTCCTACAAAATTCGTTATAGCTTTTTAATTTTGCATTTTACAATGCTATTTTTATGTGATATATATTAAACAAGAAAGTATACTAGAAAAAAAGGGTGTGACATAAATCGGTTTGGCCGAATCTATAAGGGTTTAGTTTTTTGCCTTTAGGCTACGAAACCCTAAAAAGCAACTAGTCTTATGTCTCCCTGACGGGATTCGAACCCGCATCCTTGGGAATCCGGCCCAATGCACTAACCAATTATGCTACAGCGACCTATGAGGACACGTCGAATTTTTTTTCTCATAGGTCTCTGCTTACTGCTACTAGTTGCTTATTAGTTAATTAATTATACTCTTTATTGCACTAGAAAATACATTTACAGAATTAATTTGAGACATATGTACAAAGGTGGACTTATCTCTAAAAGAGATCTCTTCCAGCCAACCTGAGACGTGTAAGAGATGTTTAATATTAAGCGGGTGACTTTGGAGTATATTTTCTTGTTTAATATTTATTACATAAACACTCGTATATAACTTTCATTATAAAATATTGTTTCCTTTGAGGAAAACTCCAGTTTTAGAAAGAAAGAAAGCAAGAAAAGTAAGTTTATTTGGGACAAACAAAAGACAGTACAATCGAATAAAAACAAAAACACATAAAAGACGAAAAACCGTTTGTCCCAAAACGGTCCCGACTCAGCATAATGCATGGCTTTTGGCCAGCGCTGATCTTCCGTCGGTACCGTTTTGGTGGGACTGCGAGCCAAATTAACAGCGGGATCGTTTACAAACAAAAACAAATATTAATGATAAACATAGAAATAAAAAACGGGGAACAAAATTAGAAAACACATTACAATAAAAATAAAAAAAAGCAATTCAAATTAAAGACATACAATAATAAAATCAAATCAGACTACACCTGTAGAACTTAAAAAAAACTGTGGGTTATAATACAACAAACTGTCAGATTAGTATGTGGCCGTGACACATGACAGATGACAGACAAGACCTCCGCTAGGAATTATTGTGTTGATAGCGTTTTTTAGATTAGTTTAGTTTTATGATCAAAGGTGCTTTCTAATATGCGCTTAATCAACTGTCTAATAAAGGTTAAAACTGCAATAGCCTATCTATTGATTATAGAAAGAAAGGAAGAAAATATTAGATTATTTTATATTTAGATATTTTTACACCATATTTTGGATCCCGGAAGGTTTCCTAAAATTTTATATGAAGGTACTTGACCGAAAGCAACACAGACAAAAAAACAACGGGTTTCACTCTGGGAGTGCCGGCAGAAGTGAAAACCGCTTAAACCAAAATCAATTTCAATAAACAAAAATAAAAAATAAAAATAAAAAAAATAACGATCTAAATCCACTATATCTTGACCACAACTTCATAAAAAGTTGATGAAAACGGAGACCAACTTGATTTGGCAGGTAAATCCATTATATCCAGTACTGAGAGATCTTTATATAATGGCTGTTATTAATTAATATACGTAGATCTTTCAAGTCTGAGACTTTATGTAATTTGAAATAGGTCAACGGTAAATGGTCTTACGAATTTTCGATCAGTGTCACGTGTCCTGACGCGACTTTAACATTTTTTACTCATTCCAAAAATTTTAAGCTCTGATGTGCACAACGCCGCTAAAGAAGTTTTCACTTCAAAAAGTGATCAAGAAAACGGAGGTAATACCTACATATTTAAAATACACATTTTTTAGCGTTAACGATCGTTATATCGTTAAGGTGGTACGACTTCCATACTAACAAACATTGCACAATTATTGGTTCATCATAACTTAATAATTCATAAATACATGCGCAACTCACTCGTTTCAGTTATTTGTTTGCGCGAAATAATTACAAAATTGTACTTTCATACATAAATCACGAATAAACTAATA
Organism: Chrysoteuchia culmella; assembly: GCA_910589605.1. Lineage (NCBI taxonomy): Eukaryota > Metazoa > Arthropoda > Insecta > Lepidoptera > Crambidae > Chrysoteuchia > Chrysoteuchia culmella. The sequence continues at coordinate 1,640,669 of OU342646.1, forward strand.
TCTTATAATTTCAATAATTCTACGTATGTGTGTGTGACTCATCGCATTTATATACCTCATGTATGAAAGTCCATTTTTTTATAATTTCGCGCAAACAAATAACTGAAACGAGTTAGTTGCACATGTATGAATTATTAATGTATGATGAACCCATGAATGTGCAATGTTTGTTTGTAATAGAAGTCGTACCACCTTAACGATATTTAGAACTTTATTATTGCTCTAACAGTCCATGGAAAGCTTTCGTGCTACAAAAAATGTCGTTTTTGACGAGCCCTTTCATAAAATGATTGTTCAACGATATCCACCAAATCATTTAATCCAAAGGAAAGGAAGAGAAAACCTTACAATAAAAAATAATGCAATATTGCATTACTGAAATCGGCACCAATAAGCTCTTATATAAGTTATTGCGAATCAACTCGAGGCATTGCAGTTCACAATTCCTCAGTCGATCCGTTTGTAGACAAAAGACCCGGAACTAATCGTTTTTCAAGAAAAAGTTTAAGCTCTTTGTATAGTCAGGCGACAATAAAATGGAAGACACCCGGTACTGCATGTGAGCCCCAAGTGAAGCTATTATTATGTTGAAAATAGGAGAAACAAAACCTTAAAAAACTGAATCACCCCACATTTACTCGTGGAATCGCTCGAAAATAACTTATTATGATTAGGGCGAATAACGTGTACGGCGAAAGAACTACCGCTTATCTAGTACCGCGGTTTATTAATCAACTACCTGCAGATTTCGTTGAAAGTATAACCAAGTCGAACTTAAAGTCCAAAGTGAAGGAATTTTTGTTTGAAACCTTTGAATGCGCCTAGCTTGTTTCTTTGATATTATTGTCTAATCCTATTTGTAAGTGATATTTCGTAAATTTTATGTTATTTAACGCCAACGCGAGCTTCTAACAGCGTTGCTATTAACCTCTGTGGATTTCTAACGCTGTTAATTTTCAGCTATTGTAAAATTATGTTTATACGTTAATAAATGAAAAAAGAAAAAAAAAACAAATTTATTAAAGTTGCTGTAACAAAAATGTTTATTAACTATCCTAACTAATATTATAACTGCAAAACTGTGTTTGTTGGTTTGTCCTGTCTTCCTTCCTTGATTGTTTTGCATAGAGTTAGTTAAACGGACGAGGGAAGAGTAACATAGGCTAGTTTTTTTCCCGATATTCCCACGGAAACGGGAATAAACTTCGTAGTTAAACTGAACGAAACTTCTTTTTGACTTGAATGCATTAAATGTGCACGCACAATCATTATTATAACTATTAATGATTTTCATAACAAATAACATAGCTCAAACCTTAAAAGTAGGCGTGTCTTACAGTCTACTAATTAGGTTTAAAATAAATAAGTTTCCATATTTCTACACAAATTTAAAATTATTTTTAAACAAAATTAAGCACCTCAATCCTACAACTGCAAAGAAAAAGCGTTCACATTAATATGTAAAAGATAACAGGGAAATTTATTATCTCTGCTTTAGAATTCGAAGAGTTGGAGCAAAAATGATAAAAGTGGTCGCAACAAGGAAGCGCCGGGTTTATCCATGCAAATGTTGGAAAGTATTAAGTAACTCTTGCTGAGATATGACAGAAACTGAGTGTACTGGGTCCTGAGGGAGCGAGGTGGCTAGTTACATAACAAATTCCAAAAATATAGGGCTACGATCTTAGAAAGGAAATATTTTTTTCACCTCACACGCTCGGAAAAGGAGGTTTTGTCATTCAGTTTCTGCGTAGAAAATCGCTGTTTGCGGCCTAACGCGGTAAAGTGCTTTTTTTAATTTAATACATAAAAATATGTCATCATACGTTCCGAATCGCACTATTGACTTTTTTGTTACATTTTATTCTTATTTTTATAGCTTTGAATTAATTATAATTGGTTTTATTATATTATTTAAGTTCATTACATTATAAAAACGATAACAATAAGATTAAACTATTTGTTATAAGAATTTTATATTAGGCTGGGTGAGATTTCATAACCTATGAATGGATTTCGGAACGTGACATAAACCTTTATTTTTAAATTATCTTTGTCATGTACCTCAATGTCAACATTTAGCGAATCGTTTTTATTGTTTTTTATAAGTAACAATATATTCCTACTTTAAATAACGTTGAATTAACTATAATACTCCCTTTTTTATTATTTTAGTTTTTATATCATTAAAACAACGAGAATAAGGTATATTTAGATTATACTTTTTGTTTAAAGAATTTTTTACCGGAAGTTGACCGCGGAAACAACCATAAAATGTTCCTCGCTGTTCTGAGAAAAAAAATTGTGAGTTGAGCTCGGCAGAAAAGTTTTTAGCGTCTTGTACCTTTGAAATCCTCGCTTCGCTCAGGATTCAATCTTTGAACCACGAGCTTAGCGAGTTTCAATTCAATCCTAGGATCTTTCACTTGCTCAGGTTTCAATAGAGGTAACTCGCCGCTAATAACCAACTTTCCAGCCTTGCATAAAAAATAACTATTGTTTATTTATAGAGTCAGTATGCTTGGCAATATCCTCATGTTTTGGGACAAAGTGTGTTTTTTATTTTTCTGTACTACTTTGATGTGTCTTATTGTCGTGTTTGTCCCAAATAAATATAATTTTCTTTATTTCTTTCTTTCTCATATGGGAGTTTCAGTGCTTGCATAAAAATACTCCTCTGATATCGTATTCGGACAAATTGAAAATTAATTGTCATTTATATCTTTTAGTTTGTGATTGTTTATATAACACGTCACCTGTGCGATAACCCACATATGACTCAGGAAATGGGCCTTTAAATTACACGACTACGTTCATGATTCACGGGCTATGAATTTAATAAACTAACTGATATTTGCAACCATAATACGAATAATTTTAATTTTTATCTCAAAATCGATTTCGTCTTGTTATCTTAAATTCTGTTACCCCTGTACTTGCAAGCAGACATATTATAATTAATAACAATAAAAATACACAAAAGACACAATATGTGTCTCGTTCATTGCCAGCGGTTTTAACAAAAGTTAAAACGAAATAAATTAAGAAAGACACAACGTTTAAAGTTTATAGAGAACACAATCCAATACAAATGTATGTCGAACGTCGGAACCAAAATAGTTTCGGGGGATACGCAAATTGAATCAATTCCTTCGGCGAAATCGCATCCTTTCTGGAGTGAGGATTCGTCTCCGTTGGGTGGCAATCGCTGCGATCCGCTGCGATTCGGAACGACAAATCACACCGCCAAGAGATTCCATTTTGTGTTTATAAGGGTTAGTTTCATTTAAAAGTACAATTTTGGTACATTTTTTGTACCATAGAAACATGTAACAATCTATCCTAACGATCATTAAGGAAATATTTTTGAACTAATGTCGATCCCCAGACGTTTCTTTATATGAGTACTCGCATAATCTATTCCTCATTAGCGAGATGTACTGTAAAAGTGGACGGCCACAGGGAGTGGACCCAATCCGTAAGTCGTATGAGTCGTGTTCGTTGCCAATACTCCTATCAATCCATAATGAAGGTTTGTGACTAAGTAAGAATATTAAAATGGATAAAAATATTGACCGTAGCATAGATATCTGGATCCTAGATTAAGGCCCAATTACAAGCGATACATAGTGCAGACAGGTGCATATCGTGCTCAAGTAAAGACGCAATCCAGTGTGAACGTAGCTTTTTTCTTGATAGCTGAAAGACAAAAGACAACCACGATGTGCTTAAGAAGAATCGAAATAGAATTTATTCCTATCGTTTCGGGACACCTCTGGGACCAAGCTGTCGCCGCCAGGAATGCCGAAGTACGTACACTTTGACAGAATTACCTTTTTCGATGTACGATTGTGCATTAATAATGGCTGTGAGCGGTGGATAGACAAATGTTACGCGAGAAAATTACCTTCAATCACGCCACAGTATTATGGGGTTAGATACTTTTAACTTAGCGGCAGCAACTTAAGTTAATGGACTAATTAAACTTAATTTCCACTAACTTAATTCTGTATAGCTCAGAGTTAACCTTATGCTCAGGGGTGGGAGATTTGAATCTCAAACGAACAAACATTGATATTGGTGTGTATGATATATGACTAATATGAACATATCTGTTAGTCTAAGTTTAGGGATTTCCAATGTAGGACAGCCCGGCTATGACCACACTTAGTTGTTGTCACTTTTATTTAGTACCTCTTTATACAAATTCAAGGTAAATAACTAAATATATATTTACAAAAAGTAAATAGTAAATAATCAATGCATACATGTTCTAACACGTCTAAGGTTTTGTCATAATACTGTGATTAAAAGAGCTTTTAAGTGAAACTTTACACGAAATGGTCCTTCGAGCCGGATAGAGGCAAACTCAAACAATCCTACCGAACTAATATTATAAATGCGAAAGTATGTTTGTTTGTCCTCCATTTACGCCTTAAGCTACCAATTGAGTTGGTTTTTGATATGGAGTTAGTTTAATTGGAAGGAGAGTAACAATATATATATTTTATCCCGATATTCCCACGGAACGGGAGTCACGCGGGTGGAAGCTAGTTACTTATAAAACACACTTATAATTTAGAACCTAAGGAATTTTGACGACCTGTTTGGCGCAGGGGTACTAAGCCCGCCTTCTGCGCCAGAGGTCCCAGGTTCGATCCCCGGACAAGACAAATATTTGTGTGCATGAACATATCTATTTGTACTTATGGTAAATTTTAAATAGAAAAATATTGGAAAAAGTTAACTCGGCCACAAGTGACTCAATTTTTTCCAATATTTTTCTATTTAAAATTTATCATAAGTATAAAAATAGCATTGAAATATGCAAAAATTAAAAAATCACAAATATCTGTTTGTCTTTGTCTGGGTGTTTAATATGTAAGTATTTACAAAAAATATATATATGTATGTTTATCCGTTATCTAGAATCCATAACACAAGTTCTTCATGAAACTTAACGTGGGCCAGATAATTGGTGTGTTTGTATGATTTTTTTATTTATTTATTATTTTATTTATTTAATAATAGTTTCCAATGCCATTGTAATACACCTCCGACGTTTCCCAAATAAAAGTGTTATTTTCGACAGCAAAAAACGTTCCTCAGTCACTTACTAAGTTCTCACGGGAAACTTGAGGCCCTCTTACAAGCGACTCACCTGTCAAGAAACTTCGTAAGTTCCTGCATATTTGAAGTCACCTCCTGCTACATAATAACGCATGAAACAAAGGCGTCTCAAACTGAGGGTTATTGAACAGGAGCAAAGAGCTCTCCGCTCGGAAATTGCGAAAAAATATAATATTATAACGTCTAGTGTAAGGGAGGAGTCTTCAAGCGCTCGTTCGGCGTTATGGACGTCAGAAGTTCAGTAGTATAGATGAAATTAAACTTTTTTTAGAACCCCGTTTTTTTTAAATAGACATAAGTTGGAGTAAGCATCAGGGAACATAAGCTACCTTTTTTCATATAAAAACCTGAATAAGAAAAGTATCGTTTATTTGAAAATAAAAGAAAACATGTGTGACCGCGGCCTTAGCTTAACGCATCTGCATACAATCAATCCTAAGAACCTTGAGGATTGGTTCATCCATTAACCCAACATCAACAGGAATAAAGTTCCGAACTGCATGCAACCGAATATCGACCTTATTTTGTTCCCGTAAATCGTATTATGTTTTGGTAACACAAATGTTTGGACAAACGTTAGTATAGAATGACTTCTACGATCGGAAAGCATCTCTAGGACCCACTAAATATCCTTATATTAAATTAATTTTGGAATTTTTGTAGGCCATATCCTACTAATATTATAAATGCAAAAGTATATCAGTTTGTTTGTTACTCTTTCACGCTTAAACTACTGAACGGATATGGATAAAATTTGGCACAGATATAGAATAGAATAGAATAGAATAGAAAATATTTTATTAGTCTACTAAACACAATGGAAATTAACAAAAAGGTTACAAACAAAACATACAAACAATATTAATTAATAAAACAGAAAGGAAAAAAAAAACACATTTTAACAGAGACTAATGAGGACCCTGCCTCAGCGATGTTGCTGTGCCGTCCAAAAAACTGCACAACACGCTGTTATTCTGGCAGGGCCTCGGGAGAGATTTGGTTACATCACAACGTGTTCTATACTAAAAATTATATAAAAAAAAAAAGTTAAAAATAAACTATTTTTATGCACTATATTACATCCATAGTGGTCTGTGGCACATGTCAATGTCATGAAAATGTGTACTTGATTGACTGATGTGAAATAATAAGTAACAATAAGTAAGTGAAGTGAAGAAAAAGATGACCACGTCATTATATAGCAGATAGCCTGAATTAAAACATAGGATACTTTAATTCCATTATTCCCTGAAACGGAAAGCACGCGGGTGGAGCCGAGGGCAGACGCTAGTGATGAATAAAACTACTTTTTCTGCTTAGGGTTACTTTCCAAGTTCACTGTGTAAGCCTTAGCATGAAAAGGCATAGAACACACCAATTTCACACTATACACTTTTTATGCTGGCACCCAACGCTGGCAAATGTAATCGAACAGTAACACTTTTGAAAGCACCTTATAATTTGTTTTAAAATTAGCATAGCACGATGCATTTTTGAATATTCGAGCCAAAGTAAGGAGCCAGGAAAAAAAGTTCGTACCACACATCCTAGCCGAATATAAATAAAAACACAAGCAATAAATTTCATACCACACCTCCCACGTAATCGTAGACAAGCGTTCTTGGTGTTCACACATTTTGTCAGTGATTCCCGTTCCGAAGCCAAATTAATTATGTATCGCCGATAGCAGGCGTTGCATATTTATTGTTTGCCTACATTAGTAATGGATGTGTAGCATTCAGCAATACGAAGGTGCCTTTTATTAAAGTTAATTGTTGAATGGTGTACGATGTTGTGCAAACACCTTTATTTAACGATATAAATGAAAAAAACTATATTGATCTGGAGACATATACAGTGGGGAAGTCCCGATTGGCCAGTAAAGTTTATTTAGAGAGCTTTATTTAAATAAAGTGGCTGTGACATACATAGGACATGACGAATCTATAAGGTAAATTTTAAATAAAAAAATATTGGAAAAAGTTAACTCGGTCACAAGTGAATTCTCAGACGGGAATCGAACCATCTCGGTAGCTCAGCGGTTAGAGCATTGGACCGGATTTCCAAAGGTCGCGGGTTCGATTCCCGTCTGAGACTTCACTTGTGGCCGAGTTAACTTTTCCAATATTTTTCTATTTAAAATTTACCATAAGTATAAAAATAGCATTGAAAAATGCAAAAATTACAAAAATCATAAAAAAGAATCTATAAGGGTTCCGTTTTTTGCCATTAGGCTACGGGTACGGAACCCTAAAAAGTAAAAGATACATCGAAAACGTTTAAATCACAAATAACATTAATAAAATGCAGCCCGTGGCGCAGTGGTTCGCGCGCTCAGCCTGCGATTGTTGAGGTTAAGCAACTTTCGCAATGGTCGGTCACGGGATGGGTGACCAAAAATTTACTATCTCGAGCTCCTCCGTGCTTCCGAAGGCACGTTAAGCCGTTGGTCCCGGCTGCGTTTGCAGTCGTTAAAACCCACCAATCCGCATTGGGCACGCGTGGTGGGTCATGGCCCGTTCTCCTCACCCTTCCATAAGGAAGGCCAGTGCCCCAGCAGTGGGGACATTAAAAATGGCTGATGACGAACATTAATAAAAAGGTAAGTAATTCATTTCAATACTGAATTGTTTTTTTTACCTTAGTACTTTAGAGTAAATGTTTCCCAAAACTTTACTGGTCAACCGGGATTTTTTTTTAACTTTACATCATTAAGATCATTATGACTAAAAAGGGTGGGCTATGTCTGAATATAATTATGTCTATGTCTGACTGAATTAATAGTAAAAAAAACTTTTTATAAAAAAATTAAAACCGACTTCAAAAAACTAAAAAGCAAAAAATAAACCTTTTGGAGTCGGTGCCAGCCAAGGCAAGAAAAATAAAATAGTTGGACCGCAAAGTAGAATGCCTTGGCTGGCACCGACTGCAAAAGGTTTATTTTTTGCTTTTTGTTTTTTGCTTACATGTTTTTTTATTTCACAATTTTTAAAGGTCGAACAGGTCTCGTACCTACGCTAATACCTTATGTCAACTCCTCATTACCTTTTACAAAGCTGCTTTTCCCGGTGCAGGGACGTTACTTATTGAGGGTTTATAGCCTATAGGTATGTTGGCGAGGACCAATAGCTATTTAACAAAAAAGTTTCATTAAAATCCGCTCAGTAGTTATTGCGTGAAACTTCAGCTCGAACAAGAATCTAACAATTACCTGGGTGATATAATTGTTTCATGACTTCCATGACATTAGGCCCCATATCTCCGAAGATTATCATCGGATCTCAATGAGACTTATATGGGACCAAATTGACAATGTACCCGATCGAACAAAAAAACAACTATTAAAATCGATCACCAACACCGGAGTAATCGGTATACATACATCGGACAAAAAAAAAAAACGGGTTCAATTGAGTACCTCCCTCCTTTTTTGTTGAAGTCGGTAAAAATGCAGCCGGGACCAATGACTTAAGGTGCCTTCTGAAGCACAAGGAACTCGATATAATATTTACTTGCCCTGTCTGTTTTTGTGTAATTATTGTGTTCTACCAAAATAAAGTAAACTTTTAAAATCGTTTTACACATATTATTAGGTCTTAACTATGAAATTGCCGATTTGTATGAAGATTTTCAAACAAAGTTCGTTTTCCATACTAACAATTTTTGTTATAGTTACTACCGCTAGTGCTAATGCCACAATTTTTTAATGTACAATCATTGTTTGAAGACTAAGCAATCTAATGCTATATTTTTATTTAAAAAATAACGAATAATTTATAAATTATATGTAATAAAGTAGTAAATTTTGCTAACAAACAAAGAACAACCTTTCGAGTTATTTTTTATCGTATAAGAAAATAAATAAATAAATAATTGCATACAAACACACCAATTAGCTAGCCCACGTTAAGTTTCATTAAGAACTTGTGTTATGGTTACTAGATAACGGATAAACATACTTATATACTTTTTTTTTGTAAATACATACATAATATACATATTAAACACCCAGACCAAGACAAATAGACATGTTCATGCACACAAATATTTGTCTTGTCCGGGGATCGAACCCGGGACCTCTGGCGCAGAAGGCAGGCTTAGTACCCCTGCGCCAAACAGGTCGTCTTGTGAAACTTATTTCTATTCCATTTAATTTTAGTACCAATGCACAGAATATCCAACATTTTGTTAAACATTATATTCACATTTATATCGGCTTGCACGAGTATTAGTTCTGAATGTCGATTAGTCGTTATCATAAAAGTTTATTACGCCGCAAATCCAACGAACGAGCGAGGCTTTCAATGAAACTGAGTTACTAAATGAAATTTCATTTATAAAGCTTCAGGTTTCAATATACGAACAGGTTTCTGTTAGGCCGTGCTTCCCATTAGCTACGGAGGTTTAGGGTTAATTGATAAAAGTCTTAAAAACAATCATTAGATTTATTCCACCATTACCATTTTACGGCTAAACCAATATTGATAAATGCTGGTGTAGAAATAAGTTTAATTATTTGGAACGACATAGGCTACCTACTGGCATAAAAATATACAAAAGAAATGAAATAGCTTTTTCACCTCACACGCTCTGAAAAGGAGGTTTTGTCAATCAGTTTAGGCGTAGAAAATCGCTTTTTGCGGTCTAGCGCGGCAAAGTACTTTTTTAATTTAATACCTAAAAATATGTCATAATGCGTTCCGAATCGCACTATTGACTTTTTGTTACATTTTATTCTTATTTTAAATAGCTTTATAATACTCCGTTAATATATATAAATTAATTATAATACTCCGTTTTGGTTTTATTATATTATTTTAGTTCATTGAATCATAAAAACAATAACAATAAGATTAAACTATTTGTTATAAAAAAATTGTATTAGGCTGAGTGAGATTTCACAACCTATGATTGGATTTCGGAACGTGACATAAATCTTTATTTTTAAATTGTCTTTGTCTTGTACCTCATGTCAGTGTCAACATTTACGGAATCGTTTTTAATGTTATTTATAAGTAACAATATATTCCTACTTTAAATAACTTTGAATTAACTATAATACTCCCTTTTTTATTATTTTAGTTTTTTATATCATCAAAACAACTAGAATAAGGTATATTTAGATTAAACTTTATGTTTAAAGAATTTTTTAACGGAAGTTGACCGCGGGAACAACTATAAATGTTCCTCGCTGTTGTGAGGTAAAAAAATTGTGTGTTGCGCTCGGCAGAAAAGTTTTTAACGTCTTGTACCTTTGAAATCCTCGCTTCGCTCAGGATTCAATCTTTGTAACCCTCGCTACGCTCGTGGTTCAATCCTAGAATCCTTCACTTGCTCTGCTTTCAATAGAGGTAACTCGCCGCTAAATAACCAACTTTCCAGCCTTGCATAACAAATAACTATTGAATTCCGTGCATAAACTTCCTCGAAGTTAGTGCCTACCAAAATGCTTTATAATAAATTTAACCGTAATGTAAAAGAAATTGCTAAGTTATGTAATAGCATGTTTAAAAATAATTTTGAGTAATCTTAAGGAACTTGATTACGAAACAACAGAAAATCTCTTTGTAAGGTTACAGTAGCAAGTATTTGTTTCTCAGCATTTTAATTAAATTTTACTGTACTATTTTTTTTTTATACATGAAGGTGAGACTCTTAGCCTTCATCATACCTGATGTTAAGTATTGATAAGGCTGAAGATGGAAGCGAGCCTCTCCCGGAATCCTCAATCACTGAGGAGCTGGCTATCTTATCTCTAACTGTCGGAACACAACAATGCTGAAAACATTATTGTTATCACGACAGACTTAGATAAGATGGTGGTAGCTAGCCAGGCGGACTTACAACAAGCCCTACCACCAACCAAACCGAATACAATATGTACCCCCGCTGGGAATCGAACCCGGGACCCCTGGGTCTGATACCGGTGGTTTTACCACTAGACCACAGAGGCGCTTAAACTTTTACTATTATAACTTTAATTAAGACCACACTTTGAAAAACACTTAAATTAATTTGTCAATCTACCTGGGAGTACCGTGGCCTGTAGCACAGTTTTTGCTATCAGGGGTCACGGTGTCACATTTTATTTGATATATGCGTTTAGTACTCAATAAATAATTATCTTACCTTATCTTATCTTTAAATAATTTCAGGCGTTTCTTATTGAATCAATGGCACATACAGATGAATATTAAATTGTAATAAAGATTATAATTATGACGTGGAACCTCAAAATGATTCCAGACTCCTTACTATTATTAATCTACGTGAAAACGTATAACAATTTCAATAATAGTCAAAACTGTTGACTTCTATTCGTTATTGAAATATTTTCGCAACAGTTATTCGATACAACTAAGATGCAAGTTATTTTCAATGCAAACTTCAGTAAACGTCAAGAGATTTATTTAAAATCGCCAACTTTACAATGCAAAGTTCTTCAATAAAAGCTTCTGTGAAAAATATTTTACGGCAACTTGGACAATTTTTCCACTGAAATTAGTTTACAAAAATAGTTTACACAAATATGAAAGCGATTTGTTGTATTGGATTTGTATTTTTTTTTAATTCCAACTTTATCACGGTTATTTACTCGTATATGTATTTGCTATGCTGCTGTATGTAGAATAGCACTACCCCTCTCATCCCGTGGGTGTCGTAAAAGGCGACTAAGGGACTCAGCCTTCATGAGACGGGCAGCAGCGTCTCCTACAAACTTGGCCATACTGCGATCGCCAACCCGCCTGCCAAGGGTGGTGATTATGGCAAACCCCCCCCCCCCCCCTATTTTGGGGGAGGCCTATACCCAGTAGTGGGTGTTATGAGGCTGAGACGACGACGACGTATTTACTATTTCCTCAAAAATTTCGAAAAATGTATACTTTTTGCAACAACTAACTCGTTTCGAGAACTAGCGGCCGCCTGTGGTTTCCCGTTCCCGTGGTAGTTTCGGGATAAAAAATATCCAGCCTATGTCTTAGTCCAGGCTGTCTTCCATCTCTGTGCCAAATTCCATCCAAATCGGTTCTGTAGTTTTTGCGTGGAAGAGTAACAAACATGCAAACATCTAAAAATCCAAGCATCCACACAAACATACGCATTTGTAATATTAGTAGGAAGGGCTTATATACTCGTATGACATTAAATTAATAAATATACATGTTAACAATAATGTACTAAGAGCCGAATTCACCTACTGATTAATCGACTGATGAACCCTAAAAATCATTTAAACGTTGCTCAGTTAGTAGTTTTTTTAAAGTTAAAAATGTTATACGAAAGTATATACTTTTTGATAGATAACTATAGGATAGTTAGAGATGTTACAAATCTGGTAATCTAATATATAAAATTCTCGTGTCACAGTTTTCGTTCCCATACTCCTCCGAAACGGCTTGACCGATTCTCATGAAATTTTGTGAGCGTATTGAGTAGGTCTGAGAATCGGCTACTATCTATTTTTTATCCCGAAATTCCACGGGAGCGAAGCCCCGGGGCACAGCTAGTAAGATATATATTTCTTCATACCTCTAGATTTGCAATGTACCAGAAACACGATTTTATGACTTTGATTCGACACTTTTTCTTTTCGAACTGACCCCTTAAAAGTACTAAAATTTAAGATTACAACGTATGATTTCGTGTTTTTTTTTGCCTAATCTGCAAAATCGCTCTCGCCTCGCGCCTTATAGCGCTTAAAGGGAACTAATAATGATGTTTTATACTACAATTATCTAATCGACAGTTGGTGGACTCAGTTCGAAATCTAATAACTCCTTAGGTGTGAAACATGCTTATTATTGTGTTTCAATGAGGAGCCCGTGGCACAGTGTCTCGCGCGATCGGCCTGCGATTGTTGAGGTTAAGCCACTTTCGCAATGGTCGGTCACGCGATGGGTGACCAAAAATTTATAATCGTGAGCTCCTCCGTGCTTCGGAAAGCCCGTTTAGCCGTTGGTCCCGGCCGCATTTGCAGTCGTTAAAACCCACCAATCCGCATTGAGCCCGCGTGGTGGGTCATGGCCCGATCTCCTTATCGATCCATGAGGAAGTCCAGTGCCCCAGCAGTGGGGACATTAAAAATGGCTAATGACGAATAAATGACGGAAATTCATTTAATTATAATCACAGTAAATCTTCACAAGGGTCTACTAAATTTTTACCATTGTCAACATTAAGGTAAAGAAAATCTCAATTTTAAAAGGTGTTTTAACTGTCGCTTAGTCGTGCCTCCTAATCGGATACGGCACGTTTCGCCTTGTTAAGGCTTTACGGCGATTAGAACAATCCTATTTCCTTTCGCCTCCTTTCTAAATCAGCCTTTGGTGAAAAAGGAAAAGCTGGAGAGTACGGACAGTGACGAGGAAACGTGGACTCCGAATATAAATTACTGCGAGCAAGTTAGTGGTGATTGGATAATTTTAAATCGCAAAGTCGGTCTACATTTCAGCTTTATCGGTTCAGCAGTTTGGGCTGTACGTTGTCTGTCAGTCAGTCACGGTATTGTTTTATTTTTGTAGCTTGTCAAATAATAACTTATTTAAGGGTGACTTCACCAACTACCCCTAAACAAGTTTAGGGCTAAACATAAGCCAATTGGTAAATGTCATCCCTAAATTTGTAGTAAAGTAGTCTTTCAAATAATGCATATAGTGGACAGGTAATGGACACCAAAAGTACTTTTGATTGCCTGTTTTGTTTGTATTTTGTTCGCTTTCTTCCAAAAACTTTGTGTTGATGTCTTTCACGTGAGTCAACACTCTCAAAGTCAGCTAAAAGCGGCCACCTTAACTTTGACTTAAAAAAAAATACATTTTAGAATCGAGTTTGAAAAAGTATTTTAGGGAATTTAATTAACTTTTATAAAGTGTAATCGCATTTTTCAAAAGCTTGTAAAGCTTACTATTATTTGCAAATTACAAAAACTTGTCAAAAAACCGCTTTGCCCGAGTAAGCGCCTTAAGCGGCCATGGGGGTAAGGGCAAAGTGGTCATGCCAAAATATATCAAGAAATGCAATTTTAAATAACAAAAATACCAAAAATAATTGATATTTTACTTTATTTACGATAAAAAAGGAATACTGTTCAATATTGTTTCAATTTAAACAATTACTTCAGTTTTCAAATTGGTCATACGTCATTACTTAAATCTAAGTCCCAAAAAGTCTTCTGCATAAAGTAACATAAGCAACATAATTTTGTGTTACTGTGTTTGTTTATCTGTGTGTTTACGTGTAGCGGAGTCAACAAACCGGTTCCGGCGGAAGATCAGCGCTGGTCGTAGACCATGCATTATGCTGAGCCGGGACCGTTTTGAGACAATGCTTTTGTGTTAATTATTAATAATATGTTCAATTGTCCTTGTTGTATTGTCTCAATAAAATTAATTTTCTTTCTTTCTTTCTTTCAACAGCTATACTCGGTATTTTAGCATTAGATTATAATGTAATAAGAACAGATTTCTTCACTAATTGAATACGGCATAGCGCGGTCGCTTAGCCACTTTGCCCGGACCGCTATGCCTTTTTACACATTTTTGTTTTAAAAATCAATTCAGCTCACATAATTTTTCCCATGACGGAACATAATAAATAAAATAAATAAATAAAATAAATAATAATGACTGCTCGGTGTAGGGCGGGAGGTTGGTTATGGGGCAAATTGGCAAACGTGGTGTGGCCACTTTGCCTCCTATGGCCGCTTTGAGCGGACTTCCCCTATCTCATTTACATGGATTAGTCTACAAACGTAGGCATGAAAACGTAACTAAGTATTTAGGTACTTTGTTTCCTACAATCTTCTAAAAAACGAAATTACCTCAACAATTGACGACCTGTTTGGCGCCGAGGTACTAAACCCGCCTTCTACGCCAGAGGTCCCGGGTTCGATCCCCGGACGGGACAAATATTTGTGTGCATGAACATGTCTATTTCTCTTGGTCTGGGTGTTTAATATGTATATTATGTATGTATTTACAAAAAAAAAGGATATAAGTATGTTTATCCGTTATCTAGTATCCATAACACAAGTTCCTGGAACTTAGCGTGGGCTAGATAATAGGTGTGATGGTATGGAATTTATTTATTATTATTATTATTATTTATTATTATTACTAGTCCCACTTAGGGTTTTTGCTATATTTTTTCAAACAATTTCATAAATACGTTATCGCCACAAAGAATCAGTGCGTTGGAACACTCAATCCGAACGAGTAAATCACAGCGATATCAATTCATTCCCATCTCTCTAGTATTAAAAAAATATCGGTAAATATAGGATTATTGTTGAACAACGTAAACAGCAGAAGATTAAATCGAACCCGATTCGTTTACGATAAACTGAATGTAGTTTACATACAAATGGATGAAATAATAAAAAAACAAAGAGATTTGAAATTTTATCAACTTACGTGATTAATGTTTATGTTATTTTTTTTTATAACGTTACGTTGCTTAATATTCAGGGGCATTTGGCTTTTGTCGGGCAACATCGTGAGATTAATTTAGTATTATTTATTTTTTTGTTGCTTTAGATGCGATATTACATTCTTCTTTTTCTTGGCGTGTAGACTCAGGCTTTTATATAGAATAGAAGTTTATTTCATAATTTAGTACACAGTATGCCACCTTAAAATATATACTTAGGTAGGTAAGTAGGTAGGCAGATAAGGTAGGTGGGAATCAGCTATTATTCTGCTAATACAAACAATTAAAGTACCTAAACTACCTATTTATTAAATATTGTAACGAGAAAATTAAAAGAAAAAAAATTAAGTTTACTTAATTTCTATTAACTACATATGAACAAAAAGAAAAAAATATATCCATTGGAGGTTTACAAATAAAAGTTCTTTACCATCCGTGCTAGGCGAGACTGGGTTACCGCAAGGTAAGGATGTATCAAAACTCAGCACTATTCAAGATATTATATATACACTCAGCACTAACTCAGCACAGTGACTTTGTAAAGATCCTCGTGGTACAACTAGATATTGCGTTCAGAATGTTTAAGACCGGTTTCACCACCGACTGATAAGTTCTGGATATCTTATATGACAGATGAAAGAAAACATTTATTATGTAATTGCATTTATTTATTCTACCGCAATGGTTGGCAATGATTAACCGTAATAATAATCGTAACTCGAGGAGACTTAGGAAGTCTTAAAAATAACTTATACTGACTTAAGTTGGTAGTCAACTTTAGATACAACTTATGCGAATAATAATTAACACCTAGTTGAACATCATTTGCATACTATAAGTACAAGAAATCAGCAAACAAACAAAAATCAAATGTCTAAGGTAGGTATAATAAACAAATAAATAATTGAAATAAAACAACTTTTGCGGAATAATAAGTGCGAAATTACCCGAAATATATATTTGGTACTATAATTATTCGGTTTATTTGAGGTTTTGGGTTTCCCGACGTTTCGGCACCTTTCAGTTGCCGTGGTCACGGGTTGACTAGCTACTTATTCTACCTTCACAAAGTTGATTTATTATTGCGTTCGGAAACGGTTAGAGAATTACTAATTAAAAGTTAATAATTTTTACTATGCCAACAATTATTGGGTTTAAATAAACTACGAACGGCTCCAAACTGCACCACCTTCGGTGGCGCTTTGGAGCCCAAGAGAGGCGAAGCCGCGAGCCTCTGAAACTTTTAAAAAAATTGACAAATTTGGTCAGACTTTTACAACTTTATGTCGGCATAACTCTGTGAGGACATGACGGATTTAGACGCGGTTTGTTGCATTACATTCTGGTCAAATTTGTAATGTATCGCGATGCACAAAAGTCTATACTTTTCGAGCAAAACCCTAAAAACCGAATTTAGCTCTTCTTTGGCGCCAAAAGCTAAGGTTATGGTGATGGTAGGACATCGAATTTTTGTCACCTCCTGGGTATGGTTGATGTCTAAGTATGTGCCAAGTTTCATTAGAATCGGTTAAACGGTCTGGGCACTATGACCGGGCGGACAGATTTTCAAAAGAGTCAACATAAGAGAGGCTCCGCTACGCTCCGCCTCAATAATTGCATACAATCACACCAATTACGTATCTAGCCCATATTATGTTTCATGAAGAACTTGTGTTGTGGATACTAGATAACGGATAAACATACTTTTATACTTTTGTAAATACAAACATAATATACAAATTAAACGCCCAAATCAAGACAAATAGGCATGTTCATGCTCAAGAATATTTGTCTTGTCCCTGGGATCGAACCCGGGACCTCTGGCGCAGGAGGCGGGTTTAGTACCCCAGCGCCAAACAGGTCGTCTATAGGTATATATAGGTGCCCTAAGTTTATTGTAATTGGCGTCTACATTCTTCTTTGATTGTATTTACAAACCAAACTGAACTTTATGCACATCGTACAAAATAGCATGATATCTTACGGGTGAACTTTAAAATCTCAGTCACGAATTTATGAGAAAATTTAATTTCTTTTAAAACGTCCGCCATTTTGTTTAATTATTTTCATAGTTAAACAAAATGGCGGACGTTTTAAAAGCTCTAGATGTTTCCGTCGAGAGCTCTTTAATCGATAGAAGCCTGCACCAATATGCCTCATACACCAGCCTGTCTATTATCTAAGGCGGTAATAACTTCCAACAGGGGACGTCTTATCAGAATCTCTTGACCAAAATCAATGGAGCCCCCTAACGGCGTATCTTTAAGCGATCTCCTTCATTCATGTGGACTTCAGAGGTCACATTAGATTGGTTTAGAAATATGAACAAAAGGTATGCGGAAATTCTTGTGGCCGTTTTAAAAGCTCTTATTAGACGCTTTAGATAAAACGCTTTTGGTTGGTTGTTTTATAGCGATTTTGGGTGCAGATGTAAACAAACTTTTGAATATGGTAAATTTAAAATAGAAAAATATTGGAAAAAATTAACTCGGCCACAAGTGAATTCTCAGGCTGGAAAAAAATGAAAAATTACAAAAAAAATCATAAATTATTGGCAGTTGCATCTTAATCGATCGTTAAACACCTGAAAAGATGTTTCTTTCGAATGCAAGGATATTTCCTAGCATTGATGTAACAACGCTGGCCTACAGCGTATTAAAAATATAAAAGTATTGGAGAATTTCGACTGTGGTTCGCAAGTCTCGGTAGCTCAGCGGTTAGAGCATTGGACCCGATTTCCAAAGGTCGCTGGTTCGTTTCCAGCCTGAGAATTCACTTGTGGCCGAGTTAATTTTTTCCAATATTTTTCTATTTAAAATTTACCATAAGTATAAAAATAGCATTGAAAAATGCAAAAATTACAAAAAAAATCATAAACTTTTGAATTATTTAGTGGATATTTAAATGAATATAATTAAGTAGACACAGGGCTACTTTCAATACCGACACTTAACACAATTAGCACTAAACAAATTTGAAATTTCATTATTGTTTGAAGTTAAAAGCGTTGGTTACATTTTGAACCGTATTCACAAAAAATCAGCCCATACACAACAATGACGTCATCTAGGTAACGAGTACTTGCAAAAACGAAGTTATTTTTCTGGATTATGAAAAAAGTCAGATCTTTGTAAAAAAAAATACAGGACAATACTTGAACTATGTTCTTTCAGATAAAAAAAAAATATTAAAATCGGTTGACAACTGACAACATTATATTAAAACATACATAAAAAATAAAAATATATGTACATCTTATGTTTTGGCGCGCACTGTTCATTGAAATAAAACAACTTTTACGGATATCAAACGCGCTATATTTCCACGAACTAAGTTGTAATTGTCCGTATTTTTAAGTTTTTTAGGGGTGGTAATATAGCGCGTTTGATATCCGTAAAAGTTGTTTTATTTCAATATATACAGTCTACTTAGGAACCTCCTCCTTTTTTGAAGTCGGTTAAAAAATCGTGTAAATTCATCGTCGTCAAGTGTGCGCTGATCAAAATGTTTATCATAAAACATGAATTTAACATACTTGTCAGTAACATTTTCCGTATTCGACCGACCATACAATTTTCGGGACACTAATTTATGTACCTTTTTATGAATATTTATTTCAGCAGAAAATAAATCAAACCGCGTACTTAAAGGAGTTTCGCATGGGTTATTGCAAACGGAGCTCTGATTTATTTGTTATAGAGTTCACAATCAGTTAACTGTATATTAATTAGTATTTCATTGGTGTGACCTACCGTCGTTAATATTATTTATATTGTGATTAATTACGGAACTTGCCGTCTCAAGGAAAAGGCTTACATTTCTGTCGGCTATTAATTAAATTTAACATTTAAGTGAGTGAACTTAGTACCTATTTTGAGAATTTTGATTATTTATCACTGAGCTTCAGTGGAGTGATGTGACACTATAACAAAAGAGCTTCGACTTGAATAGCTTTTAGTTAACTACAGTTTTGGATCATTTGAACTTAATTTAATTAAATTGTGTAATTATTTTCCGCTATATCAACAGCTTATATAAACCAACAACTTCATTTTATAAAAATAAATAACTAAGTCTCGGTAGCTCAGCGGTTAGAGCATTGGACCGGATTTCCAAAGGTCGCGGGTTCGATTCCCGTCTGAGAATTCACTTGTGGCCGAGTTAATTTTTTCCAATATTTTTCTATTTAAAATTTACCATAAAAAAATAATTGCATACAAATACCAACTTTCGGGGCCACGTTAAATTTCATGAAGAACTTGTGTTATGGATACCTACTAGATAACGGATAAACATACATAAATATATATTTTTTGTAAATACATACATAATATACATATTAAACACTGAGAGCAAGACAAATAGACATGTTCATGCACACAAATATTTGTCTTGTCCGGGGATCGAACCCGGGACCTCTGGCGCAGAAGGCGAGCTTTGTACCCCTGCGCCAAACATGTCGTCGAAAATTCGTCAGAAATCATTCAAAAATCTTTTTTTTTTTTTTTTGTATGACGGGGAGACTTAGCCTTCATCATACATGATGTTAAGTATTGATAAGGCTGAAGATGGAAGCGAGCCTCTCCCGGAATCCTCAACCACTGAGGAACTGGCTATCTTATCTCGAACTGCCGGAACACAACAATGCTGAAAACATTGTTGTTATGGCGTCAGGCTTAGATAAGATGGTGGTAGCTAGCCAGGCGGGCTTACAACAAGTTCTACCACCAACCAAACCGAATACAATATGTACCCCCGCTGGGAATCGAACCCGGGACCCCTGGGTCTGATACCGGTGGTTGTACCACTAGACCACAGAGGCGGTTAATTATATTTAAAATATCAATACAAAACAAATAACCGGTCATCACAAGTAGTTACTAACACATTACACAACAATATTAGTACATACGTAAAATCAAATATCGTCGAAGAACATTAGACTCATAATGCGCCTCATCGAAGCCTCACTTGCTGCAGATATCTAGTTTGCCCAGAGCATGTTAATTTTACTTGCCAAAGTTGTTGCTAACCGAAGCTTGCCGAGAAGCTAAATTTATGTTATTTTCTTGTTGAAAACTCTACACATTCCCAAGTACAGTCTAGCCACAATAGATATCCTAAAACAGGTTCCTTATCTTAAAAAGGCACTGAACTTAAAAAAAACAAATAAAACACAGTAGAAAACGAAAAATATGTCGCGTAATTCCGCAAAAAAAAATGCAGATGCAGCCCAGTGAGGCAGGAGTTAACTCCCGAGGATGCTCCGTGTGTGGGCGAAACACGTGTAGAGTAGTCGGTGAAGGTGCAAGGTGTGTCACTGGGCTGCATCTGCATTTTTTCTTGCGGAATTACGCGACATATTTTTCGTTTTCTACTAAGATATGGATTTCCGCCAAGTAACGCCTGATTCTATCAAATAAATAAAACACAGTTACAACCAAAATAAACTCGGTTCCCTCAAGCAACTGGAAGATATGCGACCTTCCAGTTTTATTTAATCATAACAACGGAGACATTCAAGATAATTGCTGCAATATCCTTAACTTTATCTGAATGACGAGGATAATGTTAACGGCGCCATGAAGAGGCAAAAGGAACCATATTTAAGTATAACAGTGGCAAATTAACTTTGTAACAAAAACTGTAAACACATTTTTAAAATTTTAACGAAGTCAAAGTCAAAGATTTTTATTCAAATAGACTTATAGATAAGTACTTTCGAATAGTCCAAAATTTTTTTCCCTACCAGCCATTCAGGACATCTTTTAACTGATAAGAAGAACGGCCGCAAGAAACTTATCAGCTTTAACAGAAACAACAACATTTACAATGGAACATGTTGTTGCCAAGCACAAATTTACAATTTTGAAATATATTTAATATAAGAGGAAAACGAAGATATGTAAAACATTTTTGGTCACCTATCCCGTGACCGACCATTACAAAAATTGCTAACTGCTAAAACCACAAAAAAAATCATAAAATACCTTTACTAAAAATAAACCAGGGATTTTAAAAAGATTATTGAAGTCGGTTTTGATTTTTTATAAAACAAAAATATTTCACAATTTTTAAAAGGTAGAAGATGTCCCGTGCCTACGCTAAAAACCTTATGCCAACTCCTCATCACCTTTTACAAAATGGTTCGTTTCCCCGTGGAAGGACGTTCACTTCATCACATGCCGATGAGTCGAGCATATATTGCTTATGAACCACATTAAAGTAATCGTTTCGCTTCCGTGAAATGCTTAGTATTTAATAGTTCCGATGACCATTTATTTTATTAACATAAGTAATAAATTATACAAAAAATATTACGTTAGACATGTATGTTTTTCATTTTAAAAATCAAATTCATCCTTGAAAAAAATCACATCCCTCAAGAATCTTAGTAATCTTCTTCCGGTTTGGCTGAACCCAGAAAGGTCTTTTCTAAAAAAAATAATTGGTTTTAACCGTGTGTATTCAAGTCGTGTACCAGTTACGTACGACACTCGGCCGACCGCCATTACAAAGCTTCTTCGGAACTCAAATTAATATGCGTATTAAGTCAATCTTCCAAATAGAGGTGAGCACGAGATAATACATTTTTGGACACATATCCCGTGACCGGCCATTGGGAAAATCGCTTAACTGCCACTGTTGCGAAAAAAAACTTAAGATCATTAAAACTTCAACTTTTGCATTCAGTTCGCTATTTTTAACCGACTTCAAAAAAGGAGGAGGTTATGTGATAAATATTAAACAAGAAAATATACTAGAAAAAAGCAACTAGTCTCATGTCGCCCTGACGGGATTTTCTTGTTTAATATTTATCACATAAAAAAATAGCATTGTAAAATGCAAAATTAAAAAGTTATAATAAGGAGGAGGTTCTCAATTCGACTGTTTTTTTTTTTATGTATGTTCTACCATAACTTCGCGAGTTGTTATCAGATTTTTATAATTCTCTTTTTATCTGAAAGAAAATGGTTTATGTGTGGTCCCATATAATTTTTACGAAGATCTAGCTAGTAGTTTTTTTTATAAATATCAATCACCTTTTGGCAAGTTGTCGTTTACCTAGATGACATTGTTGTGTATGGGCAGATTTTTAGTGTAAGTAACGGCACATGATGTAACTAAAAAATCTGAAATAAAAACATTTTATAAAAAAAATTCAAACCGACTTCAAAAAGTAAAAAATAAAACTTTTGGAGTCGGTGCTAGCTATCTAAGGCCAAAAAAATATATAGTTAATAGAAGTGCAATGTAGAATGCCCTGGCTGGCACCGACTCCAAAAGATTTATTTTTTACTTTTTGAAGTCGGTTTTGAATTTTTTTTATAAAATGTTTTTTATCAGATAAATATACAAAAAAAAAACTATCGGTACCTAACCAAAGCTTGAAAATTGTAACGTAATCTTCTTCCTCTTTCCAACTCGACAAATTATCAAAGGTCTTCTAAAATTATCCCAGAGCAATGATTTGCGTTTAACCGTGCATATTCACAAGTCGTGGCCTCGTGGCCCCGATTCAAAGTCAAAGTCAAAGTCAAAGTCAAAGATTTTTATTCAAATAGACTTATAGATAAGTACTTTCGAATAGTCCAAAATTTTTTTTCCCTACCAGCCATTCAGGACATCTTTTAACCGATAAGAAGAACGGCCGCAAGAAACTTATCAGCTTTAACAGAAACAACAACATTTACAATGGAACATGTTGTTGCCAAGCACAAATTTACAATTTTGAAATATATTTAATATAAGAGGAAAATTTTCCAATATTCAATTATTAGAATATTTTCCTTTTATCTAATTTATAATAGTTATGTTTTATGTTAGTATCACATCCATGCATTTTGGTCTTTTAAATAATCATCTACCTTGTAATAATCTTTGCTTAAGAGTGACTTTTTAACATATATTTTAAATTTATGCAAAGGCAGCTCTATCAATTGTTGTGGAACTTTATTAAAAAAAGCTATACCTTTCCCCAAAAACGAGCGTCTACATTTTTCAAGTCGAAATTTTGGAACGGCAAGCTTATTCTTATTTCTAGTATTAAAATTATGGACATCGCTATGCTTAATAAATAAATCAAGATGTTTCCTTACATATACTATATTATCATAGATGTATTGTCCCGCCAAAGTTAGTATATTAATCTCTTTAAACAAATCCTTAAGAGAATCTCTCCGTCGAAGGTTGTAAATGGCGCGCACAGCTCTTTTTTGAAGTATAAAAACATTTTCTATATTAGCTGCTGAGCCCCACAACAACAGGCCATAGGACATTACACTATGAAAATAGCTAAAGTAAACTAGTCTTGCCGTTTCCTTAGAGCCTTATTTTCTTTATTGCGAAAGCCGCAGAACTAAGTCTACTCGACAAGGCTTCAATATGTGGATCCCATTGCAGCTTTGAATCCAATGTAATGCCAAGAAATTTTGTACTCTCAACTAACTCTACTACATTCCCATTCAAATTGATATGCATATCGACCTGCACTACGTTAGGTAATGAGAATCTAACAAACTTGGTTTTAGAAGGGTTAAGAGACATATTATTACTGTTGAACCAGTGTGCGACTTGAGAGAGAGCACTATTTACTTCGTCAGAACAATTGTTTCCTCTATCAATTTAAAAAATTAAAGATGTATCATCTGCAAATAGTACTGTCTCACATAAATTACTCGTGTAATGAGGGAGATCGTTAATATAAATTAAAAACAGCAAAGGGCCCAATATTGAACCTTGTGGCACGCCCATAATAATGGGGGCCCCAGTAGAAGCAGTATTATTGACAATTACTTTTTGATTTCTATTGTGCAAGTATGACTGCAAAAGGCTAACAGATTTCTTAGAGACACCATAATGTTCTAGCTTCTTTAAAAGTGTTACGTGATCAACGCAATCGAAGGCTTTAGACAGGTCACAGAATATACCAATTACGTCTTGCTTGCCCTCCCAAGCCTCAAAAATATGTTTGAGGAGTGCAATGCCAGCATCAGTAGTATTTTTACCTTTAGAAAATTTATTTTAAGTATTTTTACCTTTACATTACGTACGACACTCGGCCGACGCTATTACAAAGTTTCAATTCAATTCATTTATTTGCATAAATATGAGTAGGTACATAAGAGGTCACAAGAGTACAATATTTAGTTCGTCATATTTTACCCATGATGGGTGTGCAAAACAGTAATAATAATAAAGATTAAAACTATATCAAATAAAATATTAGCAAATTAATTAATATCATAAGTCAGTTTTTTTTTATTATTTTAAAATGTCAGAAATAAAAAGTAAGTAATGATTAAAGTTAAAATTAATACTAAGTATACCTATTTTAATGTCCAAAATGAAAATTTATATTATAAACAGTCAAAAAAATAAATTTTAAACTCATGTTACGTAATGTCAAAAAAAAACAATTAATAAATACCACTCAAATTATCAAATTAAAACATATTGTATTTATATTAATAAATTGTCACAAAGGAAATCCTGTATAGAGTAATAGCATTTCTCAATAAGTATTTCTTTAATTTTTTTTCTAAATATTGGCACTGGTAATTGTTTTAGTGGTTCAGGAATCTTCGAATCTCGAATTAAAATATAAATGTGTGGATGGATAAGGATAATATGGACCTATACGTATTGGTATATTAACAAACGCAATGCAATCGCGACCGACGGCATAACGAGCCTTCCGAAGTACATGATAATATATTTTTGGTCACCTGTTCCGTGATCGACCATTGCAAAAGTCGCTGAACTGCCACAGTTGCAAAAAATCTTATTAAAACATAATATAATACGCAGATAGTAGGTAATTATTTTTTGAGAACATAACAAAAAAAAATGTTAAAAAAAATCAAATTTTTTGTTGTAATTTGAAAAATTCCGTTTTTCTGTACCTATCAAATTTTCAAATTTTATTTTAAACTTGTTATCGAGATTGAAGTTCTGTTTTACCGTAAAAATTGGCATGTAAATCGTTTATTTTCCTCACACGGCAGGCTATGCCTAGTATAAGGAACAGATATATCTTGTTATTTTAAGATTTTTATGGAAATAAAGATTTTATTATTATGTAATGTCCTCTTTGGGCCCCCCGCGGCATATTATCAAATTTCTATTTCTTCTAAACTCTGTTTCGCGAATTTATCCGAAAGCTAATGATAAAATGATTTGCGTAAAACCGTGCATATTCACAAGTCGTGGACTCGTGGCCCCAATTACGTACGACACTCGGCCGACCGCCATTACAAAGTTTCTTCGGAACTCGAATTAAAATATGAATCCACAATGATGGCCCATGAAATTATGTAATAAACTCGCGCCTTGTACTTTATTTACGGATTTTACGACACCAACACCCTTCGAGGCCTTTAAGTTTTAAAGTGCAATTCCGATAAAATTAAGCTAAGAAATAGGAACGTGCTATTGAATTTTTTACTTTGGACTTAGGTTACTTAATATTAATCATTAATCCAAACAATTCAATATTATAACTTTTTAATTTTGCGTTTTACAATGCTGTTTTTATATGATAAATATTAAACAACAAAATAAACTAGAAAAAAATGCATTGGGCCGGATTCCCTAGGATGCGGGTTCGAATCCCGTCAGGGCGACATGAGACTAGTTGGATTTTTTCTAGTATATTTTGTTGTTTAATATTTATCACGTAAAAATAGCCTTGTAAAATGCAAAATTAAAAAGTTATAATTAGATGGCTGTTTCATCTTAATCGATAGTCAAACATTTGTAAAGATGTTTCTTTCGAATGCGAGGATATTTCTCTCATTGGTGAAACGACGGTGGCCAACACCGTAGAAAGGTGAATATACTAGAAGAATTCGACGTGTCCTCATAGGTCTCTGTAACATAATTGTTTAGTGCATTGGGCCGGATTCCCAAGGATGCGGGTTCGAATCCCGTCAGGGCGACATGAGACTAGTTGTTTTTTTTCTAGTATATTTTCTTGTTTAATATTTATCAATACAATTTTTTTTTTTTTTTCGAATAAACGTTTCCGAAAAAATCTCTGGGTAGTTCCCCGATTGTACTAGAGTTAGAGGGACTTTTATTCGTAGCGCTACCTACATTGCTACGGACTACGACGAATACCTACTACGACGCTACGGCACGAAGCGTAGCATTGTACGAATACCAAGCCTGCCTTGTGAGATTCTTATGATATATTTTTGTTTCGCCTTTTATTTCATGTCTCTTTTACAATTCCATTAGTTTTCTTGTTACAAATTATTTCTTTCGGTTTTTTTTATCTTTAGAAAATAAAATTATAGCATAAGAGTGTTTTAATTTTTTGAACGCCTTGACGTAGCTTACGATTGGATTATAGGAAGCCATAGTCTATAGAAAAACGTAGAAAGGTAATAAATAATATCTCTTTTGTCGCGAGAATTAATCTTTGGTTGAAAAAGGGGGTACTTTGTAATGGGTCTGGAAAATGTCAACGTCTACTAGGCGTCATCTAGTGCTAATACTGCAAAAAGAAACGCGTCCTTCCCTTGTCAAATGTAAAGTAAAAACGCGGCAGTAAAATAGCTTTTTCTAAAAATATCTTTAAATAAAATCTAATCCATATATATATATATATATATATGTAGGTCACAGTTCCAAATCAATAGGTTAAACTACAACACTAATTCACAAACGACTATACTGCACACCACCGTAGCAAACGAAAGTGAATCCCAAAATAGACTTTAAGGCGTTAAATATAGCGTGCAGTTTCGTTCAGCGATAGTGTCCAGAGGCCGTGAACTTCGGCGCTATCTATAGACGAGGCTGATTGGCTCCGAGACTGGAAATAAAACCTTTGTTTGTGGTACGCGGACGCAACATTTGTTTTTTTTTAAGGCGTGAATTGTCAACCTATTTGAGTTCAGTTTTGGCGCTGGTTACAGAGTTACATACTCTTTGGTTACAAAGAAAGCTAAACTACACTTTGGAGAGTGTGCGAGAGAACTGCACGACCTTGTTCCTCCAGCCCCTTTCCACCATCGGGGTACCAGACGCAGGTTAGCTTATCACCCGTACGTCGTTGACATTCAAGCGATCCGTACCAAGCGCTTTGCTAATTTCTAATGCGAACCGCTAAAGAATGGAATGCGCTGCCTGCTCATGTGTTCCCCGATTCCTACAACCTTGGTCTCTTCAAGGCGAGAGTGAATAGGCATTTCCTGGGCAAGCATGTTACACCTTAGACCACATCCTGTTTACTAAGCACGATGGTGGTCAAATGCCTGCCCAGTTACTTGTAAAAATAAAAAAATAAAAAAACCGGCCATGTGCGAATCGACCTCGCGCATGAAGGCTTTCCGTAACATTAGACATTAGAACCTTTTTTTTTACAGCCATAAAATCACGTTTGTTGTATAGGAGCCTCACTTAAATATTTATTTTATTCTGTTTTTAGTATTTGTTGTTATAGCGACAACAGAAATACATCATCTGCTGTGAAAATTTTAACTGTCTAGCAATCACTTTTTTATGAGATACAGCCTGGTTAGAGACAGAGAGACGGACAGTGGAGTCTTAGTGATAGGGTCCTGTTTTTCACCTTTGTGTACGAAACCCTTAAAAGGCTCATAGTCCAGTCATCAGCCAATCTAACGTTCCCACTGCTAGGGCACTGGCCTTCCTTATAGATGGACAGGAAGAATGGGCCATGACCCGCCACGCGGGCCCAATGCGGATAGGTGGGTTTTAACGACTGCAAATACAGCTGGGACCAACGGGCTTAACGTGTCTTCCGAAGCACGGAGGAGTTTAAGATAAAAAAAAATTGGTCAGCATCCTTTAACCGACCATTGCCAAAGTTGCTTCACGGCAACAATCGCAGACCGAGCGCGCAGACTACTTATTTTCTAAGTACTCATACTTCATAGTCACTAAAATAACTGTAATATAACGCAGAAAAACAGCCAAACAAACAAATTTTTCTATTTATATAATTATTAAAAAAACACGGAGGTATTTGTGTAATCTACTAAATAATATTTATGGCAGTCCTCAAAATAGCAGTCATTTTGAAATAAACAAGAACTTAAAGTCAGTAAGATAGTTTTTTGACGACCTTTGGAAATCCGGTCCAATTTGGACCGCATTGGACCGGATTTCCAAAGGTCGCGGGTTCGATTCCCGTCTGAGAATTCACTTGTGGCCGAGTTAATTTTTTTCCAATATTTTTCTATTTAAAATTTACCATAAGTATAAAAATAGCATTGAAAAATGCAAAAATTACAAAATCATCAGTAAGATAGGTTTAACATTTTTTACTTTTCCTTTTTTGAACAAAAGTTATCCTCTCGTGTTACATCCAATAACTACGAATGGCAAATTGCTATAGAAAATCGAATCACATAAAATCAAGTAGAAACCGCTACTGAGCATCAGATGCAAAATGAAAGTGAATATGGCCTGTGATAACATTTCACTGGTAAAATCGTGAAGATTCAGCACGGCTACTATTCAAAATATTTTTGAAAATATACGGAATAAATAGATTTAAACCGTCTGTTTAAAAAATAAATATTATTTTCTCTAAAAAGTAACAAGATATGTTAAAAGTTTATTGTAAAGTTCCATGCATGCTTTATGTTTTGTGTCTTAATGACTTGTGTCGCCATAACTTGAGAATGACTTTACCGATCTTATTTTTTTTTTATATTTCTTGAAGCAAACTACAACGTTTTTATAATAAAAAAAAATGACAAGCATTTTAATGTGCATCAGGTTAGTGCGATCAGGTAGGTTAGATGTTTAACCAGTAAAAATATATTTTATTTGTGGGACTACGTAACTTTATTAGAACGAGTTGCCACCTATCTGTAGTAAATTGGAAAAGTGTTATTTATTCCAGCATCTGACGTGGTCCGCTTTATACATAACCGAAGCAGTAATTATCGAACTTCAAAACCTATAAAACCAGTGCCATTCAGATCAATGACCTACATCCATCTCTCAATTAAGCCATGACGTCAGCATAATTACCTGCACAACGTTGGACCGCGTACACAGTACAGATGCACAACACGTAAGGGCGAGTTCACATTGTGTCGTATTTATGATTTTTAAGTTTTTTTTTTGCATTTTTAATGAGGTTAACTTGTGGTCCAGTCGAACTTTTCTAATATTTTTCAATTGAATCACAAGTATTGTGTCGAATGCCTTGTACATTTAAGTTATGTGGCTATAGCCCTCCTCCAAGGATCTCCCATTAGAGACACAGAGATTTCAGAACCAAATTACATCATGTCGAAACAATAAAAAATATGTTCACGAAAACTAAGAGAAACTGGAACTTCTTGACGCCCTCTCAAAGCAATATTTTATGATTTTCCAAACGATAAATAAAATGTATGTTATTTTATGAATATGTGGGAAAATATAAAAGAAAAAGCAAATTTAACCAGTATAATTTCACAGATTTTATTTATTTAAACCATCAGCAAATATACACAGATATTAATTAATCAAGATAATAATATTTACCATATTTATGTAATTTACACATTTGCCTGACTTACAAAAACACTTACTCAGCAATATTATGTAATATAGTTATATTTATACAAAAATATCATACCTGGCACTAAAGAGCACCGATGTGCCGTGTTTTACAGTTGGACAGCGTCTGAGACGTCGACACTGACGAACGTCTCTTTTATATTCGTGCGTAAACAAGTTCAGGGCGTAGTGGGGAGGCGCACACGTCATCTCGTACTACGAGTCGTTTAGCAACTAGTATATTAATAATTTTACTAATAGTATTAAATTAAATTAAATAAAGTTGTGCATTCTCCCACACGACCATCCTGACGAGCAGCCTTATTGGCTCGCGAATTATGCAATTTACAATAATCATTATAACGTAGCTGTATCCAAATTAAATCACAACAACTAAATCATATAACACTAATAAATAATAGTGGCCAAGTCACATGACCGTAAAAAGCTAACACACATAACTACTTATTATGACCAAATCACATGAACGAAGTGCTAACTCACATAGCAACTTGTTATGGTCAAATCACATGACCGAAATGCTAAATC
This sequence comes from Chrysoteuchia culmella, assembly GCA_910589605.1. Taxonomy (NCBI): domain Eukaryota; kingdom Metazoa; phylum Arthropoda; class Insecta; order Lepidoptera; family Crambidae; genus Chrysoteuchia; species Chrysoteuchia culmella. The sequence continues at coordinate 1,671,305 of OU342646.1, forward strand.
ACATAGCAATGAATAATAGTCAAATCACATGACCGAAGTGCTAAATCACATAGCAACCAGTAATGGCCAAATCACATGACCGAAATGCTAAATCACATAGCAACTAACAATGGTCAAATCACATGACCTAAATGCTAAATCACATAGCAACTTATCATGGTCAAATCACATGACCTAAATGCTAAATCACATAGCAACTTATCATGGTCAAATCACATGACCCAATACACCCTTATCAATACACAAAGACACCTATTTTGTGTTGGCCAGACACTAGTGTGCTTTGGATACCGATAAAAATGCATATAAAAATAAATAATCACTCATCTGACTCCAATGAGTCGGTTAATTGATGGCCCATCTTAGGAGACATCAAACGTAAATTGTCATGAGACACATACAGTTCATTACCCGTTTCATGTACTCGAATTGTGTATCTTTCATTATCTTTCACGTCCAGAACAACGCAAGGACCTCGAAACTTACTGTCAAGTTTGTTAATTGCTCGTGGATTTTGTTTGACAAGTACTATATCCCCAACTTTAAATGGAACTATTTTGGCTTTAGTTTTATCAAACTGTTCCTTTTGGGCTTGGCCCTGTTCGTCCATCCTGCATTTTGCTTCAGAGCGGCAAGTTTCAAGGTCCAGACGTTCAACGTCCTGTAGCAAAGCAGATATGGCTGGAGGCGACTGATTGCAACCCATGAGAAGTTGGAAAGGTGTATGTCCAGTACTTTTATTGAAAGTGCTATTTATGGCTAGCTGTACTTCACCAACTGCGTCTTTCCAACTCCTTTTTGAGGTATTTTCAACTACGGTAAAACAATTAGTCAGTACTTTCATAAAACGCTCGACCTGTCCGTTTGCACGACTGACACCACTTGCGATAAAATGTAATTCTATTGACCACCGTTCACAAAAACTTTTTAATTCTTTACCAGTGTAACTAGCAGCTTGATCGCAAATGATCCGTTTAGGAGTTCCATAATTATAAATTAATTCTTTAAGACTATTAACAGTAGCAGTAGCAGTGAGATTATTAACCGGTTTAATAAAACAATATTTAGTAAATGCGTCCACAAACACCACAGCATATTGTTTACTAGGTTTACTGCCACTCAATTTACCAGTTGTATCCATATGCACAGTATGGAATGGTATTGGTGGTTTATCAATGGGATGTAGGGATATTTGCCTAGAACCTGACTGACTTTTGTTAATTTTACAAGTTAGACAAGAGTCAATATATTTGCGAGTGTTTTTAACCATATTTGGAAACCAAAAACTTTCGCGTATCTTTTCAACAGTCTTTTCCCAGCCGAAATGTTTTAAAGAATCATGATAAATTTGAATAATATGCCAACGGTAACTCTTGGGGACAAACAAGCATTTTTTTGATTTCTTATCACTCGTATTGAATATTCGGTATAACAACCCATTTTTAATTTCATAACTCGCTAATAAATCTTTATCGATTGAACCATTATTAATAGAGTCCATTATATTTTTGGTTTCCGAATCGTTACTTTGCTCAGCTTCAAGCCAGTCATTGTAGTTAAGGACATTACTAATATCGAGTTGTGTATAATTAGAGGGATTGCGACTCAGAAAATCAACGTGTGGGATACGTTCGCCTTTGCGGTACTCTATCTCAAAGTCAAACGATTGCAAATACGCCCACCATCTATGAACCCTAGGTAACAATTCCTTTTTATTGCGAGAAGCCTTTAAGGAGTTGCAATCGGTAACCACCTTAAAAGGCCTACCTAACACGTAATGGCGGAAATGTTTGATTGCTCTAACTACGGCCAGTGTTTCCAATTCGTAGGAGTGGTAGCGACTCTCTGTTTCAGTTGTGCGCATACTAAAGTACTCTACTACTTTTAGCTCGTTGCCGTGTTTTTGAAAGAGGATTGCCCCGAGCCCAGCGGAACTAGCGTCAGTATGAAGTTCTATGGGTCTTGTAGGATCATATAAAGTTAATATTGGTTCTGATGCCAAATATTTGAGTATTTTATTTCTTGAAGCTTCATGTTCTGTCGTCCAGTTCCACTTGACGTTATTACGCGTAAGGTCGTAGAGAGGTATCATTATAGTTGAAAAATTAGGTATAAATTTCCGAAAATATCCTGCAAGCCCACAAAATTGGCGTACTTGTTTTTGAGTTTGCGGTACAGAGGAGTTTAATAGGGCTTTAATTTTTCCCGGATTAGGCTTTACTTGCCCGTCAGATACAACTCTACCCAAATATTCAATCTCTGTTTCAAGAAATTTACATTTTTTAATATTTAAGGAAAACCCCGCATTTTGTAAAGCAACCAATACCTTTTTTAAATATTCAAGACCTTGATCTGGAGTTTCCGAATATATAATAACGTCATCTATGTATATAAGGACAAAGTCATCAATGTAGGGTTTTAGTGCTGTGCTAATGGCTCTTTGAAAAACTGGAGGAGCATTACAAAGGCCAAAAGGCATTCTCAGAAACTCAAATTGGCCATCTGGCGTAACGAAGGCTGTTTTTTCGATCGAACCTGGTGCTACTGGGATTTGATGAAAGCCCGAGGCCATATCTAAAACTGTGAAGTATTTAGCTTTTGAAAGTTTACTAATGTGATCATCGATCAAAGGGAGAGGAAAGTGATCGCGTACAGTATTTCTATTTAACTCTCTGTAGTCAACACATAGCCTATCTGTACCGTCCTTTTTACGTACCAGAAGGATAGGACTCGCAAACGGAGAATTACTATCGCGAATGATTTCGTTATTTTTAAGATCTTTAATAATTGCTTTAACATGTTCACGTTCTGCCGGAGCCAGTCGATATGGTCGCCTTTGGACTATTTTGTCCGGGTTCTTCAGACGTATATTTAGTTCAACAGTGGTTGCTTTGGAAACATTGTTGCCGAACGTGAACATATTAGAACAGGAGTTGAGGATCTCTTGTAATTGTTTCTTATATTGAGGGTCTATGCTTTTGTTAATATTAAGAGCATTCGGATCAAAAGCTTGAATCGTGTTAATATGATAAGAGTCACGAGAAACATGTGTATCATTTTTTGTAAAGGTAACCTGGATACCGGGAAATTCAAAAAGGTTTTGGCCTAATAAGATATCATACTGAATAAATTTATCTGGGACAAGTGCAAACTCTAACTCTACGGTTAAGTTATCAATACAGACTTCACATGTCTTTTTACGTGACGACAGAAAAGAATTATCTCCGACGCCTTTCAACATTATTGTCTCATAAGACATTTTCCCTTTGACCGAATCACCTACACTCTCTCGAATCAGTGAACATTCAGCCCCACTGTCTATTAAGCATGAGAAATCACGATCGCCAATCCGTGCGGTTTTGCATCTTTTGTTATTTAAAACTAAAACATTAATATTAATCGACTGTGATTTTTCATCCCTAGCTTTCTTATTTTGACGCTGAAAACAGTTATCGAATGAATGCCCCTTTCTTTTACAAAATGTACATATGTTTGTATTATTTTTATTGTTATTGTTGGAGGTTGATGGTAAACCTACTTCTTTTTGTGATATTTGATCGCTTGAATTGGCTCGGCAATCTTTTTGTAAGTGACCTAGCTTGTGGCATTTGTGGCAACGCCTTTGTTTAAAATCAGTATTATTTAACTTTGCACGTTTTGGCGGTACTATTGGATCAGAGTCTTTATTGGACCTTTTACGTTTGTATGAATTTAAGCTTTGAATTAACTGTGGGAGATTTTTTGGTGTCAAACGTAACAAGTCGGAACGTATACGAAAATCTGACATACCAGAAATAACAGCTTCAACCAGGCGTTGCTCAGTCATCTCCACGCCTATCGCCTTCCTTGCCAGCTCCCATTTCCGCGTAGCGTACTCAGCAAGACTGCTAGCCTGCTCGCTGGTGTATTCCATGAAGAGGGTGAGGTCGTCATAGTATCGCGCTTCATCTGCAAAAGTTTCCACAAGTCTTGTTTTAAGTTCTGACCAAGTAGTCAATGTAGTGTAATTTCGGCGTGACCACTCAGCGGCCCGCCCGCGTAAATTCTTTCGGGACAAATTTAATATTTCTCTATCTGTCAGCTCGTATTCTCTTTTCAAATCTTCAAGATTACTACACCAAACTTGTATGGTATCAGTGCGATCATCCGGATCAAATGGCGGTACGTAAATGTGCTCTAAATTTCGAACACGAGGAATAGGTTTAGGATTGATGGCATTGAAAGTATTGGCGGTAGTTTCAATAATTTTAGCCATCATGTCCTGCATCATATTTTGCATAAAAGAAAATGGAACGAAACCTGTCCTTGAATCTCGAGAGCTGCCTGAAGTTTCGTTGCCGTCGAGGACCACAGGAGCAGCCTGCGTCGTTCGTGATGTCAGGATCGGTGACTGGTCACTGCCACAAGACTGCGCCGATTGTTCATGTTGTTCTGGTTCCTGCATGTTTACAGCTGTCACCTGGAATCACAACATTTCATAGGCGTAGTATGGGTTTACACTCCCTATGATCCCACTTCTGATGTGGGAAAATATAAAAGAAAAAGCAAATTTAACCAGTATAATTTCACAGATTTTATTTATTTAAACCATCAGCAAATATACACAGATATTAATTAATCAAGATAATAATATTTACCATATTTATGTAATTTACACATTTGCCTGACTTACAAAAACACTTACTCAGCAATATTATGTAATATAGTTATATTTATACAAAAATATCATACCTGGCACTAAAGAGCACCGATGTGCCGTGTTTTACAGTTGGACAGCGTCTGAGACGTCGACACTGACGAACGTCTCTTTTATATTCGTGCGTAAACAAGTTCAGGGCGTAGTGGGGAGGCGCACACGTCATCTCGTACTACGAGTCGTTTAGCAACTAGTATATTAATAATTTTACTAATAGTATTAAATTAAATTAAATAAAGTTGTGCATTCTCCCACAAATAATTGTAATAATTAATCGTACGGTATATTGAACCCTTACAAAAGTAAACAGTTAACCACATAATCATACTTTCTAGGCAAATCTAAGTAATGAATCGACAAATATTTGTCTTGTTAAAATATACCATTACATTAGATATTATGAATCATGATAACTAACGATGATCGCATATTTTCATCATGATTAATGATTCATGATAGGTCACTTGATAAACATGTCACAGATATACATTACTTTAACTGAAGGATCAATTCATCTTTAGATCAAGAAATAAAACCCATAAAACATAACCTCAGTCGAAACATTGAAAAAAATCTTCGTGTCTCTAAACAACTTGACTGCTCTTGCAGACCTTCGAAACGATAAAAAAATCATATCGTCGTAGTCAGAACGCGGCCTTACAAGCCCCGACCGCCGCGATCTATTTCCGTCGGTGACGTCACGTCACGCCACACCCCCGTGACGCAAGCCCGCCTGCAACTTTTTAAATTCTATTTTTTAAACATTCCTAGCACTGGCACACTGGCCGATATGGTTACGAAAAGTTTTTGATGCATGTTGTTGTGTAATAAGATATTTATACTCTACCGAACCGTAGAAGAAGTAGATTTTTGTTACATAAATACTGCGATAGCCATTATTTTTTAAATTCTCATTTAACAGTAACTAATACGGTCAGTGAATGTTTTACCGACTTAAAGCACGGATTCTTCTTTTTTTATGTGGTGCAATGTCATAACTGCTTGTTGACCCTATTTCAACGATCATCAATAGTTATTTGTTATGCAAGGCTGGAATGTTGGTTATTTAGCGGCGAGTTACCTCTATTGAAATCTGAGCAAGTGAAGGATTCTAGGATTGAACCATGAGCGTAACGAGTGGTTCAAAGATTGAATCCTGAGCTAAGCGAGGATTTCAAAGGTACAAGACGCTAAAAACTTTTCTGCCGAGCGCAACACACAATTTTTCACCTCACAACAGCGAAGAACATTTTAAGGTTGTTTCCGCGGTCAACTTCCGGTAAAAAAATCTTTAAACATAAAGTTTAATCTAAATATACCTTATTCTCGTTGTTTTAATGATATAAAAAACTAAAATAATAAAAAAGGGAGTATTATAGTTAATTCAAAGTTATTTAAAGTAGGAATATATTATTATTTATCAATATGAATAAAAACGATTCCTTAAATGTTGACACTGACATGAGGTACAAGACAAAGACAATTTAAAAATAAAGATTTATGTCACAGTCCGATATCCAATTGAATAGGTTTATTGAAATAGGTTGTGAAATCTCACCCAGCCTAATATAAAATTCTTATAACAAATTAGTTTAATCTTATTGTTATTGTTTTTATGATTCAATGAATTAAAATAATATAATATAATGAAACCAAAACGGAGTATCATAATTAATTTAAAGCTATTTAAAATAAAATCAAATATAACAAAAAAGTCAATAGTGTGATTCGGAACGCATTATGACATATTTTTAGGTATTAAATTAAAAAAGTACTTTGCCGCGCTAGGCCGCAATAAGCGATTTTCTACGCCTAAACTGATTGACAAAACCTCCTTTTCCGAGCGTGTGCGGTGAAAAAATATTTTCTAATGGATTGCTATTGTAAGCTTAATGTACTAAAAATATTAATTAACTACCTTAGTCTATTTACAAAGAACAATATACTATTGAAGCTACAAAAACGATCACTTAAATAAAAAAAAAGCATCATATACACATTCTTGGACTTGTCTTAACAAGGTCAAACAGATCGAAAGACCATTATTTCAAAACAGCCTACCTAGAACTATCCCTTCAATTTGCAACTAATCACGCAGGGCCCAGTCGTTACCACATTTGGTTTATGGCAGGCATAAAACGCATAAAACTGGCCGAACAGCCGGGTAAGTACAGGATGCGTAATTATCTATAGGGCGGGCTAACGGGAGAATGCTCTTAGCCCCTCTCTAAGACACAACTAAAGCAGCCCATGTAACTACATCAAAATAATCTTTGGATATTATGTGGATGTTTTTGACGTAAGAGATGTTGGAACACCACTCGTGTAGGTACGAGGAAATGTAAAAACTACTTTTATTGGCCTGAAGGTTCAACTTAAACTTGGCCTAAAATTCTGTAAAGGTAAGACAATAGTATCGAAGCCAAACCGTATGGGACTTCCCGGTCGGCCAGTAGAGAATTTTAGGGAGCGTAAGTATAAGCTTATGTTATATTATTCGTGCCGTGTGGCGACGGCCTAAGAATACAAGTGTCACCACTCTCTTACATGCCTGGGATGTCGTAAAAGTCGACTAAGAGGCTCGACGCATTGAAAACCTGTGCGAGAAAAGGAAAACTTGAAACAAACCCTTTACCAACCCGTCTGGCCAGCGTGGTAGCAGTAGGCTAATAGCCTCCTATGAACGCCAAAATAGGCGTGAGCTAGGAGAAGCCTATGTCCAGCAGTGGATGTCCACAGGCTGATGAAGGATGACATTATTTGTGTTATAAACTTTTTCTATCAATCAAGTGCTATTTGAAACAACGCTCTTTAATAAAACTATATTGTAACTATAACTTTTTTGCATTTTACAATGCTATTTTTATGAAGTAAATATTAAATAATAGAAAAAAGTAACTTGTCTCATCATGTCCTTGATGTCTTGTGATCCCGTCAGGGCTACATGACACAATTTACTCTTTTCTAGTATATTTTCTTATTTAATATTGACTATATAGTAACTTTTTAATTTTGCATTTTACAAAGCTATTTTTATTAGACAATTATTAAACAAGAAAATATACTAGAAAAAAGCAACTTGTCCCATATCGCTCTGACGTGACTCAAACCCGCATCCTTGGGAATCTGGCCCAAAGCACTGACCAATTATGCTACAGGGACCTCAGTGCATTGAGCGGGATTTCCTATAATGTGGGTTCGAGTGTCGTCAGCGCGACATGAGACAAGCTGTTTTTTTTCTATTATATTTTCTTGTTTAACAATTATGATATAAAATAATGTTGTTCTGCTGGTGTCCTTGTGCCTTGATTGTCCAAGTAATATTTTTCAAAGCAATAATTGCGACGAGTTGTAGGCAACTTTCATACCACCATATTTATGAATTCTAACTATTGTCACACGATTAAAATAGTGATCACTAGAATACGTAACAAAACAAACCGGAATCAAATTCTTAGCTATAAAAAAGGACTTGACATTATTTTAGCAAAACATAATAAATTAACTACGTTAAAAAGATATATAATATATACTTATATTAAGCTTGTTATAGTATTTTTCTTCTCTCAATGGGTTATTACCCTTTTATATTTACCAACAATTGGACTTTGTTTTTGAATGCCGAGTACATCTGTAATTAATGTCATACATGTACTGTAGTTTCTCATATGTCATGTTATTGTATGTACATTGTTGGAGTACCATAAATAAATAAACATTAATATAATTTCCTTATCGCAGTATTATAACATTGTGTATAACGTTAAAACGTGAAAAAGAAATGCACAAAAGATACTGCTCTTTTTTAATAACTAATTAATTTTCCAACTACTCTTTGTAATATGATGAAAGCAATAAGCTCTATATTTATTACTAGCGGATCCTCACGGTTTTACCCACGTGGTGCCCGTTCCCGTGGGCATATCGGGATAAAATATAGCCTATGTCACTCGGGAGAAATGTAGCTTTCTAATGGTCTAAGAATTTTCTAAATCGGTCCAGTAGTTCCTGAGATTAGCGCGTTCAAACAAACAAACTCTTCAGCTTTATAATATTACAGTATAGATAAAACTTTGTGATTCACATTTATTACTTACTTTGAGATTGCCGAGAGCCAAGAATAGAATTTAAACACTGCACTTATTATTTGTACTTTTAAACTTTAGATTTCTAGTTTTCATAATGGAGATGATTATTAATGTAATGTTCTTACAGTTCCTGGGGGCTAATAGTCTAATTTTAAAATCTATAGTAAACCCTTTCAATTCGTCAATTCAAAAATATTTACATACTTCAAACCGTCACTTTTGACATTTGATAGGGATTTTGATCGGGATGCGTTTTGAAAGGTATTGAATGAACGAAATTGAACTGTCTAAGCAAAGTGACACACGAAAATATCTTTAAAATGTATGGAGAAGTGTCAAATGAAGTGTTATTTAAAACATCATTTGTTCTGAAAGAGATTCCGACTATTAGTTATTAGTGCCATTAATCACTATCACAATCACAATACCTTTGAAAGGGATTGTGATAGAATTTCAAATTAGACAATTAGGGGGCTGGATCCAATGGAGTGTGTGCTAAAAATTTCATTTTTTATAATTTCTGGCTAGTTTTATTTTTGACGTAATCCTAACTAATATTATAAATGCGAAGTGTGTTTGTTTGTCCTGCCTTTACGCTCTAACTAAGCAACCAATCGATTTGATTTTGGCACAGAGTTAGTTGAAAAGACGTAGAGTAACATAGGCTACATTTTATCCCGATATTTTTACGGGAACGAGAACCACACGTGTGAACCCGCGGGCGGAAGCTAGTGGCAAAATAAAAATACGACTGCTTTGTATATGTCGTAGGAGGATTTGATAAATAGAATTTTCGCAAAAATCCTAGAGATATTGCAAAAACACGGATAATTAGACAATGGTGTTGACATTTCTCAATCTTACTGAAAAAAGATAGGGTTTTTGCAAAAATACTGGTTGCTTTAGTAACATTGGATATTCTTTACTCTGATTGGCTTAATTTTTGGTTGCTTGCTAACTCTTATTCTGATTGGTTCATAGCAAGTTTACTACACTGACATTTGAAACGTCAAGTCGTCAACCAATCAGAGCAGATGTTGTTTTGGACGGTCCGACCATCCAATCAGTGTTCTTATTTCATAATAGCCAGAGATTCTTTACGTAATCTTACTAAGCCAACCTGTTTTTTCGCAAAAATCCTATCTTTTTTCAGTAGGATTGAGAAATGACAACACCATTGTCTAATTATCCGTGTTTTTGCAATATCCCTAGGATTTTCGCAAAAAATCGATTTATCTAATTATCCTGCGACATATACAATACGAGTAATTCCCACAGACCTATATCAAGATAGACGAAAAGAGCGCTTCAAACTGTATGAGAACCAAGCGTGTTGAATTTTTCGTACCTACGATGATGTCACGAGCGAGATTTAGTGATGTGGAAATGTTATTTACGAGCTCTTCTCTTGCGCTCTCAAAAACCCACCGCGTGGTGGGTCATGGCCCGTTCTCCTTATCCACCCAGGAAGGCTAGTGCCCCAGCAGTTGGAACATCAATGTCTGATGACGATGTAATAAAATAGTTCAAAAATTTCTGTCAATATTAATTTCACCGGCATGTAATAGTACAATCTCTTTAATGTGGACGTTAGTATAAGTTTTTAAGCATTGCTCGAGGAATGCGTAGAGATAACGTACGGCGGTCCCTCTGAGCTGGAATCCCGAGGGTCCAGGAATGTGGGCGAACCCTTTAATTTTAATGCGAGGCATGCCATTGGCTATTATGCAATACATCTTTATTTATGGCTGGTATTTTATGGAATAATATTTTAGCAAGATAATATTTTGAACATAGTTGAACAGATATTTCTATTTCCATTTATTACTACAACTTCCGCCCTCGGTTTCATCGCTTGGTTTTCTTTTCCATGGGAATATGGCTTAGCTGTTCTCGCAAAAGGAGGCATCGGAGCGGATCAGCGAGGAGCAGGCTCATGCGGATCGGCTTCGACGTAGGCGGGTGGGTAGAAGGAGGTGGCAGTATGCCCACCTCATTCCACTCTAGAGGGATCACATTGGAGGAGGTGGGCGATCCCCACCGTCTGGGGAGATGGCCGCACTTGCTCGGCCATCTCTCCGCCGTGAGAGGGTCCGAGTGATCGGGCCAGCCGCCGGGTCTTAGGGGTGATTACCACCACGGACCCCCGTAGACCAATCCGCAGCTAGAGGGCAAGTAGTGAGGGGTTTAGCTGGTAGTACCCCCTCCTCCCGGCCTCCCATTGGGCCTTTTGAGGCTGAATGGGGGGCCGGGAGGCGGCGGTCCCTCCCTTCTCCCGTCCTCCTGCCGGGCTTTCGAGCTCGGCGGGGGGATCGGGGTTGGTTCGATCCTACCCCGAACCGAGCCGAGCCTAGTAGGCTCGGCGGGGTATCGGGGGGAGACGAGGGATAGGGTGCCGGACTCACGAGTCCGGTATTCTAGGTGAGTACAGCATAACCGTTCGGTATGCGTAAATGCATTCCCCTAACTAAAAAACACACATTTATAATTTTAGTTAGGATTAGGATTACTTTGTTTTTGTGGCGTGTGGTGACGGTCTAAGAATACAAGTGTCACCACTCCCTTACACGCCTGGGATGTCGTAAGAGTCGAATAGAGGGTCGACGCATTGAACACCAGTGCGAGAGAAGGAAAACTTAAACAAACCCTCTACCAACCCGCCTGGCCAGCGTGGTAGCAGTAGGCTAATAGCCTCCTATGAACGCCACAATAGGCGTGAGCTAGGAGAGGCCTATGTCCAGCAGTGGACGTCCACAGGTTGATGCTTGACGATTACTTTACAAAGGTTATCTTTTACCTTTTTTTAGACATATTTTACTTTTAGCTGCAAGGGTATAAGCGCATCCATAAGAATGGATTAACAATATATGGCATGAGACGTGGCGTGGAGGCCCTCGCCTAGCGCCTATCCGATACGATTTGGGTGGGTGTAAACCACTAAAATCATACTCATTAATACTATAATCATTATGAAATTATTGAAGTTTTAGGTGCTTTTTGAAGAAAATCATAATTAAGACAAGTCAAAAATAACCGAAATATAGATAGAACGAAAAATATGTAATCAGGTGAAAAGAAGTGATTTTTTGCCTTTTCTAATATAGGTAGATATAATATACCTATGTAACACGCTCGGAAAAGGAGATTTTGTCATTTAATTTCTGCGTGGAAATTTTGCATTTTGTGACCTAGCGTGGTAAAGTACTTTTTTTTATTTTAACTCTAAAAATATTTTCTACTGCGTTTTGAATTTGGTTTTTGTATTGATTTTTATGTTAAATTCTTACTTTAAATAACTTGGAATTTATTGTAATATTCCGTTTTGGTTTTATTATATTATTTTAGTTACTTGAATCAACAATAAAAATTAGATTAAACGATTATTTGTTCTAAGAAATATATATTTAGGCTGGGTCAGATTTCACAACCTATTATTGGATTCGGAACGTGACATAAACCTTTATTTTTAAATTGTCTGTGTCTTGTAACTCATGTCAATGTCAACATTTTTATTAAACAATAACTTTGATTTAACTATAATATTCCTTTTTTTTATTATTTTAGTTTTTTTATATTATTAAAACAACAAGAGTAAGGTATTTAAGATTGAAGTTTTTGTTAAAAGATTTTTTTTCCCGAAGTTGAAATAGCCTAAAAATATTTCTCGTCGTTGTGAGGTGAAAAATTGGGTGTTGCGCTCGCCAGAAAAGTTTTTAGCGTCTCGTATCTTTGAAACCCTCGCTACGCTCGTGGTTCAATCCTAGAATCCTTCGCTTGCTCAGCATTCAATAGAGGTAACTCGCTGCTAAATCCAACTTTCCAGCCTTGCACAACAAATAAATATTCTTAACTATCGCGATAAGCTAAATGTCTTAAGGCCAAGTAATTCGTATGAATGAACGATATAACTGGTGTATTGAGTTTGATATAGGTACAACGCGCACTTTATGACACTTTTCTATATTTATTTACAACACATTAGCCTCCCAGAGTGACGTTAAGTAGATCGTTCTCCTTCCTAAATGCCCGGCGTATCCTGGACAGCTTGTTCTCGGTGACGCAGAGACTAGCTGACTAATCCTTCCACCACGATATTTCCGCAAAATATGATGGAATCATCGACAAGAAGAAAAAGAAGAAAACACATTATCCTAGTCTAGTAACCGACCAATCCACGTTGGGCCCTCGTGGTGGGTCAGGCATGGCTCATTCCATTTATCCATTCATAAAGAAGGACAGTGCAAGCAGAGCGGACATTAAAATGGCTAATTATAATTATAGTAATGATCCAAGTCGGAGTTGAAAACAAATCTCATTAGATCTGTAAAGATGTTTCTTTCGAATGCGAGGATATTTCTCTCATTGATGAAACGACGGTGGCGAAAACAGTAGAAAAGGTGAATATACTAGAGAATTTCAACGTGTTCTCATAGGTATCTGAAACATAATTGGGCCGGATTCCCAAGAATGCGGGTTCGAGTCCCGTCAGGACGACATGAGACAAATTGCTTTTTTCTGGTATATTTGCTTGTTTGAAAATTATCACATAAAAATAGCATTGTAAAATGCAAAATTAAAAAGTTACGCCCATTAGGTATTCTAATTCTTGACACTTTAACTCGAACAAAGCCGCGGACGGCCACTAGTGAACAGACAAACCATCGCATTGCGCAAATTGAAACTTTACATGACACGGGCTAGCTCGAATTGAATTAAGCAATCCATTTTAGATTTTATATGGATGGCAATAGAGTACAAGATGTGAATTAAATATAGACCTTTGTGAATAAAAAATGGGACCCTAGAATAATTGATTCCACTGCGAATGGAATATCTTGAGATAATGCAGATACTTCACTTTTGTTTGATACGACAAAGGGACAAAAAGAAACAAAGACAATGATAATACTTCTGACTACTACGTTTATATTATTTGGGGGCTGTCGGAGCAAGTTTTAAACGAAGGCACGTTTTTTTTTCTTTTATCGGAGCCTCTTGAATTTTGAGAACACCTGAATATTCAGACAGACTGTTGACATATACTTAATTATTACTGTTTTTGATATGTTCTCAGTACCTGTTAGTACGACCTATTTGGCGCAGCGGTACTAAACCCACCTTCTGCGCGAGGGTCCCGGGATCGAATCCCGGACAAGACTAGTATACATGAGGATACATATTTCTATCTTTTTGTCTTGATTTGGGTGTTTATTATGTATGTTTTTACAAAAAAAAACTATGTAAGTATGTTTATCCGTTGTTTCAAAGTCAAAGTCAACGATTTTTATTCAAATAGACTTATAGATAAGTGCTTTCGAATCGTCAATTTTTTTTTCCTACCAGCCATTCAGGACATCTTTTAACTGATAAGAAGAACTGTCGCAAGAAACTTAGTTTAATATCCATAACACAAGTTCTTAATAAAACCTAATGTGGCTGTAGGCCTAGCATGAGCGGCTTTTATCGACTCGATAACTCGAAAACGTGCCTCTGTCCTGCTCACATCTTAGCGGAATAAGCAAGGCAGCATGATGCACTATATCATATCGCGTGATATAGCGGTTTTCATGCTACCCCCTAGATAATAGTGTGTTGTATGCTATTATTATTATTAGGAGGCTTGCTATACCAAGAACTTTAGACTTTTTGAAAAACTTAAAAACCAAGTAAGATTCGAAGATGTATGTACACACTATGTACACGGTTGCACAAAAAGGATTCAAAAATGGCTTATAATAATGTATTATATTGCATATTATAATGTATCAAGCTACAGAATCAATTAAATTAATGTTACACACACATTCTCATCTCCCACTCCCAATCAGTAATAATGTTGCCATATTATTTTACAACGAGATATAATTTACCATTTTACGATTGCCAATTAATAAAATGGAAACCTGTATCGAAATTAAATCGTTTGTACAAAGCGACAATGGCGACTTCGCCATTTTCTTTGACCACACAGCACTCGTTATTTCCGAGTGCACAATATCATTGAGCACTCACAATTAGCCAATAGAAATAGATTGGCACTATGAAACGACGCACTATCCTTTGTGCAACAGTTTTGCCTTTAATTGCGCCGCAATTAGCACAGTGCCACTATTTTTGATTCACTCGTCGTGCGTCGAGCGCTTTGTCTCTACTGATTTTCGTTCGACATGCGAATTTGCGTATCTTTGAATCGCTCGACCGCAATGAGTGGGCTCACCTACTCGTCGCAGTCAAACGAAACAAGCGTGCGACGCGTGACTTAAGTCGCATGTGTGTGACTTAAGACTAAACTATAAATTAAAAATGTATAACCTTACATTACGCGAGTGTAAAACTGTTTTAAATGAGTGTCTTTTACGGCTAGGATATGATGATGTTGAATCTCTTATAAAAGAAAATATATATTAACCGCTCCTCCCTTCATCCAAACACACACACATACACACACACACACTCAAACACAAACACACATAAACATAGCATTGCATGTTAATTCTAAGTTACTATTTATAATAATTAATTATCACATACCCTTTGTTAGTTATACCTATAACTTTAAAAAAAATGGCTTGTAATTTTGTGTTATTTGTTAGTGTTAGATAAGGTTCGAGGTGGGCGCTAATAATTGCGACAGTCCTAGACTAATGTAGTTATTAACGTAAATTATGTTTTGTATGTATTTATAGCACAAATAAATAAATAAATAAATACGAGCGATTCAAAAATAGAGCTCCAGGTTTGTAGCTCTATCTAACTAGACACGTCGCTGTAGCTCTGACTAAATATTATAGATGTTCGAACTATTGACACAAAGGACAATGGACAAAATATACGGTTTTGGTCTACCTACAACACCAACAAGCAATTACGTTTTTTTATGAACGACGGTGATGCTTTTAGTCTTCATCATACCTGATGTTAAGTACCTATTGATAAAACTGAAGATGGTAGCAAGCCTACTATTCTTCTCTACTATGTGTTCATTATCTTGTTACATAGCTATATTTTACTAATCTAACTTTAATTTAAATGACAAAAATGCGAAAAAATGCAAGAAAATTCTTGAAAATTATAAATAATTAGACCTCGAAAACTAGATTAGGACTTGACTAGAACTAGACAAGAATTGACATAAAAAAGTAATAGTGACCTTTCTCTCTTTTTTTTTAAAACAAAACTTTAAAAAAATGTGGACTTTTAGCACTAACTCAGCGTGTTTACATGTCAGCAAGCTGCAAATCTGGATTTAAATACTGTCTAGGAGAATCCAAATAACATACCAAAAATGCATGTGTACCGGAATTATTGCAAATTCGAATGTAAAATATTGTCTGCTCTTACAATCAAGATTTTGTTTTTATATTGTGCGCAATATTAGGGCAATGCAAATAAGTATTAATGGACATAATAACGCCATCTATCGTCGAAATTCCGAACCCCGTCCTTAACGCAGGTTCACGACACCACTTTATTCCGAGAGTGCACAAAGATTGTGTGTCGGGAGTTTTATGGCGAGGCAAGGGATATGGTTTACGTTACCGATGTCGGCCTGTGATTTGTTAGTGAGATTACTTCCTTTGGGTACGGAACCCTAAAAAAGTAAT
This sequence comes from Chrysoteuchia culmella, assembly GCA_910589605.1. Taxonomy (NCBI): domain Eukaryota; kingdom Metazoa; phylum Arthropoda; class Insecta; order Lepidoptera; family Crambidae; genus Chrysoteuchia; species Chrysoteuchia culmella. The sequence goes on from OU342646.1 coordinate 1,687,693, forward strand.
AGAAAAATATTAAATAATTCATCGATTTCTTTGGCATCGATGAAAAACCTAGTATGGTTTATAATTTATTAATTCTGACTTGGCCAAAAACAGCTGTCATTAATTTCAATATTAAAATTAAATGGGAATGAAAGGCTGAAAGAAATATTCTTACTAGCGAGTTTACAATAGATCTTTTAGGCAGTGGCTAAGTTCTCACTGGAGCCACCTGGAGCGCAGAAGGAGCCTCCCCATAATAAGACGGATGAAACAACGGTAATCGCCCCATTTTCAATAAGTATTATTTGACGACCTGTTTGGCGCAGAGGTACTAACCCCCCCTCCTGCGCCAGAGGTCCCGGGTTCGATTCCCGGACAAGACAAATATTTGTGTGCATGAACATGTCTATTTGCCTTGGTCTGGGTGTTTAATATGTATCTTAAGTATGTATTTCAAAAAAAAAGTATATAAGTATGTTTATCCGTTATCTAGTATCCATAACACAAGTTCTTCAAAGTCAAAGTCAAAGTCAATTTATTATGTATTTATTTAGTACTATTTTAAATCAGTCATTTAAAACGGCGGGTTAACACATTTAACCCAAATTTGGTGCCACTTTTGTATGGACTAACTCTGGGTTAAATTTTAACCTAGCTAACACAAGTGGGCCTAAGAAGAAGACTGGAGTGCAAAACCCCTAACACCTCTTTACTGAAATAATAATCAATATGAATACCATGCATCGTCCGTTCTGATTTCATAATCAACCGATTATTCGCCAAAGAATCTTAATTAGAGCAATATTAGCGCTCATAATCTGAACTGAAATGTTCGTGATTAAATTTGATCGCTGCACGTTGCGGGAACAACAATGACGTCATAGAGATATTAAAGTGATCGTAAAATACTGAAATTCTGTTTAATTGATAATTTCAAAACAATGCTATATAGTGCAACAAAGTTCTCTTCTTGAACAAATAATGATTTAAATTCATTCTAATCTATAGGAACCAAAGTTCAGTGTACAAAAACATCAAAGATAATGCAATAACAAAATAATACCGCGATTCATAACGGCACAGTGCCATCTCTAGGTAACTTTTAGAACCAAAATTGTTTGCATACTAAAAATATGTTACATATTTTAGAAACCAAATCTTCGTCATCGTAATCGTCATCAGCCATTTTTAATGTCCCACTGCTGGGGTACTGACCTTCCTTATGGATGGATAAGGAGAACAGGCCACCACCACGCGGTCCCAATGCGGATTGGTGGGTTTTAACGATTGCAAATGCAGCCGGGACCAACGGCTTAACGTGCCTTCCGAAGGACGGAGGAGCTCGAGGTAGTAAATTTTTGGTCACCCATCACGTGACCGACCATTGCGGAAGTTGCTTAACCTCAACAATCGCAGGCCCAGTGCGCGAACCACTGCGCCACGGGCTCCTCACCAAATCTTAATACCACTTGTTTTCATAAAGTTTTAACATTACTTTGAGAAAACAATAAAATCAAGATAAGAGCTAGCGCAGACGACGGATAACGGAGGACTTTTTGTCCGCGACACGTCTTTATTGTTAACCAAATAAGATTCAACTTAGACCGCGTATGTCCGCGTATGTCCGCGAAAAGTACGCGATAGTCCTCGTTATTTATTCAACTTTATGTTCTTAGTAATAAGGTCGTGTCGCGGACAAAAAGTCCTTCAATGTCCGTCGTCTGCGCAGGCCATAAAACATTCAGCGTGTCTGTACATTGCTTGGATTTGCAAAAAAAATTGTTTGGGGAACTCAGAATGAGCAGCAGAACCTATTTCTATAATTATTAGAAATTTTGTCTGTCTGTTTTTCTGAGCGTGAAAAGAGTATCACACCAATATATAAAATAAATGTTTTTTCTTTATTTCTTTCTTTCAAAACCACTAATTCACAGAGTTAACAGAATTAAATATACATATGTTTAAAGTCCGTATGTCAACACAACATTAAGGCTTTATCAAAGTAATTACCTACATTTTAAAGAGAGGACGGAGTTTTAAGATTATGACAGTGTAAGTCTGTGTTTGAAAGAGCATCAAACCAAAACCATTAGTTAATTGGAGTCCACAGAATTGAAAGTCAACTATATAGAAAAGATTTTAAAAAGAAGACGTGCTCAATAGATGTCTGTCTTGTGTGTATAATTTGTGGTTATTTCTGAAAGTTGTAGCTCTTTTAGTTTTCTTTTTACCGACTTAAAAAAGGAGTATCTTACCAATTTGTCACGTATACGTAGTACTTTTTATGTAGGTAGTCAACAGTACGTCAGGCTTTATACTTTGTGTTTAAGATCCCTTTAGGTAGGTATGTCGTTCATTTTAGAGGCGGTTTTCGTAATACTAGTTCCAACGCTATTATATTACACATGTTTGTTCCTAAATTCGGCCCGTTTTTTCCCAAGTTTGGCCCATTTCAAGGCAATTTAATTTTTATTATCACAACAAAAAAAACCTACGTCAAAAAGATGCTACATTGCACTGCACTTTTAGTTTTTAACTCTTATTTTTAAAGGTTTATGTTTTATTTTGAAGCCGGTTTTTTTATTTTTCTTTTATAAAATATACTTGACGAATTAATGTGAGGAAATATTTAATTGCAAACGTTGTTCCGAAACTCACGCGAACGAAGTTGTGGGAACAGCTAGTACAAAGTAAAATTAACTTTTAATCTCAATTGAAATCTCTTGCGATGCCCATACACCGATTTTTCTAGATAGATAGACATCTCGATATTTTCAATATGCTTAGGTTACTTAGCTCATTTTCCAGGATAGAGTTTGTGACCGACAGTGACCTAATTGTGAATATGAATCTGTATGCAATAAAGCTAAATCGCCGATTTCGTTACAGGCTCAAAGGAAGCGATCATAGATCGAAGTTATCGATGTTGTTTGTCTAAACTTTTTTTTTAATTTAATATACTCTAAACACTCTCACTCATTTAACTATCATGTTTTTCAAAAACAAGATAATTTGATCGATCATTTACTCCAAATCAAGATTTAATTTGCCTGAGTATTAAAACATTTTCGTAAGCCATCTATTGCTTCAGCCTAAATTGTACACTAAACAATATACACTGTCAGTGCCACTAAATCAAGTCAGGCTCAAATTATTTCCTTAAGGCGGTACCCCCACCGAAAGTGGCGCCGCGTTGAATTTTATTTAATATCGTACTTCTAATTCACAATTTTAATAGAACTAAACGTGGAATTTTTGAGCCCATTGTCTTGTATTTTTAGAAGGTATCGCTACATCTCGTCATAGTCATTCGTAGAAGTAGATAGCAAATGTATCAAAAACGGCCACTTTTAGCAGTTTTGCTATCTACTTCTAGCAGCGACTACGAGGGAATGTAATGATACCGTCTAAAAATACTAGAGACTATGGGCTCTAAAAATTCCACGTTTAGATTTATTAAAATTGTGTATTAGAATTACGATATTAAATAAAATTCAACGCGGCGCCATTTTCGGTGGGGGTACCGCCTTAATATGGGAACACGTGGCTAGAACCACCAGCTGATAAGTCGCGTACAACAAGTTAACAAATAGTTGCGACTAATTACCGAACAAGCAAAACTATTTATATGCTAGTATCGGCCGTCCGCCGTCTCACAGATAAACAGTAGCCTTTAAGTAAGTCCACTACTTGAAGTACCTACATACTAAATTTCATTCAAATCCGTTCAGTAGTTTTACGTGCGGAACAAACAAATAAATAAACAAACTGACATACTACAGCAGCATTTATAATATTAGTAAGAATCGTCGTCGTCTCAGCCACATGACTCCCACTGCTGGGTATAGGCATCCCCAAGGATCTCCACGACGATCGGTCCTGTGCTGCCCGCATCCAGCGGCTTCCCGCGACCTTCACCAGATCGTTGGCCACCTTGTCGGGGGCCTACCCACGGAGCGTCATCCGGTACGAGGTCGTCATTCCAGAACTTTCCGCCCCAACGGCTCTTCTTCTCGCTATGTGTCCCGCTCACTGCCACTTCAGATGAAAATCCTTCGAGCGATGTCGAATCCTTCGAACTTTAGTTCTCCTGCGGATCTCCTCATTTCTGATTCGATCACGCAGGTAAACGCCGAGCATAGCTCTCCCCTTAGATTAGTAAGAATATTATCTCAAATTTACATAACAACAACTTAAACGACAAAACTATTTGATATTTTTTTTTATGCTCGTTATGCTGTCGGCTGTCCATCGAGCTATAGTGTTGTTGTATCACTACCTCCATTGATGGTACCATCGGGTACGTACGGGTACAGTCAATAGTGCAACTGACATTACGGAGCTTTTATTTCCCTGAATATTACTTACTCCATAAAATAAAACAACTTTTACGGATATCAAACGCGCTATATTTCACGAACTAAGTTGTACGTATTTTTAGGTTTTTTAGGGGTTTTGTTATTTTTCCCATTTTAATTTATTCCATAAATACAAGTCTTTCAGACTAAATTGAAAACTAAACTACACACATTATTAGTGCCACTAAATCAAGTCAGGCTCAAATTATTTCCTTAATAAGGGAACACGTGGCTATAACCACCAGCTGATAAGTCGCATACAGCAAGTTGGCAAAATAGTTCCGACTAATAAGCAAATTAACAAAACATGGAGGCTCGCAACAAGGCTTAAAGGGAATATTAAAGGTAGTTTCGGAACAAAGCTGGCCTGTATCGAGACTTTTGCACATATTTCATGCTGTGCTGTTAGGGTTGTGGAATTGTGATAATATAGGAAATGGCTTATAGGACTGTTAATATAAAAGGTTTTATTCTATCCTCCTCCCTATCATTCCTATAAGCGGATTTTAAGCGCGCTGTATTTCACGAGTTAAGATCTAATTATTGGTGTTAACTTAAAAGGTTTTTAAGTTTTTTTGTTTTCCAGACGTTTCGGCACCATTTCAGCTGCCGTGGTCAGCTATCTGTTTGACTATTTGACAGTTGTAGGTAATGTGAAAAATATTTCAAATTATTAGCTAGATAGCTATCACGGACCTATCTGTTTGACTATTTGACAGTTGTAGGTAATATGAATAATATGTCAAATTATTAGCTAGATAGCTATCACGGACCTATCTGTTTGACTATTTGACAGTTGTAGGTAATATGAAAAATATGTCAAATTATTAGCTAGATAGCTATCACGGACCTATCTGTTTGACTATTTGACAGTTGTAGGTAATATGAAAAATATGTCAAATTATTAGCCAGATAGCTATCACGGACCTATCTGTTTGACTATTTGACAGTTGTAGGTAATATGAAAAATATGTCAAATTATCTGCCAGATAAGGTCACCGTCTGGAAGAACTAATGTCAGAAGGCTTTGTTATAAGGGTCATTCGATTTCTATTAGATTTTATATTTGTAAGGGAAATTGATGGATGTGTCTAGTTGAAATTCATATTATCAGCATTTATGGCAAACAACGTGACATCCCATTAGTTTACAATAGCGAATACACACATGTTAAACAATTACTTTGTATGTTTTCAACGACTATACAACTTCAGCACTAATTTTAATAATAATAAATAAAAAAATGCATACAATCAAAAGTCAAAAGTCAAAAGTCAGTATCATTTATTCAATGACACCTATTATCTAGCCCACGTTAAGTTTCATGAAGAACGTGTGTTATAGATGCTTTTTTATTTATTTTTTTGTAAATACATACTTTATATACATATTAACTTCCAGACCAAGACAAATAGACATGTTCATGCACACAAATATTTGTCTTGTCCGGGGATCGAACCCAGGACCTCTGGCGCAGAAGGCGGGTATAGCACCCCTGCGCCAAACAGGTTTAATGAAATTTAATATTATAGAATAAAGTGAACGACAACAAAATATTATAGCTAAGGAAAAGAAAAATTACAATCAGTTTCGGAGAAACCGCTATGGTAGCCTCGTAGCTCGTAGCTGCTACGGTGTAGCCGTTCGTAGCATCATTGAATTTATACATGTATCGCGTCGTGTTATAATATCATTGATGGTATATCGTAACTGAAATTAATATTACTACTTGTAATGGTTTTAAAGACAAGGTCGTTATGCACTTAATAAAGAGCGGGAAGCCAAAACTATTATCTATATTTTTTTCGAATATTTTTGTACGCATGTCACACAAAAACGTCTTCACAAAATTAGATACGGATTTTATAGTACTGCTCCCTGTGAAACTGGTTATGTCTGTGGATACCGCTATTAATGGCACCCTCGAATGCCAGCTAGTTTATATTGTTAGTTTGGTTAGTTTTATATTTTATATTTATATATCTCTAACTGCCGTAACACAACAATGCTGAAAACATTGTTGGTATGGCATCAGACTTAGATAAGATGGTGGTATCTAGCCAGGCGGACTTACAAGAAGTCATACCACTAACCAAACCGAATACAATATGTAGCCCCGCTGGGAATCGACCCCGGGACCCCTAGGTCTGATACCGGTGGTTGTTACCACTAGACCACAGAGGCGGTTAGACATGCTCCTTCTATCCTTTTTTTCTGTGTTAATGCATGGTTTACACGGGGTCAGTGACTGGACCCAGTGACTCGGTATTTCGGACCCAGTAACTGGCTACATGTAGACAGGATCGGACAGTAAGTCAGTTGACTGTGGTTTATTGACAGTGGTGGTTGTTACTACGGTGTGCACAAACTTAAGATTTTGATAGAATCAGGCGTTACTTGGCGGAAATCCATATCTTAGTAGAAAACGAAAAATATGTCGCGTAATTCCGCAAGAAAAAATGCAGATGCAGCCCAGTGACACACCTTGCACCTTCACCGACTACTCTACACGTGTTTCGCCCACACACGGAGCATCCTCAGGAGTTGTTAGACCGTGCCAATCTCAGCACCGAGCTCGGTATATATATTTTTCGTTTTCTACCAAACTTAAGAGTTTCGTTATCGCTTAATCTGCGTGACATGTTTGCTACAAAAGGTACGTAGATACTCTACAACAAGCTGGCAGCGACAGTAGCACTGGACTGACTTACAGGCCCCGAAAATAGAACGGGTGGCTAGTCACTGGACTGACTTGTGAGCGCGAGGTCAGCGCTGGACTGGCTTGAAACTAGGTGTCTACACGAGGCCAGTAGCAAGTCAGCGCTAGACTGGCTAACTGTACTGCCTTGTTACTGACCCCGTATAAACCAGGCTTAATTCCCATAATAACTGTTGTTTGCGTTTAGTCCACGTGGATATTGATTTCAGTGCATCGTCCTTTGCTAGGGACACCGGTGTTCAGAGTAACAATGTAATATCGATTGTGTCTGATAAGCTCTTAACCCAGAGCATGAGAGGTTTCATCGGTAATGTAGTATTATCAATCAAACATGTTCTTTATTCTCATAACCAAATGACTGAGAACTTCCTGTACAATTCCTGTAAAATAAAATTATAAATCATTATAGAAATGAATAAATAAAAAACTTATGAAATTATATACAAATATATATAACTAACACTAGCATTTCCTCTCGGGTTATCTTGGCTTTATAATTAAAATGGCACATACACAACCACATACAACACACACACGCATAAACACACACACACACACACAAACACCTACACTCATAAGTACACACTATACAGACAGTTACATAACTGCAAAATTCTGCATATATAATGTTTGTTTTAGCTGTTAACTTTTCATCTCTTTTTATTTTTATTTAATACCGTTTTTGTTAGCTTCACATAGTTACTTACACACATAGCTTACAAACACGTAATATTAGGAGCACAATGTATCATTTTGCGGGGGTGGCCTGGTGACCTGTGTAACCGGTTTTCTAAATCTATTATAGCCACCAACTTCTCACACTTCAGGTCATAAGCTTACTCAAGTGTTTTGTTGTATTTTAGACATAAGTAACCTATTGTGTGATGAGGAAATAAATGAATTTTATTATTATTCTTTTTAATATATATCCGTGTTAAGCATACACTATAGAATCAGTTAAAGAGGTATGTACATACAAACTCATACGTACATCTTAAGTTTTGGCGCGCACATTGAAATAAATATTTTTTTCCGGATATTAAATGCGCTATACTTCATGAACTAAAATCTAATTGTCCGTATTTTGACAATAGATCTTAATTCGTGAAATATAGCTTGTTTAATATCTGGAAAAGTTGTTTTATTTCAATACTCACTTTTTACAATTGGAAAATTAAAATCAATGATTCTAAATCAAGATACGTCATGAACGCCTTAGAACTTCGTCACACCAACAGCCTCGCATATTCAGCAAATCGCAACATCTCTAAGAACCCAATAATTAGCGCGACACATTCCTAAAGTAATCAGACACGTCTAAGAACGACGACAGATGAATTATTTGAAAAATATGATGGGCATTTTGTTGTCAATTGATTGTAAAGTGATATTCTGCCTGATCAGAGATTTATTTAATCACTTCTAGAATAAATACCTTTGTACTGCTATCGAGGAAATGCAGCTATTAAGCTCTAACATTTAGTCAAAGGGCAATCAATAAAATCGTGGTTCGTTTCTAAAGGGTGCAATGTGTTTCGAATTGCATGAAAGTTATTTATTAGTTACTTGCTAGCAGGACACCGGTGTCCAAAAGAACAATAGAATATCATTTGTCTCATAACCCGGGCCTGAGAGGTAAATCAGTTGATCTGTAACTATATAATTACGGAACGAGCAATGGCTATTTCACCATGCGTCATTAAGAACTGAATTTACATATAACCTTCGCTATAGTATCAGAAACGTCAACGCGTGCTTTTCAACGCATGTAAAAGCTTCCAAACAAATGTGACTATGAGTCTGACTACACGAAAACAAAGGCATTTCACACGACGATAAATTCTCATAGGTTGTTAAGCTGAGGACGCGAACACAACAACTGTTCCACGTGAAACCAAGCTATAACTCGCGTCTATCAATCAATGATCCCGTCATCTCAGTTCGCAACGTATGAATATATTTCCTAGCGTGAACTATGAACCGTGGACAGAAATATAGTCGATAATCGTTATTCTTAACTTACATACAAGAAATATGAATGACTCCAGTATTGATAAGGTTATCAGTGACATATTTCGATGTATAATTTGCAAATGATAGCGTTAGAAATCACTCGATATCTACGGTATATCTACGGTAGGAAATTGGAGGTACGGCTCGCTTCAATCGGCCTCGAACCGATCCATCAATAACCTTTACATCGTGACAACTGACAACTACCTGCGTCCGAGGCGATAAACTTCGCCTGATCCTTAAAGCTACAATCTGCTACAATATGCAGGTGAAGCCGAGCCGAACTTCCAGTGCACGTAACCGTGACGTGACCTGGAGATCCGTCACGCGCATCCGACCGTGAACGAATCCTCGGTCTCCGCCTGCCACGGGCGCATGCCTCCCAGGTGGTAATGGTCGTACCTAAAGCTCGGGCCGTGCCGCGCCGGCGGCGTCACTGCACTCAGCACTACACTCACTCCACAGCGCGTCGGGGCCGCTCGCGCGCGCACGACTCGCGCAGCATCGCGTGCTCGTGCTTCGTGCAGCTATCGACCGTGCGCCGGCCGCGCGCCGCCCAGCGACTGACGCGGGAACCATGCGCGCGCACGCTCCCCCGCACCCTTACGCCGCCCGCCGCCGCCGCGCCGCCGCAAGTCCGCGCTACCCGCCCGACCGCACGACAAACATCGCCTACTTACATACTTTGCCGATTGGAAACACTGCGCCCTTTAAAGTTACCTAAAATCTCCCTTTGTTTCAAACTTACTCATACATTCGGATATAGAAATCTAGGTTTTCGCCCAGGAATTTTTAGCAGTTGAACAGTCACCTGTAAAATGAAATGTCATCGGTGGCTAGGGTTGTCCACGTGATCGCTTCACGGGCGTCGTGCCTCTCGCTCGACGGGCCCGCGAGGCGTTGCTCTCGTGTTTGTTTTCGGCCACGGCCGCGGTGCCGAGCCCCGTTGCCATGACGACGCACCCCAGACGCCCCCGAAACCTGCCGAGCGGTTCCGATGCGATCCGACCGTACAAAGCTGGATCGAGACCTGGATTTTTGAAAACACAGGAGCGGATCGTCTAACCTGGTTTCTTGCACCACTTGAGTTTATTACTCGCCTAATTGTATGCCTACGCTGGGCACGTTCCACATACTGTTACCCGCCGCAATTTATATTCAGGCTTTGTGCATTTCTGCTGAAGTACACTTGCAACGTTTTCAGATTCATTCGTTCGTATTGCGTTGTATGCACATTATTAGAGTTTGAATTTTGTCTGAGTGTTTATTGAATTGAATACGAAATGACACTCTTAATGAAAATACAAAACACTGAGTTTGAAATAAAAGTAGCAACAATTTATACCAACCGAAGTTATGTTATTCAAGGACTTCATAAACATTTTCCAGGAAGTTGGTAAAACTATTCATCGTCGTCGCCTCAGCCACATGAAACCCACTGCTATAGGCCTCCCACAAGGATCTCCACGACGATCGGTCCTGCGCTGCCCGCATCCAGCGGCTTCCCGCAACCTTCACCAGATCGTCGGTCTACCTTGTGGAGGGCCTACCCACGGAGCGTCGTCCTGTACGCGGTCGCCATTCCAGAACTTTCCCGCCCCAACAGCCATAGGTTCTTCTCGCTATGTGTTCCGCCAGCTCCTTCAAGCGATGTCAGTAACTTTAGTTCTCCTGTGGATCTCCTCATTTCTGATTAGTGTTCCCAACGGGAACTGTAGTGGGTGGGCAAAACGCCTTCGTTTTTTTCTACAGATGTGTCAGACACTGCCATTTATGTTGATGCAGCGTCCTTTCCAGTCCAAAAGCTTAAAGATGTCCTTCAACGCAGCTGTGAACAGTTTCGGAGAAATGACGTCTCCCTGTCTCACACATCGCTGCAGTTGGATGGGATTTGTGCTCTGGTTCTGTAATCGGACCGATATGGTGGAACATGCCACCATGTCGGTCCGTATACACGTCGATATACCTATAGTCCACTTGGCACCTCTGAAAGACTGCAGCACCGCCCAGGAGCTCTATTTTTAACCGACTTCAAAAAAGGAGGAGGTTCTCAATTCGGTTGGTATATTTTTTTTTTTATGTATGTACACCGATTACGCCGAGTTTTTTGAACCGATTTCCGTGATTCTTTTTTGTTCGATGCAGAATAGTTGCCAATTGGTCCCATACAAATTTGGTTTAGTTTGACCCAGTACTTTTTATGTTATGAGCATTTTTATATATTTCATTTCATATTTGCTACTTGGATGACATGATATTATCTTCCTTTAGAAACTTCAAAACACTAAAAAGCAAAAAATAAACCTTTTGGAGTCGGTGTCAACTTTGCGGTCCTACTATTTTATTTTTCTTGCCTTGGCTTGCACCGACTCCAAAAGGTTTATTTTTTGCTTTTTAGTGTTTTGAAGTCGGTTTACATTTTTTTTATAAAAAACTTTTTTTTATTCACTCGTCGCGCATCGAGCGTTTAGTTTCTACTGATTTTCGTTCGACATACGTATTTCCGTATTTTTTTATCGCTCGACCGCAACGAGAGCCTATACCCAGTCGTTGCAGTCGAGCGAAACAAGCGTGCGGAGCGTGACTTAAGTCGCATGCGTTTGACTAAAGTCATACGAGCGATTCAAAAATAGAGCTCCAGGTCTCAATCGAATCAAAGGCTTTCTCATAGTCCACGGACGCCAAGCAAAGTGGCAGATTATACTCTTCGGTCTTCTGTATAACCTGCCGCAGAGTATGCATGTGGTCTATGGTGCTGAAGCCTTTTGGGAACCCGGCTTGTTCAGGAGGTTGGAAGTCGTCGAGCCTGCGAACAAGACGTTTCGTGATGACTCTCGAAAACAACTTAATTAATTCCGTCATCATCCGCCGCCTTGTTGTTTTTCAGTTGCTTGACAGCCATACTAATCTCGTACAGTACAGGCTGACGTCCGGGAAATAAAATCCGGCGCCGTGTAATGCCGGTCTAGAATAGCACTGCCCCCTCTCATCCCGTGGGTGTCGTAAAAGGCGACTAAGAGAAGCCGCCTTCAGAAGACGGGCAGCAGAGTCTTTAAAATCTTGGCAATACTGCGATCGCCTACCCACCTGCCAAGCGTGGCGATTATGGCAAACCCCCCAAATTAAATGGACAGGCACAAAAACTTTTGGCAATCACATAATTTTGTTTTACTAGCGGCGGCCCACGGTACTACCCGCGTGGTTCCCGTTCCAGTGGGAATAATCCAACACCTCTTTACAAACCTTGTAAACAGCCTTGTAATGACAAAAACGAACAGAACAAAAAAAATTAGGTATCCAATTTGGTGCAGTCGATCGGAAGTTAGGCGCTTTCATACATTTCGGTGATATTTTTTATTTATGTTGAATGTCTGAAAACATCTGAACATGAAATGAATGTCTGTTGAAAAACACAACTGTGGCGAGTAGAATAATCTATAATATTCGGAGTTAATAAAATATTTGTACACCACCTTGAAATATCAAGTTTCTTAATCTAAATTAAGCTTGGACGAATTAACCAATTAAGCTATTAAAGCCCGAGGGATCTAATTTTGTATGGAAGCTCCTTTTGGGCACACCTTGCGTAATTAGTTATGATGTCATTCAAATTTGACGCCAAAATGTCAACAAAAACTTCTATCGAAAATAGTTGCGAAAAAAAAACAAGGCTGTTCAAGGCATAGCTTCTTTGATCCAAGGAGGTTTTAACTATGAAATTGACACATCAAAGAGACTTTACTCCTAATAAAAATAATATTGTTAACAATTTCCCGGGGATCCACTAAGAAAACATTTGAAATTGGATTATGTGCACTCATTCAAATTAAGTAGCTATCTTTTTTCTTTTTATAACCGGGGTTTTAGTGTATTTTGTCCTTTTATCATAATCATATAAGATATCAGTAAAACATTACAAATTGTGAAATTGCGAATGTGTATAGAAGAATAGTCTTGGTCAGAGATTTCAACGCAAATTACTATAACCGTTATATATCTTGTTAGTTATACCTTTTTAATTTTGCATTTTACAATGCTATTTTTATTTGATAAATATTAAACAAGAAAATATACCAGAAAAAAGCAACTAGTCTCATGTCGCCCTGACGATGACGGGATTCGAACCCGCATCCTTGGGAATCCGGACAATTATGCTACAGAGACCTACGAGGATACGTCAAATCTATTGTTAGGTTATCATTGCCTACGCAACTATAGGTTAAGAAAAAAGTTTCTTCGCATTTTTTAAGAGAATTCAAAACATTTTTTTATATAGTTTATTTACATTTAACTAATGTGTCCTATAAAGATCTGACTGAATCAGCTTGATTATTCTGTAACGATCTGGCGCATGCCGCTACTGGTGTAATTGATCCAACAGTGGTCGCGTGATGCCATAATTAGAGAATTTATTTTTCATTAGTCTTATAATGGTGTCGAGTTTTAATTTGAATGAAATTATTTTAACTGCAAAGGGTTCCTAGTCTTTTTTTATACTATTTATTTTCATAAACTAATATCTCGCCTATTCCTGGGGAAATTATACTCATTACCGAAATCTGGTTGCCCATGGTTGTCCTGAATTTCCGAGTGATACCCAATGTAAATGTCTGCCACTAGAACGAGTGAGTTTCATATAATACCTGGGTGTCACAATTGATGATCACCTTAGTTTTAAGCAACATATTGATGTGTTAGCCAAGAGAATACGTAAATTGGTATACGTTTTTAAAATATTGAGACATGTTACACTAAATAGGATATATTGTGCCTTATGCCAATCGCTGCTTACTTACTGCATAACATCTTGGGGTGGTGTTCCCAAAACAACGCTTATGAAACTCGAGGTAGCGCAAAGGACGATACTTAAGGTTTGCACATTTAGACCTTTCCTGTATCCCACCAAACTTCTTTACGAGTATTGTGAGGTCTTGACAGTGCGACAACGGTTCTTACTCAGGATTATTCTAAAGCAGCACTCCTTAGCATTAGACTATTCCCCTGAAACAGTGAAGCAGCGTAGATGGTTTGCGGTGTGTAATCGGAATGTTAGGACAAAAACGACCTCAGCCCAAAGATTCTTTCCCTTTCTGGGTCCCACTGTCTACAATAAAATCAATAAATTAATTAATATATTATATTCCATGAACAAAACAGCTGTTAAAAAATCAGTATCAGCCTTCCTTGTGACAAAGTCTTATGACGAAACTGAAAATATCATTGGCATATTAAAGTAAATTGTTTTTTAATTATACTTATATCGTAATTATAAAAAAAGAATCCATTTGAATTTAAATAAATAATAACACAACACACATACTCACCCTCTCATATACACTCACTCACCCTCATTTTACACACCGAGAGGACTATATCTATACTTAACTATTATAAAACTATTTAAAAAAATGCTTGTAAACTATGATAAGTAAATTAAACTATGTACTATTGCAGCTTATAACAGATGCTACATTTCTACTTAAATGTGACAATACATTAATGTATAGGCTTAAGTACCTAAATGTAAATCTTTTGGTTCAATAAATAAATTATTATTATTATAATTTGGTTCAATAAATAAATAATTATTATTATTATTATTATAAAATAAGTATCTATAACTTGTGTGTTTTCACTGTTGAATAAAGAAATGAACTTGCGAGATACATTTTATTGATAATTTATTCGACGTATGAACATATTTCTATGTGTCTTCAAAAGTAAACGTAATTATTATTTGTTTATTCATTCATAATTAATAAATACTAGTCAGCATCAGATCGGATCTCTATAATGCTAGTCAATAATAATGTTATTATCGGAGCTTGGTCATGGACACCATATTATTGTTTATTGCTTTGAGGATGCCTAAAGAGAGAAACACCAGAACTAAAGAAGGCGAAAAAATGTACTTAGTAGAAAACGAAAAATATGTCGCGTAATTCCGCAAGAAAAAATGCAGATGCAGCCCAGTGACACACCTTGCACCTTCACCGACTACTCTACACGTGTTTCGCTCACACACGGAGCATCCTCAGGAGTTGTTAGACCGTGCCAATCTCAGCACCGAAGCATCTGCATTTTTTCTTGCGGAATTACGCGACATATTTTTCGTTTTCTACTAAGATATGGATTTCCGCCAAGTAACGCCTGATTCTATCAAAGAAAAAATGTACATCCAGTATTTATTAATTATTTCGACAATAATATATGATAATAAATTGTTAATTTCCATAAAAGCATTAAAAAATAACAAGATATGTGTGATATGTTCCCCACACTAGGCATAGCCTGTCCTGTGGGGAAAGTAAACGGTTTACATGTAAAATTTTAATTACTTTGAAACATTTTTATCATGTATTTACGATGATTTAGATTTTCGATTAATTTAATGTGTATATAAATAGTTGTCACTCTTGTAAATGTACTTACGAGTTTAAATAATACAATGGATGAAGTTCCCGGTAGCGGCGGTAGACCGTAGAGGTTTTATATGGAGCACTAGCGGTCGCCCTACGTTTTACTCCAGGTTATCTTGTGTTTGCCAAATTTCATCCTAGTCGGTTCAGTAGTTTTTACGTGTAACAGATAAACAAGCAAACTGACATTCGCATTTATAAAATTAAGTAGGATTGTTACGAAAGGATTCATAGAATAAGTTTAGTTATATCACAAAAAATATAACATTAAATAAGTATTTCATTTGATTGCTATAACCTAATTACTTTCCGAAAACTTCCTGAACAAAAAGGTACAGGACGACCGGGAACTACCGCGATTTTAGGTACCTTAAAGAAGAAAGGTCTTTTTTTAATCTATAATTTTATGACGAGTACTTAATTACGGCATCGCAAGAACCCTATGGACACATAATTTAATTAGGCGAATAGAATTGAAAAAGTTACAATATTGCTTCAAACAAAGCTCCTGTGTGACTCCACAAAGAGTCACAATCAGAGTTTTGAACTCTTGAGAAGTCGTCTAATCTCCCAATTTTAACCTTTAAAGTTGGCTGGGACGTTGCGCTCGCGGCGTACGCAGCATTCTAATTACCAAACGGTCTACAACTTGGGATTTACCGACTTTCGAAGTCAGTTGAAAATTTGAGATTACCCTGATTTGAATAAAAAACTGGACAAGTGCGAGTCGAACTCGCCCACCGAGAGTTTCGCACTAATTTGTAGGTTTTCGCAATTTTTTCCCCGAAATTCAAGGGAGTCAAAATTCATAAGGTTTCAATTGTCATTGCCAAATGTCATAATTCTACGTCAAGGGGAAGTACCCTATGAATTTTGATTCCCTTGAGAGTGTCGAAATATATGTTTTTGCGGCATAACGGCCCTAACTTTTTACAATAATTTACAAGTTTGATTTTGTCAGAGCTTCAAGAGATTGTAGACCTGAATGTATGCTTTTAATTTCAACTCGATACCTCCACGCTTTCCCGAGTATTTCTAAGTGTAGTTTTTAGTGTTTTTCCTGTATTAATAAAATAATAATTAATACTTTATTGCACACTTGAAGAACAAGTAACACAGGACCATTTACAAAAAAAGAGAACAAACAACAGGCGGCCTTATTGCTACATAGCAATCTCTTCCAAGCAACCTTTGGTGAAAGAAAAATAAGATGAACAATAGGCTAATGCGTGTAGAAAAAGGAAATAATTATATGTTAACAAATAAATATCGAAAGAGAAATAAAAGACAATATTTATAAATTAAGGAGAAATGGAAAGGAAGTGACTTCTAACATGATCGACAAAGGATTTTACTGTATAGTAGTAAATGTCGATATTACTTGCCAAATATCGTAGTTTTAGGTCAACAGGAAGTAGCCTATGAATTTTGATTCCCTTGAGTGTCGAAATATACGTTTCATGAGGCAAAAACGGCTCTACCTTTTTTAAGTTATGTAAATTAACTTTAAAAAAAGGATAGTTTGATTCTTTTACAGCTTCAACGGACTGTTGACCTGAATATATGGTTTTAATTTGAACTCGATACTTGACTCGACGGACGGACGGACAGATGACAACAATTTGATCCTATAAGGGTTCCGTTTTTTCTTTTCAAAGTCAAAGTCAAAGATTTTTATTCAAATAGACTTATAGATAGTACTTTCGAATAGTCCAGAATTTTTTTACCTACCAGCCATTCAGGACATCTTTTAACTGATAAGAAGAACGGCCGCAAGAAACTTATCAGCTTTAACAGAAACAACAACATTTACAATGGAACATGTTGTTGCCAAACACAAATTTACAATAGAAAAATATTAGAAAAATTAACTCAGCCACAAGTGAATTCTCAGACGGTAATCGAACCCGCGACCTTTGGAAATCCGGTCCAATGGTTCCAAAGGTCGCGGGTTCGATTCCCGTCTGAGAATTCACTTGTGGCCGAGTTAATTTTTTCTAATATTTTTCTATTTAAAATTTACCATAAGTATAAAAATAGCATTGAAAAATGCAAAAATTACAAAATCATAAACAAATTTACAATTTTGAAATATATTTAATTAAATAAATACATAATTTCTTCAAATACTATCAATCGTAAACATTTTATAGTGCTAATCTGTGATGTTTATAATATTCTAAAGATGTTTATTCCTCGAAATCAACCTATTGTAGATATAAAGCGCGCGACTCCTTAAATACTCTTTCAAGTTAATGCGTAATTTACACGATGGCAGTGACTGTACTTAGTTTTACAGAATTTCGGACCCAGTAACTGTAGACAAGATTGGGCAGTAGTCTCATCTGGACAGCAAGTCACCGCTGGACTGGACTGGGATGTATGTAATGTCTACGCGAGCCCAGTAGCGAGAACATTTAGAACATGTTGTAAAATAAAGTGCGGCTGCTAATAGGATAACCAAGCAATAGCTCTCGATAGAAGCTGACAAATATTGCATTCTCTCAGTTGTCGCACTAAACGTGTAAATCATATTCTTGAAAGGATTCTTGAAAATGTTTCGGCAGTGGAAACGGCGGGTCACGTTACTCAAACTTTTATACTTTTTGAATTCAGTACTTATTTTTATTTACTTATTTACTTACGTACGTAACAGTCAATATTATGACATTATTATCGTCCGGTAGAATAACATATTTTTTTCTATTATCATTTATATTTGGCAGACAACTATATTCCTCGCGACCAATCAGGTAATTTTAGTACGCGACCACTCTAGGGTTAAGAGTGTCTACGAAAAATTCTTGTAAAAGTTAATAGCGTTTAAATAAAATTGTTAGACATGCAATACAAATAATGTAAAGCTATTTACGGATAATACGATATTCCATAGAACTTGTTAACTATGGGGTCATAATTTTTGCACAATTTTACTACACAAATTCGGCATTTTTATGAATTGACAGCTAACGTCTTTCAACTTCAGTCTCCCGTAGACAACTAACTCGCCGTTGGCCCTAAACTGATATTTTAGGGCCAACGATTTGGCACGCTTTTTAGCACCGTTGGCCGGGTCCTTACGCTAGTAATATATAAGTCAAGGCATGAGTTCAATTTTTTTTTGACAGTTTATAATATAAATGTTATTTTTGAACATAAAATAGGTATAGTATTAATTTTAACTTCTATCATTACATACTTTTAGTTTCTGACATTTTAAAATAATAATAAAAATTGTAATTTCTGACTTATGATATTAATTAATTTGCTAATATTTTATTTGATATAGTTTTAATCTTTATTAATATTACTGTTTTGCACACCCATCATGGGTAAAATATGACGAACTAAATATTGTACTCATATTTATGCAAATAAATGAATTGAATTGAAATTTCTAATATTTTAAATCGCGATGACACACGCTTTGGTATTAAAAACCAGCAATTATTTCGTCGTCCTCTATGATCAAATTGCGAATGCGAGCCGGAATCTGAGCCAACGTTCGTTTTATCGTCCACCAAATGTATTGGAACGAACGAACGCAGCCAACGCCGAATATTGGCGTTGGCCTTCTTTGTCCCGGTGTGGACGCAGCATGGAACACATGTTACTGAACGCGACATTGAACTGTCATAATTATGTCACCACTCTGACTGTCACTGTCAGTCATCTTCATCTGTCTTAAAAATCCTAAAATAAAAAGTGAGGTTATTTTTGTGAATATGATGTATTTCTTGAAAAGAAAAATATAAAAATAATAACTTAGATCGATACAAAAATACTGTTATCACAAAATGTCGGTTATCAGATCTGGATTCCAAAAACTCACAAACATTGTCAGGAATGTTCCAAGTATGTATTAGCTTTAATAAATGTTTGTTTTAACTTTGAATCTTTATTCTAAGCTCTGAATTAGACAACTATGTACTGTTTACATTTTTCAGGTGGTATTCTCTCAAGATTTATAACAAACTTGGCACCAATAGCAGATAAAACAGTACCTGAAACATCAAAAGATGTCATAGCTACATGCAACAAACTTGTAAAGGAGAATGCTTCTCGGAACTTTGCCATTGTACATTTACTGGGCAAGCAGTGGCGTGTCACTGACGGAGACCTCCTAGTTGTGGAAGGATATTGGCCTCCTAATATTGGAGACAAAATAACTCTGGATAAAGTATTGCTTGCAGCCACAAAAGACTTTTCTCTCATTGGTAGACCTCTAGTACAACCTGGTTTGGTAACAGTTACTGCTACAGTTATTTCTAAAGGCTTGTCTCATACCCGGACACATTTTAAGAAGAAGAGAAGGAAGCAGTTTATGCGTATTAACTTCCAGAGGGCAGAGCAAACAACGTTGCGAATAAACTCTGTTGATATTGCCAGTAAGATCAATGAACCTGCTAAGAATGTATTTTAAATTTAAATCTAGGGAGTAGTTAATAAAAACTAGAATTACATTCAGAGCTTTTATTTTCTCAAAACCTATACTTATGAATAAGTTATAATTTAAAATATATATTATATAGATACTATATTGATTAAAACAATTCATTTCATTATAAATTATCTAGAGAGACATTATCACAGTAGTCTTGGAAATTTTGTTTATGTTCTTCTTTTAGAAACCTTTTCATGCCTTTAAATAAATAAAATGTTTTTGTATTTTCCAACAGGTCTTTTAGAGATTGGAAAAACAACTGATAATTCCCATCTTTTTTATAACTTGAAATTGAAGTTTGAAAAATCTTGTATTGATCTGGTAACAACAGTACTTTTATTTCTTTAACAAAATCTATGAGAGAGGCAGGTGCCACTTTTTCAGGCAAACTAGGTTGTTCATTCTTTAAATTATCTTCAAATCCAAAAGATTTTATTTTCAACTTTTTCTTCTTTGGTACAGAAGAAATGCTGATTTCTGCGTCTCTCTTATTGTGAATTGTCACTAAAGGTTGTGAGGTATTTTGAGAGGTATCTTTACTGCTGTCAATGGCACTAAATAAATCTTTCGCTTGTTTCGGCTTGAATTCATTAACATATGCTGAGGATTGAGCATTTTTGTAAAAATCCATTGAAAAGTCTGCATAAACTTCATTGGAGTTTGGATATTGATTAACTGATTTTTTACTAGCAGTCTTTTGTATTATTCTTGTACTTGTCATGGGAAAGGAAACGCCTCCAACATTGTGTGGCTCATGCGCTTTCACTGTATTTTGAGATTCAGAAAGTAACAATGGTTTTAGTTTTGGGGATGGCAAAGACACTTCGGCAGTCTTAAAGAATCTACATATTTCACTCACTGCCTCTCCAAATCTATTTGAAACATTGATATGATCTCTCAGCCATGCAGATAACTGGGATTTCAATTTTGGACTGTTAAATCTACTGTCACAAAGTAGAATTGCTCCATAATCATTTTTGTGTCTTATAACTCTCCCTATAGCTTGATTTACTGCTCTTGTAGCTTCTAATGAGTACCATTCATCTCCAGACAAAAACTCTTTATTGCCTATTCTTAGCTCCTCCAAATACTTCTTTTTTAAGATGATTCTAGGATCTTTCAAAGGCGGGAATGGCAAACCAGTTATGATTACAGCTCTGCCATTCATATCAGCAAAATCCAAGCCCTCAGAAACTTTTCCCCTGCATACTGCCATGAAGCAAGCTCCCTTTGTAGCAGGATCACTGATTTTATTGTAGAAATCATTTATTATAGCATTAAATGTGTCTTTTCTTTGAGGTTCTACAAATATGGGTTTTATATTATTTATACTAGACCAAATGCCTTCTGCTTGCCATGCCTCTTGGCACTTGTTCATAATTGGATATGAGGGAAAGAAAACTAACAATCCGTCAGGAACTACTCTAGAAAAACTTAAAATAGTTCTACCCAATGATGAAATATATTTAGGATTATCTCTATTTTGATAGTTTGAGTTCAATTGCGTATTATCAGGACCTTGACTAATTATTTTGACACATATTTGGTTACTTTTGACAATATGTGGATTTTCTAACTGCACTCCTATTGGAATTCCTAGTTCTGAAATCAGTGGTTTTAGTGGGGCTAAGGTGCCACTTGTCAATATTATACTTCTTACTTGCTGGTCTAAAAGTTGTTTCATACCAAATCCTGGGCTAAAACACCAATAACTAAGAACTCTTTCTGAAGACTTTGAATTTCCTACTTTAAGGGCACCCCAACCATCAGATTTCTTTTTGTTTTTATTGTCCTCTATTTGAATATGAACTTTATAGCACAACTTCACTCTTTCTTTGTAAGCATGGGTGGTACCACTGAATACAACATTCAGTAAGTCAACTACTTTCTGCAATCCCACACCTTTTCGCTGAAAGGGAGATGCACTTGCTGTGGATAGATATGTTATGAGATTGCTCATCAATGTTAACACTGCCATTTGATTGTGATCCTTTATTTCAGCCTGGGACAGCAGTTCAAATATAAATCCACCTGGGAAAGTAGTCCCCTCATTGCCCACTTTTATGTCATCAATAGCTTTTTCAAATGCCAGCATTATTTCTTTTAATACACACAGGTCATCACATGTGAAATCCTTAGGTTGACTATTGTCTACAGTAGCATCAAGTTGCTCCTCACCACTTTCACTAAAAGATCTCATAACATGCGTAATTTCTTCTATACATAGAGCAATGTCAGTACTTCTGATTTGAAGTGAAGCTGATTCCTCACACATTTTTTCTACATTGTGTGCTTCATCAAGAATCACAATATTATTCATAAGTTCCACACCATTGGCTTTCCTAGATTTAGGGTCTAACAAGTAATTGTATGGCATAAAAATAATATCAGCGTCTTGTTTCAGCTCCTTAGATAAGTAGTAAGGACAGCATTTGAGTTTTTTGCCCACTGTTACTAAATCTTCAATATCCAAGATTTCATCACCTTTTATGGATCTGTCCTCCTTTTTGGAATCAACATTGTTATAAAAGAAACAAGTCCTGGTTTTAACTTTTAGCTGGCACATATGAACTTTATTCATGTTATTAGTTTCTTTTGAAACTTCTGGATGAATACACATTTGATCTCTGGAACCTAAAACTGTCGCCTTTACATGTCTGTAGCTTGACCTTTTTAACTCTTGCATAGCCTGTGTGAGTTGCGAATGCGTTCGTGAAGAATATATAATTTTAGGCATGCCCCAGGATGTATTATCTTTAGCTTTGCCAGCTCCAGACTTTAGCGAGTCAGGTAAAGATGTCGCCAAGCTACTGCCGGCGTGTTCAGAAAAATTCCCAACTTGAGCATTAAGTTGCAGCTGAGCTTTCTTCACGAGAAGCCAAGCCAAGGACGAACACAACAAACTCAGTGTTTTTCCTGTTCCTGTAGGTGACTCAAGTAATGCATGAGTGTTGTTTTGAAGACTCGAAATCACTTTTTCCATATATGCTTTTTGCACATCATAAGGCTCGAAGGGAAAATTAACAGGTATGCCACCTATCATAACTTCTGGCATTCTGTTAATCAATCAGACCTATATTATTTCACAAATTCACGACGAAATTACGAATCGAGATACCACACCACACCACCAAAAACGCATAAGCCAAAAACCAAACAAATTCAGGAATCCAGCACCAGCTGTTTTCTGTCTGACTGACAGTTCTTACTTTTACCGGCAAAACTTTTACCTACCTACCTACCTATCTGTCAGTGTCAAACAGCAATTTGTTTAAAGGGGCATTCAAAAACCTGGAAATAAAACATATTTTAAAAAACTCTTTACAATAATTTATTTCACTTAAATAGTATTAAATAAAATGAAACAAGTCCTTTGTGTCTACTAATTTGAGAAACTTTAAGTTTTTGTATTTAAAAAAATATGTACATTACTAATAGTCTATCATGGAAGTATTATGGTATGTACGTACGTAAGTAGTAAATAGTACTTACTACTACTTCCATGTAGTCTACAATACAAGTACGCCCGCCGCGCGCCGGACGAGATGAAATAAAGAAACAGCAACTTTGGACTCTTGCTTGCTTGGCCATCTGTGGTTTGGCCTTGGCCCCTTGCTTGCCTTGGTCCAATAAGATGTGTGTGTCTACAGCTTCCTTATAAGACATAGAGAAATTCTAAGCATGCCATTTTTTTGTGCATATTTTAGGTGCAACCATAACATCGTTACTAGGCGTTTTTTTTTGTGTGTTAGCTGGAGAAACGTGTCCCCAGCTGACACATGCAGTTTTAAGGCAAACCAGTGAGTTTAGGGCTTTAGACTATAGTCAGAAATTTAGTGCACAATAGGAGCAATGAGAACCAAAAAAACTAACCGTCGCACTCAAATACTGTTGAAACTACGATCATTAAAGTGTGTGTTAGCTGGAGACCCGTGTCTCTGGCTTACACACACCTGTATCTTCGTAATTATTTGAGGTAGGATTATGTAGCAGTAAGCTCCAAATTTTTCTAATCTCTAGCTCGAATAGTTTTTAAGCTACGAACCGATAAGCATGTGTAAGCTGGAGACACGCTACACGTTTTGAATCACTGTAACCGTATAAGTTAGAGTCTCGTATTAAGAATCAAATGATACCTTATAATAGGTGCACACGGCATGCAAAATTTCAAATCACTGGGCTTCTTAGTTTCAAAATTATAGGCAAAAAACTGGTTTCCCGCCAAAAAATTCAAAATAAATGGCTCGGACGCAGCTACAGCGCGGTTGCCTTTCCGTGCGCTACACTGCTGCAATCGACTTTGAACCTAACGGCTGGTATTAATTCGAGTCACTTTAGTTTGCGCTTTCGATCGTTTTAATTTCTGTTTTGAGAATTTCAGACCAGGAGCCGTCCGATATATCTACGCTGATTACAAACCATCTATGGTAGTTACTTATATTTGAACTATCTGATTCTCTTATGAAGTAGTTTTTAAATGTTAGTGTTAGAAAATTTACATTTGTTGATATAGGGCATGGATGATGGGCAATTTTCTATGGAACCTGGGTGTTAAACCAACAGAAAAGGAACTACTATTTAGTACTTAGTACTAGAAAATATTTTCTTGTTTATTAACTATCATAAGCCCCCAGGTTTGCTTGAAAATAACCAGAGCGAAATACACTATCTGTACCTAACTATACTTTTTTCTCTCTTATTAATTCAGTGATCGGAATAGGCTGAGTATATTTACCTATAGTTCTTAAAACAAAGACAAAAATCAGAGACTTCCTTAATACTATTTTTTTCCGGTAAAACTGGGAATTTAATTAGGCGAACTTTAACACCTTATTATTAATATTCAAATTATAAATGCTTTTCGTTTTGACACAACTGCTCAAAAATAATTAGAATGTTTTCATGGTTCACGTTATATTTACATACTTCAGGCCATCACTATTTGACAATTGAAAGGGATTGTGATCGGGACGCGTTTTGAAAGGTATGGAATAAACGAAATTGAACTGTCTAAGCAAATGTGGCAGACGATAATAACACAATCACAATAACTCTGAAAGGGATTGTGATAGATTTTGAAATTAGACAATTAGGGGGCAGTTTCCATAGTAATTTCACTTATAAGGTATCATTTGATTCTTTATACGAGACTCTAACTTATACGGTTACAGTGATTCAAAACGTGTAGCGTGTCTCCAGCTTACACATGTTTATCGGTTCGTAGCTTAAAAACTATTCGAGCTAGAGATTAGAAAAATTTGGAGCTTACTGCTCCAATTCGACTCAAAAATTTGAGGTATAAAACATAATCCTACCTCAAATAATTACGAAGATACAGGTGTGTGTAAGCCAGAGACACGGGTCTCCAGCTAACGCACACACTTTAATGATCGTAGTTTCAACAGTATTTGAGTGTGACGGTTAGTTTTTTTGGTTCTCATTGCTCCTATTGTGCACTAAATTCCTGACTATAGTCTAAAGCCCTAACCTCACTGGTTTGCCCTAAAACGGCATGTGTCAGCTGGGGACACGTTTCTCCAGCTAACACACAAAAAAAAACTCCTAGTAACGAAGTTATGGTTGCACCTAAAATATCACTGACACGTTTTTATTGCTCCTAATATGCACTAAAATATGGCATGCTTAGAATTTCTCTATGTCTTATGAGGAAGCTGTAGACACACACATTCCAATAAGATACGTCAGTCAGATACGCGAAGTCTAGGGCAGGGGACTGGGGACGATTCTCGATCGCGCTAAAATACAAATTCGACATTTTTATATCTTTAATTTCTTTGTACTTAAAAAAAATAGTAAAATCTCTACTACTGTTAAAATTATTTTAGTTTCAATAATAATCTTATATAAATATATTATTTTAACAAACAAAAAGTAAAGCAGAGCAGACTAAAATATAGAGAATAAAAGATGACGGCTCGTGTCAACTATCATCATCATGTCATGATTCACAGTTAAAAGTCATCTGTGATTATAACCTTAAATTGCACTCAATACAATATTGACTTTTTGCACAAATAACAAAACAACAGAGACTGCAGAAACAGAAATTAGAATTTCAGCAAAATGAAGATAGCGGTTAAGCAGGTGTATACTTCCGTTGGCTGCAACCGTATGCCTGAAATTGTAGACTGGAACAACGAAGGACTTATTTGCTTTGGAGCTTCGAATGCTGTTGTTATTTACAATACGGTAACCTGCCTCTGAGTTTTCCAAATTAATATCTAATAAGAAAAAGTTATTTAATAGACGTGTACGTAAATATTATTATCTTACAGAATGAAAAAGGTAAAGATCCTCTTACAGTATGTCATCACCACATATCCAGAATAAACTCTGTAAAATGGCTAAAAAAGTCTCAAAAACCATCATCAGAATTCATTTCTTCTTCTGCTGATAAGACCGCTGTGATATGGACACTGCGTGATGGAAGTTGGGAAGTGACTAGCAAGCTTAGAGGGCATACAGATGGAGTTACATGCATTCATGGAGTGTATACTGAAGAGGATAATTTGATTGTGTATACAGGATCTATTGACTCAACTGTGAAGGTTTGGGAAAGAATAAATGGTAAGATATAGCTGTAAGCATTAATTTTCACACTTGCTTAAAGATAAATTATTTGTTTTTTAGCACAAAACATGGTGATTTGATGTTCTCACCACTGCTATTAACCTAATTTTTATTTACAAATCAGAATATTTAACTAATTATTTTTCTTCAGGTACTGCAAACCTTAAACAAACAATAAGCCTGAACTCTGGTCTATGCCTTACCTTGCATGCTCACCTGATGCCGATTGTCAACAGACCAGTGTTGTTCTGTGCCTTGGATGACCATAAAATACATGTGTTTGCTGGCGATGAGGAGTACCATAGAGTGCACACTCTGGTTGGGCATGAAGACTGGGTGCGAGGAATGGATGTTTTAAATGTTGGTAAGATGAAAGTAACAATCATCTATAGCAGGAATGGCGAACCAATGGCACGCAACACAATATTTTGGGCACGTCAATGACATTTTACAACCCTAATTTATTTGTCATCTTATCTGCAACAACAGAAGTCACACTAATTTTACTTTAACTGAATTGAGACATTGCAAAATGTATCTTTTTTTAAGTAAATTAAGAGTTGATAATATTATTAATATTATTTTCCCAATAATCATCCATCCATCATCAGCCTGTGGACGTCCACTGCTGGACATAAGCCTCTCCTAGCTCACGCCTATTGTGGCGTTCATAAGAGGCTATTAGCCTACTGCTACCATGCTGGCCAGACGGGTTGGTAGAGGGTTTGTTGCAAGTTTTCCTTCTCTCACACAGGTTTTCAATGCGTCGAGCCTCTTAGTCGACTTTTACGACATCCCAGGCATGTAAGGGAGTGGTGACACTTGTATTCTTAGGCCGTCCCCATGTATTCCAGGTAGTCCTTAGGTATTCCCAATAATCGCTAAGTCAAAATTGTCTGATGACACATCGATGACCTTATCAAACATTTCTTTAGAAAAAATGGCATGTTGATGCATAAAGGTTCGCCTACCCTGATCTGTAAGTATTATTTGCCCTTCACCAGATGAAATGGTTGGAAACCTATTTTTTGCAGATGACTCTGCCATATTACTAGCTTCAGCATCCCAAGACACATACATTAGACTTTGGCGCATGCAACTGCATGTGCGAGCACAACCCACATCAGAGATCAGAGTTGAAGAGAAAGTGTTCCCGGCATACGGACACAGCTGGTCGGTAAAACTGGAGGCTGTGCTGGCTGGACATGAAGGGTGGGTTTATGGAGTACAGTGGCACCCATATATTATAGATCAAGGTAAGGGAAGGGAATAATTATTTATTAATTTATCGCATTCATTTTCCATCAGTTAAAAACGTACTATTGGCTAATTTCTATAATTTATCTCTGGTAACGAGAAGGTATCTTTAGTAAGCAATCTTTAATATGATGTTAAAACGGAACTGTGACGTTACTGCGACACCACGCTACTGCGATACTACGCTACTGCGCTAACACGTTACTGCGACACCATGTAACTGTGACAACACGTTACTGCGTCACCACGCTAATGCGACACCACGCTACTGGGACAAGACGTTACTGCGACACCACGTTACTGCAACAACACGTAGGTCGACACCACGTTACTGCGACAACACGTTACGGCGCCACCACGTTATTGACACAACACGTTACTGCGACACCACGCTACTGCGACAACATGCTACTGCGAGAACACGTTACTGCGACACCACGCTTCTGCGACAACATGCTACTGCGAGAACACGTTACTGCGACACCACGCTTCTGCGACAATACGCACATATATTTGTCGCACTAACGTTTTGTCGCAGTAGCGTGGTATCGTAGTAACGCATGTCGCAGTTCCGTTTTAATATCCTTTAATATACATGCATACTCTAAATCATTGAATATTTATTTTGATTGGTTTTTATTTATGTTTATTTTCACTATTATTTAATGTCCGATTTACTCCAGGCAAGGACAATGGCAATTACAGTGACTGCGCCCGATTTTATATGTATCCTCTTGCAAGGCAACCTGAAAGCCAGATAGGCTATTTGACAGGTTTTGAAAATCCATTTTATATTATTTAGTTGAGTTTAAGGAACCCAGTAAAAGTAGTTTTTTTTTATTCTGGTACATATTTACTGAAAAATATAAAATAAAAAATTCAATATTTAAATCGCGCGCCAAAACGCTACTTTGACAATATGGCACTGCAATGGGTTCGGTGACGTCACTTGCCTGTATTCTGCATATCATCCACATACGTAGTCAAAGGAGGTTTACAAGCAGGTGACGTCATTATAAACTCGACGAATCAGGTGCGTTTTGTGTCACGTGACAAAACGTTTAAAAAATGCATTTTTATTTACGGATTTTTAAATAAATTTATAATTATTTTCAACTTACGTTAATAAAAAACCATTTTTAAACTCACAATTTATACTAATAACAGTAATTGACACTTTATTTTTCACATTGTCAAATAGCCTATTGACTCGCCACTGTCCGATCGAAATTGGATTAATAAATGTATATTTATTATTCTTATTATTATGAACTTGTTTTAGACAAAAAAAGGAAGCTACCGGTATACCGGTTACTCTCATCATCGTTAGACAAAACGCTCATAGTTTGGGAACCGGAAGCTGGTGGGGACCGAGGAGAAGGCGGAGCCTGGGTGGAGAGGGTCAGGGTGGGTGAAGTGGGGGGTAATGGCTTGGGGTTCTACGGTAGTAGATTTGGACCAGGTGGCAGTTCATTCCTAGGACATGGGTATAATGGATCATTCCACATTTGGACATTGTGTAAGGTAAGCGGACTCTCTAAACGTGTTTGTGTGTAATATGTACAATCTCTTAATATCTTATGATTTTGTAATTTTTGGCTTTTTTAATGCTATTTTTATACTTATGGTAAATTTTAAATAGAAAAAAATTGGAAAAAATTAACTCGGCCACAAGTGAATTCTCAGACGGGAATCGAACCCGCGACCTTTGGAAATCCGATCCAATGCTTTATCCGCTGAGCTACCGAGACTTCTCGAGAAGTCTCTGTAGCTCAGCGGTCGCGGTAAAAGGTCGCGGGTTCGATTCCCGTCTGAGAATTCACTTGTGGCCGAGTTAATTTTTTCTAATATTTTGCTCATAATATCTCTTTATCTCGGCCCGGGTACCAAAATGTCAATTTGCTATTTTGTATATAAGACAACCTGTTTGGCGCAGGGGTACTAAGACCGCCTTCTGCGCCAGAGGTCCCGGGTTCGATCCCCGGACAAGACAAATATTTGTGTGCATGAACATGTCTATTTGTCTTGGTCTGGGTGTTTAATATGTATATTATGTATGTATTTACAAATCAAAGTATATAAGTATGTTTATCCGTTATCTAGTATCCATAACACAAATTCTTCATGAAACTTAACGTGGGCTAGATAATTGGTGTGTTGTATGCCATTATTTATATTTATTTACTAGCGGATCCTCGCGGTTTTACCCGCGTGGTGCCCGTTCCCGTGGGAATATCGGGATAAAATATAGCCTATGTCTCTCGGGAGAAATGTAGCTTTCTAATGGTCTAAGAATTTTCTAAATCGGTCCAGTAGTTCCTGAGATTAGCGCGTTCAAACAAACAAACAAACAAACAAACTAGTATAGTTTTTTTTTTCCTCTTATATTAAATATGTTT
Source organism: Chrysoteuchia culmella (assembly GCA_910589605.1). Classification (NCBI taxonomy): domain Eukaryota; kingdom Metazoa; phylum Arthropoda; class Insecta; order Lepidoptera; family Crambidae; genus Chrysoteuchia; species Chrysoteuchia culmella. The sequence continues at coordinate 1,717,872 of OU342646.1, forward strand.
CAAGATTGTAGATTTGTGTTTGGCAACAACATGTTCCTTTGTAAATGTTGTTGCTTCTGTTAAACCTGATAAGTTTCTTGCGGCCGTTCTTCTTATCAGTTAAAAGATGTCCTGAATGGCTGGTAGGAAAAAAAAAATTGGACGATTCGAAAGCACTTATCTATAAGTATATTTTAATAAAAATCTTTGACTTTGACTTTGACTTTATTTGTGTCGCAGGAGACAGGGCAATGGTGTTCGTCGGTAGTGTGCGGGGGTCATTTCGGGGGTGTGGAAGACGCGCGCTGGGAGCCGCGCGGGCGTTACCTGCTCACGGCCGCCGCCGACCAGACCTCGCGCCTGCACGCGCCCTGGACGCGCCCAGGTGAGTCTGTGTCACAGTCTGTCCCACAGTCTAAACTAGGCGTAGAATGATTCAAGGGGGGGGCGCGGTGACTTCAGCTGTATGTTACTTTTTCATAAAATAGGTATCTGTAATTTTAGTTGAAATTGTTTAGTTCTTCATTCTGACCCGATGGGGGCGCTAGTATTTTTGCAAAAGCTTGGGTGAGGCGCATAGGGAAAAGGTTGGGAACCCCTGGTCTAAACATAAACACGACCTGTGGGCCTACCATGAGTTTTGTATGAGAATCTGTATTTCTGCTTCTGCCCACTAGAGGCACTATACAGCTTCGCATACAAAATGTCTCAAAGAAAAACTCATGGTAGGCCCTGACGAATAGGGGCCGTACCGCGCAAGTGGCGTCGGGTCGGCATCGTTATCGGCTTCATTTGACAGATGGATGTAACACATTGCTGCTTCTTTTTGACACAAATGAAAACTTTCCAAAGACTAAGAGCAATATGTCACATCCATCTGTCAAATAAAGTCGATGTCGATGCCGATGACACTTGCGCGATAGGCGCTGTCTGTTTGGCGCAGGGGTAAGCTAAGCTTGGCTTGGCTAAGCCCGCCTTCTGCGCCAGACGTCCCGGGTTCGATTCCCGGACAAGACATATATTTGTGTGCATGAACATGTCTATTTGTATTTATGGTAAATTTAAAATAGAAAAATATTGGAAAAAATTAAATCGCCCACAAGTGGAAGAGCATTGGACCGGATTTCCAAAGGTCGCGGGTTCGATTCCCGTCTGAAAATTCACTTGTGGCCGAGTTAATTTTTCCAATATCTTTCTATTTAAAATTTACCATAAGTATAAAAATAGCATTGAAAAATGCAAAAATTACAAAATCATAAAATGTCTATTTGTCTTGGTCTGGGTGTTTATTATGTATCATTTACAAAATAAAAAGTATATATGTAAGTATGTTTATGTTATAAGTTCTTTATGAAACTTAACGTGGGCTAGATAATTATTAGTTATATGCAATTATTATTATTATATTATTATAAACAGTGGGCCGCGTAAGTGCCGTCGGCATCGCTGTCGACTTAATTTTGAGAGCCGACAGTGTTTTCGTACAGCGCAACTTCAACGTTGCCGTCCTAACAATAAGATTGATTTTCAATAGTCAGTTAATACTCGATTGTGTGTGCGTGATCGAGACAGCGCTAAAGTATCAGCGCTCGCGTGAAGAGTTATATTTTTTATTTTTTATAAGTACGACGGTGAGACTCTTAGCCTTCATCATACCTGATGTTAAGTATTCATAAAGCTGAAGGTGATAGCGAGCCTCTCCCGGAATCCTCAGCCACTGAGGAACTGACTATCTTATCTCAAACTACCGGAACACAACAATGCTAAAAACCTTGTTGTTATGGCACAGCGTGCTTATCAGTAGTGTGCGGTCTTCTGCCAGGATTATGCGAAGCGCGCCATTCTTCAGAAACAGTTTTGATTTCTTTTTTTTTTACCTGCCGAAATACACACTGTTCTATAATACCCTTATTATGCAACAGTTTCTTAAACTACTGTTACTGCTTCAAATTACCTGTTTTCTAAGCCTTGACGCAATTTGCCCAGATGGTGGGGTAGAATGGCACGAGATCGCCCGCCCGCAAGTTCACGGGTACGACCTCGCGTCGCTCGCCATTGTAGACGCCACCACCTTCGTGTCAGCTGCGGAGGAAAAGGTCATCAGGGTGTTTCGAGCGCCGCACAACTTCTTGCAGAACTTCAAGAATATCGTGGGAGAGGAACTGGTTGATGAGAACACTGGTGAGTCTAGGCTTACGGCCGAAATTAATAAACTATCTGTAGGTATGGATTGGGCTATCTGAGATTGTTGCATAGTATACTATGTTCGTTGCCTAGCAACCGTTGTTATTTTTAGTCATATTAACAAAAAAATATTTACAGTCATCCCGTGACCACGGCAGCTGTAAAGGTGCCGAAACGTCGGGAAAATAAAAAAAACCCCTAAAAAACCTAAAAATACGGACAATTACAACTTTATTCGTGGAAATATAGCGCGTTTGATATCCGTAAAAGTTGTTTTATTTAAAAAAATATATTTATTTATATCCTTATTGTAAAATAAACACAAAGTTAGATACAAAAGGCGGACTTAATACTAAAAGTATAATACATTAATACTAAAAATATCCTAGGCTGTGTGAGATAGTTATCTCAGATACCCCTATCCATATCTACAGATACGATATTAATTTCGGGCGTCTGTAACCCATTTTTTTATTTTATTTATTTATTTATTTTATTAGGAACACCAACAAAATACATACAATAACATCGAACATATTCCATTCATTATGCCGTACTTGGATGTGTATGATTTCTAGTACAGGTATACACAACTTTGACAATTAACTCAAGTTTATGCGTTAACTTAACACTATATTTTAAATAATGTGAAACAATTTAAAAAAGAAAAATGAATATTTTTAGCAATCTTAAAAGATAAATATTTTAGAACATTGTAGTGAATCAAAAGCTAGAAGCAGAGCTTTTTTCCAGTAACTTTGTTGTTACTTATCGACAATGTTGATCAAGTATCCTACTAATCGAATGTGAAATCCGTTCAGCAGTTTTTGCGTGAATGAGTATCACATCTAAACGTCCAAACTTTCCATCATCAGCCTGTGGACGTCCACTGCTGGACATAAGCCTCTCCTAGCTCACGCCTATTGTGGCGTTCATAGGAGGCTATTAGCCTACTGCTACCACGCTGGCCAGATGAAACCTTGAAACAAACCCTCTACCAACCCGTAGAGGGTTTGTTTCAAGTTTTCCTTCTCTCGCACAGGTGTTCAATGCGTCGAGCCTCTTAGTCGACTCTTACGACATCCGAGGCATGTATGGGAGTGGTGACACGTGTATTCTTAGGCCGTCACCACACGGCAAACCTTCACAATTTTATTATAAGTAGGAAGTAGGTAGGAAGGAGAGTGAAGAAACGTTCCCAAATATGTTGTAAAGCTCGTTATCGTAAATGTTTGTTCGTTCCCAGTGTGCGCGGCAGAGGGCGCGTCGGTGCCATCGCTAGGACTGTCCAACAAGGCGGTGTTCAGCGACGATCCCGACGACGAACTCGGCTACTTCGTGCCCGTCAACCTTACCGGTGAGATTGTATACAATAAGCAGAACCACGTTAATGAATGATGGTGTCGGTTCATCGCTAGGACTGTCCAACAAGGCGGTGTTCAGCGACGATCCCGACGACGAACTCGGCTACTTCGTGCCCGTCAACCTTACCGGTGAGATTGTATACAATAAGCAGAACCACGTTAATGAATGATAGTGTCGGTCCATCGCTAGGACTATCCAACAAGGCGGTGTTCAGCGACGATCCCGACGACGAACTCGGCTACTTCGGGCCCGTCAACCTTACCGGTGAGATTGTACATGTCGCCGTGGGCGCGATGACCGGATCGACTATTTTTAAGATCTTATATTATAGTATATTTTATATATTAAGTACGCGAAATTTATTTTGAATAAATATAAAACATATATTTTAAATTAATATATATTTTGAGTAAATATATTATCAGTTTTAGTTATCCGGTCGTATCGCATTTGATTCAAATTATTAGTACTCTAGCATAACCATCGCAAATAAGGTAATAATGATACTAAAATCACACGATATGGTCCTTGAATATATTAAATAGTTTGTATGCCCCATATTGCCCCTTAAGAACACCCTTTCAATTTGTGCTTCCTTGCTGCTATGACTTCAAATATCATTTGCTAATATCAAACTCAACAAAACCATCTCCCTCTTCAAGTCTCGCTAGCTCAGTGGGCCGGATTACAAAGGTCGTGGATTCGAGTCCCATCTTAGACTCTAGTTGTGGCCGAGTTGATTTTTTTCCAATATTTCGTCGTCATCGTCTCAGCCACATGCACCCACTGCTGGGTATAGGCCTCCCCAAGAATCTCCACGACGATCGGTCCTGCGCTGCCCGCATCCAGCGGCTTCCCGCGACCTTCACCAGGGCCCGTGTTCATTAAGACCACTTACCGATTCCTTGCTCGAACCACGCGAAACTCGTATTTGGTTTCAACATTATCAAAATTCGTTTTCTCTATGACACAAATTTTAAAGTTATTGTACAAGTGCATGAAAGTCACAAGTTGTATAATTATTAAACAAGTAAAATAACTCTAAAATTTTTAAGTGCCATAGAGAAAACGACTTTTGAAAATGTCAAAACTAAGTACGACATTGGCGTGGTTTGAGCAAGGAATCGATAAGTGCACATCCTATGTTTTGGCGCGCACTGTTCATTGAAATAAAACAACTTTTACAGATATCAAACGCGCTATATTTCCACGAACTAAGTTGTAATTGTCCGTATTTTTAGTCATCCCGTGACCACGGCAGCTGAAAAGGTGCCGAAACGTCGGGAAAATAAAAAAACCCCTAAAAAACCTAAAAATATTTTTATTTCAATCGATAAGTGGTCATAGTGAATATGGGCCCAGATCGTCGGTCCACCTTGTGGGGGGCCTACCCACGGAGCGTCGTTCAATATTTATCTATTTAAAATTCATCTACAATATTATTTGAAAGAGACAACATCACATTTGGACACTGTCTAAATTAAACAGTGTTTTTTTTTTTTGTGATAAGGCTGTAAGAATTTATAATAATTATTTAGATTTTACTTTTCTCTTGGTAATACTTGCATGCTATTGCTACATGCTATATGGCTGAGTAGGTGAAACTACCAATTTATTTATCCGGTCCAATGCTCCATGGGCAGCATCCAGCATTGGACCGGATTTCCAAAGATCGCGGGTTCGATTCCCGTCTGAGAGTTCACTTGTGGCCGAGTTAATTTTTTCCAATATTTTTCTATTTAAAATTTACCAAAAGTATAAAAATAGCATTGAAAAATGCAAAAATTACAAAATCATATACCAATTTATTTGTAAACATCTTTATTTGTACCCTATTCTTAGCAAATAAATGATCGTTTATCTTTATCATCATAAGTATAATAAACCTTCTCCCTCAGAGCCGCCCACAGAAGAGACACTAATGCAGAACACGCTCTGGCCAGAAGCGCACAAGCTGTACGGGCACGGGTACGAGGTGTTCGCGCTGGACGCCAGCGCCGACGCCGCGCTGCTGGCCTCCGCCTGTCGCGCCACCAGCGCTGAGCACGCCGCTGTGCTCATATGGTCAGTATATCTTAGTATCATTGACGACCTGTTTGGCGCAGGGGTACTAACCCCACTTTCTGCGCCAGAGGTCCCGGGATCGATCCCCGGACAAGATGTCTATTTGTCTTGGTCTGGATGTTTAATATGTATATTATGTATGTATTTACAAAAAAAAAGTATATAAGTATGTTTATCCGTTATCTAGTATCCATAACACAAGTTATGTTATACTTAATGTGGGCTAGATAATTGGTGTGATTGTATGGAAATATTTATTATTATTATTATTTATTATTTATTATTTGTTATTTATTATTTATTATTTATTATTTATTATTTATTATTTATTATTTATTATTTATTTATTTATTATTATTATCATCAGTATATACACAAACAACTGGACATTTTTAAATTATTATTTTTTCATATGTACAATCGTTTTTTATATAGAGTGCAGAGTCTGCACCGCCCAGCCATACTCACTGTAATGCAAGGTAAACCGTGAATCTCAGTCCGTTCAGCAGCTATGTGACACAATTTCTGCGCTGTTTAAAAAGAGAAAAAAAAAACATCAAATATCTACATAATTGCCTATTTCGAGCTCAAATTTGAACAAGAAAACTGCCCTGAGGGCACAGCAGCTCATCAGCATATGAATTGTATTTATTACCAGGTTCAAAAATGGTTAGGGCATGATTTAGAATCCCAGGTTTGGGGTTGAGTGCTGCAGGCTCTTTGTCTTTTATCTCAAAAACGGTGGGGCGTAATGTTTAAACAAAGTTGGACACAAATTCTGTGTATAACTTTTTAATTTTGCATTTTACAATGCTATTTTTATGTGATAAATATTAAACAAGAAATTCTGTGCTTTAAAATTATTTTGTAAATGTATTATTGGAGCTAAAGAAACCGAAATAATCGCGAAAAACTATTTAAAGACCTTTGACATTGTAATAACTGACGGCGTAAAGGCCAGATTTTATGAGACTTTGAGACAACTTTTAGAACACCAAAATAAAGCTGTATACGAGTTTACAGATTGTCCTCTCTCATTCTGAGGTGAAATCTCTAATATGACTGGACTACACCAACTTTATGCACACCACAGAATCGAATCTTTAAAGTATATAATTGATATTTCCTATTGGCCAATTATCATGAACTCAAGGCCAGACACACGCTCGTTCTGCCCAGTTTTTATCTAGAGCAGATTTTTTTTTCTGATTAAGTATTGCTGAAACGGATACCGATGCAGATGTTATTCTTCTAAATTTATATAACCGTCTAATCGTATTCTAGGTCCTTATTCGCGGTTCATTTTATGTTACCAACTATCTCATGAATTAAAGAATTTGTATCACGACGACTTCCATGGTAGAGTGGTACCGTGCACCGGTTTCGAGGTGTCGCCTACTCTGAGATCCTGGGTTCGAATCCCGGTAGGGGCAAATGTTTGTATGGTGAATACGAGCATTTGTAGTTGAGTCATAACATAAGCCTTATAGTGCTTACTTTGGGGCTAGGTTAATTGTTGTGAGTGTAAAAAAACAAATTTTTTCGCCTTTTTTCGTATCTTAAAATCTCATTAAAATCTTCATAGTAAATTTTTCATTTTGGCAAAAATTGGTCGTTTTTCAAAAATTTTTCATCTAGCATCGTAGAGTCTAGCCTAGCTAGCCTAAATCCGTCGCTCCCGTCGATCTGCATCCAGTAGCTTTTCCGCTATTGACTTTTGAAACACCAAATTTTGCCAAAGCCTGCTTTTCGCCGCGCGGTAGAAAGAGAGGGGGATATTATTACCTCTCCTACGCCGCGCCGGCGCCGGTCAACTCTCCCTCCGTCTTGCGAATTTTCGATCAGGTCACTTGTCCTGATGCGACTTTAACATTTATTACCGATCCCAAAAATTTAAAAGTCTGATGTGCGCAATGCCGCTAAAGGAGTTTTCATTTTTAAAATATTGAATTTTATTTTATTTAATGACATGATAAACTTATTTCAGGGAAACGACGAACTGGCAACAGATACAGAAGCTAGTGTCCCACCAGCTGACAGTGACGCAGCTCGCGTTCTCGCCCGACAGCCAGCGTCTGGTGTCCGTCTCCCGCGACCGACGGTGGACCTTATATCAAAGGCGACAAGACTCAAACTTGTTTGACATAGTTGCCTGCACGGATAAGACGAATGGAGTGCACACACGGATCATTTGGTGCTGCGCGTGGGCACACGATAATAGTTTATTCGGTACCGGCTCTAGGGAAGGAAAAGTGAGTGTCTCTTTCTTCAATACTTATTTTAAATCCTATCTTTTTAAATGCGATTGTTTTTTTTTTTAAATCACATTAATTTACCTAGCCCCAAAGTAAGCGCTGTAAGGCTTGTGTTATGGGATACTAGGGTAACGGATATAAATAAATAAACGTCCATAACTCGGGTACAAATGCTCGTATTCATCATACAAACATTTTCCCCTACCGGGATTCGAACCCGGGACCTCGAGAGTGACCGGCACCTTGAAACCGGTGTACGTACCACTCTACCACGGAGGTCGTTTGTTACTCTTTCACTCACAATCTACAGGACCGATTTGATAGAGGATAGCCTGGATTAAAAAATTGGCAAACAGACAAAAATCACTAGGAGCGAGGGCCGGCCAATACGGCAGGTGCTCCATCAACTCCAACCCAGCATCTTTAATGGCAGCCATCGCAACTTTGGACTTGTGGAAGGGGGCGTTATCCTGGTGAAACAAAACAACTTTTGCGAGTTTACCACGAAACGAAGAAAACAAATGACATAAGAAAAACAAATGACAATGGAAAACTTTTTCTTTTTTTAAATTATTAATAAATGAGCTGTCTGCCAGTTTTTTTTTTCTTACCAAAGAGTATTTATGTCATTCTCATTACTTAATGAACACTCCTCGTAGGTCTGTGGTCAACATCTCAGGAAATAACGTAAAGCATCCTTTCTGCAGGTGTGTTTATGGTCCAAAACGGGTGCAAAATCTGATACATCATCTCTCGGCGAGTACGCATTGGCGTCAACCCCGCTGGACACGGGCGCGGCCGTCACTGCGCTGGCCTTCTCGCCTTCACACAACGTCGTCGCGGTCGGGTTCGAGGCCGGCAATATCAGGATATACGGGTTCGGGGACAGCTGGAGCTTGTTGAAGGAACTTGATAATAGGTAAGTTCACATCAGTAGCGAAGCTAAAAGTTATAGTTATTTCACTAGGCTTGCTTACTAATGGTAGAGCCTTCAACAACGGCGTCACATCTTATCCAACCCGGCAGATAAATCGCAGCTGGAAACCGCGAGGTTTTAGTGGTTATGCTTGCTAGAGGAGAGCCCCACTTAATCCTATAATCCTCCAGCGGTATGGTTTGCTAAAGGCGCAATTCCCCCTCCCAACAAAAACTAAGTGTCTATAGTTCAAATTCGCACAAAATCGGACACACCTCTCGGCGAGTACGCATTGGCGTCAACCCCGCAAGACACAGGCGCGGTCGTCACTGCGCTGGCCTTCTCGCCTTCACACAACGTCGACGGGGTCGGGTTCGAGGCTGGCAATATCAGGGTATACGGGTTTGGGGACAGCTGGAGCTTGTTGAAGGAACTTGATAATAGGTAAGTTCATATCAGGACCTCTATTTTTGAATTGCTCGTCGCGCGAGTGGCGAGGCGAATGAGGAGGCGATCAAGCGATTAGCGAACTTGCATGCGTGGACATAGCACGCTTTTCGCTTTGCCCCTCACGCGCACGCGTTGGGAGGCGGTACTACAGGCGAAAAGCGAAGCTATGTATATACGAGCAAGGTCGCTTTTACGGTATACGGAAACTCAAAAGTCCCACGAAAATCAGTAGAATCCTCGGAGACGAGTGAATCAAAAATAGAGCTCCAGTAGCGAAGCTAAAAGATATATTTATTTGACTAGGCTTGCTGACTAATGGTAGAGCCTTCAACAACGGCGTTACATCTTATCCAGATAAATCGCAGCTGGAAACCGCAGCGCTTAAGTGGGTATGCCTGCCAGAGGAGAGCCCCACTTAATCCTATATAATAGTCCTCCAGCGGTAGGGTATGCTAAAGATGCATTTCCCCCTCGCAACAAAAATACTTGTGAAGGTATGTCTATAGTTCAAAATTGGCACAAAATCGGACACATCTCTCGGCGAGTACGCATTGGCATCTTCCCCGCTAGACACAGGCGCGGCCGTCACTGTGCTGGCCTTCTCGCCTTTACACAACGTGGTCGCGGTTGGGTTCGAGGCTGGCAATATCAGGATATACGGGTTCAGGGACAGCTGGAGCTTGTTAAAGGAACTCGATAATAGGTAAGTTCACATTAGTAGCGAAACGAAAAGAGTTTTATTTCACTAGGCTTGCTATAAGGATTATATGCTATTAGGATATAAGTACATACATGTTCGGGGACAGCTGGAGCTTGCTGAAGGAACTTGATAATAACTTAGTATCCCGTAACACAAGCCTATAGTGCAGTGCTTACTTTGAAAATAGGCTAATAATAAATTTGAGAAATATCAGTAACAAATATTTATTTTATTTCTATTCCCCAGCATGGCTCACCACCTGACAGTGCGGCGGCTCTCGTTCCGTCCCACACCTTCGTTGGAACGCCTGCTGCTCGCCAGCGCCGGCGCCGACCACCTCGTCCGGATCAACGCACTAACTTTAACCTGATAATAAACCTTATGCATATCACCACTGAGTCTCATTTCTTTCGTTCCGCCCTTCGCCTTCACCATCGCGCCTGATGTTTGGCACCGCCGGCGCCGATCACCTCGTCCGGATCAACGCGCTCACTCTCACCCGATTATAAACCTTATGCATATCACCATTGAGTTTCATTTCGTTCCGCCCTTCGCCTTCACCATCGCGCCTGATGTTTGGCACCGCTGGCGCCGATCACCTCGTCCGGATCAACGCGCTCACTTTCATCCGATTATAAACCTTATGCATATCACCATTGAGTTTCATTTCGTTCCGCCCTTCGCCTTCACCATCGCGCCTGCTGCTCGCCAGCGCCGGCGCCGACCACCTCGTCCGGATCAACGCACTAACTTTAACCTGATAATAAACCTTATGCATATCACCACTGAGTCTCATTTCTTCCGTTCCGCCCTTCGCCTTCACCATCGCGCCTGCTGCTTGCCACCGCCGGCGCCGACCACCTCGTCCGGACCAACGCGCTTACTCTCATCCGATAATAAACCTTATGCATATCACCATTGAGTTTCATTTCGTTCCGCCCTTCGCCTCCACCATGGCGCCTGCTGCTTGCCAGCGCCGGCACCGACCACCTCGTCTGGGTCAACGCGCTCACTCTCACCCGATAATAAACCTTATGCATATCACCATTTAGTTTCATTTCGTTCCGCCCTTCGCCTCCACCATGGCGCCTGCTGCTTGCCAGCGCCGGCACCGACCACCTCGTCTGGGTCAACGCGCTCACTCTCACCCGATAATAAACCTTATGCATATCACCATTTAGTTTCATTTCGTTCCGCCCTTCGCCTTCACCATCGCGCCTGCTGCTTGCCAGCGCCGGCACCGACCACCTCGTCTGGGTCAACGCGCTCACTCTCACCCGATAATAAACCTTATGCATATCACCATTTAGTTTCATTTCGTTCCGCCCTTCGCCTCCACCATGGCGCCTGCTGCTTGCCAGCGCCGGCACCGACCACCTCGTCTGGGTCAACGCGCTCACTCTCACCCGATAATAAACCTTATGCATATCACCATTTAGTTTCATTTCGTTCCGCCCTTCGCCTCCACCATGGCGCCTGCTGCTTGCCAGCGCCGGCACCGACCACCTCGTCTGGGTCAACGCGCTCACTCTCACCCGATAATAAACCTTATGCATATCACCATTGAGTTTCATTTCGTTCCGCCCTTCGCCTCCACCATGGCGCCTGCTGCTTGCCAGCGCCGGCACCGACCACCTCGTCTGGGTCAACGCGCTCACTCTCACCCGATAATAAACCTTATGCATATCACCATTTAGTTTCATTTCGTTCCGCCCTTCGCCTCCACCATGGCGCCTGCTGCTTGCCAGCGCCGGCACCGACCACCTCGTCTGGGTCAACGCGCTCACTCTCACCCGATAATAAACCTTATGCATATCACCATTTAGTTTCATTTCGTTCCGCCCTTCGCCTCCACCATGGCGCCTGCTGCTTGCCAGCGCCGGCACCGACCACCTCGTCTGGGTCAACGCGCTCACTCTCACCCGATAATAAACCTTATGCATATCACCATTGAGTTTCATTTCGTTCCGCCCTTCGCCTCCACCATGGCGCCTGCTGCTTGCCAGCGCCGGCACCGACCACCTCGTCTGGGTCAACGCGCTCACTCTCACCCGATAATAAACCTTATGCATATCACCATTTAGTTTCATTTCGTTCCGCCCTTCGCCTCCACCATGGCGCCTGCTGCTTGCCAGCGCCGGCACCGACCACCTCGTCTGGGTCAACGCGCTCACTCTCACCCGATAATAAACCTTATGCATATCACCATTTAGTTTCATTTCGTTCCGCCCTTCGCCTCCACCATGGCGCCTGCTGCTTGCCAGCGCCGGCACCGACCACCTCGTCTGGGTCAACGCGCTCACTCTCACCCGATAATAAACCTTATGCATATCACCATTTAGTTTCATTTCGTTCCGCCCTTCGCCTCCACCATGGCGCCTGCTGCTTGCCAGCGCCGGCACCGACCACCTCGTCTGGGTCAACGCGCTCACTCTCACCCGATAATAAACCTTATGCATATCACCATTTAGTTTCATTTCGTTCCGCCCTTCGCCTCCACCATGGCGCCTGCTGCTTGCCAGCGCCGGCACCGACCACCTCGTCTGGGTCAACGCGCTCACTCTCACCCGATAATAAACCTTATGCATATCACCATTGAGTTTCATTTCGTTCCGCCCTTCGCCTCCACCATGGCGCCTGCTGCTTGCCAGCGCCGGCACCGACCACCTCGTCTGGGTCAACGCGCTCACTCTCACCCGATAATAAACCTTATGCATATCACCATTTAGTTTCATTTCGTTCCGCCCTTCGCCTCCACCATGGCGCCTGCTGCTTGCCAGCGCCGGCACCGACCACCTCGTCTGGGTCAACGCGCTCACTCTCACCCGATAATAAACCTTATGCATATCACCATTTAGTTTCATTTCGTTCCGCCCTTCGCCTCCACCATGGCGCCTGCTGCTTGCCAGCGCCGGCACCGACCACCTCGTCTGGGTCAACGCGCTCACTCTCACCCGATAATAAACCTTATGCATATCACCATTTAGTTTCATTTCGTTCCGCCCTTCGCCTTCACCATCGCGCCTGCTGCTTGCCAGCGCCGGCACCGACCACCTCGTCTCGGTCAACGCGCTCACTCTCACCCGATAATAAACCTTATGCATATCAACATTGAGTTTCATTCGTTCCGTCCTACGCCTTTATCGGAACGCCAGCGCCGGAACAGACCACGTCGTCCGGATCAACGCACTCACTTTAACCTGATAATAAACCTTATGCATATTTTCATGGAGTCTCAGTTCCAACAAATTTGTAATAAATGGCCCACGCCCCCACTCTCATCCGATAATAAACTTTGTGCATACCGATATTGAGTCTCATTTCCAACAAATTGTAACAAGTGGACCGACCATCTCGTCCGGATCAACGCCTTCACTATGGCCTGATAAAATATACCCTATTTATCTATTATTTGGCGAGTATTTTGCTGAGTAGGTAAATTTAGTAAATTAAACACGGTTTAAATATTTTTTCCATTTATTACAATACAAATTGTGACGCATTCATATGAAAGAATGGAAGTAAAAATATTGTACATTCGAATTTAAAACAATGAAAGAAATTATTGTAAAAAAATCTGAGCCGGTAAATGTGATAAAGAGACACACAACTACAGACTGAGACAATTTTTAACTGATCAGATGGCCTACCATCTACTATAAGGCGATTCAATTTAGGTTATTTTCAGGTTGTGAGAGTGAGACGCTGCCATACGGCGCGTATAGAGGCATCTCTGCTATCGGCCCCCCCTGCATCGTCAAATTACCGACAGAATGCATATTTATGGCGTGCGAGTAATAGTTTTAATTTAGCATCGCGACAAGCAGACTTAGATCTATTTGCAATGAATGAGGCCTCGATCAAGCGAATTATGAGCAAAGATTTTTTTCAACGAGACAATTATGTACTGTTAAAGTATTAATTTAGACTTAAGATTGTGCTTTTTGTAAACTTTATCTGTGATGACCTATAATTGGCTTTCTGTTACTAAATAGGTTATCTTTATTGTTAAACATAGCTGTTGGTCGTCCGAAATAAATAAATAAATCTCCCTCTTACTGCCTGAAAATAGTTTAAAATTAATCGCATGACAGTTGATTGCAGGCCCCCTGAAAAATAAAAGTCGCAACTTTTTCCTTTCACCTTTTCACAAATTCACAACTTCGCACAACTGGCTTAATTAACAATGATAATAAAGTGATTTTATCACTTGCACTTTTCTTATGGCTAAAAGTAAATCAACATTATTTACAATTTGTAAAATTTTATTATAAAAATAATATTGTTTATATGACTAAAATGTATATTTAAAAATTATACAACTTTTTGCACCCTGTAGTATATTTTGGAAGCACTCAGTTTGCATAATGTACTATTTAATATTGTTCTATTTCATCATTCTATTTTACACATTCACATCAAATCTTCATATAATTCCGTAAATAATGATCTATATTATGATACAAAATTTGCATTTACAACGCAACATTTCTACAACAATTTTATGCCAGAAAAATGCAATTCCTCTCTAAATTCGCCTAGTTCCAGATAAATTAGTTTATCTAATATAATTTTATCATACATTATTGCTAACAGGCATAAAAAAACTAACATCAAAATATAATCTATATTTCTCAATCAAGATTAAAATATAGTTTTTAGTATTTCTTTACAAGAAAGTTGTATTCAATAAAAGACAAATAATTATAAATTGAGATAAAGTAAAGAGAGTGTTAACAATAAATAATGACATATTTCTTTTATCTGAAAAACCGGACTTGCATGGGTGTTTTTTATTTTATTTACAGATTTATTTAAATGCATAATATGTTGCAATAGCTACACTACAACAAGGATAGATATACAAACAGAACAAAGAAAGTATATGGAATGCAAAAAAGCACATGAGGTATGTAATATAGAGATCTTTATAAAGAATTAATTATACTTTTTCATAAATTATCAATGATTAGTATTTAATTGGGAGTGCCTCCGCTGCCGGCGCCGGGTCCCAAAAACATTTCCAGCCATTGGGAACCGGCGGTGATACGCTGCCGGCAGCTGAGATGTAAAACAACAGCTACCGGCGCCGGCACTCGAAATAGCAACCGGCGGTCGGGGAGTCACAAAGGGGATGCACCTAATAATTCAATGTAAATATTATGTAATATTTATGAAGTAACTTTACCCCGCTTTTGAAAAAAGTATTTCGTCATTGTGCCAAAAAAAAGTTAGTGTTAACTTTTTCACGAATATTTTTTTTGAGTCCTGTCCTCTAGCGCCCTGCTCCCAAATCAGCGGCCGCGGAGGCACTTCCTATTTAATTTTACCAATGGGGTCTTATTTCAAGTTCCTTAGATATACGTACATCTTATGTTTTGGCGCGCACTGTTCATTGAAATAAAACAACTTTTAGAGCTAGCGCAGACGACGGATAACGGAGGACTTTTTGTCCGCGACACGTCTTTATTGTTAACCAAATAAGATTCAACTTAGATCGCGTATATCCATGAAAAGTACGCGATAGTCCTCGTTATTTATTCAACTTTATGTTCTTAGTAATAAGGTCGTGTCGCGGACAAAAAGTCCTTCAATGTCCGTCGTCTGCGCAGGCCATTTCGGATATCAAACGCGCTATATTTCACGAACTAAGTGGTCACGGGATGACCACGGCAGCTGAAAAGGTGCCGAAACGTCGGGAAAAACAAAAAACCCCTAAAAACCTAAAAATACGGACAATTACAACTTTATAGCGCGTTTGATATCCGTATATATATTAAAACTAGCGTTTGCGACTTCGATTAAATATTTGTCTTATCTCTGTCAAACTGCAAAAACTTACGCACAAAAATAAAATCACGACAACGCAGTCGAAGACGCGGGCAGGCTAGTTGTAAAAAAATCATACAATTGTTTTAATCATCTAAGAAAGCACCTGGACCTGGATGCTAGTTTATTTCTCCGAAACAAATCTGTAACTAACATCTTCAGTCAGATATAAGCAATTCACTAATTAAATGTTAATTTTCGGAATCTAAAGATGTACTTAATAAAAATTAATCTTGTTTGAGGTCATATAAGAACCTATCTATCTATCGTTTACAATCAATTGTTCCCCGCAATGTGACGCGTGTCCCGGAGAATTTTGTAAAGCCGTACCTGCTACTTCCCGCTGTTGACGCTGTTTTTTCTTCATCTCGATTGGAATATTAGGAACGGTAAAAATCCCAAATAGCTTTTCGAAATTAAATTTCCTTGTTTGCCATTGTGTGCACGACGTCTAAATCTCTATTTTTGATTCACTCGTCTCGATCGTTCTTGGTCGTTCTTCTGATTTTTCGACATACTAGTTTGCGTAATTTCCGTACTTCCGTAATAGCGACCTTCACCTATATACAAAGCTTTGCTTTTCGTCTATAATACCGCCTCCCAAAGCGAAAAGCGAGTTATGTCTAAATACGCAAGGTCGCTAATAGCCTGATCGCCTCCCCATTAGCCTCGCCACTCGCGCGACGAGTGATTCAAAAATAGAGGTCTTGGAGCTCTATTTTTGATTCACTCGTTTTGGATTTTCGTGCGACGTTTGAGTTTAAGTATTCCGTAATAGCGTCCTTGCACTTATATACATAGCTTCGCTTTTCGCCTGTAGTACCGCCGACCAACACGAGTGCGCGAGGGGCAAAGCGAAAAGCGTGCTATGTCTACGCTTGCAAGGTCGCTAATCGCCTGATCGCCTCCCCATTAGCTTCGCAACTCGCGCGACGAGTGATTCAAAAATAGAGGTCCTGTTCGTCGCAACAGTTGCACGCAGTGCAAACGGTTTATTTTGATTAAACTTGTGCTCATATTGATCCCGGCGACCAGCAACCAAGTGCGGAAACAAACACAGGTAAACTTATAAATAAACTATAGAAAGTCAGTCGCCGGCGACCAATCGACAGTACATAATTGCTCTTAACAAAATTTGCAGGTGTACACCACATTTTACGTTAACAAAATTTGCAGGTGTACACCACATTTTACGTTTTGATTTTCCTATTGATTTGGTTTTTGAGTATTTGTGAATGGAGACACATCTTAAACTCTATGATACAACCTTGAAATGTTTTTCTAGGTTCTATAAATTCCTTTACAACAATATTTACATTTATGGTGTAATCTTTAAGTATTTTTACTTACTAAGTAAAAAAATGTTTAATTTCTTATCTTACTGATGACATAGTTGAACACTTTACTGACTCCTTTCTTCTTTTTCTTTTTAATGTCTGTGGTATCACTTATGTTGCTTAGGGAGCCATTAGCTTCCAATTCAGATATGCGTAATTGTTGCGTTTCGTTACTAAGAGAAGAGATAGTAGTGAATTTAGTGTCTGTTGATAGAAAATAGCTCTTATTATTAGATGATAAGAGCTCAGAGTCCATTAAAGGCAATGGGACTCCATGGGAGCTGAAAAATAAAATAATAGAATTTAATTATAAATAATATATAGACCATTGAAATAACAAATATAAATACAATACAAAACTAAACTTTCTGAAGAGATCTGTAGAAATTCTAAAATAATGTTTTTACTGGTAATTACAAAACATTACCTTAACAATTTAGACCTATCTTAAATTTTTATTTTGTTCATCATTTATATCTTGCAGCACAGAATACTTACTTGGGCAGCTTCACCTTATCTAAGGTCTGTGCCAGCTTCTCCCAGAAGTCGTAGGGCATCCACTCGTCTTTCTCGTTGTACACGAGCTTGTGGTAGTACATCAGATTGTGTGGCAGTCGGCATTCGCGGTAGATTATAGGTATTATGTTGCGTTTGTTTGATTCTGAAAATTATGCAGAAATCATGCAATTTGTGAGTGCGTTACGCCAGCAGGAAAGTAGCTCTTAGAAGGAAACCAGTTGGATGAATAATTAGAGCAGTATTTGCTATAAATGTGCGAAAATAAATAAAATGTGCACCTTATACTTTTTGAGTAAAAGTTAAAACGGAAAAAACTAATTCTGCTGTGGAATATACTAACAAACTCCAGCAGGAAGATTTCTAAACGCATTCAGACTCTTTGTAAGCATGCTGTTTGTTTTAATTTTAATTAATAATTCAAATCAAATTTAACTGATACTTCTATAATTACGTGAGAGACTTACCAATGCTCACAGCTTGTGCATAGTTACTATAAAAGCTGTTTGCAGGACTGTCAATGAATGCTGGAGAGTAGACTAGTATGATCCGGTGGCATCGCTCTGAAATCAGCTGTGCTACTGGCGCATATTGGGTTCCATAGCCTAGTTCAATGTCATATTCAGTACATAACTGCGAAAAGAAAACAAAAATATTATAGATATTCAAATGTAAAAAAAAATATATCTTACAAACATTAATATATTTTTTTGTTAATTGCTATAGTATAAATATTTTACTTTAAATTTCAAAGCTTTCATTCGAGCCAGCAGCTCACGAACAAAATCCCAATCTTCTTTAGCAAACAGAACATATGCGTGGTAGTAGTTTGGATAGCCATCTCTCCTGTCATCATGTGTGATGATCATGTTGTCATCTCTGTTGCCATTCAAAGCTATCTGGTTACTATACATAGCTGGTCTTTGAGGTGCTGTAAACCGAAGACAAGAAAAATGTAATACTTATAGTTTTAATATTTTGTACAGTATAATAATACACAGACACAGTCTAAACAGTCTTTGCACAGCCTACAAACGGCTGAAATGACGCACTCACATATATACGCACCGCTATACACATACTCGCAACTGATTTACCAGTGAAAATCAGTGAGATTGAGGGGCCAGCAGTGTAGCGATAGCGAGCAGTGTGTGTGTGTGTGAGTGTCTTATGTCTTATCTGTTTATGTTTAGAGTGTGACATAGAATTAAAGAAATAATACAAACCTATTATTCTTCCTTGTTTCGCTAAGTCTATTAGGTCATCATATATATCATATCTATCCATTTGTGCCAAATACTCCAACAGAGTGCCAAGAGTGGCTGTCCCATCGTTTTTTTTTATCCAATAATCAAGTACTTTAACAGTTTTATCTGATGCTTCACTTATACCATGAGAAAGTTCATTTGGAATGCCTAATAAATATGCAAGGCCTCTCCAATCCCTGCAAAAAAATATTAGATTTTTTTTTTATAAACTCATAATGAATGAATTAATAGAAAGAACAATATTTTAGATTAATGTTAAAATGTGTCCTAATGTAAAAAATATTAAAAACATAAATATACAATCTTTCAAGTAACTTGTTAAAAATATATAAAGTCCGAGATAGAATTGACAAATTACTAAGCATTTCATACATCGGTACAGTCGGGGAACTTCCCGGTTGACCAGTAGAATTATTAGGTAGTGTTATTTAAAAAGGTTATAGAGACATATTGAAACCATTTATATCACAAAAAATAGAACATTATTAGGTATTTCTTTGAATCACAAATATTTCTTTACCCTTATTACTTTTCGAATAAACGTTTCCTAAAAAACCCTACTGGTCAACAGAGAAGTTCCCCGATTATACATATTTTTATCATAATTTATTTACATATATTTAATATATTGTCATAATTAACCTTTTGAGGTCCTTAACAAAAGTATATCGTTTTCAGACTACTAATTATGTATACTGAATCCTAAATACCTGTAAACAAACACATTGGCCGCCTAATGTAGAGCAATTGCATAACAAGATTGTTATTAGCTTCCTGGTTGTGTTACTTAGTTTAGTTATTCCAATGACTTCCATTCCTTTACTATTGAATTCCAAGTAACTATGGAATGGTTTGATAACATTTTGATGTACACAATCATTATTTTGTTTATCATTTGAACTAAATTAATTATTTAAAATATTTACCTTAGAATTTTAATAGGACCGTCTGTTGTAAAGATTCGTTTTGGGTCTAACTTCGAAATCACGGCCTTAAATTCATAGCTGTATGCTGACAATGGCAAAGTTACATCCACTCCATCGTCCATTGTAGGGAGTGTAATGGACGGATAACAATCACAGGTTTAAAATTAGTAGGCCTCAAGGTATAGGCGATTGTCGTATTTACATCGAAATTATCGGATCTACTTCATGGAAAATCCAGAAAAACATCAGTAAATAAAAAAAAATACAGAATTGCAAAATAAGCTTATCAAGTCACTGTCAAAAATGTCACTGACGTGACGTCTGACACCTAAAATTAAAATGTCACAGCCCTGCAAGTTTTTATTAGCATTTTTTACTAATTGCTCTGGCTTCCAGGTGTGAAGTGAAGTCGGTAGGTAGGCCCCCGTTACCACTGACGAAATATTTATAAGAAAACATGTTTCAAAATATAGTACGGTGTGGCCGCTGAGAGGATGACCAATGGCTCTCGATAGGAGCTGTTAACCGATTCATTGCGGATGACGCCATGCACCATTGATATTTTTTTCGTATGGCGTTTGACGCCAAATAGCGTCATAATTCCTTTGAAATTCTGTAAAATGACTACTTAAAGAGTTCTAATTAGCAGAACTTCCATTATTTGCCATGTAGGTTATGCCTGTATTAATCGTTTTAGGAAATGGTGCCAGTTTAAAGACGTAAAAGAAGTCAAATTTGTTCCCAAATTTGACTTCTTTTACGTACATCTTATGTTTTGGCGCGCACTGTTCATTGAAATAAAACAACTTTTACGGATATCAAACGCGCTATATTTCACGAACTAAGTTGTAATTGTCCGTATTTTTAGGTTATTAGGGGTTTTTTGATTTTCCCGACGTTTCGGCACCTTTTCACTGCTGAGCTTCGACATGTCGAGCAAGTACTGTGAAATAACAAGTTGCAAGTACCACGCAGACGTCACAGAAACCGCGCCAAACCAGTCACAGTAGAACGTCAACCTGCCATTTTACCATTTGTAAAAGGTGTCACAGACAAGATTGGAAGAATTCTAAAGCGCGCTTCTAATAATACTTACTTCCAGCCGCCCAAGAAGATCAACCAATTCCTACCACCAGTCAAGTGCAACATACCCTTTCAAGTTGCAAGTGTCTACAAACTGGATTGTGACCGTATTGCTTTGACCCGCGCACGCGACGTATATTCAATTACGTTCTACTACCTTTCTCAAGATATCTCTCTCTTTACTATCCCGGCCAGTGACTAAGTGTATTTAGCGTGGGTGAAATCCCCATCAGTGCGTGAGTGACATTCTTCAGATCAGTGCGCGTTTTCGTCAGCTCATCAATTCCGTATCTCAACCAGCTCATACTTATCTCATTCCACGATCAAAGAACCGTGTGACTTCCAGCACATTGACGAGTTCTCCGTCCCATCATATCACGTAAGTCACCAATCCTCATACTTTCCACTTATTCCTCATCTCATAGCCGCGTGTGACTGCACCGCCGTCACATTTTCTGGTCCTTTTCGAGCCGGTAATAAAAAAAATCTATAGGATCGAGCCGGTACTGGCCTCATATTCCAACCTCATTACCTATGAAAATACAGTCCATTATCTAATTCCATATAATTCTACACTTAATTCTCGTTATTTTCACATAAATTCCGATCTTCATACTGAGTAAAAAGTACCTACTACTCAAAAAAAATCGGCTCGTAATTGTCTGCCCATTTAGTACTAGAATAACAGTACAGAATAACACAAATTACTCAAATAAACTCAGCTCATATCCATATTCATCAAACCCGAACCGGACACCGGTGTCCAGAGAACAATAGAATATATCAATTTGTGTCTCATAATTGAACGGTATGAGACTGAGGGTCGTTTAGGAATAATTTCTACTATAGGACAATAAAACAATCACTTGGACACAATTCACGAGGTAAAACAAGAAGCGTGCGCGCTGGGTACATTGACGCGCCATTGATCGCGGGCGCAGGTCGCGGGCGTAGGCGGCAGACTAACTATGTACTCTAGCGAGCCGAGCAGCGCGGCGGGCGGATGCGGAAGCCGCGAAAATCAATAATTGCGAACTTACGTTCGGGAACGCACGGGTTGTTTCTTATAAGCCTATGTGTTCGGAAACGCACGGGTTGCTATATACTCCCCCTCTAGTCTAGGAATACGCCCTCGTACCTAGACTAGTATTCGAGTCATCTAGTTCTAGTCCCTATATCTAGCGGGTCTCCCGCGTTTTCTTTTAGGAATCAAGGGCTTAGGAGGGTTCACTTCCTCGCTTACGCCATGGTAGCGCGAGAGGTCCTGTGAATGGTAGCGGCCTATTCCCACGTCCGGCTGGTCCGTGCTTGTTATTTCAAATGTGGTCGGACTTACCTTCCTTGCGATTTGATACGGGCCATCACGGCGTGGAAAAAATTTGGCCGTTAAGTTTTCCGTGCCTTTGCTGAGCAGGTGGGATTTTATGAGAACTAAGTCACCAACCTGGAAATCCTCTGAAGGTCGACGGGAAGCATCGGCGTACTGCTTAGTCTTGTCTTGTTGAGCCTCTACTCGTTCTCGAACTGCAGACAATGACTTTAAAAATGACCTGAGGTAAGGGGTTATTTGGGGTACAAAATTATCTTTGTCCATAACTGGGCGATTATCATGAAGAACCTCTGTGGGAGATCGCAATTCCCTGCCAAAGGTAAGAAAAGAAGGTGACATACCTGTGGTGCGACACTTCGCACTATTTAGAGCGAAGCGTATAACCGGCAACTTCTCTGGCCACGAAGTGTGATCCTCTTCCACGAGGTGTGCCAACATCGCCTTAAGGTCTCTATTTTTACGCTCGGCAGGATTCGCCTCAGGGTGATACAAAGGTACAAAGTTTTGTTTGATACCTAGTACTGACATGCATTCGCGCATAACCGCGGACACGAACTGGACACCGTTGTCTGAAATGATCCTGCGAGGTAAACCAAAACGCATAAAATGTTCCTCAATGAGGGTACGAGCACAGGCGTCAGCTGTCGCATCTTTGAGAGCATAAAGTTCTGTCCACCTAGTTGCTGTGTCTACTATTAGTAGAATCCACCGCTCCCCCTGGTCTCCTTCCGGTAACGGGCCGAATAAATCAATTGCAAGTACCTCGTTACGTTGGTTCATGACCGGTGTTTGGAGTAAACCTTGGGGTTTGGTGTTTGCGGCTTTATAGCGCTGACAGTGGATGCAGGCTTTGATATAATCGGTGATTATTCTCCGCATCCCTGTGAAATAATATAACTGAGCTACTTTTTGGTACGTCCTATCGACACCTGGATGGCCGGCTGTAGGGGAGTCGTGTAGCTCCTTTAGAATTTCATTAACTTGGCCGGCTGGAATAACTAATTGAGGGGTTTCGCACTCAGAGTCCGGATTAAAACGGAACAGGACGCCTTGGTCCATGAGGTACCCCCTTTCTGACCATCGTTTGGCAGCGAGCTCGTTGGTGCTTTCGAGATCCTTAACAATCTTTTCCAGTTCAGGGTCAGCGAGTTGCTCCTGGCGCAGCTGAGCTGGCGACTTCGTAGGCAGATCGCAGATGACAGAGCAGACACCACAATCGTCACGGGACTCCCCGGCACAGGCGGGTCTACTCAGCGTATCTGCCACGACGTTCGCCTTGCCTGGTGTGTACTGGAATTGGATATTAAAAGATTGGAGTTTAAGTGCCCAACGGACTAACCTTCCTGCTGGCGATTTTAAAGAGAGCAGCCAACGCAGGGGCTGATGGTCACTGCCAATGATGACTGGCTGGCCGTCTAAGTACGGTCGAAAACGCTCTACTGCCCACACTACTGCAAGCGCCTCGCGCTCCGTAGTGGAGTAGTTGCGCTCTGCTGAGTTAAAAAGTCGACTAGCGTATTCAATCGGCCTTTCTTGATTGCCCTCACCTTGTAACAGTACCGCGCCTAAGGCGTAATTGCTCGCGTCAGTGCGTAATATGAAGGGCTGACTAAAATCAGCTTGCACAAGTATTGGAGCCGTGGTCAGGAGACGCTTCAGCTCATTAAATGCTTGGGTCTGTTCAGCACCCCAAGTCCATACTTGGCTCTTCCTTGTCAAGCGTGTAAGTGGTTCGGCAACTTTGGAGAAGTTGGGAATAAACTTCCTGAACCATGAACCCGTCTGCAAAAATGTTCTAAGGTGTTTTAAATTACCTGGCTCCTTCATGTCCAGTACAGCACTCACCTTCTCTGGGTCGGTGGAAACACCATGTTGGGTTATCACGTGGCCGAGGTATTTAACGCTTTCCCGAGCGAAAGCACACTTCTCCCTGTTAACATGGAGGTTGAACTCGGCGAGACGTTTGAAAACTGCCTCGAGGTCTTCCAGGTGCTTCTGGAAACCACCTTCACTTAACAGGAGCAGGTCATCCAAATAAGCCAGTAATATTACGTCTTGCAGAGCTGAGCAGGAACGGAGCCGATCTATGAGCCGTTGGAACGTCGCCGGCGCATTTTTCAGTCCGAACGGCATTCTCTTGAAACGGTAAGTACCTATAGGGCAAATAAAAGCAGTTTTGTCCCTGTCGGCTTCCTGGACCCTTAGTTGCCAGTACGAGGACCTGAGGTCCAGGGTACTCATAAAGCAGTCCCGTTTAGTGCTCTGCAGCAGCTCGTCAATGCGTGGCATCGGGTATGTGTCGGACTTGGTGACTGCATTCAAACGCCTGTAGTCGACGCAGAAGCGAATAGAACCATTGGACTTCGGCACCATTAGCGCCGGGGAACACCAAGCCGATTCACATTCCTCGATGATATCATCTTGAAGCATCTTATCTATCTCTACCTTCATTTGCTCCTTCTTCGAGGGGTTCAAACGATAAGGAGGCACTGCTATGGGTGGATGGTTACCTGTTTCGATGCGATGCTCCGCATACGGCGTAGGACCTCCCCCTGGTTTGAAAACATGCGCGTGCCTGGAGAGGACATCAGCCAGAGCCTTCCGCTCTGCTGGATTGAGTTGACGGCCTTCATCATCTTTCAGGACCTCTGTAGCAGCACAGGACACGGTACGCGAGGTAGGTTCAAAAGATAAATTATATTTCATATAATTATTATCACTAAAATACCAAAACCCTTTATGAAAATCAATAACAACCTTAGCGGCAGTAATAAAGTCTATACCTAACAATGTTTCATTATTGGTAGCGTCCGGAAAGATCAAAAACGGAATTGTGATATTCGCCTGTTCTAATCGCACCGTTAATGTGGTGGTAAGCACCTCCATGGTTCGGACTACGCCGTCAGCAAGTTTTACTTCGCGCGCGGAAGCTTGGAGGGGATGACCCAGACGTAGAAGAAGAGCATACAGCGTATGACCGGCGATACAATGTTTAGCGGCCGTGTCTATAAGTGCGGTACCTTTGTGGCCCATAATACTAATATTAAAGATCGGACGCGAATCGCGAATAGGCATGAGCGTAATCAAAGAATTCGAACCGCGCGCACACGCTACTTCTTCATTCGTTACTTGTTTATTTAAACAAACACAATTTAATACATGAAAATTACATTTTGATAAACATTGTTCATTACAAATTAATTTACGACATTTATTATCCGATGAAACCGACCGCGATTCGACACTGTAAAATTCACTTTTATCACCGTTTACGTTCTCGCGCACTTCCGGGTAAATATGAGTTTGGGACTCACCTCTGCGCTGGCTCTGCAACTTACGACATTGTTCATATGAGTGTCCGACTCGTTTGCAGTATGAACACACAGGGCGAGTCCTTCTCACCGCAGAGGCGGGAAAGGCGGCGGCGGGGTCATCGTCCGGCAGCGGCGGTCTTGGCGGCGGTTGCCGCGCCAGCTGCGGCGGTTGGCGCGCAAACGGCGGCTGCGGGGGTCTCGGCGGCGGCGGCGGCGGCGGCGCGGCGGTGCCGGTGCCGTGGCGGCGCGCGAACGCAGTTTTGGTCCCGGGCGGCGGCGTTGTCGCCGGCGTGAACATACACGGGGTCATCGTCCGCTGTACAGTAACACTATTCGTTGCACGGGTTACCGTTTCTTCGATATTTCGAGCGTGTCGTATTAAATCCTTGAAAGTCTCGCATTCCTCTCTTCTTAGCCTTTTCCTAACTTTCACGTTTAAAAGTCCGTAAATCATGTCAATCTTGGCTTTCTCCGTAAGGTCATCTTCGAGAATCTTTGAAAGTAAGGCGCGACTGCGCGCGACGAAAACGTCCGTGTTTTCTTCGTCGGTTTGCGGGTTGTTAAATAGTTCCACGTAAATACGATGGGGCGGGCGGCGATCGCCGAAGGCGCTGATAAGGTTATCTTTCGCCTCTGACCACGAGGTTATTGTGCATTTAATGCCCTGCCACCATATCGCGGCTTCTTCGTTGAGGAGAAAAGCGAGGCCGCGAAGAATGTTTGGGCCTGACACCTGCGCACACTCACTATAGGCCTCCACTGCATCGATAAATGCTTCGACGGCTTCGTTCGGCCGGCCGGAAAACGACGCTTTGCATCGTGCCAAGGTACCCGTTTCGTATTGGACAGGAGTTGAAGTATTGGCACGAGTCATCGATAACAGGATGTCCTTGAATGCTTCTGTTTGAGATTTTTGTAAGTTCGTAATCAGTGCCGCGACGTTTTCGCTTGAAAAAACATCGGCACGGGTGGCGGTGGCGTCGGGGTCGCGACTCGACGGTGAAGCTTGCACGTCGGAAGGGGACGCGAACCGGGAAGCCGGGGCGGTCGGTTGAGGATTATCATCTCGATCACCCATGCTCGCCGTTCTGCTCCGCATGATAATTGGCGGCATTTTGATTAGGAAGCTTTTCGATGGGTGGCGTGCGCCACAAAACGTTTTTGCACTTGTGAAAAAACAATGGCGTCCTTGGCGTTGTACGCGACGCAATTTGCACTTGATTTTCGTCCTATTTTACGTTGGGCGCCACCTGACTGAGGGTCGCTTAGGAATAATTTCTACTATAGGACAATAAAACAATCACTTGGACACAATTCACGAGGTAAAACAAGAAGCGTGCGCGCTGGGTACATTGACGCGCCATTGATCGCGGGCGCAGGTCGCGGGCGTAGGCGGCAGACTAACTATGTACTCTAGCGAGCCGAGCAGCGCGGCGGGCGGATGCGGAAGCCGCGAAAATCAATAATTGCGAACCTACGTTCGGGAACGCACGGGTTGTTTCTTATAAGCCTATGTGTTCGGAAACGCACGGGTTGCTATAACGGTTAAAATTATCACACCTAGTTTCTATATTTAGAGCAGGCACCGAAACAAGTACCTACTTACTCAGCTCGCATTTCTCGAACATTCCAGATCAATCCCCAACATAGGTACCCAAGTACTTCAAAAAAAAAATCTCGTTCGCTTGATTTATCTGCCCATTTCGTACTCATATTCAATTAATTCGCGAAGTGTATGGAATTCGAATTCGTTTACTTACTTACACGACTATTTTTCATTTTGTTTGTGTTTGATTGCATTGTTATTTTAAAGCCAGTCCGGCCGGCCTGTGTTGATATTGTATTGGATACCTACCTATAGTTGCTCGGCTCGCCGCCGCTTAGTGTCGAAGCTACTCAGCTCATTAATTTTTACTTTTTTTTTATTTTACGGTTTTAACATCTCACACATAGTAATAGGAGCATTTCAGCACATTTCTGAATATACAGGGTGGTGAATTTAATTTTTTCTCATCCAACTTTTTTTATACATTTCGGGTTTAATATCTTATAGATAGTGTGAGATATAGGATCGTTTCGGCTCATTAGTGGTTATACAGGGTGTCATAAAATATTTGTTAAGTTTTCTGTTTTATTTTTGCTTATCATTAAGTACTCAATTAAGTTGGGTTTTTAGTTAAGTTTCGGCCCACATATATTTAAATCGTTTGCTGCCATTGAGCTGCCGACCGCTCAGTTACATCCGCTCACGATATACATTTTTCTTTATTTTTATTTTCTAAAAAACAAGACCATGCCGACCAAATCTCATGCTGCCATCTTCCGGGAGGCAGTTAAAGCGATTGCCTTGCTGAAGGAAATTGCCACGGCAGTGATTGGCAACGACACAAGGCGATACAAGAATGTGGACTTCACTGCTCGCTACCCGAAATTGGAGGAGCATAGGTCCAGACTTGAAAATATATACCACGAGATATTGGACGATGACGATCTCTCAGATGAGACGGAGGCTATATACGTACACTAAGAACTTTGAAAGTGCGCTCGTGGATTATGATGAGGTCTTAGTCGCATTCAAGCAATGGAGAAGATAACAGGGTTACAATAGTACACTTTTACTGCCGCACAATTTATAAACGCAGTAAGTACCACTTACTGCGTTTATGAGTTGACTATGTATTCGAGATCGCAAAATTGAGCTTAATATAAATCAAAGACCCGTTTTTTTTTTCTCCTTATAGAAGCCAAGATAGCAAAAAGCATAAACGCAGTAAAGTGTAAATTTTAATGTGTTGTTCATAATTTAAGAGCAGTAAGACTCCTTACGGATTTAATAATATGTAAATATTATATGTTGATAAAGGTACAACATAGCATAAATGCATTAAATGTCAATTAAAGCATTATTGTTGTGTCTTAATAATAGGCAATAAAATTGTACACATAGTACAAATGCAGTAAGTTTACTTAATAAATTTTTGTTATGTTTTGCTAATAACAGCCGAAGAATTTCACTTAATAAAAACGCAGTAATTACAATTATACTGCGTAAATAGTAAGGCTACTCAATAATCCTTTATGAATGTAACAAATTATAAACGCAGTAAATGTAAATTACGGCGTTAATGTTAAGTCCCGCAGAACCTTTACTCCATTTTTTTACGATTTTACCTATCTTAAGATTATTTACTGTGTTAATACTAGGGTAAAATTTGAACACAAATGAAGCGTTTTCAAAACTTATGAGGCTGTCAAGTATTTTACTGCATTTATAACTACTCGAGTAAAGGGGTGTGAGAGGGGCGGGCGGCAGCTAGCCGCGCCGCGCGCTTCAGTCAAGTCCACAGAACAGAAAAAACAGTAGAAGTCGCAAGTGGGCGGTACCCGCGTAGCCCCATATGAGCAAAGGTTTGCCTATGTTCAAGTACATCGTCGTTTTGCTTACTCAGTCGCGATCGTAACCTCCACGCGGAATAATATAGAGAAAAATTAGAAAAATGCCATACTGTGCAGTTTTGATGTGAAAAAATTATAGCCGAGAGACTAAATTAGTCTAAAGGAGGCATAACATATCATCGGTAAGTCATATTTTCTGTTATTTTCACAAAAAAGTTAAATTGTAATATTTTTAATAATAAACAATCTGAATCCAATCTTCCGTCTATGTTCTTAAGGTGTATATTTCAATGTACAGTTTACCGTTTCTAGAAATTTCTAAGCATAATCCGAAGTACCTACTGAAAGCATGCTTTGCGCCGTACTTGGTCGCCACTCAATTAGTGATGCGCCTTATCGCTGATACATAACCGGGGTCGGTCGGTTCCAAGTTTTTTTCGGTACCGGTACTGAAGGGTGATGGACCCGGGAAAACCGATACTCGGTACTGAGAACATAATCTATTTTTGTTATATTAAGCTATTTAAAATGAGTGGTTATATGAAAACTTTAGGAAAACAAGTATTATCAAGAAATAAGTAGGAATCACAAAGTTAGATTTTACACGTTACAAAGTTCAAAGTCGCATCATTTTGTAATAGATAGGTCAGCGTTAGACCTTTACCTCGCCTGATGGTAAGAATAAAATAGAATAATATTTGTTATTAGCACCACATGCTATGTGATGCCATTACTGATCTCAGTTCAGTATAATATGACGCAAACAGCGGTTACTGCACTGATACCATGTAGGTAAGCGATTATGCGATCTACGATGATCGCACTAGCCTGGATATACCAAAACACAGACTGCGATAAATAAGTTTCACTCAAGCTAACAAATGCGGAGCGCGTGTCTTTGAGATATCCATAACTTTTTGAGAGTAGGTGATGGGGATGAGATTAACCATTTCAGCTGCACACTGACCGAACTGTGAACCGTCCTCTTGAACTGAAGCGTGTAAAGGTTGTATTGGGAAACCACCTCAAAAGTGAGAAAAGTACTCCATGCTTAATCGAGCTTGCGTTTGAGCAAACTGTTCCAGCGTGAAGTACTTTCTCACCTTTGCCAGTAATGCAACGCTTTTTTAGTCTTACAAGCTAAATTTCTGTATTAGAAGAAAATAACATGAATTAGCAGATCGTTAATTTGAGTATGTAGCAGAAACTGTCAACAACGAGTATTGAACCTGAATAGCAATGAGAACTCAAATTGACTAACTTCAAGAAGTTCGATATCCAGACACACAAACCAGTCGGGAAGTTGATATGATGAAAGTTTGCCAATAAGGCGTTATTTTCAAACCATGTAAAAAGCCTTCGAGACATGAAAGACGGCTTACCCCTTACCATACCTCTCGATTATTTCACCCATTTTGAAGATAGTTTTCTTTTAGAGCCGGGGTAAAACCTAGCCTACGACAAGGTATTCAGAACACTTTCCATTATCTTACAAATAATAGGCGTGACTGTAAATTGGCAGGGTCGCCACCACTGCCATTTTAAACTATTGGAGAATTTCGACGGTGGTTAGCAAGTCTCGGTAGCTCAGTGGTTAGAGCATTGGACCGGATTTCCAAAAGTCGTGGGTAGAGTCCCATCTGCGAATTCACTTTGTGGCCGAGTTGTTTTTTTCCAATATTTTTCTATATGAAATTTATCATAAGTATAAAAATAGCATTGAAAAATGCAACAATTCAAAAATCATAAATTTAACACATTAATTTGAATGGTTTTTTACTATTATTGAGCACCGAGAGTATATACCAATTCTCCGATACAATGATACCGGTACCAGTTAATTCCCGGGGATTCTCGTTGTATGTACACACAGGTGCATCACTAATTGATTAGCGATTTGCTATTCAATTAGTGATGCGCCTGATTATCGTATAGACTACAGATATCGATAAGTATAGATGCAGATAATTTGCGACTGATTTCTAATAGGTATTAGCTTTCCATTTTGCAAATTGTGAATTAACATTGATATAAATAATACAAAAACAACGTTTAATTTTAATATGGACATGGATTTCAAATTCTTTGATTTATGAAAGGGTTTTTAAATGTTTACCAAGTGTATCTTCTAACTTTTAGCTACTATTACGCCCATGGCGACTACAGTCCCCGAACTGTTAAAATCTTGAAATGCCCATGGGGAGTAGTATAGTCCTCAAAGCGATTTCAGTACGGCGGCCGGCATTCAGATAAATGCTAATAGCAAAGCACAGAGAGCTCGTAGTTCCATCAAAAAAATGTTGCTATCGGTGTTTCTGATTGGTGGTTCTGAGTGAAACGATTTTTCAAAAGTTTTTTTTTGTGTTAAGTATAACTGTTGATTCTTTATTATTTCTAAGAAATTCAGATTGACTAAGTGCCTATGCAACATTGACAGGGTAATATGTGCCTAAACGTGATTAAAGTCAATTGAAATGTATGTGATTTTTTTAATAAATGTTCTCTAAAAGTATATTCGTACTAATTTTATTTCTTTTTCTCTATTCTCTATTTGGCAAAGTCCCAAATTTAAATGTTATTAACTCACAATAAATGCAGTATGACACCCATTTACTTCATAACTTAAATTTAGATTCGGAAATTTCTTATACGTCTCCTAGTTATAAATGCAGTATAACAAATGGATACAGTGCATACATTATGGTGTAATATTAAAAACTCGTCTTCATCTCTTAACATATTTGCAGTAAGTAGCAGAATCTAGTAATAAATGCAGTAAGTAACACTTATACGGCGTTTATGCATCATTTGAATCACGCGAAAACTTAATTATATCATAATATGAACAGTTTTTTTTTATTTTAAATACTAAATATTAAGTTTTGAACAAAAAAATGTATACAAAGGTATTGGCCGTGTTTTGCTCTTTTAGTACATACATCATTTTTGAAAATCAGATGAATAGGTAACGAGAGACGCCTTAAAACTTTTTTTAAACTTTACCCGCCTTTTTCTCATAACAGCGCTGATGTTCCTTACTGCATTTATAAATTGTGCGGCAGTTTAAATGGCAGGCGACCCCGCCTCATACGTCCGTAGTACATTTCGCGGGTAAATTGTATGCTCTCGTGCGCTCTGGTGTTATTTATTGATTTTAAATAATGCTGATTGATTAAGTGTATTGTGTAAATTATTGTTTTAGAGCTAAAATGGAAGAAGGATTTGAAAAAGGCCAATCCGACAACCTTCCCATAGCCCACGATATGATGGTGGCAGAATATTTTATAAAAACATTTTCAGAAAATGTTTTTATAAAAAATAAAAGAGTTTTTGCTCGAAATATCGTAAAAACATAAAATATATTTACACATTCCTTTACAAATAATCTAACATCAAACCCTAAGATCATTTAACATTTTACTGCAAAACATGCGCAAACTTTCGAACTCTACGTCAATCTTGAAGAACGATTTAGGTCATTGACCTATCTACTTGTGTAACCCAAGTTTGGGTGTTTATTTACATTGAATACTGTAGTTTTAAACTTATAATCAATGTTTCTTCTTGAAATTATAATGATCATTAACCTTGGAAACGAAAGGTTCAATACATCGTTAGTTTCAATACACTGCGATCGAGTGCCTCCATACCTACTAAAAAGCATGTACCTAGTTACTAGCAATAACCAAGTACCTACCTACTACTTAGTGTTTCACATGACAAGGTATAGGTATAAATAGTATTTTAATACTTACATCGAAATGATCCTCACAACAAGATGCTGTCGTGTTTGGTCCTAATGGATGCGCTCTTCTCATCGCATTTGTCAATTTTTTTCTGATTTTCGGATCCCTAGGAACGTGAAAAAACAACTTATCAGGTGTTTTCGTGGCCGTATTTTTACACTGAGGCACACTACAATATTTAATAGATGAACTCATGTTGTTTTTATTGTATCTTAATCAAAATAAACAAAGTAGTTCCGCGCGCGTCGGGCACATTCGGGTAAATGCTTCGATTCACCGAGTTGCTCGCGCGGAGATGGACGACGTGACGTCATGAACTATATCGCGCTCGGTCCGCGGCTTAGACCGAAAATGTTAACTTTGTACTTTTATATCTCGGTCAGTTTTAAAGATAGAAAAACAATAAGAACAGAGTTATTATTGTATTTTTTTGTAGATTTTTTTGGCATATAAAACAAAAATGGTTATCTTCTCCATTGAGTGTGACTCCAGCTCCTCCAGAGACTTCATCCACGTCTCCTAACGTCCTGCCCAAAATAGCGCTGCCCAAATTTAGCTCAAAGATTGAAGACTGGCCTTCGTTCATCGCCATTTTCAGGAGCCTCACCGATGAAATGTCTAACATTTCGGATGCCGTGAAGCTCCACTACCTGCTCTCGTGCCTATCAGGTGAGGCGCGCAGTATGGTTTCCCACCTTCAGCTCACCGGCGACAACTACACCGTAGCCATGGTCATCCTAACCAGGCGCTACGAGAATCGCCGCGTCTTCATCGACCGCTTCGTGGACATCAAATCAAATCAAATCAATATCATTTATTCAGTCTAGGCTGTTACAAGCACTTATGAACGTCAAAGAAGCTACGCCATCGGTTCACAAACCCTACGGCGGGAGACCTTGTAACGAGAAGAACCGGCAAGAAACTCGTCAAGGGCTATTTTTTTCTCCCTGTTTTATTTCATACAGAGTCGTCAAATTAAAAAGTGAGCTTAACATATCAGTAAGGTCAATTTCCATCACACCACATCATCATGGGGCTACCACAAATTCATGCCCGCTCTAATATCCGCCCATTGTTTTTAACCAGAAAATGTTTTTATACTTCAAAAAAGAGCTGTGCGCGCCATTTACAACCTTCGACGGAGAGATTCTCTTAAAGAGATTAATATACTAACTTTGGCGTGACAATACGTCTATGATAATATAGACTTATATGTAAGGAAACATCATGATTTATTTATTAAACATAGCGAAGTTCATAATTATAATACTAGAAATAAGAATAAGCTTGCCGTTCCAAGATTTCGACTTGGAAAATGTAGACGCTCGTTTTTGGGGAAAGGCATAGCTTTTTAAATAAAGTTCCACAACAAGTGATTGCGCTGCCTTTGCATAGATTTAAAATATAATTGTTAAAAATACACTCTTAAGCAAAGGGTATTACAAGGCAGATGATTATTTAAAATACCAAAATGCATGATGATACTAACATAAAACATAACTATTGTAAATTGTGTAAGAGGAAAATATTCTAATATCTGAGTATGAGAAAATTTTCCTCATTTATTAAATATATTTCAAGATTGTAGATTTGTGTTTGACAACAAAATGTTCCATTGTAAATGTTGTTGTTTCTGTTAAAGCTGATAAGTTTCTTGCGGCCGTTCTTCTTATCTGTTAGAATATTTCCTGAATGGCTGGTAGAAAAAAAAAAATTTGGACTATTCGAAAGTACTTATCTATAAGTCTATTTGAATAATAATCTATGACTTTTGACTATTAATTAAACTAACAATTATTCACATTCACCTCCTAATAGTCTATTATTTGTTATATAAACGTATTATATATATATCTTTTACTTTTTTAAATAAAGCTCCGTGAAAAAACTCTACTGGTCAACCGAGAAGTTCCCCGACTGTACCATTTCGGTAGCTAACTGTCAGTGAACTTAATAAAGGCCGACGCATAAAAAGTTCAAAATTATAGATGCAGTCCCTCGTTGACGCAAAATGTATAAATTTTTCGAAAAATAAGTATCCACAAACTTCAGACTTTAGGAATGAAAAACATAATTTTGTTTTGTAAACACTTCTTATATACTCAAAACAATAACAATAGACATTATTTCAACACGCACCTAATAATTTCACTTATTTTACTTAAACGGCAATTAAAACACCACAAAACGCCTACAAGAACATTTTCGGCCTATACATCATAGGCGCTTCGCCGTAGCTGGATTTGTCTCTTCCAAGAATAGTTTTTATGATTATGTTTCTAGGGGAAAATGGATTTTTCTTATAAAATAACTTATTCATCATAGCTTTTCTCATTTTTATATCCCCATCTGCCAGCTTCTTCTGTGTTTTGAATGAGAAATTGTTTGCTTTATCAATTTCGTTAACTTTAGTTTGTAGCACTTTCCAGTTAATGTTCGCTAGTTTGCTAGTAGGGAACAACTTTGGCTGCGCTTTCTCGGCCGTTTGGGTAAAGTTATTTTTTGCGACGTTCTCTCCCATTGTTTGTACTGCTGTAGGCGCTTGCACTTTTCTGCCTAACTTCCAGAAAAAAGGTAATTTCCTCTCACTCTGGGTACCTGTGGTCTTCACTTCTATTTCTTTCAAGCACAATGGTGCTTGAGGCTGGCTGTGGTAATGACTGTGATCGTAGGGGTTGGGGTAAGGTGGAGCGGATGGGTGCGGTCGCGGCGACCGGTGTGGGGAAGCTGCGTGGCATTGGTGGGATCTATGATTATCTGTACTTTCATACATCGAAGAACTCCTCGGAGTTGTATGCCCAGGGCACACATGGTGGCAATGTGGTGGAGTGCCGTAACCATGCCGATAATCCGTAGATGACGAATGATAATGATTGTAGTGTGTTGGCATTGGAGGGCGGTGATAGTACTCTTGGCCATGCATTGCATAATCTGTAATCTCCTGACGAAACGGTGGCTTCGGTTCTATATTGACTTCTACGGTACTTTCGGTTTCACTTTCTTCTTCAATTACATCCTTTTTCTTTTTGAATAGACCAAATGATCGCAAAACTTTAGCAATTTTGTTTTGTTTTAATATCTAGAAAAAAAATTAACAGTTAATAACCACAAAAATGAAAGCTTCATTTATTTATTCGATACTTTAAACTGATATCCTACCTACTTATTAGTAAGTGTACCTACGGTGAAAAGAAAATCTTCGTAGTACCTACTTAATTTAAAGTATACTTAATTTAAGAAAGACTACCTAATTACCTTTTTGTCATCTGTAACCCGACTGCTGGTTTCCGTCTCTGAGCTAGAAGCTGTGACTTCAAGACTGAGTCTTTCTAGCATAGTATCTGAATAGGTTGGATTAGTCCTAGAGTAAAAGGTTTCCGATGTCTCTCTAGAACCAATTGCTTCACAGCTTCTCGAGTGACATTTTACTTTATGCGTAGCAATTTCAGCATCATGCTTAGAATGTCTTAGGCTATCACCTGCGCTTCTAGAGGTTAAATTATTTTGACCCCTATCGTCTTTAGGTGAACTAACTTCTTTCGTTTCTTTATGTAAATCATTATTTGGGTTTTGTGCGACCACTTTATAAATCTCTTTTATCAGTTGTTCAGTTTCAGTGCAAGTTTTGGCAGCGTTTGACTCATTTGCAAGCTGTTGATCAGCTCCATCTTTTGGGCGATTTACGCAATTACAAGTACAACTAGGCGTGGGTAATAGCAAACCACTTTGCATGCCGTTCATGGGACAAACTGGGAATATCGGATAACAACATGGATTGGCAAATGGAGATATAAAAGGTGAATGAATATTACTTTGTGGAATGCCAAAGCTATTAACGCAAAGTCCGCTTTCAGGGATTATGGAAGTGTTTAGTTTGGTGCTGCTGGGACGAAACTCGTTCAAACATTTTTCACCAGCTTTGGCAGTCATTATATCAGAATTGCCACATTGAGATCCAGAAGTAGTTTCTTTTTTTATTTCTTGTAAAAAAGTTTGTAATATATCTTTGATTTCACTTAGTGCCTTGTCCGTTTTGTCTCCAGATGTATCAGAGTCTTGCGTTTTATTTAATGGGTTATCATTCGTAGCATTAGTATGCTCATTTTGGTACTGAGGTGATGCTAAACTATTTAAAATACCAGATTCATATTGCACATGCTTTTCATTTCTATTTTTCTTGTTTATTTCCGATTTATATTTAGCTTTATAATATTCCATCATATCTAAAGAATCAGCATTCTCAATGTCATCCAGATATTTTCTGTGTCTATATGGGGAATAACTTCTATGCTTTATTTCTTTTCGTTGCATCCTGTAATCTTCGAATTCCGTGTCAATATTAGACGCTTTCAGATTAAGCCTAGGTCTTTGCGTTCTAGGCGATGGCGGGACTTCTTTATAGTAATTGTATGGAAGAACAGGGTCTCTAAGAAATTTTCGTCTTGATTTAGGACTTGATTTTTCCTTCACCGGTATAAGATCGTACTGCTCAGAGTCATTATAAAAATCGTTATACTTTTGGCAAGCATCTTTTCGATGAAATCTGTGTCGCATATGTTTTTTCGAACTATAAAGTCTAGCATCACAAATACTGTGTTTTTCGTTGAGTTGATGTTCATATCGGCATTTCCCTTTCTTTCGTTCGTCAAAACAACAAGAACATAAGTCAGAACCTTCAACAATGTTGTCACGGATTGTAAACTCGTGGTCGCGACAAACTGGAGCCGAAATCTGGCTCATACCAGATGTTCTCTTACCGAACATTTTCACGGGTTTATACTGCCGATTAATTAATTCTGCAATGAAATCTTCATCTAAATCATGTGGAGTTTTTGTTTTATGTTTATATTTTGATTCACGATTAACATAATTTTCTGGACTGTTTCTCCTTATTTGGTCTTTACGTTTTTTAACTCTGGTTTTATTTGTAGGTATAGGTTCAGCGTATTCACGATGTTTATGTTTTTTCTCAGGAAATGGTACAGCAGTACTACAAGCGTGACTAATACGTGGCTCGATAAGAGAGTGGTAGCTGCTAGTTTCTACATTGGATACAAAGTTTTCATAAACAGATTGAGTTTTATGTTTTCGTAGATTAGGCTGGCTTTTGTCGACAGCCTTTAGCCTTGCATCCAATTTATTTTTTCTTTTCTTTGCCTTGATTTCTTGAGTAGACATTTCATTAGATTCAACAGTGTGTTTGCTGCTGGGATCATCATACAACACCTTTCCGCTACTGCCACTTGCGTCAGACTTTGTGTATTGGTTTTCTGGTGTTTTATACAATAGTTTCGTTTCAATAGTGCTGGATTTTTTAAGAGATGAAATTTCAGATTGATCTTTCAAGGAAGCTGTTTCTGTTCCATCTTCACTATCCACAAGGATTGGACAGTCTTTTCTAGAACTGGTATCTGAACTAACTAAGTCCTGGCAGTTTTTATTGACTTCGTTAAGCTGATGCTCTAGGCCGTTTATTTTGTGTTTTAAATCTGTGACGTTGATCGCTATACTAGAATTTATTTTAATGTCTGGTTGCGATGAGCTACCTGTAACAAGAGCACAAAAGTAAAAATATAAATTCAGTATTATTTAAAAATCTTGATCTTGATTTAATACTATCAAAGGATCACCAATATTAGAAGAGTACTATAATATTATTATAAGGACTAACCTAGGGCTCTTCGCAGAAAATCTTTTATAGCCCGATAACGACGCTTGGTCCTGGGCGAAATCCGGCGGCGCGGGGTGCGGAGGGTCATCACCAATCCTCAGCCCAGCGACGCCTGTCAAAACCAACAGTTATATAGTCCCCCTATATATATGTATATCCCCTGTTATGTACTTAGATTTTAAAAATGAATTATTACGTTTTTTAATGCTTTCGCCGTTGTCAGGACTCATGGTGCAATAGTTCGCATATTACACTTAAAACTCCAGCTGGTGCAGCTGGGCTAGGAACACGACTAGCGCTTTCACAACTATAATAGGTACTTCTAGAAGACCACTCGGTGTACTCGGCCCAAGGTTTCACATTTGAGACTACCTTCCGTGCATCGAGTACCGACGACGGTACCGAGGTGGTTAGTAGTCTCGAAATAATTTTAGTTAACAGTGGTTTTTATAGTGTGCGTGCACCGTACAGGTGCAATATAAAAGAGCTTTATTTTAAATCTACTATGACAACCTTAGCAGCAGTAATGCATGCAAAAGTTTGAATACGAACCTTACCTTTAAACTGTTTCTTTATTTTATCCGTAATGAAGTTTGCCTCCATCGTCCGAAAACATTTTAATATTTTTTTATTCTAGTTACCGAGAGAGTTGCGCTTAAAGTTAATTTTATTTTAAATACTGTTTAAAACACAAAACATTTGACTTTTGAATTTCATTTAATCTTTGTCAAACTTTGTTTTTATTTGATGTTTTCGTAAGTAACCAGTTTGATTATAACTACGACGTTTTTATAGAGCAAAAAGTTTGTAGCTAAGCAGTTATATAGACTGTGGTTATATGTTATATTATGTAATATGCGGGTGCGAACGAACATAGTTTTCGGTAAAAACCAGCTGCAGAGCAAAGCGTTTGATTGTATATGTATTATTTTGATTTCAGGAAATATTCACAACTTTGATTGAATAGGAAATAATCGAGGAATATAACATTTTTAATTGTGATAATTATTATATAAAAAAGCGTAATCATAGCGAAATCCTCTCAGTCTCCCTCCCTGATCAAACACGAAATATCTAAAACTACTGCATGATGTAATTTTGAGAGTAGCTATTTTGTGTGATAGGACCATAGATTTCGCTCATGGATAGGACAACAGGAACAGGGGGGCTATCGCGTAAAAAATCTGGGTATGGATATGGGCTTCATTTGACAGTTGAAGCCTTTAAAATTACCATATATGGTAATTTAACTGTCAAATGAAGCCCATGTCCATATCCATATTTATTACGCGATAGCCCTGCAGGGCCGTTTTAATTCGTCAATTGCTAACAGGACACCGGTATGTCCAAAGAACAATGGAATTCCTGTTGTGTCTCATAAATAACCCGGGGCCTGAGAAGTTAATTGCATGGAAGTAATGGTACCGACGGAAGATCAGCGCTGGCCAAAAGCCATGCATTATGCTGAGTCGGGACCGTTTTGGGACAAACGGTTTTTCGTCTTTTATGTGTCTTTGTTTTTAGTCGATTGTACTGTCTTGTGTTTGTCCCAAATAAACTTACTTTTCTTTCTTCTTTCTTTCTAATATATACTACGCATGCACGTAATACGGTAGATGAAAATCCAATCCAGTCCACATTATTAGGGGCAGTGCTCATATTTATCTAATTTATAGTTTCTACTATAAGTTTTTATAAATTATGTTGTTGTTTAAAGTTTATTTTGTTCGATATTGTTAATGGTATAATTTTTTTGTTTTTGTGAAATGGCAACAATGTGCTTCATCTGTCAATAATGTGACATTTCTTCTCATAATGATTTTTTTTTTTCAAAAAGCGCGGGTTTGCAGTTTTTCTGTGTTACATTTTTTCAAGTTTTTCATTAGTTTTTAACTGACTTTTGTGTCTGAAATAATCATAAGGTAAGTAATGGTTCATTAATAAAGATTTTTGCTGTTTTGTCTACGAATTCACATTTTATTAATATCTCGAAGCGATAAATTTAATTTTCGCCTTCTTTTAGAATGGGCAAGGCTTCAGACACTTCTCCAAGAAAATGTAGAGATTACATACACATAGAAAATGTAGAGATACAGATATATAATATATATAATACGTTGTTACGGCATTCAACACATTCCCAAAGAGACATAGCAGCTATTGCTGGGGTTTCAAAGTCGGTTGATAATAGAATTAAAATCAAAATTCACAACAAAAAACCTCTCAAAGCAAATAGTGGTGGCAAATGTGGCAGGAAAAGGATCACCACTCTTCGAACCGATAGAAAAATCAGGGATATCTGCCGCAAAAAATCGTAAAAAGAGCGTTGCTCGTTTGACTACGATGGTGAACAACGATGGTATTCATATTTCGAAAAGGACAATGCGGAGGCGGTTGGTCGAACAGAATTTGATAGGTCGGCGGCCTACCAAAAAACCACGTCTAACTGATGCTATGAAAAAGATACGACTACAATGGGCTAGACAACATCAAAACATGACTGTTGCAGATTGGAGTCGAGTAAATATGTAAAACTTTTTTGAGTCGGGTATTTAACGATTTTCTACTATAAATTCTATTGTTTTTCAGTTGTGCTTTTCCGATGAGACAACATTTCAAGTTTTGATTGACAAAAGTTCTTTCGTGAGTCGACGCCCTGGGGTAAAATTCAACATAGATTGCCTTGTGGAGAGGGTTAAACTCCCGGTTATTGTCATGGTGTGGTCTGTCATCTGCCAAAGGCATGGGGTGCCTATATATTGTTGAAGGGACTATGAACAAAGACCAGTACAAGCAAATCATAGAAACTTACCTACTGCCGCAGGTCTTTGAATGGTTCCCTGACGATAACTACACCTATATGCATGACTCTGAACCGTGCCACAAAGCCAGAAGTGTGACTGCATTCTTGGATGATAGAAATGTCTCTGTTTTGCCTTGGCCTGGGAATTCGCCAGATATGAACCCATTGAGAACATGTGGGAACTCACCAAACGGGCAGTTAATAGAAACTCTCATCCAAGAATGGAATAACAACCCCACGCTGCAGGAAAATGCAAAATCGTGCATTAAGAGCATGCCGCGGCGCATAAAAGCACTTATTGCAGCAAAAGGCGGCATTATAAAATATTAAAACTTACTTTATTATTTATGTCTATCAATCTTGGACGTGGTTAATTCTTTCCAA
This sequence comes from Chrysoteuchia culmella, assembly GCA_910589605.1. Classification (NCBI taxonomy): domain Eukaryota; kingdom Metazoa; phylum Arthropoda; class Insecta; order Lepidoptera; family Crambidae; genus Chrysoteuchia; species Chrysoteuchia culmella. The sequence continues at coordinate 1,759,388 of OU342646.1, forward strand.
GCTATCAATATAATATAATACTCATACGAAAAAACTAAAACTATTTGTATATTAAACAATAGAATACAAAAACAATTAAAAAATACATAAGAGACCTTCAAACAATAATTTAATCATTTGTTACAGAAATTCAATTAAACCAGAAATATAAATAATCTCAGTACTGTCCCTAATAATTTGGCCACCTATGGTAAGTACTACGTACCTAGTACCTACATATTACTTCCATGGTACCAACTACGTTACTTCAATCTTTGTCGGGATTGGATATTGGATTTGGAATTTCGGATACACTGCTGTCATAGCCAACCAGCGAATAGTGTTTTATTATGCCAAAACTTTCAAACATGGAACCCTTGTCTCTGACATGCAGACGTCACAGTTAAGAAGAAATATAATTATTTACGTGTTGTCATCTAAATTGTTTGGAAACGTTTTTCGACGAAATTTTACAAAAAATATCGCACATATACATAAATTGAGTATGATATCTAAATTCTTGCGGCCTACAGCCGTGATCAGGTGGAATGTGCCTGCTCGGCGCCTGCAGTGCGTGAGGCAGTACTCCAGTATGATACCTCCTAACCAATATGACACACCGTTCCCGAAGAAACTGCAGATCGGATACGTGGTGAAGGAGTATTGGGAGACGATACCTTTATTCGTAACGACGCTTGTTGCTATGGGGATTCTATTTGGTGCTATAGCTTGGGCGTGCATGCATAAGGTACCTATCATAGATTTATTGGTCACCGGGTTGCTACAATACCGCCCTCATTCATTTACTCTTGACCGTTTTACTCTGCCATAAACGGCACAGTCTACTGTGACAACGGCATACGGCATATCTACAATCATCTCTAGCAACCTACTCAGTTGGTTGAAGAAAAACGTCAAAATTTGTGGACACTTTTTTTTGATCCGTTGTTTGTATCAAGTTGTAGCAACGAGGAGACCAATGATAAATATATGGCACCTTGTATATACAGAATTAGATCTATTTACAGAAGTGCGTTTATAATAATAATAATTTTCATACAATCTGCATCAATAATCCAGTTTAAGGTAAGTTTAGCAAGAACTTGACTGTGTTATGGATGTCGTAGGACAGGGCACATCACGTTACGATACGCCAGCATTTCTAGATTTGCCTGTCTTATATCCGCCGTATCATTCAAAAGATAATCTACCTTTTTCTACGAAACTATATCTTGATGAAGAATATATTTAGAATTCGTTAGCGGCCGCCAGTACCTATATTTTTCACTTTGGATCTGGCTTATCTTCATTTCGGTGTTTCAGGTGGATTTAGTATTTACGACGCACAGCCGTGAAAACATCTCTAGGACGATGGACCTGCGGAACCCCTCCATTCACAAAGTATGTGTATGGTTCATTTTTAACTGGCTCCGCGTAGTTGCCTTTTGTCTACATCTACCTACAGTATATCATACAATGGATCGGATATCTTACGATCTCGAACGAATTTACTTTTCTTAGGACCCATCGGTAACTTCTAATACGCGTTTGGGAAACTGTCCGGGGCAACGGCCGAAACATCATCAGCCTGTCGACGTCCACTGCTGGACAAAGGCCTCTCCTAGCTCACGCCTATTGTCGCGTTCATTAGCCTTTAGCATTAGCATTTAGCCTACTACAACCACTCTGGCCAGACGGGTTGGTAGAGGGTTTCTTTCAAGTTTTCCTTCTCTCGCACAAGTTTTCAATGCGTCGAGCCTCTTAATCGACTCTTACGACATCCCAGGCATGTAAGGGAGTAGTGACACTTGTATTCTTAGGCCGTCATCACACGGCACAGACCGAAACACATGGGTTCAATTCCCCGTTAGAGAGTTTCATTTATCTTTATTGTTGTGGATTTACAAAGTTTAATATTTAAATCAATAATAATGTTATAATTTTACTTTATTGGACACAAGGACACACTATTCATAAAGGACGAAGAAAGCAACAAAACAGAAAGTAGCGGTAAAATACTGCAACTTTACCCAATAGTATGCTTAGTGTGAGCTGTCTCACCTTACTCGCTAACGCCGAAGTTTGCAAATAGAGTTTAATTCTCAACCTAATACTCATTGCATTAAGGCTATCTGTCAAAATGTTATTCTCACGCGATGGTAACGTTTGGATATTTGCATACTCACACTAGACTCCACAGAACATATTTTCTTTGGTCTGTGCAAGGCTACAACTTTGCCTACCCTTCTGCCGCCACACTACCCTCGAGAAGCGATAAGTGAGACTAGGGCGGTTACAACTCGGGTTCGTCGATCGACGAAAAATTCCAAATTATGCGAAAATAATGACACTTTTTAATTGCAGTTTGTGATTATCACGTTTAACATTTTGTATATTTTATAGTTTTCGGAACAAATAGACTCGAGTACCTTTAATTTGATACCTTACTCGGCCGCGTACTACGCGCCAAAGTCCCTATCGAGTCGTCACAAATTTTGCGAACCTGAATTAAGTGTATACTACGTTACCATCGCGTATAGTGATTACTTAATATTACTTCTATACTAATATTATAAAGAGGAAAGATTTGATTGTTTGTTAGTAACGAATAAACTCAAAAACTACTGAACGGATTTATATGAAGTTTTGTATATAGATAGTAGATAGCCTGGTTATAAACATACTTAGCGGCCGTTAGTGTTTAGATCAATGCGAGCCGCGCGGTGCGCGGTGGCGGGACAGGTAGGCAAAGTTGTAGCATTTTTCGTATACAAAAAGGCGGTTAAATTGCTAATAAGCAATCTCTTGTATCTGTGAAGGCCGTGATCATCAACCAGCGCTACGAGCCATGGCCGGAGATGCAGGACCTGCTGGACAAGATGAAGAGCGCGGAGAAGCGCGCCGCGGTGCGCGCCATGACCTGCCCCCAGTGAGCCCCTGCGCCTGCGCCTTGGTAAGAATCAGAATAGGACTGGCTGTTGGCTAACTTCACTCAAATAAGTATGGGTCGCGAAAAAGGTTTGTTTGTCCAATTGATTGGTTTTTTTTTTACACACAACAAAGATTGAAATCCACTTGATTTTAATCATATATATAAATCCAAAGATCAATTCATGAAATAATTAAGGTTTATTTGGTATTACTTTCTGACAAAAGAAACGGACGCATTGCTGACCATATCGAAGTGAAGTTGGTTCAGCATGACGTTACAAAATTACGTTATGGCAGACCTATTCTGATCCTAATCGCCTGAGTGGTTGTATCGTTGGCGTAAGATGCAAAAATACATGTTTTAGTCTGATTTCTTTGTTTTATTAGGGTTCCGTAGCCTAATGGCAAAAAAGGAACCTTTATAGATTCGTTATATCGGTCTGTCCGTCCGTATGTCACAGCCGCTTTATTCAAAAGCTATGAGGATTACACAGCCGAAACTTGGTAGGTAGATGTATTCTGTAAACCGCTTTACGGTTTTTACATAAAAATAAAATATATATATATATATTAAGGGGGGGTTAGTTAGGGTAAGTTATCCCCATACATGAACCTGAAACTGTTTTTTTTTATCAAACCTATACGTGTGGGATATCTATAGATAGGTCTTTAAAAATTAAATCGAGGTTCCTAAAACGATTTTTTCTCAAAGTCAACCGTTTGAAAGATGTACATTTCCAAAGTGGTAAAATGTGTGTCCCCCCCCCCCCCCCTAAAATAGTGAAAAATAAAAATAAATACATGCTGTAGATCTTTATAAAAACTTTCAACGAAAAATGGGTTTGAATGAAATATATTAAGCAGTTTCAGAGCTATGGCACATTTTCCAAAACCGCAAATATAAATGTCATTCATGAATACAAACACTATGAAAAACAAAGTTATTTTTGCAGGCGAAAAATTATTGTGGTATTTTGGGTAGGTGTCAAGTGAATACCTAATTTAATATAATAATAATAATAATAATAAAATAATACACCACATTAAATACACCATTAACTCACGTCACCCTATAATTTACTTGGCCTAGCCCGTAATTATAGGTAAACCAGCTTATGCTGAGAAAAAAAAATCTAGAAAATAATAATAATAATAAGCCCCCTAAAATCCTACCTTACGTCCGAGCCGAACACCTGGTTCACGTGGGGGGCGGACATGCGTACCTTTGAAACTTATGCAGCCAACAAGGTTAAGGTAACCCATTTCAAAATGGAGCTTCTTTCAAAAAGTAAACGTATAGAGTCGCTTCCCGGGGGCGATCGCCGGGGCACACCTGGAGCCGGTGCTGGGTGTTACAGCATGTGGTCCATCGGCGGTAGGAGGCTGAACAGGCGGCTGAAAATAACTACAGCCGAAACACAGCAAACACCAAATAATCTCACTCAGTCACAAACTCAAGAATCTACATACAGCTTCACTGACAGGACAATCCCATCATCACCGTCACTCACAGACTCTTCATCTCAACCTCAGTCAAACTCTGTTACTCCCACCGAACGTGTTGCGCAGGAAGCCAATGCTTTTTTACCTGCGTCCACCAAGGCTGGAAAACCAAGGATACGCATGAAATGGACTAACGATGTTAATGTTTTCATCATGCGTACATATTACCGCATTACTAAATTAGAGACAGATTTAACCACCTATAGACCACTACTACATCAACACTTCACAAGACAATACCCCGGAATCCATGTTTCGGAACAAAGGGTTTCAGATCAAAGACGAACCATAGTCCGCAATAAAATGATCCCAGACAATGTACTTGATCAAATCAAACCGGAAATCAGAGCGGAACTGGAACAGGGAGATCTCACCCAGCCGCCCACTAATGATGATTCAATGGTAATTGGGCAGACATCAGATGAGAACCTTCAAATTGACCAGGAGTTGCATTCACACAGATCATCTCATACTGATAATCACAGTCGATTTATGCTCCCTACTCTACAAGTACAATCACAAATACTACAAAATACACAGTTAACATTCACACTTAATTCCAACGTCTCCACACAAACTGAAAACTTAACCACATTAATAGAGAACGAAATCGAGTCATTGCAAACTGAATCTTTATCATTCATAACAGCACAAAAACTAGTAAAACACAAACAGCCTTAATTAAATACTCTGGAATGGATCCTACATCTAGGCCTAAATTGCCAAAATTAAAATATAGCCAACGTCTAACACAGCTGGTACACCTTTTTAATTGCAATATACTTAAACAGTTTAATAATATATAAATAGAGCCATAAATAGCCATAAATAGAGGAATATACCAAGGTGACTCCTTGAGTCCCTTGTGGTTTTGTCTTGCCCTTAACCCAATATCCCAAATGCTCCGAAGTCGCGGGGCTGGATATCGACTTAAACATGTGAACTCTGAAACGATCATATCACACTTAGTTTACATTGATAACATCAAATTGTATGTCAAAACGGACAAAGAAATGAAGACACTCATTGAAACTACAGCACAATTCAGTCAAGATATTAATATGCAGTTTGGATTGGAGAAATGTAGAACTATTCATATAATAAAAGGTAAAATCTGACCCGGCGATTATATAGTAAGAGATCAAGATAGAATATCAGCAATGGAGCCAAATGAAGTCTACAAATACCTCGGATACCATCGTCGAATGGTCTGGACCATAGCAAGATAAAAGCCTCATAAATCAAAGAATACAAAAATAGATTAAGGTGGAACGATTTTCATACAAAAAACAGTCGAGATAATCTTGGTAGATTAACAGAATTAATACTTAAATATATGTGCAACTATTTATTCTCGGGTATTCATTTGCGCTTAATTAATAAACAAACATTGTTTCATTCAGAAATCACCTATAAATGAACACTAAATTATTGCAAAAATTACGACTGTGTATGTGACAAATGTCGTGTACGTATACAAAAATCGCGACGTTGCCATTCCATGCGGCTAAGACGCGCAACGCGCGAAGTTGCCGCTCTTACGTTTGTCTCGATTTAATAATTGTTTAAATTTCTCTTTACTAGATTTTTCAGCTGTGTTGCCGTTGCGTCCCAAAAGAGATGAGTTTCGTCAGTAATAATTTACTTTGGGATTATGATATAAAGTTGTGATTTGTAGGATTTATCTTGACTCCGATTTTAAAAAATGCTAAACACGACTTATATTTTGTTTTTTATGCGTAAATCTTTTTTTCTCTCATCACTGTAAAAAAATAGAAAATAAGATTTTATAAAGGAAAAAAAAGAAACGAAAATTGTATCTGCTTCGTGCAAATAAAATTTACTTGTATTATGTAACGTACCTACTTAATTTTTTTTTTTTTTTTATTTAGACAAATGTCATGTGGTCCCTTTTCAAATATTAAATTGTCCGCAATCACATCTACGTACTGACTACACCGTTCCGTATTTGTCATTTGTTTGTAGTGTTTTTTCATTGTGACTAGGGAATGGGTCCAGTAAAAATTTCACTGAAATGAAAATTAAATATAAACGAAATTTATGAAATCTTTCAAAACGGGTGGAAATATTTCAGTTTTGAGTGAAATTTATTTTCTGACTAGAAATGATTTATTTTACGTAAATCTTAATGATTTAACGATCTTAATTATTTATTTTATTTTTAATTTTACAATTTTAACGTATTAAATGTTCACTTAGCTATTCAAAACATCATAAGAATGATGATAGCATAGAGATAAACATAGACTAAGCCAAATACAAAACATGAATTTGACGTCACATATCACTTGACTATTGTTGTTTCGACTATGAATCAGGACATTTGCGCGAAAAGCTAATAACGCGAAAGACTCTTACACGAAAAGCCGTTTGCTCGAATAAACATTTGCGCGAATAGTGCACAAATGTAATTAAATTTGCCTCAATTATTGGTCAGTTAGCCTTCAAAAACATTTTCACCGTATAGCGCATGAATGAATGTTAGCGCTATCTTAGCACTTTTTTTCTAGATTGTAGTTAACATTACATAATACATATTTAAGATACACAAGAGGTTAGCACTTTTTATTTTATAACCTATCAGGCATCGGAAAACGAAACACAATAGATATTTAATTGTTTCCAACCCCGGTGTTCGCTGCGCTGCTTTACGAATTAAGTATTTGTTGAATAATACAATTTCATTTTGAGGTAAGTACTTAATAGTAATTTTTTTTGGGGAATTTTTGCTTAGTTACATGTTTTATGTATTAATATTTTATAATATCAGTATCTTTATAAATTAAAACACGAAATTAGTTATATGCACATAAGTGCCTTTAAAGACTCAATGCTCAGAAACACGTGAAGTATCAAATTGATATTAATAAAGATTAAAGTCTATGGTTCCCCCGAACTGTAAAAATCAAGCTTCTAAGTTTTTACATCACCATAATAAATTATCGCAGTAAATTAAAGCTTTAAAGGTGGAATTTAACAAGATTTACAAGATGTAGAATTTCACCACATAAGTAAACAAAAAGAGTAAGTATAAAAATGGCGTCTCGAGCTTGATTCCAAAACTATTATAATATAAAATGGAGATTGTAACTAACAAACAAGTAGACAAAATATGATCATTTGCGCAAATTTATATACGCGCCAATATACCGAAAGGAGCTAAATGTATTGATTTTAAATAAAACTAATATAATAGTATTGTATTATTGTACTAGCGGATCCTCGCGGTTTTACACGCGTGGTACCTGTTCCCGTGGGAATATCGGGATAAAATATAGCCTATGTTAATCATGGATAGTGTAGCATCCTAAAAGAATTTTTGAAATCAGTCCAGTAGTTTTTGAGTTTATTCATTACATACATACATACACATCTTTCCTCTTTATCACTACATAGTATAAAGCATAGTCGCTTCCGCTGTCTGTCCCTATGTATGCTTAGGTCTTTAAAACTACGCAACGGATTTTGATGCGGTTTTTTTAATAGATAGAGTGATTCAAGAGGAAGGTAAAATAACCTTCAATATATAGTAGAGAAATACTGTAATTTTTAAGGTTTCTAATGTGATGTCGTAAATGATTACATTTTTTCCGCTTACATTGCAAACGCAGGCTGAACCCTACGAGATTTATCAATATAAGGTAATAAGTATTTGTACACCTTGAAAATGTCTACAGAAAACTCCGCGGTGGTTTATGTTTATCTCTTATGGATAACCCACAATAGCATAAATCGTGTAGTCCACGCGGGCGAAGCCGCGGGCAGGAAGCTAGTAATATTATATAGTATAGAAGTATAGAAAACGGTAACATGATGATCCAACAACCACCACCACTTTTTTTTTTATTGAGGAAACACTGCAATTTTAATCAAAATCTGTTCAGCAGTGGTTTAAAAAAAAGATATAATGGGCAAACACACTAAGAAATCTTAAAATTTAGAGTATCAATTACATTCTTGTCACTTGTGCAATTTAAAAAAGTTGCAATTGCATTTGTTGCAATTTATACATCAAAATTAATATTGTGATGTTATTTAAATAAACAATAATATAAAATAAATAATAAAAAAAAATCTACCATCAGAAGTCTCGAACCTTAACTCTTTGATATCTAAGCCGAGTACGTAGACGGCTGGGCTACTTTATCATTTTCAGCTGGGTCGAAATATTCTACTACAAGAAACTCAGAAATAAGGTATGCATGTGTGAGTGATTAGTAAAATTGGGAGACAGAAACACTCTCTCGAGATATTTGGATGATTTATGTACTACAAAAAGATAAATGTTGGTTTCGAAAATTCAATATTTATTTATAGCATGCGCTTATAGTATTTTGAGTTAAAAAGATACAAAGAACAATTAACAAATAAATAAAAACTACTAAATAGCGAAAGTAGCGCCATCTAACGACCGTTCAGCTTTTTGTAACTTAATCGTTCCACCTTAAGGTGATTCGTCACGGTCAGCTAGGCACTGCCGCGCCAACAGATGGCGTTAATGTCCTGATAGAGCGTATTTATTTATTTTTACAACGAAATAGTTCAAATTTTTAGGATGTAAAGAAATTACCGGTAACAGCGTAATATTTGTAATGCACCTAACATTACTTATATGGTATTTTAAGTATTAAAGTCACTTTATTTGTGCATCGAAGTGGCGCGCGAAACATTCTCACACACATACATAGAATTTGCTGTCAACTGAAGCGTTAGTAAATTTCGGCGACTATTCAAAGGTACAATTTGACTATTTGCGTAAGCGTCTCAGCTTGATCACGTAAGATACCGGGTTCAAATCTCTGAGTGCTCTACTTTTTTTTAACTTTTTATTTGTTTTATTTTTGTAAATTTATGCAAAGGAGATCATTCAGGGTCCATACATTTTTGGGCCCATTCAGAAAGTGCCAGAAAAAAAAATCTAATCTTTGAACTTGTATACCTTGACTTAGAGTAATCTTACAACTTTTATGCTCCAAATGACCAGTTCTTTACGTAAATTATTTGTTTCTTTGTTGGGCGATACTTTTAGAGACGGGCCCAAAAAAAAATTATCTCTTTTTATGAAATTATTTTAGTTGTGAAATATATTTTGTCATTTTGCGCGAGTTCAAAATTAAAATCAGGTGTTTACTATTGCACAGTTTTTTATTTATTTTTTGTAAAACTAAAAGACAAACATTTATGATAGAAAGACAATTATTGGTATAATGGTATTTCAATGAAGTAAGTATAATGCTACCACAATGAAATATCTAAACACTTTTGATTATTTCGGACTCTTCGAAGTACCACCTTCAAAACCAGAATTTTTGTAAAACCAACAGACAGACATTTATGATAGAAAGACAATTATTGATATAATGGTAATTCATGGTATTTGTGCTACTACAATGAAATATCTATACAGTTTTGATTATTTTGAACTCTTCGAAGTACCACCTCCGGCAAAACGGAATTTTTATAAAATGATACCAATTTGTGTAACATGTTCGAAATAAAATTTTCGTCACGCTCGATTTCCAGTACAGTAATATCATGAGCTGGAGAAATATAGCCCACAAAGTAGCATATATTCATTTTGGAAATCCGTAGTTGCCCCTGGATCTGTAACAAGAATAGATAGATGTGAAAATGTATCCAATGAAGCACACTGTTCGTTTACTGCATGTAACAACAGCATGTAATTGGTACTAACCTGATAGTAATAGTTGTGTTTTTTATTGATTTGTAAACTCCCATTGCTATCAATATAGAGCGGGAAGTTTTTTCTGTCTTTGGCAGCAGAATTCATATCTTGATTGTTGCGAGCCAATGAGGGGAAACATTTGATTTCAAAAGAGATTTTTCTTCTTCTATAACTCCTGAAATTCATTGATTGCAATAAATAATAATGTTTTCATAAGTAATTTGGACAGAACAACAATGATTTGTAATCAATTACTGCCACATACCATCTGGACTAGCACCTAAAAAGCCGAACTATTTGTCAATGAAGAGCCATGCTGGTCGCACGTTTTTTTAAATTTTTTCAGAGAACAATGTCCTTGCCACTGACTCGTTGCATTGACCAAATGACATATCTTTGGTAAGAACATTGTTTTTACTGGGTTGTGGCAGGGTGTTGTCGATTTTCGTTTACATATCTGTAACAGAGGCATAATTGAGCATGCTACTTTGCGGTATATCACAAAAATGGGGTATACCTAATTGAATTAACCCTTTGAAAGACTTTACCATTCCAAACTGACTTGCAGTTAGCCTGTCACATCTGTGTGTATTATACACATCATTTTCGTGTTGTCCTATGGTTAGGTGTTCAATGTCTTGAATTTCCTGATCAGTTTTTTGAAACTCTGTTAGTTTTAAGAGACATGCTTTTTTCAGGTCTGTTTCTACAATTGGCTCATTTGCCTCTTGTGCCTTTGGGCCATAATTCCGGTTAGGTTTACATTTGGGGACGAAAAGCCGTGTACGTGTGTAGTTTTTCCGTCTTTCTTGAGATTTTCCTTTTTGAGCAATATATTTTTTTACTGTTTGCCCTGGGCTTTGTGCTGTGTGGTTTTTCCATGCACTTGCATGCCAGTTTTCACCAGTATTCTTGAACCAGAATATTGGTGATTTTTATAGTCTTTTCGCGAAGTTCTTGGCTCCATATTTATTGTCTGTTCACTAACACGAACGGATAACCTCTAAATTATAATATTTCTAATATTGCAATTATAATTACTATTATAATCATATAAAAATGTATCGAACGAAAGAAAAACACTTGTATAATGTGACGCCTCATGTAAAGTCATAACGTCAAGACATGAACCATTGCAAACCGAGATCTAGAATGCAAGAAGCACAAGTTTTCAAAAATAGGGCAAAATACTCTGTAGGAAATAAAATCATAATATTATTTAAGTATCGGACTTATTTAAAAAACATCTCTGTATTCGTTGACAGTGCATAAATAGCTATGTTTAGTATAATTTGATAGATGGATAAATTAGTTATATTATGAAAAAAGGTATTTTTTTCAAATCATAACTAAAATAAAAATCTACTCTTTTTGGATGGTTTTTCTTTAATCTTAAATCTTTTCTACAGCAAAATAAATAAATATAATACCAAACTAAAATATCTTAAGGTTTTGTATTTCGTCATCTTTCGCGATATTTTACATGCTCATATTGCTCATTGGAGATAGTTCTCCTACAAAAAAATCTATAACTTTATAACGCTAGACATGGTGCTAAGTTGTAATATAAATAATTTGAATGGAATAAAATAATGGGAAGAGCGGCAACAGTGTACGGATCGAGGGATAATCGAGCTGGCAACGCAGCCACGCACGCGCCAACTAAACTCTCAACTTTAGCGTACGATACTGTCGGTGTGCACTCACACATTAACAAAATTGAACAAAATTTTCGACTGATTTATGCGATTATTATACTGTTTTTATCTGGGAAATATAATTTACCGCAAATAAACATCATAATAAATACCAAAGGATATCATTTAAGTTTATGATTATGCTTCATTCGCCCGTGAATGGAAAAATACTTTACTATGGAAAACGAACCACCTTAAATGCTTTATGTAAAAGCCAATTGACAGGAAAGAGTCTTATAAAAGCAATCAACACATACGCTATTCCTATTTTAACTTATTCTTTCGGTATAATCAAATGGTCCAAAACTGATATTAACAATATCGAGATAAACACAAGATCAATACTCACCAAAAACAACTATCACCATCCCAAGTCTGCAATAGAAAGAATCGCACTTAAAAGGAAGGACGGTGGAACAAGTCTTATTAGCATTACCACGCTTTGGGAAAAACAAATAGAAAACTTACATACATTTTTCAAACAAAAATCTACAAATAGTCTTATACACAAAGCAATAGTAAAAAGTGACCACAATTACACACCTCTCAATCTGTCACAAAATATTATCAGTCATCCCACAGCAGCTGAATCAGAAAAAGCCAAAATGGAGCAATGGAAGAAGAAAGGCCCCCTAATTGTCTAATTTAAAATCCTATCACAATCCCTTTCAGAGGTATTGTGATTGTGATATTTTCGTCTGTCATATTGCTTAGATAGTTCAATTTCGTTTATTCCATGCCTTTTAAAACGCGTCCCGATCACAATCTCTTTCAAATGTCAAATAGTGACGGCCTGAATATCGTTCAAATTACAAATTGAAAGGGATTGCGATAGATTTAAAATTAAACAATTAGCCCCCAGGTTATAAATACTAGGAACTATAGCAAACACATTACAAAGGATCCAACCATAACAGACGATAGATGTCGCAAATGCCATACCCAACCAGAAAATATACAACACATAACTGGAGCATGCCCCAACCTTGCACAAACTGATTACACCCATAGACACAACCAGTTAGCTAACATAATACACCAAAGACTAGCACTAAAACACGGACTCATACCAGACACGCATACACCGTACTACAAATACAGCCCTAAGCCTATCTTAGAAAATTACTCGTACAAAATGTATTTCGACCGCACGATCCTAACAGACAGAACAATCCACTACAACCGCCCAGACATCACATTACAAGATAAATATAAAAAGACCACTTACCTCATCGACATCGCCGTACCCAATACACACAACTTACAAAATACAATTGCTGAAAAAATACACAAATATACAGACTTAAAAGATGAAATTTCGCGAATATGGAAGCAGGATAAAGTTTTTATAATTCCAATAGTTCTCTCAACGACCGGCATTATTCCTCAACACCTCCATAAGAGTATAAAAAATCTTGAACTGCAACCCAGCACTTACATACAGTTGCAAAAAGCAGCCATACTTAACACTTATATTAATAATGACAACACTCAAACATAAAAAATAAAAATAAAAATTACTTGGCATTGTCCAGTAAATGACATAAAATACCAGCGTACGCTGAGAAAAAGAAACATAATAATAATAATAATAGAAACTTTGTTGCACACGGTACAAAAACAAACACATACAGAGAAAATGATAAAAAAGAGGAACACACAATAGGCGGCCTTAGTGCTACATAGCAGTCTCTTCCAGGCAACCTTGGGTAAGAGACGGACCCCTCAATTTGCGAGTTCGACTCGCACTTGGCCGATTTTTTGTATTACATTATAGAACATGGAACCAAACTTCTAAAATACGTCAATATAAAGAGAGTGTAGAAGAACTTATTTGTTACGCTGCACGCTGGAAAATTTGTCTCTCGTCTTTTTCTTTACATGTAAATAGTTGAGAAAATAACCTCACTTTTGCGCTTTTTCAATATTTTTCGAGGTTTAAACTAACAAAAAAAAACTTTAATTTGTCATTATCACGGTTATCTTTCTTGAAAAAAGTAATAGAAACAACTTCACAGCACATTAAAGTGTGTTTTGAATAGTTTTGATATAGAATGCGCTATTATGTAATTGTAGGTTCGCCAAAGAGATGAATTCCTTACCAAAGCGATTTTAGTGATTTTCTGCTTTGTTATACATTCATATGTGAGGTTTATACGCAATTTAATATTTGTAGCAACAAGATAAACTATTTATAACTAGTTTTTTGTTTTCTATATAAAAATATCAACCTCCCGCACCATGTTTTCCTATTACTTACCCTTAAAGGCCGTGCCCTGCTGTGGGGGTGATGAATAAGAGAAGTTTTTGTTTAATAGTTGTGTGTATAATAAATATAATTATATATAAATATAATAATAATATAATAAATAATTTAAGTAAATAATTTATTCAATAATCAAAACATTACAGCGTTAAAAACTTATAGCCTAGAATTTTTACCAAAATCTATAATTATATAATTATCCTGAACTAGGAATACCTGTGTTTCAGGCAAAAATGACTTACATTATACTTAAATTAAACAACCAAATATGTGTATTTAAGCAATATCACTTTTCTACCTTTACTTGTTTCTTTTAATTTTACGATAGGTTTGAACCATTTCCGAAGTATGAAACTATTTAAAACTAAATTCACATAAGTTAACTGAACATAATCCTTATAGGATTACGTTCAGTTAACTTATGTGAATTTAGTTTATTAAGTACAGTTTCCTAAAATAAGGATGCTTCAGGTTATGAAAAGCATATTTAAAGCGCTTTCACAAAGATTCGTTCCATAGTCATGGGTCGTGCAGTGTGCCGTCGAAATTGGCCCTGTAGAGGTAGTATCAATGGGTGGGTTAGAGGGTGGATAGGGGGACGAACGGGGGTATGTTTGACCACCCCAATGCAGCGATTGGATCTGCCAATCGAGAATCCGCCGTGTGATTGCGCTCTACATTCCCCTTAATGGATTTTTTCCAAAATGTATTTTCCCCTTATTCGCTTTAGCCGCTTTGAAGATTTTTAAAGTTTACAGAGCAGACTATGATGCTGTGGTGCACGGATGTTATCGGTCGGATTGTTGGATGAGTTTTATAAAATTATTGCATATAGACTTATAGTTATACTAGATAAATACGTGTAGATACATACTCTTAGTTGTAATAAAAATAAAAAAAAACAATGAAAACTTTGCTTTTTTTTGAGTCGAGAAATATTGACGATATATATCCTCACAATACCACGTTTTCAATAAATTTAACATCGGGAAAAAGGTACGGTTGCCTGTTTCCATTTTTCAGCCCAATCAATACTACTTTTTATTTGCATGGTTGATAATTGAAAAATCCGTGTGTGTGACTTACCGAATATGCAAAGTAACACTAAAAGTACTATAATATAATAATATGCAATATAATATCTCCGTCTTTTTATCAACATAAATATTTCAATAACCTTGGTAAAGCCATGTAATTTTTCATCGGCTACATTTATTTTACTGTACGAAAAAACTTCTCTGCATGAATCAGACTTTTGCTCGGTTCACTTCACTACGAGATTTAGCACAAATTTAGCTGCTATAAGGAAAAAAATTGTAATAACTAACAGCCAAGTCTAAAAGCCATCGACTATATTTAGCATCTATTATTTAGCAACGTCTAGTTTCGTTTCTCCTCAATCGCTATAGGTTTTTACTACGAAGTGATTTCGTAGTTTTTCCGTCTCATCTGCAAAACCCTCCATCTGCAGGTCCCTTTTCTCATTACAATCTCGCGTCAGTCGTAGAGCGCCTTAAAGTCAGCATAAGAACATACTATTTGTAGCGGAGGACTTGAGAGATAACGCCAGGCGTACTTTGAGCGAGAGCGCGCTGAGAGCCCTCAGCTTCAGAGCTTGAAGACGTCTCGAGTAGCTGTTTTTGCATACCTACTACCACTTTTCTGCGCCATGTTTGTATGGGATGATAAGCACGAAGTTTTTAAATACACACAGTACCTTTTTTTTGATAACGTGGAATAGCTTAACCTTTATCGGATCTAGTGGCGATATTTTTTATTTATTAACTTATCTATCTATGTACTTATAATAAGAATCAAAGTTCAGCGTGTCTGTACATTTCTTGGATTTGCAAAAAAAAAATGATAGGGGGACTCAGAATAAGCAGCAGAACCAATTTCTATAATTTTTTGAATTAATGTCTGTCCGTTTGTCTGTATGTCTGTGTGTTTGAATGAGCATCACACAAAAACCACTGATCTAATTCCACAGAACTGTTAATATGTTTAAAGTCCGTATCTCAACTTACCGTATAGGCTTTATTTCATCAAAATCGGTCAACTCTATCAAAAGTAATTACGTTTTATAGAAAGGACAGTCGGAGAAACTTAAGCGCGCTTACTTGTAACGTGTATGGTATGCAGAAGGCAGAGTTGTTTTAGACGAATTGTTTTAGTCCAATTTTCCGTAGACATTCAGAAAAACTATCATGAACTTAACGTCATAAAACTAATTTAAAGCCAATAACTTCGTAATGTTGTTTTATTTTGCGACTCTAAAAAAGGCAAAAAGGATTTAGTTAGTACAAAATATATTTTTCAAGAATTAAAATCAACAACTGTTGCTAAGCAACCAAAACCTGAACAACGCGTAACTCCAATTCGACTAAAACAATTCGTCTAAAACAATTTGATTAAAATAATTCACCTAAAAACAATGCCCCGAGTGTGAAACTGTCTCTTGCAATATTCCATCTATAGATCAAGAGAACGAAGAAAAAACGCGTTGTTATAATTTGGCCTAAAGGTTAAAATCACTAATAATCAACCATAATAACCATATTCAGTGTCCTAACCCCACCAACTAGAAACCTAGAAATAGTATAGACCACTAGTACTATCCGCACCGTTCCTGTGGAACTCGTCCAAGACTGGTCATTCCTCCACAGGCTTAATACAATTAATTTAATCAATTAAATTTAAAAGAGGACTTGCAAAGGGACTATTGCCATAATACTCTCTCTGATTACCAATCTGACACCAAGGATATGATCGTGTGAAGTATGTATTTTGAATGAGTGTCTGTGATATTGTGTAGTACCTAGCTAACCCTAACTGCCTAACCTATGGCCAACATCTGTTAGACCAATCCGTCCTAGACTACACTTGGACGTTATGGGTCCACTAACTATATGACACACCTCGAAGCCAGTATTAACAACAGGCAAACCATTAAAGCATATTCAATTCAATTCATGTGAGTCAGCCATTTACATAATATGGTACGATTTGAAATAAAACTCACCGAAATATTGGGAACAACTTACTCAACTCGAAACTTCGTCACTGCCTACTCAATTTCACAGTCTTAAGTACTAAACCACTGACTTCAGCAGTTAATTCAAATATCTATTCTCGAGAATATTATGACCGTTCAGCACCGTGTCATCACTGCGAATCTCGAGTCCGCTCGCCTCTCCACCTTCGTTCCTGACCATCCCTACCCCTGGTCTTATTTTCTTTCTTTCTTTCTTTCTTATGAATCTTTGTTAGTCCGCCGTATTTTACCGAATTCCAAGAATTTTAAGAAAGTTTATAAGTAGTTTGCACATGTCAAGTTTGGGACCTTGAAATTATCCTATTTACTTTTAGCTTGATAGAAGCCATAGGAATGACGTTAGTGTCACGAATTTTGTTATTTATTGATGTTTTAATACGGCCATATTTTGTTATTTTAACTGCTGCACTTTTTGTTGAAGACAGATATCGACGAAACGTGTCAACGTTTTTATAATTTATGAAAACCTTAATACATTCGTCAGTTGATCCAAGTAGTGATTTACATTGGAACTTGAATATTTTTACAATATTTATCTCATAGCGTCACATAATCGAATTGTTTTTAGTCGTATTGTTTTAGTCGAATTGTTTTTAGTCGTATTGTTTTAGTCGAATTGTTTTTAGTCGAATTGTTTTAGACGAATTGTTCTAGTCGAATTTTCCGCAAATCTTATCTTAAAGTTTCTTAAATTCTGTATCGCTCCTGTTCCAAAAAAACTATTTAGTATTTTCGATAATAAATATCCTGACTACATGGACTATAAGCTACACGAAGTGTCTTCGAGCCTACGAGAAATGGTGAAATAGGCCCTTACGCCTGTTTTACCTTCGACTTATATAAGTTCTGGATAGCTTATTAATTATGGCAGACAATTTGACATATTTTTCATATTACAATAACTTATTATCCAGAACTTATCTGTCGGTAAATGTCTCTTTAGTGCATTCATTCGAATAAGTTATGTGGATTTTTCCAGCGTTCAATTAATATTTCAAATAATATTAATACTTTCTCTAAGGCTAAGGTATGTCTACTTTTCTAGCTAAACGACAGAATAGAAAATTTTGTTTGAGCGATAAAAATTACCACAAAGCACCTTCGAAGTGCACTACGAGAGATAATTTGTCAATTCTATCTTTATGAACTAAAGTTTTGTTTTTTTTTCAATGGCGGCGCCTGCTCTTTTGTGTGTAGAACGCGCCCCTCTTAAGCGATTTTTTGATACGGATATGAGAACCAAGGGAGGTATTTATTACAAACTAGCTATGCCCGCAACTTCGTCCCCATGAGAACCAAAACATGTTTTGCAATCCTTCCCGAATAAAGATCTGTAAAAGCGGTCTTTTTAACCAACTTCCAAAAAAGGAAGAGGCTATTGAGTCGCCTTTATTCTTTACTTACTACAGTGGTTTTAGTGTGATGCTCATGCTAACACACAGACATACAGACAGACGGACAGGCATTAATTCTAAAATTGATAGAAATTGGTTCTGCTGCTTATTCTGAGTCCCTCTATCAAATTGGTTTGCAAATCCAAGCAATGTACAGACACGCTGAACTTTGATTCCTATTATAAGTATATATATTATACACCTGCATGCGTAGCATGCGCACTTCGACAAAGCTTTCTCGACCCTTTTCTCGAATAAGCGCAGTGTCTGTCCCGCTCACACCGTACTGATATGAGCGGGACAGATATCACTAGACAAGGGTCAACAACGAGTCCCGGTGCGCATGCTACGCCTGCTGCATTATTTTAAACCCAGACCCAGACATATGACAATTTTTTTAAGGTTTTGCATTTTTAATACTATTTTTATACGTAAAATAAATTTTAATAGAAAGAATATTAGAAAAGATCGACTCGGCTTACAAGTTTTTCCCCGTCTGAGAATAACTAGTGGGCCGAGTCACTTTTTTAACCGACTTCGAAAAAAGCAGGAGGCCATTTCCATTTCTTTGAAATGTTTATCGCATAAAAATTCGTCCCGATGGTCGGGATTGAACTGGCATCTGACGTCTGGCCTCTGTCATTCCGTTGCTCAACTCCAAATTGCTCCACTCTCAACTCATCAGCGCAACGTTTCCCCAACTTAGCATTAAAGTCCCCCATCACAGCGGTGTACTGGGTTTTTTGGCTATGCATGGCTCTTCAAATGTCCTCATACATAGCCTCCACTTCGTCATCGGAGCGTAGACCTGTATAACATTCAGGGTATACCGTTCGGATATTCTGAGTATCAGGTAGGTACGCTACCCTGTTCGACACACTTCCAATGGAAATCACCTTGTTAACAAGGGACTTGTGTGGATGACACCGACACCACCTACGGACTATTGGTCGCCCTCCTCGTAGAATTATCGAGTTCTCTCTCTCTTCGGGCTTCAGACAACCCTATGATGTCCCAGTGTAACCTGCTAATACTTTCTTCCAGCTCTATTAACTTCGCGTCAGTTCGCAATGTGCGCGTGTTGTACGTTTCTTCGCACCCCCTGCCCTGCCGTTACCATGCTGTCATAGCCAGGAATAGCAGGGCTGCCGGGAACTGGGGGGGGGGGTCCTGAAGGCTGAGTGAGTGAGAACCAACAGTCGTTATATCCTGTTCAACCCATTACAAATGTGTTGAAACACTTAATTAAATAAAATAAATGGTAAGGTGTTGCCATGTATTTGAGTTTTGCTGTCATACAATAAAATAATGAGAGGGTTCTGCCCCTTCGATTAAGACAATTTTCAAAGTGCTACAAGCCGGGGACCATACAATTTTGTGCATTGTTCTTTGGCAAGTAATATTGTCGTTTACTACAAATACAGAAAAAAAAACTAAAAACTATACATTTGTAATTAAATCATAAAAATATGGTCATTAGATTTGGAAAATAAATTTCAGGAAAAAAAACTCGGGAACGCGTGGCGGTATCGTGTTGAAATAAAACCATATATTTACATTCACATTAAAGCTGTAAAAAAAATCACACTTATAATTTAACGTAAAAAAAAATATGCCCCAAAAACGTATGATTAGACACCAAGGGAATCAAAATTCATAGAGTACTTCCCATGGACCTAGAACTATGAAATTTGGCAAGTTATATCGTATTTTACTACAAATACAGGAAAAAATAAAAAAAAATTACATTTGTAAGTTAATCATAAAAATATAGTCTTAAGTTTTGAAAACTAAATTTCGGAAAAACCTCGCGAACGCATAGAGGCATCGAGTTGAAATTAAAACCAAATATTAAAGTCAACAATCTCTTGAAGCTGTGAAAAACCAAACTTCTTAATTAACGTAAAAAAGGTGGGCCTTTTATAACGCAATAACCTTTATTTCCACACTCTCAAAGGAATCAAAATTTAACCTAGAACTATGAAAATTGGCATGTAATATCGTCTTTTACTACATGTACAGGAAAAAAACTGAAAACTCTACATTTGGAAATCATAAAAAATATATACTTTAGTATAAGAACTGATTCTCGGGAAAAAAACGAAAAAAATTGCGAGTATCTATTCCTGAACTATTTGTAATATTATATACCTACTTTGTGCGGAACCCTCTGTGGGCGAGTCCGACTCGCACTTGTCCGGATTTTTTATTTATAGTTACATTCAACAAGTTTGCTGGTTTCACGCAAAATGCCTTTAATTAGTATACAACACTTCTAGAATTGCAATTTCAAGTTCTGAAATAGAAAATAATTTAAAGAAAAGCATTTGAACTTTTTTTTTGCAATTTTGAAATTGTATTAACTAAGTTTTGACTGCCAGTGTATACAGTTGTTTTATCGTTAACAAGCTGATTGATCTACACCATTATCTTAAAAAATAAAATAATTATTCAATAAAACAACAAGCTTATCATTTCCAATATTTTTATTTTTAAATTAGTGGCAGTGAAGATGTGTTCGGGTACGTCGCTCGCGTCCAACAAAATCCGGAACTGCCTTTACAAACATACTCGTACATGCCTGTCCGAATACAAAAATAACTTTGGAACAACTCGAGAGTTGTCGCTCGTTTTATTCGACTAAACTTAAACTACTTTTGAAGTCCCTGTAACGTGGGAAATTAAAAGGAAACACCTTCACGTGCTGTCCATGTCCATGTCTATCCTGGGCCCGTATTCACTATGACCACTTACTGATTCCTTGCTCAAACCACGCCAATGTCGTATTTGGTTTCGACATTTTCAAAATTCTTTTTCTCTATGACTATTCCAATGTTTTAAGTTATTTTACTTGTTAAATAACTATACAATTTGTGACTGTCATGTACTTGTAAAATAACTCTGTAATTTGTGAGTATTGTGGAGAAAACGAATTTTTAAATTGTCAAAACCAAGTACGATATTGGCGTGGTTTGAGCAAGGAATCGCTTAAGTGGTGATAGTGAATAAGGGCCCTGTTGTCGTCTCCTTCTTAGCTCAAAGAAGTGAGTGTATGTGAATAACCTAGAAAAACCAAGAAGTTTTTTCCAAAAAGAGTTGTTACGCTCAATGATAAGTGGATGTGCCACTTTGTAAGACATGTGTTCTATATTAGTTCTTTAACTTTTATAAAGTGTGGTTAGCTTTTTTATAATAGCATATAGCTTATAGCTCATAGCACGACGATATCGCTCACTATACATTTACTTAGAACACGTTCACACCTAGCTATAATATATCTTATTGGCTTACTATACGCTATCTAAGTAAATGTATGGTGAGCGATATCGTTGTGCTTATAGCACGACGATATCGCTTACTATACATTTACTTAGAACACGTTCACACTTAGCTATAATATATCTTATTGGCTTACTATACGCTATCTAAGTAAATGTATGGTGAGCGATATCGTTGTGCTATGGGATATCAGTGCTAATAAATTATAGCGTAATCTGAAAAGTGCTTATAACCGTTTTAGTACACCCAATAGCAGAATGTCATGTGTGTCTGTTTATTGATATTAAGAACTATGCAACCATTTAGCCAGTAAATAAAATTTTGAAGTGACACATTGTGTTAACCAAAGTGAAATTATGTAGGTTTTTACAGTCAACTGAAAATACAAACACCGCGACGTCTGTAAATATGTTAAAGGTTCTGAATTCTAGCATAAGTTGAGGGTCGCTATCAGGGACTTCAATATCCATTTTAGTTTTTAAAAAAGTGCCCAATTATTTCACTAAATTGTAAGTATTTTGTGAATCTTCGCCATATTTAACTTTTCACTATTTCTTGGCACTATATATGAGCTCTGTAAATTGTAATGTATTTCAGAAATAAAAACAAACTAAAGAGATACATACTAACTACGTAGTGTGATAAAATTAGTATTTGTTTCTAGGAGAAACTTTCAGAATCTCATCTTCCTTTCCTGTCCTCACTTAATTATGTTATAAAGCCACGTTTGTATTTATTCCGTGAAATACATCACTTATTACAAGTATATAATGTACAAAACTGTTTGGCACATAAATTTTGAAATGAAAATGTGAATCCGTCTTACTGCATCGATTATATTAAAGTCATCTAACATTCACATTTTACGTATTTGACATGTCTGCGTTATTATTTTATGTTTGAATGTCTATAAAACCAGATTTTTAAACTTTAAAGTTTCGTTACACTGTATGTTTTTACTTAATTTATAATGTCATATTCAATTTAAATAGCAATTGGTACAATCAGCGTCACATAAAGGCCGTCAAATCATCCATATATTTGGAAATATCGAAAGTTATCAACTTATCACTGATAACATGAAAACTTGCAATCAAAGCGTTCAAATCTTTATCTTCAGTTGAATCTCCTTTGTGTATTTCAACTATTTGTACACCTTTTCGATATTTTTCTTAACTTTAGACGTCTCCAAAATTAAGGGTTAACGCCGACTTTACATTTGACGCTGGCTGTGCAATCATTTAATAATACTGTTACGGCTACGTCCTCGGCAGGCACACCCGTGGCGGGTCACTCCTGGCTCCACTCTACAACATTCCAATATATATTTCCTTCATATCTTTAAAAAATCGGTACAATAACGTCTCCTTTTCGCACGTGCCAGACAAGTTTCCACCAGCATCATTTTGAAGTTTATTTAGTAATTCTTGCAAAACTTTTCCTATCCAATAGATGTTAATGTACTAATACTAGCACACCAGTGCCGTTTCCTATGCCAATAATTGGTAACTTTTTCTTACCTAAGGATATTGGTACCTATCTAGATGTTAATGAAAATGTTTTTCCCAAATTCACTTCAAATGATGCTGATAAAACCTCCCGAAACACAGACATTAATTAATGGTTCATTAGAGTAAATTTTGTCGTTGAAATTGTCGATATAATATCGTCTAGTTTCGGGTTTGAGCTGGCCCTGACGGGAGCCACGGCACTAAAAGTCCCCTCTGAAGCCTAATAATGCAGCAACAATTACCACAACTAACATTTAGCATTGACTTTACGAAAATCATTCAGCCAGACATCACATACCAACTGAACATGTGACAAATGACATTTTTTATTTAAATAAAAGCACAAAAATATTAACTGATGTATTAGCTTATTAAAAAAGGAATTGTTAAGTCGTTTTATTTGTTTGGTTTTGGTTTTTGCATCGAGATATTTTATTTGAGAAACTTCGCTTGGCAATTTTAGATCCTTGCTACTTGTAAATTATTCCTCAAGTTTTACCTTGACCTCATATGATGAATCTCTGCAAGATACCAATATTGCGTACCTAAACAATAAAAAAATAATATGGTCGCACTGGAATGTTAACATATTCACAATAATATATAGATAGGTACAGTAGGTACCTACTAAAGATCAATGCTAAGTGTCAGGAGTGGTAATGTAGTGTCTGTCGCACCCGATACAACAGTGGACAAAGCCGCGTGGCCACAAATCATTCACAATCAATACCTCATTATTATCCTATACACATAAAAATATTAAAACGGAACGTTTCTCAACTACATATTATATAATAATGTGCGTAACGAGCCGTAACATTATAGACTCACCGTCAGCTGTACAAACGAATCTCGTAATAAGGGCCAGCACAGACCGATCGAGTTGCAGTGAAGAGGTCATTTGAAATTAAAAATCGACTTTAGTTGCTTTAATATAAGATCGAAATGAAGTGATACGTGACGCAAAGACGGCGGTTATTAGTGTCAAATTCTCAGTGAAAGAAGAAATTGAAGTCGATTTTAAATTAATGATGATCAGTCTCTTCTCTTCTTCTCCGTCGGTGTGTGCTGGCTCTAAGGTAACAGAAGGATCTTACGCGACCTCCGCGCGCGGGGACGTCGTCGGCAACGCCGCGCCGGCGAAGGCCCCTGTCTCCCTCCACAATATTTAGAATATTCTCGTCAGAAACATCGATAATTGAGCACCGAGAAAGTATAGACAATAAGACATCCCAAAATTGAAGTCACAAGCGCGTCCATTTACAAGAAACACGAACATTAATTATGTTTCGCGGTCGCTCACATCGACACGTATACCGACAGCTCCCGGTCTATAATCCAAAACAATAATTGCCAGCACTTGTTATTCGCGACCGCCATCGGTCGTTTAGACATCGCCCTATATTACAACGAAACGTTTACGGCTTACATATATGTATATATAGCGAGAATAATTTGAAAACCAAGTAACTCGAGACAAGTCACAATATCAAACATTAAAATCAAATTTTATACAATTATAATGTGAAAACATCAAAAATACGATGTGAAACGGTTCATGAAAACTTTATATACCGAAAAATCCTATTTTATTGTTACGTACTTTATAAGATCGTTATCCGCAATATTTAATTTACATTTCTATAAATATCTATGCCAACATAAGCTAGGTTTGTATAGAAATTAAGTATGAGGTAGTGTAGTTGAAATGTTTAATTTTCATGAACCGCAAAGTATAGGAAATGATAGACAGTTGATAAAATACATAAATGCCACACGTACTTGCTTGAGTACATACATACACAGAACATCAAAAAAGATAGCATTCAATCGCTCATTGACGCCAAAAATGAACATCACGCCACCAGCCTCAAACGAACTGAACTATACCTTATCACTTACAAGTGCAGGTAATCACGTATTCAATAATAATCATATTAATTTAATAATAATAATCGTAATATTACGCCTTAAATAACTATACAATTTATGAACCCCGCGGGGCTGTAAAACTTATACAACTTCATTTATATCATACACCAGAACGCGCCTCGAGCACGCCTCCGTACTATACAAAAATTAAAAACATTATACAATAATACTACTAATACCATAGAGCTAATAAATACAAGAATCAACTTACGACTACCCCGGTGCCCGCGGCACCGCGTCATGATGCGGTGACGGTATATTCGTATTTTAGTTACAACCTCTTTTAAACATTCAATTTATTAATTTATTAATGTAATTTATTTAATATCTATTACAATATAATGTACGTGCTCTCTCTGAAACAGCATCGTGATCGGAACTCGAACGTATATATCCGTGACTGACAAGCACCTGTCGGTAGCGTGGTGCGTCCACCGGCCAGGCTGGTCTCCGACAGGCCCCGTGGCCCCGCGCCGGCTGGCCTGCGACCGCCGCTGCGAGGCCCGGCGTCTCCGATAGGCCGCAGTGGACACAGTCGATCGATCGCCTAGCAGCTCCCTAACCTGCTGTCACCTGCTTCCATCTTGTCGTGATACATATAATTCATATTTTACCGATTAAACGAGCAATATTTGACTCCACCAGTAATAAGTGTATGCTTATTTCGAATACCACATGTATAGAATTAGACGTCCTACGTTTTTTGTATATATTTATTGTTTTTTTTGTAGTCTTACACACAATATAATTGTGGTGTTTTTATAATTTAGACCTTAACGGCAACGACAATACAGGATGCCACAATGCAGAAGTTCTATTCCAGTAACACATATCTGAAACATTAGGCCAACTCGAACGTGAATAAATAATGCAGCCGCACTGCGAACGAACTAGCAACGAACCGTGCTGAAGCGGCCCGAAATAGCCGGCGGCGGGCGGCCCCTGCTCTTAATGCCGCAAATCGTCGCTGACACTAAATGTATTTATTACACAACTAAGAACATTGACGGTCGATGCTTAATATTGTGCTGCTGTAGAGTGCGGTGGCCCGGCGACATCAGATATAATACACCCGTATGCTAGAGTGAGTGCGGCGCCCGGCGGGCGGCGTCGCCGGCCGGCCGCCGCGCCTGCACTAAAATAATCACCTTAGAAATCGATAGGAAGTCAGTTTTACTTACAATAATTCCACTAGGTATTTATTAACTAGGACTCGACGGTACGCCTCGCGACGATCGGCGATGCGGCTCGAGGCGTGACCGTCAAAAATTTCATAAAAGTCTCTAAACATTCACAGCGATTCGTTTGAAGCTCCTCGCTTACGTTTAATCGATTCGGAAGAAAGGTGTTTGAATATAACACGGTCAATCCGATATCGATAGGAGTCGTACCCGGAACGGTATAAAACCGCTCGACAAGGCTATGATCGATGGCGCGGACTGATTTCACCGTACTTTATGGCTTAGCTTGGGTACCCAACCCACGGTGTCAATATGTACTCTTCGGGTGATTCGTCTTCCTTCATACGGGCGGTCCAAATCTAGTCCTGGCATGACCTTGTAGATCAGGAGTGTTCAATTCGAGGCCCAATGAAGGGCGGGGCAGGGCGGATGCGTGCGGCGGTCACCGTGCCACCGCTCAGCGCGCGGCGATGCGGCACAGCGCGTGGCGCACAGCAGCGGCGGCGGCGGGCACGGCGGCGCCGCACAGACCAGATCAGAGTCGATCTTCCTCCTCCTCTTCTTCACCTTCGTCCCCGGCCTCCTCATTCTCCTCCCGGTACCCTGGGTGCTCGCTGATCGCATAATAGTTCCCGTTATATATCACTCCCAGCTCGCGGAGAGCGTCTCCTCGTATCGTCGCTTTGATCGTCCAGTTGTAGCAGTCATCCGACTCCGACTCTCGATCGAGCCTCTCGACGTCGAGGATCTTCGAGCTGAGCCTTTCGAGGATGATTCCGATATCTTTGATGGTGAGATGTCTCTTCTGGTCGACGCTCAGCTGGTCGATCAACAACAGGAACTTTTCGGATGTGACCGCCTCGTCTTCGACGAGCGTGTTCTCAGTCTCGCTTTCGGAGGAGTCTCGATCACCTCGTCTCGCCGATTCGGCATCGAGAAACCGCACATGCCCCTTGGGGCGGCCCTGCGGTGAAGCACGCGGCTGTGCGTCCTGAATAGGTGAAGTGGCAACACTCTTGTGGACTGCGATGCGGCGACCCTCTTCGTGTAGTGCACAGCAGTGAAAGTCGCACTCATCTGGCGGCGGCCGTGATGGAGCAGGAGGTGTGGGAGCAGGGGAAGCGGCGTTAGCGCGACACTCAGATGTGTGAACGTGCACGCCGCCCGGCGGATGGTCTAACGAGCCAGACGCACGGGACAGCCGGCCGCGCGCCGGGCCCGGCTCGTCGTGGTTGACGACGGTGATGTGCGGCGGCGGCGGCTGCGGCCGGTCTAGTGACGTCTGTATGACGAGCGACGGCCGCCGATCTGGTTTGGCTTGCCGCGAGGGAGATCGTGCGGCCGGTGACGCCTGCGGCCGCTGGTCCCAGTGCAGCACCACCGTAACTCGCCCTTTGTTGTCCATGATTTTCCATGAAGGTGTTTCATCGTGCAGCTCGAGAGCGTGGATCGTCTCGCATACTATTTTTGGAATCGCCGATATTGCTGAAAAGATGAAAAAGGGGTGAGTACGAGGAACGTGATGGAGTTTAGCGAAGTTGGGTGGCGGAGGGGCTCACCAGCTTTGATGACGTCGACGCCCGTGGGGTACCATCGCTCGCCCTGGCGCAGCAGCAGCAACACGGTGTTGGGCGGGAGCGTGCGCCAGTAGTCGCCGTCCTCCACCTGGGTGCCGTCACTCTCGAGCACCAGCCGCACCGGCTCGCTCGCCGCTACCGATAACTTCTCTTTACCTGTTCAACGGTCAGTACTTAGATTTTTTATAAATTCTTAATACAAATTATTAAAACGTTTACATTTCAATGGCAGTTTACGTTGTATAGGGCAACGTCGTCCTCGTGTCGAGATAGATCGCGTTATGAGCGTTCGGTTATGTTAGCTATGGGCGCCGAGGCTCGCTGAAAGCAGGTCAGCGAGCAGCCAGGAGCAGATGCGCGGCAAATCTTATTGACCTGGTGCTAACTGGATTATGGTCCTCGCATGACTAAAACGACAGTAGCTATGACAAAATCAAATATTACAAAATTTTGTGGTGAGTTTTTCATATAATTAAAGCTGCCAAAATCTCTACGTATTACATTATATCGTACTGTATAAGAGTGTTAACACGTTTTAGGAGAAATTTACCAAATACATAGGTAAAAAGTATTTTCCGATTATAAATTTTTTATTTTGCATTTTACAATGCTATTTTTATGTGATAAATATAAACAAGAAAATATACTAGAAAAAAGCAACTAGTCTCATGTCGCCCTGACGGGATATATATTTTCTTGTTTGATATTTATCACATAAAAGTATTTTGCGAGCTGTTTATTTGTTACTAAGTAGTACGTTAAGTTTTATTTTGTCGAATTTTAAAATGAAGTTTCTAATTTAATGTACTGAAAACGGGAAAAACTACTTTTCTATAGACGGTTTGTGTGATTATTTATCATGAACCCTATTAATATTTTTACGTTACATAAAAATTTAAAAAAAAAATGTACACAGACGAACCTAAAGTTCTGGTAATAAAAAAATTACGGTGTTGGTGTTTAAATACAAATACAAATACAAATATATTTATTGTTTCATGAGTAGATGTATACATGGTGGTATAGTAAATAATTAGGTGGTATAGTAATTAAATAGCCATGACACAGGTAAAAATGCTCGTACTCATCAATCAAACATTTGCCACTACTGAGATTCGAACCCAGGACCTCGGAGTAGGAGCTTGAAAACCGGTGTACAAACCACTCTACCATGGTAGTCGTCACATTAACATTGTTATTGCTTTTATAGCCCATGGCAAGGTATAGTGAGTAGAGCTTTATGTTTATTTTCACTCGCGTGGTTCCTGTTCCAGTGGGAATATCGAGATAAAAATTAGCCTATGTTTTAAATCCAGGCTATCTTCTATATTATTGAGAAATTATATTACTCAATTGACGATTTTCTAAATGATAAAATTGTATTAAATAGTTTATAACTGACATTTTCATTAACTATAACATAATTCACTGACATTGTTCTTATTGTAATTGTACTATTTTTTTAATAATTCATTAGCATAAGCCTTCATGTCCAATATTTTCAATAATTATTGTTCTGACATAAGTTTCATTTGACAAGAATTGTTATATATTTCTATTTTTATGTGTGACAACATTTTCACGTTGAAGTTCTCTACAAAATATGCTGGTGACTTTATTATAAAATATGAAATTGTACCATATTTCTGAAAATAAATAAATCTTATCTTATCTTAACTGTTTGCCAAATTTCCTAAAAATCGGTTCAGTATTTTTTTCGTGAAAGAGTAACAAACATACAAACATAGTTTTTGCATTTACAATGCTATTTAAATGTAATAAATCTTACACTAGAAATCTCATCTCAGTCTCGGTAGCTAGCTCTATGGTTAGATCATTGAGCCGGGCTCCCAAAGCTTGTGAGTTTAAGCCCCGTCTGACTGATGAGGAGACTTGTTGTTTTTTCAAGTATATTTTCTATTATAACACGTTTATTAATTATGAAAGCTACTAGGAACGGCTCCAAACTGCACCACCTTCGGTGGCGCTTTGGAGCCCAAGAGAGGCGGAGCGCCGCGAGCTTTTACAACTTTATGTCGGCATAACTCTGTGAGGACATGACGGATTTAGACGCGGTTTGTTGCATTAAATGCAGAATTACATTCTGGTCAAATTTGTAATGTATCACGATGCACAAAAGTCTATAGTTTTCGAGCAAAACCCTAAAAACCGAATTTGGCTCTTCTTTGGCGCCAAAAGCTAAGGTTATGGTGATGGTAGGACATCGAATTCATTAGAATCGGTTAAACGGCCTGGGCGCTATGACCGGGCGGACAGATTTTCAAAAGAGTCAACATAAGAGAGGCTCCGCTACGCTCCGCCTCAATTAACTATTTAACGTATCACGTGAATCGAGCAGTGATTCATGCACAACTGAAAGGACCATACGCAACTAGTGGTCTTAGGGCCGGTTTCACCACCGACTGCTAAATTCTGATTAGCGTACTTGAAAGAAATTTGACATATTTTTCACCAACATACCAAGTTTCATCCGCTTGGTTCCCGTACCCGTGGTTATATTAGGACAAAAGTAATCTATGTTACTCTTCGTCTTTTCAACGTACTATATGCCAAAAATCAAGTTGATTGGTTGCTCAGTTAGGGCGTGAAGGAAAAAAAAAAGAAAAAAAAAGAAAAAAAAAAAAATGAAAAAAAAAGAAAAAAAAAAAAAAAAAAAGGGCAAACAAATTGTGATGTAGACACTTTCGCATTATAGTTAGGATAGAATATCACAACTAGTCTAAAAGGGAGGGAATTAAAATAAACTGATTATGGCAATAAAGATACAAAGTAAAAAAGTTTCTTTCACCACGTGACACTGATTTTTGATATGTGAAATTGTCGCCATGGGAAACGAACCTATGACCTTTGGAAATCCGGTCCAATGCTCTTGGATTTCCAAAGGTCATGGGTTCGATTCCCATCTGAGAATTCACTTGTGGGCGAGTTAATTTTTTCCGCTATTTTTCTATTTAAAATTTATCATAAGTATAAAAATAGCATTGAAAAATGCAAAAATTAAAAAATCCTAAAATATAAACTTAAACTTTAAAAAATAACGAGTGACACGATTCATTAAACAGACTCTATCAAATGATCTGTCATATATTTATTCAGAATTTATCTGTTGGTGGTGAAACCAGTGCTTAGTATAGAAAATTTTAGTAAAAAAACGGTAGCTACGCCTAGCAGCTACGGCGTAGCTGCTACGGATTCGTAGTACCTATGTACGTTAATTTTATTTAATTAATAGATAAACTTACCTCTATGTATTAGCTCTTCGAAGCTAGTGACAACCAGCCCCTTCCTCACGTTCCTCGAACTGTCCCATATCTTGAAAGGCCTCTTTCCTCTAACCTCCTACCGAAAAAAAATATTATCTGAATATTTCGCAATATAAATAAAAAAAGCTTTCATTCACCGAGACCATTCAAAATTACAATCACAAATAAAAAGTACCCTAAAACCCTCATATTTTATGATGCCGCTCCAAGCACATAATATTATAATGGTATGCTGTAAGGCATAGATTAATTATGGTGTTTTTTGTGTGGTGTAATATACA
This sequence comes from Chrysoteuchia culmella, assembly GCA_910589605.1. Lineage (NCBI taxonomy): Eukaryota > Metazoa > Arthropoda > Insecta > Lepidoptera > Crambidae > Chrysoteuchia > Chrysoteuchia culmella. Next base: position 1,790,965 of record OU342646.1, read on the forward strand.
TCAAATGTGTTTAAGGATCAAGTACGTTTCAGAGTATCGCTGCTATAGAGGATTTTTATTTTAACTTTTTTGTATCGGTAATGATTCTAAGATTTTTAACTTTCGCGTTCCATTATAATTATAAATTAAAACAACGGGACTGAAACTCGACTTTTGTTATGTAGTACAACTATGTACTTCCATCATCAGCCTGTGGACGTCCACTGCTGGACGTAAGCCTCTTCTAGCTCACCCCTATTGTGGCGTTCATAGGAGGCTATTAGCCTACTGCTACCGCGCTGGCCAGACGGGTTGGTAGAGGGTTTGTTTCAAGTGTTCCTTCTCTCGCACAGGTGTTCAATGCGTCGAGCCTCTTAGTCGACTCTTACGACATCCCAGGCATGTAAGGGAGTGGTGACACTTGTATTCTTAGGTCGTCACCACACGGAATGTACTTACTACATAACAAATGTCGCGTTTTTGTCCCGTTGTTTTAATTTATAATGGTAATGATTATTTTTTGTTAGTACCACTAATGATTGATTAAAGAAATAATTAAAATAAGAAGCCTCTCTGAAAGACTACATTTATTTATATATTTATTTATTTAATACTTCATGCACAAATTGTATGTACATAGGCGGACTTAATGCCATAGGCATTTTCTACCAGTCAACTTTAGGGTGATGTGGAGACTAGTAAGAGGTAATTTAGTAAATATTCATTGGATTTTTTTTTATAGTTAAAATTATTCTTGATTCCTAGACATTTTTGATGTGTCTATTACAAAAACAACACAATTTACAGTGGACTTGCTATAAAGTCAAAGTCAAAGATTTTTATTCAAATAGACTTATAGATAAGTGCTTTCGAATCGTCCAATTTTTTTCCTACCAGTCATTCAGGACATCTTTTAACTGATAAGAAGAACGGCCGCAAGAAACTTATCAGCTTTAACAGAAGCAACAACATTTACAAAGGAACATGTCGTTGCCAAACACAAATCTACAATCTTGAAACATATTTAATATAAGTAGCAACACTGCAAATTGAATAATGTATTATTGTTTTTGCTGTCATATTAGACAACATTATCTTATAAAACTTATAAAAATAAACATATTCAATCTGAAGCCGTATAGTTTTCAATGATTTTATATTGTTATTGGCCCCCTGAATATGTAACTTGTTTCTATCAACGTTTGATTGAAAGTGCAGTCACATTGCTGCTTTAGTAAAAATCAATGTGACAACTATCTTACTAAAGCAGCAATTTAAATGCACTTTCAATCAAAATCAATCAAAATTTGTTAGCAACAGAGTTAGATAATCAACTAGCAGTAATGTTTTATTGAATTGGCGTTTTGTCAGGAATTAACTCATCCGTTTCTAGGATATATATAACTAGCGGCCGCTCGTGGTTTCGCCCGCATGATTCCCGTTCCCGTGGGAATATCGGGATAAAAAGTATCCTATGTTCATAACCATTTCATACTATCTGTGTACCAAATTCCATCCAAATCCGTTCAGTAGTTTCGGAGCCTATTCAACGCAAACAAACAAACAGACAATCAAATTTTTCCTCTTTATAATATTAGTATAGATAATTAGATAACTAGGAAAGGCATATTTTTTAAATTCTTGTTTACTAAAAAATAATTATTGATAAACATAGAATACCAAAAATTCCAAAAGATATCGTTAAATTTCAAAAGTTATTTTTACAGAGATAACACAAATAAATAATAATTATTCATAGTAGGACTTTTATCGGCCATAAGGTAGCACCACATAATACTTCTTATATATAACAAGTATATTATTATATATTATTGTTTGACATATTATTATTTTTCCATTTTTTATATACCATATTTAGGTTACATTTAATTCCAATTTAATTACTTATTATTGACGTTTTATTTATTTTATAATTAATTTGTTATTTATTGTACAGTCGGGGAACTTCTCGGTTAACCAGTAGAGTTTTTTTAAGTATCGTTTTCTCGGAAAGTACAAAGGTTAAGGAAATAATTAATTATTCAAATGAAATACCTATTAACCTTCTATTATTTGTGATATTAACGTTGTCTGTATGTCTGTTAGTTTTTTAAATAAACCTCCCTAAAAAACGACCCGACTGTACCTTGTTTGCGTTTTGGATTTTGTCTGTGAGCTTCCATGTATCTTTATAAATAAATAAATAAAAAAGACTTTGAAAGTCATAATGGCGACACTAGACACTTTTTATTTTAACCACTAGAACAAATACATTAAACGATTTTATGTTTCTATATTTTATTTTTGTTAATCCAAAATTGTTGAGTCTATACACGCGGTCCAATCATAAAGTGGTTAAAGACATTGGCAGGGATTTTATAATTATTCTCGTCATTTAGAAAGTGTAAATTTTCATACCGAGACTTAACTTAAGTCTCGGTAGCTCAGCGGTTAGAGCATTGGACCGGATTTCCAAAGGTCGCGGGTTCGATTCCCGTCTGAGAATTCACTTGTGGCCGAGTTAATTTTTTCCAATATTTTTCTATTTAAAATTTACCATAAGTATAAAAATAGCATTGAAAAATGCAAAAATTACAAAATCATAAAATGTAAATTTTCAGTTACATTACAAATTATGGAACTACTATGTTTTCAGATCTCAAAATCGAAACAACGAAATTTCTCTCTCTTGAAATTTCGTACCTGTCTGGGGGTAATAATGAACTACTAAAGTTACTTTTCTATGAAAATTTATATCGGTACGAGTATATCAGTTATCTGAATCTCTGAACTAATTTTTAATTCATTTTATTATTTCGTATTTGCGTGCAGGACACTGGTGTCCAGAGAACAATGGAATATCTATGGTGTCTCATAACCCAGGTCCTGAGAGGTTGAACGGAGTAATTGCATAGTTAGTAAAAAATAACTCAGTTTACAAGGAAGATAACAGCTGCTACTCAAAATGTACAATTCGCTTAACGATCGAGTTTAATGAGGACCGAAGTGGCTAAGTCCTTATTCGAGTGACATCAATGCATGAATAGTTCGTTACGTGTCAAGGTTGTAACGAAACTGCAGTGGCGCCGAGCACAATAGGTCGTTAGGGTCCACAGTCAGATCATCTCGCGAAATGACTCGGGCACTTAATACGAAAGCACCCTCACCGAGGCATTTTTCGTCATTCTTGAGTTGCAGTTTTAGATGAAGATTTGAAACGTTTACATCTCACTTAAAGGCACTCGAACATACCCCATTTCATTAGACAAATGGCGCTTTACCGTAGATTAATTAAATTCGAACATTGACAGCTGTAAAGTTTTTTATCTATAAATAGATTTCTCCATAAATACCACTATTAAACATAGCACTGATTCATGCACAATTTTAACGATCATACACAGTCTAGGAAATTTTGGTAAAAAAAGCTGTTGCTACGCCCAGGAGCTACGGCGTAGCAGCTACGCGTTCGTAGTGCGTAGCGCGCGTCCGTAGCGCCTGCACTGGCTGCAGCGGTGCAACGCCCTCGCCCCCCCCCCCCCCCCTGTTCCGCCCGCGCCCCCGCGCCCGCACGCACTGTGCGTTGACCCACTGACATAGCCGCCCTGCACGATCTTTAATCTAGACTCCTGAACTTCGGAGTGACAAAATATACACTCCCTACATATTTCACCCTTTACATATCACACTACGCATCCTTATCGGGTCCGATAATAAAATTTACGGCCGCCCTCGACATCGTTTCGACGTCCGGTGCAACGCTCCTATCAACTCATTCGGGTCATAAAAAATCCATTACGCGGACCGAAATGCCTCCCCGCAATTCGATATGGGGCTTCCGTCGTACCTCTTGTATTTCGACTATCATCTTGTCACTTCACTGTGTGAAGAGTAGTGTGTAGTGTGTGGTGCGGGGGCTGCGGCGCGTGCGCGCCGGCGGAGCGCCGCGGCCGCACTGAGCGCCTCGTGACCGGGTCGCGGCCCCGCCCCCCGCCCCCCTCACCCCCCACGCCCCCCCGCGAGCCCCGCTGCCCCCCCACCCCGCGACCCCGCACTGCAGCGCTCGCCGTAATCTCTTGATACCGTAAGATCTTGAAATTAGCGAAGATGCACTTTCCTTACCTAAACATTTTTGTTAAAGCGTGCCTTCTTTTGATGCTGGTGCAAAGTTTGTTGACTGAATTCAGTAAGGTGCTGATTTTTCAAATCCTCTGTTATAGGCTATCAGTCAGTTAACTTCATAACCAACTATTCAATATTATATGTAACCCCATTTGAGAAAAATATTTAATTATCGTATTTTTAAGGGGTCATTTCTAAAAGTAAAAGTGTCGAGACAAAATCATAAAATCGTGTTTCCGGTAAATTACAAATCTAGATAAAGGTATGAAGAAATGTAATTATATCTTATTACCAGATTTGTAACTTCTCTAACTATCCTATAGTTTTATATCAAACAGTACATAGATTTCCGTATAACGTCTTACTCGAAGAAATTGCTGTGGGACACATAGCTTACCTTGCTCTTAAGATTTAAGTTAAACGAAAGTACGAGTCACTAACTTTGTCACTTAATAAAAACTACATGAAGTACCTAGATAAAATCTCGAAGAAGAGATAGGCTACTCTTTGTCGCGAAAATTAGAAGTTTGTGTTGTACTCGTAAATAGCGCGATATAATCATATTCCTCGCTTTTGAAGTAGATTGTCTTGGCTTTGGAAATAAGTTTTTAACTCGAAAATTTTATGAAAAAAATTACTAAGTATGTATAAGTATGTTAGTTGTTTGCCGTGTGGTGACGGCGTAGTAAGAATCGACTAAGAGGCTCGACGCATTAAAATCTGTGCAAGAGAAGGAAACTTGTAACAAACCCTCTACCAACCCGTCTGGTCAGCGTGGTAGCAGTGGGCTAATAGCCTACTATGAACGCCACAATAGGCGTGATCTAGGAGAGGCAGAGGAGATCAGCAGTAGACGTCCACAAGCTGATGATGGATGGATGTTAGTAATTACTTTGAATTTATTAGATCTTACTGCTTTTATTTTAATGGTTTACAAATTGTAGTTCTTTTATATTATTAATATTATTGTTATCTGGTAATTCAGGTAAATAATGTTCGAGATAAGATAGCCAGTTCCTCAGTGGTTGAGGATTCCGGGAGAGGCTCGCTTCCATCTTCAGCATTATCAATACTTAACATCATGTATGATGAAGGCTAAGAGTCACCCCGTCATTCATTAAAAAAAATGGTAATGGTAATCAGCAACAGTTTCAACCCGAATATTTTTTATAATAATTTCGTTAAAGAGTTTCATAGCCAATGCTAGTATATGTTGTCGTCGCACGAGCTCGCATTGTGAAAATTGGGAAACTATCATTTTCATATCATTTCATTTCAGTGCTTTTTGTGTCTTTTGTCCGACTTGTCAGTAAAATAAAAGTTGGAATATTGGTAATCTTAATTGAATTCTTTTTTTTTTGTAATGATTTTATCTGGCTATATAAAATTTTTAAAATTTTATTTGAATTAATGTAATAACTGTTTAATGAATTTTAATTTATATTTAGGTATATTTGTTTCTAATTTTTATGATATTTCGCTGTATGTTTTATTTATTGTTTTAATTATAGTTATTATTATTCTTTTTTATTATTATTAATTATCAATTCTATATTGTAGCGTGCGAATTTTCGATTTTAAATGCCTGTCATGCTGTGTACACATTGTGGAGTTGCAGCCTATCCATAACTCCTTATCTGTTTGTATTGGTCTTCATGTATTTGCTGTCACTATGTTTTGTGTACTTAAATAAATATATATAAAAAAAAGATGATAGTTACCTTGGTCACAGATTTCAACGCAAATTACTATGCAGTAACATATCCATTACTAGAGGCCGGGCGCGGTTTCACCCGCGTGGTTCCCGTTCCCGTGGGAATTTTGGGATCATTTATAGCCTATATTACTATTTGGGGTCTAAGGATTCTCTATACCAAATTTCGTCAAAATCGGTCCAGTAGTTTTTGAGTTTATTCGTTACATACAAAAATACAAATCTTTCCTCTTTATAATATTATTATATATTATATAGTTTAGATTAAAACATCGTTGTTCATAGCTAAATCATCAATAGGCCCATTTTTTCTTCACACACAAGTCTCACTGCAACAGTTTATGCCTTAAAGTGGGGGGAGAACAAATGAACGTCGGAGGTGTGAACGTAAACCTCCATCGCGTGAAGCGTTTGTTTTTACAGGAGCGCCTTTTATTGAAGGTGCCAGTGCCGTGAAATGGCGCTGAAGTATGTCCCGGAATGTCGTATGAAGGACCCGTTATATTTGTAAGGTGCCACTTTTTACTGGTAAAGTAAGACTTCGGTTGATGAAGTTAGATATTCTTAGGTCTGAGGTGACCTACTGATAGACCGACCGATTAACGTTAATGGCCGAATACTCAAACGCTACTTAACTTTTTCTTTTTTTTATGAACGACGGGGAGACTCTTAGCCTTCATCATATCTGATGTTAAGTATTGATAAGGCTGAAGATGGAAGCGACCCTCTCCCGGAATCCTCAATCACTGAGGAACTGCCTATCTTATCTCTAACTACCGGAACACAACAATGCTGAAAACATTGTTGTTATGGCGTCAGACTTAGATAAGATGGTGGTAGCTAGCCATGCGGACTTACTACAAGTCCTACAACCAACCAAACCGAATACAATATGAACCCCCGTTGGAAATCGAACCTAGGACCTCTGGGTCTGATACCGGTGTTTGTACCACAGACCACAGAGGCGGTTTAAGCAACGGACCACTTTAAGCAGCTCTTAAACATCATGGCGTCTTTTTCATATCTTTTGGCATTTAAGACGAAAGGGTATTAAGGACGATATTTAATTCGTCATTTGCTAGCAGTCCTGTGATGTTTTGGCATCGCAGTGCGAACTCATTGCTGCATGTAACTCCTTCGTTGGACAGGAACTAGATATAAGCGTTTAGATTCAATAAAAAGAAACCGACAAGCCTCTATCAAACACATGATTCATCATTCCCAAATCACACTCTGTAAGACTTAAAGATACGGTTAGCTCTTTTTGTAGATAAATAACAAACATAAGATGGAGGTCGGCCTGCTTTCGAAGTTTTCTTGGCAGTATCTTTTTTCGAAAATCCTCCCAATTTGTGAACTGCCAGTAGAATCATTAGATTTTTCTTTTGTTTATAATAAGTAATTTAAATAGCAAACAAATCAAAATATTAAACTCAATATTGTTGCCATAGTAAAAATTATTAACTTTTAATTAGTAATTATCTAACCGTCTCCGAACGCAATAATAAATCAACTTTGGGAAGGTAGACTTATAAGTAGCTAGTCAACCCGTGACCACGGCAACTGAAAAGGCACCGAAACGTCGAGAAACCAAAAAACCTCAAATAAACTGAAAAACTATAGTACCAAATAGATAATTAAATATAAATTAACACACACATTAAATAAATCGCACTAAATATTCCGTAAAAGTTGTTTTATTTCAATTATGAGTGCGCGAAGAAACCTAAGATGTGCTTACATGATTCATGTTGTAACACTCGTATTGAAAAGACTAAAATAGAATTGACCTAAAAGTTCATCTGGTGTTTCTATTTGCCTCCGTCCACTACAGTACACGGGTGTACAGAGAACAATGGAATATCTATTGTGTCTCATAACACGGAGCCTGAGAAGTGAAGCCCTCAAAGTTGAGAAACGTTTGAGTATTCGGCCGTAAGTCATTTAAACGTCATTGCATTTCAGTAAATGTTTTTAGTTAAAAGCAGGGGTGGGATTGCATAAGGTACTCGTATTCATTTGACAGTTTACATCGTATTCGATCGGATGCAATTTGTATGAAATGACATATCAGATACAATATAAACTGTCAAATTAATACGATTGACTTTACGCAATCGCTTAGCTGGTGGGTAATTGTCTCATTTTCAAATCTATCGCAATCTCTTTCAATTCGTCATTTGAGGATTCTTTTTCTTCTTCTTCTTTCTTAATTAATAGCGTGTTCTCGATAAAATTCGCGAATTTTGCCAATGTCAAATAAACATATTTTGTATTATATGAAATGAAATAAATAAATGAAATAAAATTTATTTACCCATTCACAATCACAATGCTACAGTACAATTATTACCATAAAACAATTTATGTATAGGAATGGCGGTAGCAGATAATGACAGCTACCCTCCGCGCTAGTTAAAAAACTGTGTTGCGGCAGAGTAGTATCGTCGTCTTCTATAACCAAACATGAGTTTACAGTACAGTATATGCAAGGTGAACAGATCAAATTAACTTAACTAAACTTTTCTTTCTACAAGTAATATTAAAATAGAAATTGTACGGTAGATTGAGTTAAAAATGGAGCCTCACAACACGCGTTATATTACGAAAAGAACTCGGGTGAAACTCCATTTGAAAGATATTTACATACTTCAGGCCGTCACTATTTGACATTTGAAAGAGATTGTGATCGGGACGCGTTTTGAAAGATATTGAATGAACGAAATCGAACTGTCTAAGCAAAGTGACAGCTCAAAATATTGACCAAATGTATGGGGAAGTGTCAAATGAAGTGTCATTTAAAACATCATTCGTTCTGAAAGAGATTGCGACTATAAGTTACACCATTCCATAAATCACTATCACAATCACAATACCTGTGCAAGGGATTGTGATAGATATTGAAATTAGACAATTAGGAGGACAAAAAGGCAAAGAGCGATCTTTTAAAAAGGGCCGTGAAATGGCGCTTTAATATGCGCCGGATTGTCAACGTATGAAGAAAACGTTAAATTTTTACGCTAGCTAAGCCACTTTTAGCGGAACTCGCCGAAAATAGAACTTCTGTTGATAAAGTTTGAGAGGCTTGAGTTCACCAACTGATAGACCTACCGATTCACGCTCAAGACTGTATTTCAGTCATTTGTTCGTAGTTAAAAGGCATAGAGCGGTGTTTTAAAGTCTTGTGAAATGGCGCTGAAGTATGCCCCGTAATGTCTCAGGAAAAGTTATATTTGTAAGCTGCCACTTTTTACCGGCACTCGCTGGTTAAGACTTCTGATAATAAAGCTTGACTTTTTTAGGCTCGAGTTCATCAACTCATCAACTGATTAACCCTAAGCTTTATTTAAATGTCATTGCATTACAGTATTGCAGGTTTCAGATAAAGCGATGTATTAAACCACGATTATCTAATCGACAGTGGGCGAAATGGTTGTCAGGGACTGTTTCACAAAGTCAGTTATTTACTTGTCAGTAATTTATACAAATAATTTTCCATTTTTTAATTAAACCAGAAATTTTGTGCTTGACTATACCGTAAATTGTGGAACAGACACTTTATTTATTTAAGGCAGACAAGAAAACTTAATTATGGCTGATAAATATTAAACAAGAAAATATACTAGAAAATAGTAATTGTTATGCAAGGCTGGAAAGTTGGTTATTTAAAGGCGAGTTACCTCTATTGAAATTTGAGCAAGTGAAGGATTCTAGGATTGAACGAGGATTTCAAAGGTACAAGATGCTAAAAACTTTTCTGCGTGCGCAACACACAATTTTTCACCTCAAAACAGCGAGAAACATTTATGGTTGTTTCCGCGATCAACTTCCGGTAAAAAATCCTTTAAACATAAAGTTTAATCTAAATATACCTTATTCTCGTTGTTTTAATGATATAAAAAACTAAAATAATAAAAAGGGAGTATTATAGTTAATTCGAAGTTATTTAAAGTAGGAATATATTGCTACTTATTAATAAGAATAAAAACGATTAAAATAAAAAAAATTAAATGTTGACACTGACAAGATGTACAAGACAAAGACAATTTAAAAATAAAGATTTATGTCACAGTCCGAAATCCAATTATAGGTTGTGAAATCTCACCCAGCCTAATATAAAATTCTTATAACAAATAGTTTATCCTTATTGTTATTGTTTTTATGATTCAATGAACTAAAATAAATTTTTAAGGGAAGAAGTTACAATATATTCGAAAATTCAAGATTGAGAATAATCTTGAATTTTCGAATTTTTAAGGGACCTTTTCGAAAAGAAAAAGTGTCAAGACAAAATCATAAAATCCTGTTTCTGAAACTTTACAAATCTAGATAAAGGTATGAAAAAATATAATTATAGGAATCTTATTACCAGATTTGTTTGAACGTCTCAAACCATCCTACAGTTATAAAACTAAAAATTACGTTCTTTTTCGTAGCGTCGTGTTTAGAAGAAACTTGTTTTTATGTTACCAAAAGAAATCAAAAAGCACAATGGCATTTTGAGCATTTGAGTTTTTTTAAATTTTACGCTATCTCTAATATATAGTTTTCTTCAAAATCATCAATGAAGCAGCAAAAAGAGCTGTAATACTTTTATTTCCATAGGAAACCCCCTACGACTTCTTCGATGAACCTCTTCTTCTTCGTCTTTCTTAATTAATGGCGTGCTCGCGATAAAATTCGCGAATTTTGCCAATGTCAACTAAATATATTTTCACCTCACACGCTCTGAAAAGGAGGTTTTGTCAATCAGTTTAGGCGTAGAAAATTGCTTTTTGCGGCCTAGCGCGGCAAAGTACTTTTTTAATTTAATACCTAAAAATATGTCATAATGCGTTCCGAATCGCACTATTGACTTTATTGTTACATTTTATTCTTATTTTAAATAGCTCTAAATTAATTATAATACTCCGTTTTGTTTTATTATATTATTTTAGTTAATTTAATCATAAAAACAATAACAATAAGATAAAACTATTTGTTATAAAAAAAAATTTTAGGCTGGGTGAGATTTCACAGCCTGTGATTGAATTTCGGAACGTGACATAAATCTTTATTTTTAAATTATCTTTGTCTTGTACATCATGTCAGTGTCAACATTTACGGAATCGTTTTTATTGTTATTTATAAGTTACAATATTTTAAGAGTTCACCTCCTTGTACCTACCACTTGTACCTCGTACATAGCTGTACTCTCACACGTCACCTAGCAGAAGCGCAGACTCTGTGAAAACAACCCACTGAGCCAAAAACTGGACATTGGCGAAATCCAAAAGGGCACCGCCACTACATAAAAAGAAGAAGAAGAAGAAGTTACAATATATTCCTACTTTAAATAACTTTGAATTAACTATAATACGCCCTTTTCTATTATTTTAGTTTTTTATATCATTAAAACAACGAGAATAAGGTATATTTAGATTAAACTTTATGTTTAAATATTTTTTTACCGGAAGTTGACCGAGGAAACAACCCTAAAATGTTCCTCGCTGTTTTGAGGTGAAAAATTGTGTGAAAGTGTGTCGGCAGAAAAGTTTTTAGGGTCTTGTACCTTTGAAATCCTTCACTTGCTCAGCTTTCAATAGAGGTAACTCGCCGTTAAATAACCAACTTTCCAGCCTTGCATTACAAATAACTATTGTAGTATTTATAGAAATTGTACGGTGGATCGAATTAAAAATGGAGCCTTTAATAACACGTGTTATTACGAAAAAACTCGGGTGAAACTCCTTGATGAACATCAGGGAAAACTTGAACCACTAAAATTTTTTAATTTTCTTCCTCATGCCTTTTTTACTATTAACAAGTATTATTTTTTTAAAATGAAAAAAGTAGAATTCTGTTAGAATTTTCCTAAAGAAATTTAGAGATTCACTAATTTTAATCTCACTTATACATATCCAACTACATCGTTCTTCATTTACTATACAAAACTTTACAAGGTTTTAGAAATAACAAAGTATTAAAATTTTCCTTAGGAACACAATTTTTTTAACCCAAGAGCCTAAAATTCCACTGAACTTTAAACAAGCATTCTACGTAAGTACGTTTACCCTGAGTATTTTCTTGCACAGTTCGGGATACAAGTGCAATATCGGCGGTAGAATGTTCAGATAAAATCTGTGGGTATATTACATTCCCGGTTCGGACGGCGGAATCTCCGTGCCGGCCGGCTAGGGAGGCGCCGCCGTCTCTCCGAACGATAAAATTCTACTTGAAACCGAATAAAATACAATTCTTTATGTTTGGAATGTTAATTTGGGGCTACTTCGGTGTTCTGTGTACCAAATATATACTTTGAATCTCATTTAGAACATTAATTTCTCGTGTTTTTGTAGTCACTTGTTACCATCACAAAACTGTAAAATGCTTTCAGGTCTTGATGCTAGTAGGTATAGACATAAGAAATAAGATTTTCTCAAAATCCGTATAACCGAGAAAAAACTTTTTAACCCGATAATCCCACGGGAACGGTAACCACGCGGGTAAACCGCGGGAAAGAATGCAGAGAAAATAACAATAACGACTTCAAAAAGATGCTACTTTGCATTTTAATAAGTACTTTTACTTTTAGTTCTATTATAAAATATAGGAAAGTACGTAGGAATTGATAAACTTCTCTACTGAAGGCGATAAGATGATAAGAATGTAATTAAACAGTATCATGTGTTAATTATTCTCTTCAAAAAGTAAAGAATATAGGCGACTCAATAGCTTCTTCCTTTTTTGAAGTTGGTTAAAAAGACCGCCTTACCAAAAATTTAGTTGGGAAGGATTGCAAAAGATGTTCCGGTTCTCACGCGAACGAATTTGCGGGCACAGCTAGTAATTAATAAATTATGAATTAGGAAGAATATGTTTTTTTTATATATTTTTTTATGATTTTCTAATTTTTGCATTTTTCAATGCTATTTTTATACTTACAGTAAATTTTAAATAGAAAAATATTGGAAAAAAATTAACTCGGCCACAAGTAAATTCTCAGACGGGAACCGGGAACAGCTCAGCGGTTAGAGCATTGGACCGGATTTCCAAAGGTCGCGGTTTCGATTCCCGTCTGAGAATTTACTTGTGGCCGAGTTAATTTTTACCAATATTTTTCTATTTAAAATTTACCATAAGAATATGTTTTTTTAGATAAATGCATTAATGCGTGTTTTTTTTGCCAACAACCCCATCCCTACGGCGTGGCACCGAAACATCTTATATGCAGCGTGGCTCCGCGTTGTAAAGTACACCGCATAGTGCATGCCGTCTCATGCAAAATGCACTCGCCAAATCAAGTTTGTGCGGAAGTCGTAGAATACAAGATCCCGTTTTGTATAAAATTGTATGTTACTGTCTTGCTAATATGAATGTTTGAATGATTGTTGCTCATGAAAGAATACAATAATGCTCAATGCAAAAGTAAAAAAAAAACAACTTTTTGGGGTTTCCGGTTGACCACCGGACTACTGTGTATCTATGTCCCAAAGAAACTTTTATCTTTTAAATATTATTTTCGCGACAGAACTTTAAACTTATTTATCCTTAATCTTATTTTTATCCTTTTAATAATATCCTAATTATATCCTTTCTTATTTATCCTTAAAACAAAACGAATATTGGGGTCATTCTTACTACAGCAAAACGTGCTTTTTAGGGTTTCGTAGCCTAAAGGCAAAAACGAAACCATTATAGATTCGGCCAAACCGATGTATGTCACAACCTTTTTTAGTAAAGAAGTAAAACTAGAAACCAGTAAAAACAAAATCTCATGATGATATTCCCTTAATAAGTAATACGGGATGGATGGTATAGAGACCTAGTTTTCCAGTCAGTAGCCGTGATCATTTTGTAATTTTAATTTAGAGGAGGGTCAACAAACCTCCTGGACGGCTAAGGGAGTTTATGAGGATCTTTATGAGCGGATTAATACTTAAACGGGGAATTAAAATGGCTGACGATCTTGCCCGAACCTTTAATTCGGCATTCTGGCGATAATTTACGTAAGCCGATGGGATTCCGTTTTACTCACCAGCGAATTTCTGATAAGAACATAGCGGAATGTACTTAGATTCATTTTCCGAAAATTATTATCATTACTTGCATTTCTGGTAATTAGAATTTTGAACCAAAGCAACTTAGAAAATTGGTTGTATTCTCAGATTTTAACATTTAAGAACTGTTTATAGAAAAATTAAGGCGCTTTACGACTGAAGCGAGATAGTAATGAGAAAAGGACGCGCGCGGGAGCGAGAACGATATTGCTGATTAGGCGAAAAACACGAAATTCATTTCACACACTTCGTAGTATAAAACTATAGCGATTAAAGAAAAATGAAACTACACGATACTAATATTATTGGTATCGAATATCATCTTGGTATCAATTGAGAATAATCTTGAATTTTCATATTATTAGGTGGTCATTTGAAAAGAAAAAGTGGCAAAATAATAAAATCGTGTTTCTGATATACCTTGGACGAGTTAATTCGTCCAAGTGATTTATTTATTTATTTTATTTATTTTATTTCGGAAGACCAACAGCTTAAAATATTACATTAGATTTTAACATAAAAATTGAGAGCCAATTACAAGTCTTCACCAATAGAGACAGTTTTAAAGTTAATGTTAAGCACTTAATAGGCAAACACGCATTCCAACAGATAAATTCATAATAACTAAGACAGAGTATAAACAAAACAAATCAAAAAACAAGCAAAAAATTGATAAAGCTCACAGAGAATTATCATATAAGCAAGATTTACAAATCAAATGAAAAACCTATCCATCAAAAAACTCATTAATCGCCTCACCGATGCAACGCTAGTGTTAAACAGATATACAAATCTAGATAAAGGTATGAAGAAAAGTATATTTTATTTGTAACTTCTCTAACCATCCCATAGATTTATATCAAAAAGGAGTTACATACTTTTTCCGTATAGCGCCCTAAAAATCGGGATAAGCCCCGGTTGTGGCCACCGACCCAGTTGTGGCCATTTTGAACTCTTAACGCTATGTAAAACAGGATAAAATGAAGGTGGCCGCAACTGTGTAGCCTAACCTAAGTACATTAAGATTTCTTATTCTTTTTTAATGTTAATTTCGTCCTCTTGATTCACATAATTTTGTTATTTTCATAATGTGTAAAAAAAAACTCGAAAACTAGTTGCAATATCAGTTTTGATTATCAGAAAATCATAGTTTAACTAGTATCATCGCTACCACAAAAACATTTATTAACTACTAGTATCTTAACTAATCGAAAAGTTTAAATTATACAAAAGAAAAAGAAATAAAGTATTCCTCAAGCAAAGTCACAGGTAACGTCAATATTCAATTTCGAAGTAACCCAATCACTTTTCAACAACCACTTTACGTGGACACAGATATTATTGAAAAGGAAAAAGCTAAGAAACGGAGACGAGAGAACCGCTATATTACCTCCACTCCCGCTCCTCTCGAATAATTGGATGGAATTTCAGACGATAAATAAGCGATAAATAGTCTATTAAAAGGAATGCTGATAAGACAGATTAATTTTTTTCTCTCTCGGGTCCGTGGAGATAGATCGCCGATAGGGTTTCTGTTCAAGCTTTCTCGAACTCGAGAAAACTCATGAAATTTGGCATCATTTGAGACGAGATAAAAATGGCTGGAAGTCGAGAATTCTCAAATTTTGAATTTGAATCGCGCCAGACGACGTAATATAAGAAATCTACTTTCAGACGAGTCGTTTAATGTTCTTATAAGCCTATTTTCTAAAACAGAAGTAGTTTCTTAATTATTTAAAAGGTCAAGTGTGCTTCTAGACTGGTCTAGTCTAGGAATAGCTAACTTTAAGTTTAACTGATTTAATTTGCAGGTAATGGATTCAGTCGTTAATATTAATAAGTACATATTCCATGTTATGTTTGATTTACTGATTGTCCACTGTTTGTTAGGTTAGATACTAATAACTTCGTCAGTAGAGTATTGATTCATTAGGGATTATTGATGAAAGTCATTCATAAAAATATATCTTAATTGATATTCACGTAAAATAAGTTCTATCCCCATATAAGAACCCCATTTGAGATGATAAGAACTAATCTATGCCCCCAAAAGCCGTTAAAACGCGTGTATTGTTTGTAAGTATATAATACTTTATCTTACTAGACATAACAGGTTTATCCTTTTATTAGAAGTCAGGCATGCCCTTGATTTGATGCATGCGCTAGGGCTATGACTTTTGGCAGAGTAGCGCTGTGAGACTTTTTTTCTTCCTATAGATTGTGTTATTGATGTTTGCTATTGATTATGGTGCAAGAAAAGTATCATAGATTTTAATAAATCCTGTTTTTTTATTAAATTTCACCATATTTCAATAGTTTTAATTCAAAGACTTGAGACCCGAGAAAACTCGAGAATTCCCGAAACTCGAGAAAAAATAGGTCGAGAAATCAGAAACCCTAATCGCCTAGCTTTGGTACGTTTGCGGCGCGGTGCAGGCTTCGTGTTTCAATATTGGAGAAAATCCTTTGGTATAAGTTTGGATTACTTTTTTAAAACTTAGGTATGTGATTAGATTATTTCGTCGATTGTTACAAAATGGTCATATTAAACAACGATAGCAAAGAATATATTACACTTATGTCGATAGTGAATTTTCAGACTGCTTAAATCAGACTAGTATAAAAGATTCACTTGCTTTCAAGTCCTCAATGAAAGTTTGTGAATAACGCAATTGTTTTTTTTTTCTTTTCATGAATGCTCTCTCGATTTTGCGCTTAGCCCACAGTTTCAACCGCGTGGTTCCCGTTCCCGTATAAATAATTGTAGAAGAAATTCTAGGCTATGTGTTATTCTAATTTATAAGCAAGGTATATTACTGTTATGTTTGATCTAGTTTTGGCGTTTTGGCTATCCGTTCAATAGTTTTGGCGTAAGAGTAACAAACATATCCATCACAACATCCTCATAAATTTTCCCATTTATAATTCGCTGGACCGCAAAGAAAAAAGCCTCGGTTAGGAAATCTTCAACATCTTCAAATTACGTGTATTTATTTATTTTAGATTTGTTAAAAATAAAAAGCTTGTTTTGGCTTGCAATTTTTTCTTGTATTCATCTAAAAACATTAAAATATTCTCCAATTTAGTTTTTATTTCATAGAGCTAAGTCAGGTACTTTTGAATATATTGAAGATTTTCTAATTGCGGTCCAGTGTATTATTACGATTTTAAATAATATTATATAAGTGATTTCAGTTTTTCACTATTATTTACACAAATGAGTACTTAGGTATTTGAAGAAAATGTTTTGTATATTTCAATACGTTTCATCACTTATCGATCTGTTGCTGATTTCTATGAAACATGTAGGTACTTTTCGTAGTTACTTTAGCAGCAATATATTCAAGACATTGCCTAATATTTTAAGGTCGCAGCTCGTAACAAGTCGAGAGAAGTGACGCGTCTGCCTTCTCTAATGGAAAAAGGTGTTATTATTATATTTATACTATTTACGTGTTGTTTTGTTGCGAAATAAAACGTACAGTGGACTGTATAAATTGGTAGGTATAATGATGAAGTTCTACAATAATTCTCAAAGGCAAACAAAAATAGAAATACAATGGACGCGACGTATGCGTTACCGGAAGATCGCGATGACCGCTCGCCGCTCTGTTGTTGGTGCATAACCACGTCTTACATTTATTAATTTATTTAGGACCCAAAAAATATTATTTTTATACAATAACCAAGAACGCGAGCCTCGCAAGGGTCTCAATGCCAACGTTTATAAATTAAAGAAGCAGCTTTAACTCCAATTCCAATGTAAAAGTTTACAATTATGATATAATTACTTGTGGACAGATGTAAAAAAAGCGTTTCCAAGAAAATGTAGATTTCTAAGAAATCAATATAAATAGCTATTAAGTAGTCTATTTACCGGTCAAAGAGGCCTTCATTCATGGTATTAACAAAACATATATTGTCTGGAAAGAGCTTTTTTTAGGCCGCAAAGTTTTCTACTTTTGATGAAAATTGTAAAAATAAAAATAAAATATAATTGTATAAATATTTGTTTTCTTATACCGCGTGGGGCCTATAACCGGGGAAAATATTGAAAATAGAGAGTATTAGAGTATTATTATACTCTCTAGAGTATTAGTATTTATTCTGAAAAGATTTCAGTTAATCAAAACCCATGCATTACTTACAATAAGAATTTAAAGTTACGATTCATAATCAGTGTAGTATTGCAAAAACGATATTATCGCTAACCTTGCGAACTAATCGTGGTACAGGGGACAACAAAAAACTTACCGCAAAACATCATGATATCACTATCCATCAGAAAATTTACCTTTAACTCCTTGAATAGCAACAGCCCCGCTACTTCCCATAGCTATTATTAAACATCGCAATGACAGTTATCTGTTTATAATTTTATCCATCATACTACTCTTTGTACCAAGTAGATTCAGCCATGGAATTATTAAGTACTAGTACGTAGTACCTGTTAATTCCATGGATTCTACGATTTTTACATTATGATATTTTAATAAAGAAGATCATAGTGTTAAAGAGTGTAAATTCAAAAGAATAATTTTGATTAGTAAAGTCAGAATATTGTCATGGGTTTTTTTTTGGTTTCAGTTTAAATTAATTTTAATTTAAGTAATCGAATTAGATTCATTTACACAATTTGTAATTCAATGTACATTCATACAGTCGTGCGGACGCACTCGGCGAGCTTTCTCTGTCGTTATTTTTTTGAGTTAAAATGGCATCGTGTACAGTGAAATGTGTAAACTGCAATATAGTGATCTCCGAGCTCTTGGCTTTTATACAAAATAAAGCCGATATAATGGACGAAGAAAGTATGGTTCGTCTCATTTCTACCACCTTCTCCGAAGATGAGATAGCACAGGCAAAGAAGTTACTGTTTGAGGTGACTGACCTATCCAGGCGCCTGATTAAGAGAAAAAAGGATGGCAAGAACGTTAGAAATATTGAAGACATAATTGCAGTAATTAAAGAAACTGATCCTGAAAAGCTGCCTATCTATGTTGCGAGGGATTTGCAGAAACTGCCTCCTGTGACGTTTGACCATATCGACGCATCGAGATTGCTTAAAGATATTTTAATCTTACAAAATGAGATGGCTATTGTAAAGGAAACATACGTCACGAAAGATATGTTGAATAGATTTAATACACAGGATAATCTCAACGTTAACTGTAGAAGGAGAGGTGCTTTTATAGACAGTTTTAATTACGAGAGTGGCCCAATAGGATTACCGCACATATCTTCAGGGGAATACCGGTCAATAGATCAAAATAACATTGATAAAGATAATGTAATGAACGGACAATTGGCGCCTTCGCCGGCGTCGGTAGAACCAGCGGTTGATATAGCTAATGAGACGGTAGTTTCATTCGCGCAAATGTCCTTGACGCATAATGAGACTGGCACGACAACAGAGCGGCGCGTGGAGGCCCCTACCGCGGTTTCGACGGAGTCGGACACCTGCGCTCAAACAGCTACGTTCGCGCGTCCCTCAAACACCGTGGTTTCGACCAGCGATAACAAGTTAGTTAATGCAGTGGCGCGGGCAGCGCCTATTACTTCGAACGGCGAGCGTAGATTAATGTCAGAAGTAGCAAGGCACGGGAACTTCAAACAAGTGAAACCAAAGGAAGACTGGATTATAGTGCAACGCAAACGTCTTCGGAATAGATTTATTGGTATGAAGGGGAAAGCGAATTTGATTCCAGAATGTAAATTCAAGGCGGCACAAGTGAGCATACCTTTTTACATTTATAATATCGATGTGGACTCTTCAGTTGATGATATTACTTGTTATATTAAAAATAAAACAGGGGTTAATGTACTATTACAAAAAGTAGATATGAAATTAAAAAAGGAATATGTAGCTTACAAATTTTTTATACCTAAAGAAAAATTATCTGTATTTATGGATGAGAACTTATGGCCAAATGGTGTTGCTTTTCGCGAGTTTGTGAATTTCAGTAAAAAATAGAGTATTTGAATATTTAATTATAATAAATAAATAATATGAGTAGTCAAAAGTGTACTGATAATATTAATTTAATTTCAAAATTTATTAGTTTTAATTGTAAGAATGTAAACAGATCTATTGAATGTGTGCGAACTCTTTGTCAGACTGCAGATATTATAGCACTCCAAGAGACATGGTTATTGCCTACGGAATTACCAATGCTAGGTGATATTAGTAAAGACTTTGCTTATCATGGCAAGTCATCTATGGATGCAACTAAGCTACTCCGAGGCCGTCCCTACGGAGGGATAGC
Organism: Chrysoteuchia culmella; assembly: GCA_910589605.1. Classification (NCBI taxonomy): domain Eukaryota; kingdom Metazoa; phylum Arthropoda; class Insecta; order Lepidoptera; family Crambidae; genus Chrysoteuchia; species Chrysoteuchia culmella. The sequence goes on from OU342646.1 coordinate 1,811,085, forward strand.
TCTTTTATGGAGAAAGTCTATCTTTAATACCGTGTCTGTGGTGGAATGTAGTAATGACCGAATCTTGGCTGTTAAAGTTGACCTGATGGATAGATCTATCCTAATAGTTTGTGTCTACATGCCTACTAACGCCTATGATAACTTAGCCGAGTTCTGTGATTGTATGAGCGAAGTAGCTGCGATAGTAGAAAGCTGTAACTTAGAGTCTGTTTTTATAATGGGTGATTTTAATTCTAATCCTAAGGAGTTATTTGGTAAAGAGCTGTTAGATTTTTGTGTTGATCAGAGGTGGAACTGTATAGACATTGATTTACTGGGAATCGACTCGGGCACGTACACATTTATTAGCGATGCTCACGGAACAACAAGCTGGTTGGATCATTGCCTGGTTACTGAGGCGTCACGGCAGTCTGTAACCGGTGTTGAGGTTTATTATGATACCTACTGGTCTGATCATCTCCCGTTAGTAGTACATGTAAATCTAAATACAATAAGGCCAATTATACCTACACTTTCAAAACAAGTAACTAATAAAGTTTTATGGGGTGTAAGGGATCAGTATCAAATTGAGTGTTACCGTAGGAGATGTACCGAGAAATTGAGAGATGTTGATTTTCCTGCGGAGTTTAGTACATGCTGCGATCAAATATGTAATAATCTCGACCATAGAATAGTTATTAATAATCTATACTACTCAATTGTACAATCGCTTAGGGAGGCTGCTGAGTTTAGTTGTGTTGAATATAAAACTAAAAAGAGAGGACGTTACATTGCCGGATGGAATAAATTTGTGAGGGATGCTCACGAGACAGCGAGACAGGCATTCATCAACTGGGCGTGGCATGGTAGGCCAAAAGCTGGCCGTTTATACCAGGTCATGTGTAAATCGCGAAGCGTGTTCAAGTTTAAATTAAAAGCATGTCAAGAAAACCAAAACCAAATAAAAATGGACATTTTGGCATCCCAGCATAATTCGAAAAATTTCTCAAAATTTTGGAAAAACACGAAAAAACTGAGCCCTAAGCCAGCTGTCTCCGTAAGCGTGAGTGGGATCAGTGAACCGATGGAGATAGCGAGCCTATTTAAGAGACACTTTAAAGTTGAATCCATATTACCGCGAAAAGTGGAAGTAGGCGTGGGCGATGCTGAGGTGGTCGTGGCTGGTGATCCTGTCCGTATCTCCTCTATGAATGTTAGGGTGGTTCTAAAGAGGATGAATGGAGGAAAATCACCAGGGCACGATGGCCTCAGTGTTGAGCACCTTCACAATGCGGGGCCGCATCTCCCAAGGGTCCTAGCAATGCTGTATACTTTCTGCATAAGGCACTCTTATTTACCGGACGAACTGATGAGAACTATTGTTGTTCCTATTGTAAAAAACAAGACTGGGGATAGTACGGACAAAGCCAATTACAGACCTATTTCTTTGGCTACTGTATTGGCAAAGGTGCTTGACGGTCTGCTTGAGCGACGGCTTAGTAACTACATACAGCTTAACGATGCTCAATTTGGTTTTCGACCTGGTTTATCTACCGAGAGTGCTGTACTGTCGCTGAAGCATACTGTCAAATATTACACCCAGAGACAAACGCCAGTGTATGCTGCTTTTCTGGATCTCTCCAAGGCATTTGACCTGGTTAATTACGACATACTATGGACAAAGCTACGCGAAATATCTGTTCCAGCGGAACTTATCACCACGTTCAAGTATTGGTACAGTCACCAAGTTAACCAGGTCAGGTGGTCTGGCGCACTATCCGATGAATATCTGTTGGAATGCGGGGTAAGACAGGGCGGGTTGTCATCGCCTGTGCTATTCAGTCTCTATGTAAACGGTCTCATTGATGCACTCAGCGGCACCAGGGTGGGCTGTTCTATTGACGGACACATGATCAATAGCATAAGTTATGCCGATGACATGGTGTTGCTGAGTCCATCAGTGAGTGCGTTGCGTAGATTATTAGCTGTATGTGAATCATACGCAGTTGAGCATGGGCTTCGCTATAACACTAAAAAGAGTGAGTTTATGGTGTTTCGTGTAAATGGTAAAAAACCCTTGGTTGTGCCGCCTGTGAAACTCCTTGGTGTGCCATTAAATAGAGTGTCGCAATTTAAATATTTAGGACACATTGTTAATGAAGATCTGTCGGACAACAATGATATAGAGAGGGAACGAAGGGCATTGGCAGTCCGATGCAATATGCTTGCACGCAGGTTTGCTAGGTGTACAAATGACGTCAAAATAACCCTGTTCAAGGCGTACTGTCAAAGTTTTTATACCTGCAGCCTGTGGTGTAGCTACACGCAAAAGACTTATAATTCACTCCGAGTTCAATACAATAATGCCTTCAGGATGCTAATGGGCCTTCCCAGATTTTGTAGTGCTTCAAGCATGTTCGCTGAAGCAGGTGTTGATGATTTTTACAGCATCATAAGGAAGCGAACGGCGTCAATGTTATGCAGACTAAGGCAGAGTTCAAATAGTGTCCTGAGGGTAGTACAAGACAGGCCTGACTGTCCCATTCAGAGGCATTGGACTCTACTACATATGGGTGGGACATTCAAGTTTCTTAATTGAATTGTGCTCCCTCGTTTTGCAATTATAACGGTTAATGAGTATTTTAGTCAATAAGTAACAAATATTTTATAAAGTTATATAAAAGTATGCATGAATGTTTATCTGAAATTTTATTATTATAATTTAAATATTTTCAATGATTTGTTTATTATTTTTATTATATAGGAGATTTGAATTTTAATTAATTAATTGTGATGTAATTGTATTTCATTTTATGTTAATTATTTTACTAGGTTAAGATTACAATTGTTTTTTAATATTGCTGTGATATGGATCTATTTCCGAAATAAAAATGATTTATTATTATTATTATTATTAATGTGAAAATGGCTTTGAGTGCAAAAATCACTTCAAAAAGAAAACAATACCTACGTGGATTCATGACTTACAAAAGGACGTTCCGAGTAGCTCCGAAAAAGTTGAGCGGTACTGTTGTTTGCATTAAATTGAATTCACGATAAGGTTTGTTAGAAAAAATCAAAAAGTAAAGATTTGGTTTTAATTAGTTGGGACCCTAATGATTCAATCACTAGTGACCTTTAGAGCCTCCGTTTTTAATATTATCCCCGGTTCTAGGCCCCAGACGGTATAAAGGGTTTGTTGTTGATCCCAATTAAGCCCGAGGGAAGACAGGATCCACGATGGAGCGAGCTAACCCAGAAGGTGCCTATTCATACTTGTTCTTTATGAACAACGGGGAGACTCTTAGCTTTCATCATACCTGACGTTAAGTATTGATAAGGCTGAAGATGGAAGCGAGCCTCTCCCGGTATCCTCATCACTGAGGAAGGCTATCTTATCTCTACCTGCCGGAACACAACAATGCTAAAAACAGTGTTGTTATGGCGTCAAGCTTGATAAGATGGTGGTAGCTAGCCAGGCGGACTTACAACAAGTCCTACCACCAACGTAACTTTGAAGATAGATGGGTTATAAGTACTCGGAAATACAGACGCTGTGCTCAATATAAGGATGTTGATTTCTGCCCATTTCTATTTTATAATCCTACAATAAAAATAAAAAAGAACTTAAAATTTTGGTAAAAAAACAAATTGGAGTTAACTTTTGCAACAATTAAGTAGGACCACTTGCGCCAATCTTGGTTAAAATTTAACTCAGAATCTCAGATACATGAATGCAAAAGAAGCATTAACTCTGAGTTAATGTTCTAACCTAGCTTGTCGCAAGTGGGCCTAAAGTAACTAAAAAACGAACATACAATAACTATAAATTTCATTAAATCAAAACAATGCGTTGACATTACAAGTGGCGATGACATCTTAAAAAGGCTGCTCTGATCAGGAGATAAGGCAGCTGCCGACAGCAGCCTGCAAAGGTTATCATGACACGTGAGTGGCATGATCATATCGAGCTCTTAACTAGGATTTATTCATACCAGTTACGTCAAGGTTGTGTTTGTGTGGCAAGATGATAGACGAAGATAAGTGAATACAAAACATTGCTTACCCAAATTCGATGAGCAGAGGATTAAACTAACCTAAAATCGCTGAGCCTGGCATGGAAATCTGATAAACTTGTTCCTTACAAAATATCTTACCATAAGTGTCCTATTCCTATATTTAAAAGCATATAGTTTCATTTATGAATTATTAACTTTGTACGCACATTATAGAAAATATTGCGAAAACTTTCAATATCGATTGGTCGTCCCGTGCACATTACGCTACAGTAGCTACTGCTCCGTCGTGCTACGCGCTACGCGGTGCTACGGGCTACGCACGTGCTACGGACAGCTATAAACTCTGAATAGGCTTGGAAATATGAAACGACAACAATGGTCACTTGGTCGCGCAAACCTTGTGGTCCCCTTGCGGGGTGACTTTACAGATACCACTATTGGAGCAGCAGGTTTTGTCTAGGTCTACCTAAAAATAAATTCTAATCAATACTATTTGGTAGGTTTATAAATTCCCACTACATAAAGCACTACTCGGACACAGGGTTTGAATAATGCAGGTTGCATGTGCAGCTTTGGTCTACGGCAGAGCGAGAGGGACAGGCTTATGCGAGGAGGGCGCGCGCGACAAGGACGCCGGCTGCGGCACTCGCGGGCCCTCGCCCTGCGGCACCGGGGCCTGGTGGTGCCGGGCCACCGCGCCAGGGCGGGGGCGAGCGCCGGGCCGGCGGCGGGGGCTAGCGGAGCGCGAGCAGGGCGCGGGCCGAGATAATAACCATGTCTGCGGGCGTGTCGACGGGCACCGTTACATAAGCTGCGGGCGGCGGCGGCCGGGCGCCGGGCGCGGCACGGTTACCTCTCTGGCCATCGCGGCATGTCCGCCGGAGGCCGCGGGCGGCGCGCGCTCACGCCGCCATCGTTGAGGGGCCAAGCCCGGGACTCGCGTCGCGACTCGCGGAGCACTCGAGCGGCGCTGGCCGCGTGGGCGGCGATCGATGGCGACCGCGCGCCGGCGCGCCCGACGCGCCCCGACGCGCCCCGACGCCGCCCGACGCCCGATCCGGGTGCATCCGATACCGCCCTGACCCAGTTCCCGCGCGCACACTGACCTCGTTCCCGCCGCACCGCGCCCGCCCGCCGCCCGCCGCCGCCGCGCCGATGCACTCAGATAACTCGCACCTCACTGATAACGGGTACCTGACATAATGTGCGGTGGGTTGCACTAAAGAAAGAAAGAATAAATAACATTTATTGACCACATACACACAGGAGATAAGATAATTAAACACACAATACGACGACCTCCATGGCAGACTGCTACGTACACCGGTTTTCACCTACTATGAGGTTCCGGGTTCGAATCCCCGTGACAAATGTTTGTATGATCAATACGTGCATTTGTATCTGAGTCATGGCAGCTGATCTGTATTTCTCCATAACACAAGCCTTACAGTGCTTACTTTGGGGCTAGCTTAATTGGTGTGAGTGTAAGAAAGATTTATTTATTTATTTATGTGCAATAAGAAAAGAAGCGAGAATAGAGTTATAAAATTACACCCATGATCATGAATAACTTACATAACTTACTTAACTTACAATATGAATATCTCAGACTGTAGATGGCTGTATTCATTTCATGTACCTATTGTCGTCGCGGAGTATACATAGGCCCACTGCCCCATTGTCAAATACATGACAGCAATCTACCTGGGATACTCAGATAATATTATAAAATTCATAAGTATTATAGAATAGAATAGAAACCATTTATTAACAACACACACAAAAAAAACAGTAAGTAATACAATGAGACAAGTAGGTACATTTAAGACAAAAAAAAAACAACAAAACAAAATGTGTGCTGCTAATAGATTATCGACTACCTACTACTATTAAAGAGTAAGCGAGATCACACATTTCTCTTGCTCTTGCATATTATAAAAAAAAATCAACATCTAACAGTTACATAAATTATATTATCTTAAAATTATAAAGTCTCTCAAAACGAAGACTTTATATCATAGTATTCTTAGGCACGTCATGGCCATAAACACACGAGCCCGCTTGAGAAAATAATGTTGGTCACCCATCCTGTGACTGACCTGTAATGCGATCACAGCCCGAATGCGCCTGGCCCCTGCGCCATCGAGCCTTTTCCGAGAATACGACTCAATACATGGAATTCTAGCTAAAAGACATTAACTATATTATATATATTTTTTACTTTATTTTGTTTTTAAGGGCTAAATAATGATATTTAGACAGATTTACATTTTTCCATTAACCATTTTAACCATTGGATTCAAAAATTCTGAGTTCGTGTGGTAACCGTTTGTTACCCAAGCAGAAAACAAAGTACTGATTGGATTAATACGCTAATAGCATTTCGTTAAGCCTACTGATTTAGAGCGAAGCCCTATCACTATTGATGCCTACTATTGAAAATTAACAAACCGCAAAGAAGCTACAGAAACTAGGAAGAAAGATCATTACGTAAATCTGAATATATTGACACTGTTTGATGATAGTAACTGCGATAGGAAAATGAAATATAATCATAATCATTATTGCTTTTATTGATTATATCGATATATCTATATCGATGTGGTTTTACACCCCTATGACAGGCTTTCATCACAGTCATAACCGGGATTCTATTCGAAAACTACAAAATAAGTAGACCTACTTATTTTGTAGTTTTCGAATAGAAAATAAATCTTCGGGCGGTTTGAACGCCGTCATTGTCCTCAACATATAAAGTGTCATGCATAAGTGCGAAAATAATAAAGTTTATGCTGCTAAACGCTACTCGTCTGGGACACATATTCGTAACTGGACACGAGGACAAAATTTTATTACTTTAAAAATATGAAAGTATGTTGAGGACAATGACGGCGTTCAAAACACCCGTAGATTCACCCAGGTACGTAATCAGCATAAGTCCAAGAAATACAAGCTTGGAATTTGAATCTAAAAGTTCATAATCATTAGTGTACTAAAGAGCTTTGACGGGACCTTCGTGAGATAAAATGACGTAGAATATCGTTTCTTTGTATTTACTAACTAGCGGCTGCTCGCGGTTTCACCCGCGTGGTACCCGTCCCCGTGGGAATATCATGATATAAAGTATCCTATGTTCTTAGGCAGGCTATCTACTATCTGTGTACCAAATTTCATCCAAATCAGTAGTACAACCATTAAAATCTTTCGTCTATATAATATTAGTATATATTTACCTATCGATTACTCGTGTTCAAGTTTAAAGTTAAGTAATTGATAAGTAGAAAAGTTTATAACCTTAAGCGTCTATTTACTACGCCCTATGAACTAAAACATTTGCTCTAATGAAAAAGACGGTTTAGCAGTAAATGTCACTGTCATGTCTGCAGACAGTCAGCTGTCAGTGTCAGTTAACGCACAACTGTCACCGTAGTCAGCTGCGCACGGATCGTGGATTATCGAAATCGGTTTATTTCTTTCATGGAATTTACATCTTTCACCGCAATTATTTGTGAAAGTTATACAGGTTATACTTTGAAGCACCGCATAAATTTAATGCGATGGCGGCTACAACGTGACGACAGTGTATTCACATGAATAGTGCTCATGTATTCCTGTATAAACAGCAAAGAAACGGATGGAATGTTACCTCGGCATACATAGTGAGTATAAGATATATTTATCATTATGTGTGAGATTTTCCCTATTGCCTCGAATGCATCGAGAGTTAGTTGCTGCTCAAACGTGTTAGTTAATTTTGTGACACGTACACAAACTTGTTTGGTTCGCCCACGCAAATATGTAGCCTCCTCAAACTGTTTGTATCCATTCGCTAGTCTATATTTAGCGCACCGTTTTGTTATGAGAAAATGAGCAGAGCATTGTTAAATTCTTTTTAATAATGGGTATTGAGTTTTGTGGGTATGAGCAAAAACAGCCATGGATCCTTTGATAACACTATTTAATTAGGACTTGTCTCCTTTGGCTAGAACACAATAAAAATTAAATTATAACTTGAATGGACATCTCCTAATTTACCAATATCAAGTATATAACTTATTACTCATTAGTTAAAGTTATCATTTTTAGTTACACACTTTTACAATTACAAATCTTTTACTCAAAAACTGTTAAAATATATTTTCAAAAAATATTATTTGGTAGGCTTTAATTAAAAAAAAACATATTTTTTAACTAGTTATAAAATAAAATAAAAATATTTTGTTTAACATATTACATGCCGTCATTCATAATGTCATGCCTCTGACAGCATGTAATATGTTGAACAAAATATTGTTATAATTATGATAAATTTTAAATAGAAAAATATTGGAAAAAGCAACTCGGCCACAAGTGAATTCTCAGATGGGACTCGAACCCACGACCTTTGGAAATTGCATTGGACCAGATTTCCAAAGGTCGTGGGTTCGAGTCCCATCTGAGAATTCACTTGTGGATTTGATCTTGTGTCCATCTTTTCAGTTCGGTTGTTTTTTGTAGGCAGGCGGGTTTTTTATTGATATCTTTTAGTTATCTATTGGTCATGATATACCTTTTTGAAGTCCTAAAGATCAGCCCTCAGAATTTGATACCCATAGAGCTGTTCAGGCTGCAGAGCGTGCAAAAAATTTGAATTTGGTGCCAAAAACCCACCTTTTTATTTTGATGTACCCAGTGTCACTCTCACAGAAAATACGCATCTAACAACACCTCTCAAGCTAAAATCCATCGAGCCATTCAGGCTGCAGAGTGTGCCAAACAATTATACATACACACATACTCTCGAAAAGCATAACCTTCCTTCTGGCACAGTCAGATAAAAATAAACACAACAGCTAGAGTTTATTTGTTTGAGATAGCAGACAGTTATTTTATTTTACATTTTAAAACTGCAGTAACAGCATAAAAGTTTTTAATTTGATTCGTAATGATCGTGTAAGTTCCTCACATGGAGGTGTGGCAATTTATCTGCGTTCTCACATTCCATTTTCTATCCTTAGTCGATCCCCTCAACCGCCACCTCCCAACTGTGCCGAGCATCTTTTTCTCGAAATATGTTTATCCCATACTAAGCTTCTTCTAGGTGTCTTTTATAGTCCCTCGCTTCGAGTTGACTACTTTGAGTCTCTCGAACAGATCCTGGAAAATCTCTCTCCATCTTATCCCCACACTATCATTATGGGTGATTTCAATACCTGCCTTATTAAAGACGATTCCCGAGCTAAAAAACTTCAATCGGTAGTTAACTCGTCCAATTTACACATTCTTCCATTACAGGAAACTCATCACTTTCCCAATTGCACTCCTTCTCTACTTGACCTCATCATTGTCTCATCTTCGACCTTAGCTACTAAGCATGGTCAATACTCTGCAGACGCTTTCTCTTATCATGATCTTGTCTACTTGTCTTATCGCATCCGTCCTCCGAAATTAAAACCTACCGTTAAGCTTCAGCGTTGTTTTGCTAATATGGATCATGAGCGCCTTCTCGAAGACGCTGCGAATAGGGACTGGGATTCGTTATTCATTTTGGACAATGTTGATGAGCAGGTGGAACTTCTTAACCAGCATCTTACCGAACTATATGACATCCACGCTCCGATTCGACCGGTTAAAATAAAACACCTCCCTGCGCCTTGGTTATCTCAGGAGATTAGAACGTTAATGAATAGGAAGAACAGGGCCAAAGCAAAGTTCAAGGTTGACCCCTCGGGGCGTAATGAGCTAAAATATAACCGTGCCAGGAATCGTTGCAATACTGTGATTAGGGACGCTCAACGACGCCACACCCACAATTCCATAGAACATGAAGACGACCCTGCAAAAGTTTGGAAATTCTTGAAAAGTCTCGGAGTTGGTAAATCTCATGATGTCACCAGTACGAACAATATTGATTTGAATCGGCTTAATAGCCACTTCTCCTCGACTGTGCCTTTTGATAGCACCAGTAAAGCCAGAACTCTGTCTTTTCTTTCAACTCTACCAACTCCTGACTCTTCCTTTACTCTAAATCATTTTGCAGAATGTGATGTTAAGAGATGTATCCTATCGATCAATTCTAATGCTGTGGGTGCTGATTCTATAACTCGCAAAATGATCCTTCCTATAATAGATATCCTTACTCCCGTCATTACCTATATCCTTAACACTTCCATTAAAACTGGTGTTTTTCCTGCTTCTTGGAAGGATGCGTATGTTATTCCAGTTCCCAAAAAACGTAATCCTGCAACGTTTTCCGAATATCGTCCTATTTCCATCCTTCCTTTCCTGTCAAAAGTCCTAGAAAAACTTGTTTATGGCCAGCTGACTGCCTATCTCAATCAAAATCATCTTTTCAATCCTTTTCAATCTGGTTTCCGTAAGGGCCATAGCACATCTACAGCATTGGTTAAGATCACGGAAGACATACGTCTTGGAATGGAAAACCGTCAACTTACGCTGATGACATTACTGGATTTCAGTAATGCCTTTAATTCTGTTGATTTTGACATCCTCCTTGGCGTGTTACAGTCTCTTAACATATCTCCAGCTGCTAATGATTGGTTTCGAAGTTACCTGCTAGGGCGAAGGCAGCGCATCTGCTTAGGAGACTCCTCCTCTGCATGGTGCGATATTACCGCCGGAGTTCCTCAGGGTGGTGTCTTATCTCCTCTGCTTTTCTCTGTATTTATAAACTCCATCACTCAGTCACTTTCAAGTTCCTATCACCTTTATGCTGACGATTTGCAAATTTATACACAGGCACCTCTATCTGCGCTCCCCAATGCAATTGCGACTGTCAATACCGATCTCAACATTATTAGTAATTGGAGTAAGTCATTTGGGCTTACGGTCAATCCATCCAAGACTCAGTCCATCATTATTGGCAGCCCACATTACGTATCGAGGATTGACTTTGGACAATTACCTCCTATCACCTTTGACGGCACTGTTGTTCCTTATTCAAAGACTGTTGGAAACCTCGGCGTAGTCTTCGATGAATGCCTCTCTTGGATCCCTCAGGTCGAAGCGCTCAGAAAAAAAGTATTTGCGGCGTATGGCTCTCTGAACCGTTTACGTAACTTTCTGCCGACTAAAACGAAAATTACACTTGCCCAGTCTCTCCTCCTTACCGTTATAGACTACGCTGATGTATGTTACACAGATCTCTCGGAGGTTATGTTAAACAAGCTGGAGCGTCTGCAGAATATGTGTATCCGATTTATCTTCAATCTTCGCAAATTTGACCACGTGTCGCACTTTCGCTCCAAACTTAATTGGCTCCCAATTCGCCGGCGCAGGGACTTACATACTCTTACGCTTCTCTATTCTATCCTCTTTCATCCATCTTCTCCTCACTATCTAAAAGAATACTTTCACTATCGTTCCTCTTCCACTCAATGCACCTTACGCTCTTACTCTAATCTCACTCTTGATATTCCTTCCCATACCACTGATTTCCTGTCCTATTCCTTCTCTGTGCATGCTGTTCGCTTATGGAACTCCCTTCCAGAAGGTATTAGAAAAGCTCGCTCTCTGAAGTCTTTTAGCGATCAAGTCAGAATGCATTTCCTTTCTCATATTTAATCTATTTTTTTCCTTTCCCATTCCTACTATATGTTTATATATTCATTCTAAGTATGATTATTTATAATGTTCTATATTCAATTGCACCCACTCCCCCCCTTTTCCCCCTTTTCTGCTCTTCCTCTTATTTCATTACCACTCAAGGTTGCCTGGAAGAAATTGCTACCTAGCAATAAGGCCGCCTTTTGTGTATTTCCTTTTACTGTCTGTTTTTTATTTTTCTTTGTGTTCTTAATATGTGCAATAAAGTGTTTTATTATTATTATTTAAAAAAGTTACCACTAAAAATTAAAACCTGATGTTATAATTTAAAAAGTTTCACACATTTGACCTACACTAAAAATGAGAAAAAATGCACCTTTTAAAAACACTTTCAAACTTAATCAAACCTTATTTGAAAGCAATTTATGAGGGAAATGTTATCATTATATTATGAGTTATGTATATAATTTGAAAGGTAACAAACGGGAGTAACCAAAACAATTAACTTTTTTATTTTTATTGTAATATAACTAAAAAATATAAAGTTTACAAAACAATAACACTCCTTAATTAGGCGTTATGTATGAAAACAACTTACTTAATATATTTTTATAACAGTTAGATAACGAATCACCCCCTATTAAACCTGCATTGACCCTTTAACACCCACAAATTGTATCAAAATTGCTAAACCATCGGTCCTTTTATGGAACAAATTGTATTTTTTTTTATCTTGTCTCAGCCGACACGAAAAAATTTCGTACGAACAAGGTCCAACGAAAGTCTTGTCGTGTACATGATGACTTTGTCTTGTCTCTGGCAGACACGTTGAAATTTCTTGGTTTGTACAAGGAGCCTTAGGCCAGTATAGTGAACAGTTATACATACTTAATATCCATCTCAATTTTAGGTGACGGCCATAATGGTGGGTACCATCAGGATGCGGTTGGTGCTTGGCGCACTCTGCATCTCCGTGATGCTGCTCACGCTCTTCTGGAGCCAGTGCGGGGAGCTTTCACACCGTCCCAGTATGTACTGAATGCTTATTTTTTTCTTAATAAACTTCTACTATCTAGATCTATCTATATAGTCTATTTTTCTTATTAGACCTATAGATAGAAAACTCTGGACAGTTGAAACATGCTGATCTCAATAATATTTTATTACTCATTTTGTAAAGTGCACCTTATTAATGGGTAAAATTAGGTGTCCAAGTATTAATGGACTAAAATTAAACATATTCTGGAACAATTACGAAAAATGCACAGTTTTCTTTATAAACATTACCTAATATTTTATAAACTTACAGAAAGATAAGTTGCCTAGAGTGTAACAAAGATCTAGAAGTCCCTATTTGTTTGTATTAACGAAAATTACAATATGCAATTATTTTTAGGGTTCTGTACTCCAAAAGAAAAAAACGGAACCCTTTTAGGATCACTTTGTTGTCCCTCTGTCCGTCCGTCTGTCTTCGTTTATCTCGGGAACGCGTGGAGGTATCGCGTTGAAATTGAAACCATATATTCAGGTCAACAGTCTGTTGGAGCTGTAAAAAAATTAAACTTGTAAATTAACGTTAAAAAAAGATAGAACCGTTAATGTCGAAAAACACGTATATTTCGACACTCTCAAGGGAATCAAAATACAGAGGCTGCTTCCGGTTGACTTATTTAACATATAATAACTGTTTCAGTAGGTTCCGTGGTGTCGAACAGCCTGTCAGAGCGCACCGCGATCGCCGACGAGATCGAGTGCGCCATCAACGGCGAGTACTCGGTGGCGTGCCGGCGAGAGCGCGACGAGGTCTTCGTGCCGTTCTCCTTCATCCACAAGTACTTCGAGGTAGGTTGGATATCTGTACGTTCCGTGTTCTCAAACAGCCTGTCGAAGCGCATCGCGACGGCCGACGTGATCAAGTGCGCGGATAACGGCGAGTACTCGGTGACGTGTCGGCGAGAGTGCGACGAAGTCTTCGTGCCGTTCTCCTTCATCCACAAGTACTTCGAGGTAGGTTGGATACTTATTCGTTCCGTGTTCTCAAACAGCCTGTCGAAGCGCACCGCGACGGCCGACGTGATCAAGTGCGCGATTACCAGCGAGTACTCGGTGACGTGTCTGCGAGAGTGCGACGAAGTCTTCGTGCCGTTCTCCTTCATCCACAAGTACTTCGAGGTAGGTTGGATACCCATTCGTTCCGTGTTCTTAAACAGCCTGTCGAAGCGCACCGCGACGGCCGACGAGGTTAAGTGTGCGATTTACGGCGAGTACTCAGTGGCGTGTCGGCGAGAGCGCGACGAGCTCTTAGTGCCGTACTCCTTCATCCCCTAGTACTTCGAGGTAGGTTGGATACCTATTCGTTCCGTGTTCTCAAACAGCCTGTCGAAGCGCACCGCGACGGCCTACGAGGTTAAGTGCGCGATTAACGGCGAGTACTCGGTGGCGTGCCGGCGAGAGCGCGTCGAGCTCTTAGTGCCGTTCTCCTTCATCCACAAGTACTTCGAGGTAGGTTGGATACCTATTCGTTCCGTGTTCTCAAACAGCCTGTCGAAGCGCACCGCGACGGCCTGCGAGGTTAAGTGCGCGATTAACGGCGAGTACTCGGTGGCGTGCCGGCGAGAGCGCGACGAGCTCTTCGTGCCGTTCTTCATCCACAAGTACTTCGAGGTAGGATGCCTATACAACTTATATAGTGTCTACCCACCTGTTATGTTAAAATGAGTATTTGTAATGTTTGGGTGTTGTTTGTGTATAACAAATAAATATGTTTTGACAAACAAGTATACCTATACATCTAAGTATTATATTTGCATAAAGCACCAGCTTTTCCATTATTCCTTTTCACAAATAGTACAACAGTTCCTTTTTACAAATAGTACAACACCATACATAAAACATAATAGTGATAAGTTTTTGTTTTTATGTCACACACGCGACTATTCCAAGGGCATACAAATTAACCACCATTTTATATTAATAGCCATTCATTACGATGAACAATCATTAAAAATATAAATATATAAATTTATTACCGTTGTTGGTAGTTTTTAATTGATACCAATTCAATCTTCCTCTGCATTTTAAGCAAAACATACCAATTGAAATCATGTATGTTGAGTCGATTATTATGATTAACGGATTTAAGGTCAACAGTTGCCGCCTGCGATAAGTCCGCGCGCGTGATCTATATCGTAATCATATAAATGGAATATTAATCAATGTGAAGTTGCTGTGCCCTTGTACAATAATTCTGAGTATGTTAAACATCTAAACATCCAACCAAACTTAAATATCTAAACATCTTAACATCTCTGTCTTGCGTGACAGAGTAACAAACATCTAAACATCCAACCAAACTTAGATATCTTGCGTGACAGAATAACAAACATCTAAACATCTAACCAAACTTAAATATCTAAACACCTTAACATCCAACAAAGCTTAGATATCTTGCGTGACAGAGTAACAAACATCTTAAGATCTAACCAAAGTTAAATATCTAAACATCTTAACATCCAACCAAACATAGATATCTTGCGTGACAGAGTAACAAACATCTAAACATCCAACCAAACTTAAATATCTAATCATCTTAACATCCAACCAAACTTAGATATCTTGAGTGACAGTAACAAACATCTAAACATCAAGCCAAACTTAAATATCTAAACATCTTAACATCCAACCAAACTTAGATATCTTGAGTGACAGTAACAAACATCTAAACATCAAGCCAAACTTAAATATCTAAACATCTTAACATCCAACCAAACTTAGATATCTTGTGTGACAGTAACAAACATCTAAACATCAAGCCACACTTAAATATCTAAACATCTTAACATCCAACCAAACTTAGATATCTTGTGTGACAGTAACAAACATCTAAACATCAAGCCAAACTTAAATATCTAAACATATCCAACCAAACTTAGATATCTTGTGTGACAGTAACAAACATCTAAACATCAAGCCAAACTTAAATATCTAAACATCTTAACATCCAACCAAACTTAGATATCTTGTGTGACAGTAACAAACATCTAAACATCAAGCCAAACTTAAATATCTAAACATCTTAACATCCAACCAAACTTAGATATCTTGAGTGACAGTAACAAACATCTAAACATCAAGCCAAACTTAAATATCTAAACATCTTAACATCCAACCAAACTTAGATATCTTGAGTGACAGTAACAAACATCTAAACATCAAGCCAAACTTAAATATCTAAACATCTTAACATCCAACCAAACTTAGATATCTTGAGTGACAGTAACAAACATCTAAACATCAAGCCAAACTTAAATATCTAAACATCTTAACATCCAACCAATCTTAGATATCTTGAGTGACAGTAACAAACATCTAAACATCAAGCCAAACTTTAATATCTAAACATCTTAACATCCAACCAATCTTAGATATCTTGAGTGACAGTAACAAACATCTAAACATCAAGCCAAACTTAAATATCTAAACATCTTAACATCCAACCAATCTTAGATATCTTGAGTGACAGTAACAAACATCTAAACATCAAGCCAAACTTAAACATCTTCATTACAATCTTTACAAGTCAAATTATATTCCATTTCTAGATCTACGGAAAACTAACATCAACGGATGGTGTGCAAAAGTTCGAATGGTCGCACAGTTACAGCAAGATCTACCATCCCAAAAAGAAGTACGATCCACGGGGGACCTTCACCACCTTCGAGAACTACAATGTGGAAGTGAGAGACCGAGTCAAGTGCATCAGTGGGATAGAGGGCGTACCCGTCTCGATGCAGTGGGAGCCGAAAGGATTCTTCTACCCTACCCAAATAGCGCAGTTTGGTCTAGCCCACTACAGCAAGAACATTACCGAGCCGGAACCGAGGAGGCGTGTCATCGATGATGGAGAGAAGCACCTCCAGAGCTGGATTGTGAGCAAGGACGCTTACATGGCCAGGGAGTTCGACAATAAGTTGCAGACCAATGTGATTAGATACTCGACGTCGGATCATGCTGCTAGTCAGGTAATACTTGTGTTTAGTTGTTTTAAGTAAAACGAAACTCAGGATCGCTTTTTACAATATTTTATTTTTATTTTTATTATATATATTAGGGAAACGCTTAGGCACCTGTATCACCGCAGGCGGGTGAGTAACTATGAACTATTTTCTCGCTCAATAAACGTACAAAAGATAACACTCCGTATAAATAAATAATAATAAAATAAAAAATAAAAAAATCAATACAATCACACCAATTATCTAGCCCACGTTAAGTATCATGAAGAACTTGTGTTATGGATACTAGATAACGGATAAACATACTTATATACTTTTTTTTTTGTAAATACATACATAATATACATAAAACATCCAGACCAAGACAAATAGACATGTTCATGCGCACAAATATTTGTCTTGTCCGGGGATCGAACCCGGGACCTCTGGCGCAATAAATAAAAGAGATGCAAATTTTAATAGTTCATCGCCGGCTGTTCACACCGCCGGCGAGTACTTTGTAGCTGAGCGAGAAAAATTCACTCGCCGGCCGAAACCCGTCTCAACGCGGGCGAGTAAAGCTTGGCGGCCAGAGCAGTTTTAATAGGTACTTATTCAGTACACTTTCTAATATTTTGTCGATTTTTCCGAAAATCTGTAAGTTTTAGGTATATTGCTAGGAGTCAGTAATTTTCCGTATAATTTAGAGAAATTATAAAGTTATGTAATAGAAACATATTTTAGAGGTTGTGTTGGTTGTTAAAATACATTTATTTTTCGCGGTAATGTATGAATAAAACATGTTTAAAAATTCGGTATTTTAGTGGGTATATTTGGCCTCTGTAAGTCTGTATACCAATTTCTGTGTTTTTTGAGGTATCTCGGTATTTCCGTCAAATTTAATCTAGTCACACTGGGTCAGAGCTCACATAATAATTATTATGAAAGTAGCGGTAGTAACTAGCAACCCCGAGCGAGTAAACGCCCTAAAACAGATGACAAGCGGCGAGTGGAGCGAGTCCTAGCTCGCCGCACAAAAACACTCGCTCATAGCCGAGAGAGAGAGAACAATAACTCGTCGCTCGCCGCTTGTCATCTGTTTCTAGTTTTTAGCTATACTCGCTACTCGCTTATCGACGGCGGTCGGACGATAAAGCTGAAGGTGGAATGGCACTTCTACAGAAATCCTCAACCGCTGACGAACAAGTTTTTAACCTTGAAGAGTTCATCCTGGACGTATTAGCCCAAAAAGCTAGGGACTAGTTGCTTATTACTAGGGTACAATTAATCATATAAAAAATCATTAAGTATTTCTATTTTTCCAGATGTCGCATAAATCCAAATAATTTTCAGGTGTGGCTGAAGCTGGACGTCACCCAGGACTTCGTGCTGAGCGCGGACCTGCAGCTGGCCGCCAACTCGTCGCTCACGGTGGTGCTGCAGAACCGGGACCGGCGCGAGACCGTCTACCTGCACTACGTCACTAGTCAACAGCTGATTTATGCGCAAGTGAGTTTGGGGAATCCGATGGCTGTTTATCTGACAAAAAATCACCTAGCAACCAGTTTCGTCGCGGTCCTTACTGTCCTAAACTGAGTTTTCGTTAGACAATCATACCACGGGGAACTCCCCAGTCGACCAGTAGAGTTTTTTTGGAAAAGATTTTCTTTGAAACCCGGTTTATGTTCTATTATTTATTATATAAACTTTTTCTATAAATTTATTACTTTTTTAAATAACGCTCCATAATAAAACTCTACCGATCGAACGGTAACTCCCCCGACTGTACTGTTATACCAGTTAATTTTTATACTTCGAAATAAATAATTCTTTGGAGTATTAGGTATAAAATTCATCTTTTATAAGAAAACTAGCAACTACCAAATTTCATCCAAATCATTCAGTAGTTTTTGAGTTTATTCGTTACAAACAAACTATCAAATTCCTCTTTAATATTAGTATAAATTTTTAAATAGAAAAATATTGGAAGAAAAACAACTTGACCACAAGTGAATTCTCAGATGAGACTCGAACCCTCGACCTTTGGAAATCCGGTCCAATGCTCTCAAAAGCATTTTTTGTTTGTTTGTTTGTTCCTCTTTCAAAATTGATCAAAAGTATAAAAATAGCATTGAAAAATGAAAAAAATTCAAAAACCATAAAAAATATTACTATAGATCTACAACTTACAGTTACACATGTAAAAAATTTCTTCATTAAGTAGTTCATTTGAATGTTATTTTATATGTAACTAGCTGTGCCCCGGGGCTTCGCTCCCGTGGAATTTCGGGATAAAAAATAGATAGTAGCCGATTCTCAGACCTACTCAATACGCTCACAAAATTTCATGAGAATCGGTCAAGCCGTTTCGGAGGAGTATGGGAACGAAAACTGTGACACGAGAATTTTATATATAAGATTAACTATCGGGGAATATCGGGTTCCCGTTCCCGTGGGAATATCGGGATAAAAAGTAGCCTAGTGTTAGTTCACTGCTTGAAACTCCTGCATACCAAATTTCATCCCATTCCGTTCTGTAGTTTTGACGTGGAAGAGTCACAACCAAATTGGCGTACTTTCGCATTTACGAGGGGCGTTCATTAACGCCCGAAATTAATAACCTATCTGTAGATATGGATCGGGCTATCTGAGATAGTTGCCTAGGCTACTGGCTTCATTGCCTAGAAACCCTCGTTATTTTGTTCATATTAACAAAAATATCTTTAAAATATTAATTTCGGCCGTAAGTAATGAGAATGGCTAAGTCGCAGTTATCTGCTATTAAATGTTATTTTATTTTTCAATATACGCACCTTTTAGGAGTATCCACTTCGCATATCTCTTTTCTAAACTTAAAATTCCTTTTTGAAATAATCTTTGTCCTGACTGCTTAACTGCTTTACGTTCGTGCTGTCATAAATTATTATTCTGATTTATATTATATTTTATTTAATTGTTTTGACATTGATAATTATTTGACCGCTGAATGTTCGTGTTGTGATAGATTATTGTTATGATTCTTATTGACATTTAATTTAATCTTATTTGTATTTTATTCAATTGTTGTGACATTGATAATAATTTGATCGCTGAATTGTAAATTGTAAAACAGTATTTGACATGTGCAATGTAAATGTTAAAAGAAAAACTAACTAGTACTTTTTATTGATTTTCGTTGATTGCGATTAAAAATAATATTTGCATGCTATTGTTAATGGTTGAATAGGCAGAACTTTTAATATTATAAGACCTTCAGTGTACCCTAATCAAATGCAAATAAATGATATTCTATTCTTAAAAAACGTGTACAGCAGCGATCACTGCGACATCGTCATCAAATTTCTGACCTTTAAGGTGCTCCTTTAATCGGGGAAACAGATAAAAACCATACTTTATCAACTCAAACCTCAAGCATCTTTAATGGCAGCCATCGCAACTTTGTACTTGTGCGCCCGCGTCAACCTGGTGAAACAAAACTTTTGCGAGTTTACCACGAAACGAAGGAAACAAATGACATCCAAAAAAAACCAAAAGAGAATCAAAATCTTTTTTTCTTTTTTAATACTATTAATTAATGAGCTATGCCTGCCAGTATTTCTTCTTTGGTAAATAATAAATAAATAAAAATAAATAAAATAAAATTTTATTAATGCAAAAAACATTACATTATGTAGTTAAGCACTGGCTCCCACACTAGGATTCCCTGTGTTGTGGGATTCAGTCTCTTCCGTGCGACAAATAGGTATTAAGCTTAAGTAATCAAATATTAAGATAATTTAATACAGGCAGTTTTTTTTTTGTAAAAAGCTATAGTTAAGTAATGTGAAATGCAATCTTAATAGATTGTGTGTGTGTGTGTGTATGCATGCATGTGTGTGTGTGTGTGTGTGTGTGTGTGTGTGAGTGTGTCTTTGCGTGTGTGTGCATGCGTATGTGTGCGTGTGAGTGTATGTGTGTGTGTGCGCTCGCGGGTGAGACCTAAGAGTATGTGTATCTTTCTCATTACTTGATGAACACCCCTCGTATTGTACTAGCGCCTTCACCCGCTGGAACCCCTACCCGTGGGCATATCGGGGTAAAAAGTAGCCTGTGTGTTATTCCACTGCTTGAAGTCCCTAGATACCAAATTACCTTCGGTAATTTTTGCGTGAAAGGGGAAACAAACAAACTGACATACATTTTGTTTTAACTTATGATAAAATACTGATACCGAAGTCTCGGTAGCTCAGTGGTTAGAGCATTGGACCGGATTACCAAAGGTCGTGGGTTCGAGTCCCATCTGAGAATTCACTTGTGGCCGAGTTGTTTTTTTCCAATATTTTTCCATTTAAAATTTATCATAAGTATATATATTATAGCATTAAAAAATGAAAAAATAAAAAAATCATAAATTTTGTTTTTAACCGGAACGTCATCAAACCGGTCACGACGGAAGACCAGCGCGGGTCGTAAGACCATGCTTTATGCTGAGTCGTGACCGTTTTGGGACAAATCTTAGTGTTCTCTGTGTGTGTACTGGCTTTCGTAACTGTCTGTGTAATTTGTCTCAAATAAATCGATTTTTCTTTCTTTCTTTCATTCGCATTAACACATTCAGCGCCACGTGTATATAGTGTTATACACGCCCTATGTGTATAAATAGCAGTAATCAACTTCACAGGCCAGTGTATCTGTGAATATACACCGTGCCGAACATTTTGTATGGGGACTTTGTGGCCTTGGCCCTGACAAATCGTTCGGTGTATTTGGGGTATAAAAATTTTGAAGATATGCGATTTTAAACAAATGGTTATAGACTTGTAAATACTTCTCGGACTTGCCTTGGCGCTGAACATGTTAATAATATTAGTAGGAGTAGGATCCGTATAATACTGTACTTGTCGACTCGATTTTAGACGGGGCAAGTGGGGTTTCCGTATAACCTGAACACTACCTCTTAACCGACTCTATGGTCTAGTGGTACAACCACCGGAATCAGACTCAGGGGTCCCGCGTTCGATTCCCAGGGAGGGTACATATTGTATTCGGTTTGGTTGGTGGTAGGACTCGTTGTAAGTCCTCTTGACTAGCTGCCACCATCTTATCTAACAACATTGTCAGCATTGTTGTTTTCCGGCAGTTAAAGATAATAAGATAGCCAGTTCCTCAGTGATTGGGGATTCCGGGAGAGGGTCGCTTCCATCTTCAGGCTTAGCAATACTTAACATCGGATATGATGAAGGCTAAAAGTCTCCACGTCGTACATAAAAAAAAGCTGTGATACTCAAATCGTTGAAATTGTGTCAGGACGAACACATCTACTACGGCATCGGGGTCGGTGCCCAGTGGCGGCGAGTGACGCGCGACCTGGTCATCGACATGCAGAAGGGCTGGGCGCTGCTCGACCGGCCCAAGCGCAAGTCGCCCCGGACCAAGTTCAAGGTACGACCTTCATACGGCATCGCCCGGGCCCAGGAGTGACGCGCGACCTGGTCATCGACATGCAGAAGGGCTGGGCGCTGCTCGACCGGCCCAAGCGCAAGTCGCCCCGGACCAAGTTCAAGGTACGACCTTCATACGGCATCGCCCGGGCCCAGGAGTGACGCGCGACCTGGTCATCGACATGCAGAAGGGCTGGGCGCTGCTCGACCGGCCCAAGCGCAAGTCGCCCCGGACCAAGTTCAAGGTACGACCTTCATACGGCATCGCCCGGGCCCAGGAGTGACGCGCGACCTGGTCATCGACATGCAGAAGGGCTGGGCGCTGCTCGACCGGCCCAAGCGCAAGTCGCCCCGGACCAAGTTCAAGGTACGACCTTCATACGGCATCGCCCGGGCCCAGGAGTGACGCGCGACCTGGTCATCGACATGCAGAAGGGCTGGGCGCTGCTCGACCGGCCCAAGCGCAAGTCGCCCCGGACCAAGTTCAAGGTACGACCTTCATACGGCATCGCCCGGGCCCAGGAGTGACGCGCGACCTGGTCATCGACATGCAGAAGGGCTGGGCGCTGCTCGACCGGCCCAAGCGCAAGTCGCCCCGGACCAAGTTCAAGGTACGACCTTCATACGGCATCGCCCGGGCCCAGGAGTGACGCGCGACCTGGTCATCGACATGCAGAAGGGCTGGGCGCTGCTCGACCGGCCCAAGCGCAAGTCGCCCCGGACCAAGTTCAAGGTACGACCTTCATACGGCATCGCCCGGGCCCAGGAGTGACGCGCGACCTGGTCATCGACATGCAGAAGGGCTGGGCGCTGCTCGACCGGCCCAAGCGCAAGTCGCCCCGGACCAAGTTCAAGGTACGACCTTCATACGGCATCGCCCGGGCCCAGGAGTGACGCGCGACCTGGTCATCGACATGCAGAAGGGCTGGGCGCTGCTCGACCGGCCCAAGCGCAAGTCGCCCCGGACCAAGTTCAAGGTACGACCTTCATACGGCATCGCCCGGGCCCAGGAGTGACGCGCGACCTGGTCATCGACATGCAGAAGGGCTGGGCGCTGCTCGACCGGCCCAAGCGCAAGTCGCCCCGGACCAAGTTCAAGGTACGACCTTCATACGGCATCGCCCGGGCCCAGGAGTGACGCGCGACCTGGTCATCGACATGCAGAAGGGCTGGGCGCTGCTCGACCGGCCCAAGCGCAAGTCGCCCCGGACCAAGTTCAAGGTATTTCCATCATACGTTTATTTAATTACTTATTGTCTTTGGTAAACCAACAGCTTATAAACATGCGATTAAGAACGAATATGTAAAACTATAACACTAGCTAATTCTATATGGACAGCGTGAGTCGCTATTAATTAAACAAATGAGGGAAGAAAACAACGCCAGCCGGTCTTAAAACCACCTCCACGGATTCCGGACGCTGCATTGCGCAACACGTCGCCGCCTACAATACCTACGTGTAAATAAGTTAAATAGTTTTAGAAATGTAATTTTAATATGTATGTTAGTCTGTAAGGTATATATTGTATGGGCCTAGATGCCTGAAACAAATACATAATATATTTTCAACAAATTACCTATTTGAATTTAAATAAAATGTTTGTACCTATTATTATATTAACAATATTTAGCAACTAGTTATTTGAATTCAGCAAATAACTATATCATCATACCACAGAACACAGAAAGTGTTTAATCATACATTGTATTTTCCTTTGATAATTAAATTAACTACAACTATTTATTAACTAGGAACCGGCCAAAAATATAACTAAAACAAACCAATTGAATTTGTTCAATTGATTTTTGTCCTCTTCACTAGTAGACTAGGATGGCCACATTATTTTAATACTAGCTGGCGAGCTTAGTTCAACTGACTGAATAGAAACTGCTAGGACTGTGTACTTCAGTTATATTCACAGCAGCATGTCGTATGGTATTATTTTGTGGTAAGTAGCAGCTGACATTAATACAATATTTATACTACAAAAAAGCTATTAGGGCCATTTATCTCTTCGGGAAAAAAATTAAGAAATTGGTATACTGACTACTTCAACCTACTTATCTTAATGGTGTGCTTAAAGCTTAAAGATTAAAATAAATTGATACTGACTGTATGTACCTCACAAGTACTCACAACTTGCAGTACAGTGTCAGTGCGAGAAATGTTGTATGTAATGTATGATTGATATAAGTCTTTTTTTGCCAGTTGAAAAAGTTAACAGTTAAAATAACCATAAAATATTTAGTATTTTCTTATTGTGATGGAAATTGACATTATGTTAAGGTCACTTTTCAAATTGACGACTGTGTGAAATAAAACAGAGAAAAAAAACAGCCCTTGACGAGTTTCTTGCCGGTTGTTCTCGTTACAAGGTCTTCCGCCGCCGCCGTAGGGTTTATGCACGATGGCGTAGCTTCTTTGACGTTCATAACATATGTGCTTGTAACAACCTAGACTGAATAAATGATATTGACTTTGACTTTGTGAATTGACGAATATATCATACATTTTTTACTTTACTTTCTCGATACTTACTCGAAAGTTTTTCGTGCTACATACCTACTGATCGCACGAATAGTATAAAAAACTATAATGTTCTAGAAACACTATAATGTTCAGTTTTAAAATTATTTAAACACAGCTAAGAATTTAACTCCAATATTTCAAAAACCCTATAAAACTATTTTTTGCAGAATTTATTGAATAGTAGAATGAAAAATAGTTTGGTGATATTCTCGATAGATGGCGCTGTACGGCACTGAACCGCGGTATCGCATGTTGTTATCGCAAATACTTAACTCACTACTAAACACCAAACTTAAAGTCAAAGTCAAAATTCAAATTATTTTTTGGAGTCGCTCCTCGAACCACGTTTGTGGAGCGAATACTATGATCTACTTTAAGGTTTGAAAATTACATTTCGAATTTTATGCGAGAAATCTGTATTAAACTGTTTAAGGTGGAACGATTTTCATACAAAAAACAGTCGAGATTATCTTGGTAGATTAACAGAATTAATACTTAAATATATGTGCAACTATTTATTCTCGGGTATTCATTTGCGCTAAATTAATAAACAAACATTGTTTCATTCAGAAATCACCTATAAATGAACACTAAATTTTTGCAAATATTACGACTGTGTATGTGACAAATGTCGTGTACGTATACAAAAATCGCGACGTTGCCATTCCATGCGGCTAAGACGCGCAACGCGCGAAGTTGCCGCTCTTACGTTTGTCTCGATTTAATAATTGTTTAAATTTCTCTTTACTAGATTTTTCAGCTGTGTTGCCGTTGCGTCCCAAAAGAGATGAGTTTCGTCAGTAATAATTTACTTTGGGATTATGATATAAAGTTGTGATTTGTAGGATTTATCTTGACTCCGATTTTAAAAAAATGCTAAACACGACTTTACATTTTGTTTTTTATGCGTAAATCTTTTTTTCTCCCATCACTGTAAAAAAATAGAAAATAAGATTTTATAAAGGAAAAAAGAGAAACGAAAATTGTATCTGCTTCGTGCAAATAAAATTTACTTGTATTATGTAACGTACCTACTTACCTACTTAATATTTATTTTTTTAATTTTTATTTAGACAAATGTCATGTGGTCTCTTTTCAAATACCTATTAAATTGTCCGCAATCACATCTACGTACTGACAACACCGTTCCGTATTTGTCATTTGTTTGTAGTGTTTTTTCATTGTGACTAGGGAATGGGTCCAGTCAAAATTTTACTGAAATGAAAATTAAACATAAACGAAATTTATGAAATCTTTCAAAACGGGTGGAAATATTTCCGTTTTGAATGAAATTTATTTTCTGACTAGAAATGATTTATTTTACGTACATCTTAATGATTTATTTTATTTTTAATTTTACAATTTTAACGTATTAAATGTTCACTTAGCTATTCAAAACATCATAAGAATGATGATAGCATAGAGATAAACATAGACTAAGCCAAATACAAAACATGAATTTGACGTCACATATCACTTGACTATTGTTGTTTCGACTATGAATCAGGACATTTGCGCGAAAAGCTAATAACGCGAAAGACTCTTACACGAAAAGCCGTTTGCTCGAATAAACATTTGCGCGAATAGTGCACAAATGTAATTAAATTTGCCTCAATTATTGGTCAGTTAGCCTTCAAAAACATTTTCACCGTACAGCGCATGAATGAATGTTAGCGCTTGTACTTAACATTACATAATACATATTTAAGATACACAAGAGGTTAGCACTTTTTATTTTATAACCTCTCAGGCATCGGAAAACGAAACACAATAGATATTTAATTGTTTCCAACCCCGGTGTTCGCTGCGCTGCTTTACGAATTAAGTATTTGTTGAATAATACAATTTCATTTTGAGGTAAGTACTTAATAGTAATTTTTTTTGGGGCATTTTTGCTTACTTACATGTTTTATGTATTAATATTTTATAATATCAGTATCTTTATAAATTAAAACACGAAATTAGTTATATGCACATAAGTGCCTTTAAAGACTCAATCCTCAGAAACACGTGAAGTATCAAATTGATATTAATAAAGATTAAAGTCGATGGTTCCCCCGAACTGTAAAAATCAAGCTTCTAAGTTTTTACATCACCATAATAAATTATCGCAGTAAATTAAAGCTTTAAAGGTAGAATTTAACAAGATTTACAAGATGTAAAATTTCACCACATAAGTAAACAAAAAGAGTAAGTATAAAAATGGCGTCTCGAGCTTGATTCCAAAACTATTATAATATAAAATGGAGATTGTAACTAACAAACAAGTAGACAAAATATGATCATTTGCGCAAATTTATATACGCGCCAATATACCGAAAGGAGCTAAATGTATTGATTTTAAATAAAACTAATATAATAGTATTGTAGTATTGTACTAGCGGATCCTCGCGGTTTTACACGCGTGGTTCCTGTCCCCTTGGGAATATCGGGATAAAATATAGCCTATGTTAATCAGGGATAGTGTAGCATCCTAAAATAATTTTTGAAATCAGTCCAGTAGTTTTTGAGTTTATTCATTACATACATACATACACATCTTTCCTCTTTATCACTACATAGTATAAAGCAAAGTCGCTTCCCGCTGTCTGTCCCTACGTATGCTTAGATCTTTAAAACTACGCAACGGATTTTGATGCGGTTTTTTTAAATAGATAGAGTGATTCAAGAGGAAGGTAAAATAACCTTCAATATATAGTAGAGAAATACTGTAATTTTTAAGGTTTCTAATGTGATGTCGTAAATGATTACATTTTTTCCGCTTACATTGCAAACGCAGGCTGAACCCTACGAGATTTATCAATATAAGGTAATAAGTATTTGTACACCTTGAAAATGTCTACAGAAAACTCCGCGGTGGTTTATGTTTATCTCTTATGGATAACCCACAATAGCATAAGTCGTGTAGTCCACGCGGGCGAAGCCGCGGGCGGGAAGCTAGTAATATTATATAGTATAGAAGTATAGAAAACGGTAACATGATGATCCAACAACCACCACCACTTTTTTTTGATTGAGGAAACACTGCAATTTTAATCAAAATCTGTTCAGCAGTGGTTTAAAAAAAAGATATTATAATGGGCAAACACACTAAGAAATCTTAAAATTTAGAGTATCAATTACATTCTTGTCACTTGTGCAATTTAAAAAAGTTGCAATTGCATTTGTTGCAATTTATACATCAAAATTAATATTGTGATGTTATTTAAATAAACAATAATATAAAATAAATAAAAAAATAATAAAAAAAAATCTACCATCAGAAGTCTCGAACCCTAACTCTTTGATATCTAAGCCGAGTACGTAGACCGCTGGGCTACTTTATCATTTTCAGCTGGGTCGAAATATTCTACTACAAGAAACTCAGAAATAAGGTATGCATGTGTGAGTGATTAGTAAAATTGGGAGACAGAAACACTCTCTCGAGATATTTGGATGATTTATGTACTACAAAAAGATAAATGTTGGTTTCGAAAATTCAATATTTATTTATAGAATGCGCTAATAGTATTTTGAGTTAAAAAGATACAAAAAACAATTAACAAATAAATAAAAACTACTAAATAGCGAAAGTAGCGCCATCTAACGACCGTTCAGCTTTTTGTAACTTAATCGTTCCACCTTAATTAACTGTTTTTATTCTATAAATAACAAACATACATAGTATGACTTTTATAAATTATTCATAGGACTAAGATATGGGACAAGTGGAATACCACACCCTCATATTATATTACACACACACACGCATGAGTACTACGTCTGGCACATTTTTAGGACCCCTTATAGATTCGTCATGTCAGTCTGTCCGTCCGTATGTCACAGCCACTTTATTCCAAAACTATGAGGATTACACAGTTGAAACTTGGTAGGTAGATGTATTCTATAAACCGCTTTACGGTTTTTACACAAAAATAAATATATATATATGTTGGAACCTGTACTTAGTGGATGTGGAATGATAGAAAATGTTTATGGAAAACTATTATGATTTATTTACAGTTTACAAAAATGTTCTTAAATATTATGATATAATGTTAAAATGTTACTGAATGTTGATGAGTGCATCCGATTGCAATAAAGACGAAACGTACACTGATTTACGTAAATTATGTTATTATAGTTCACGGCGGCTAATGACCTAGTTTAGGCCACTCGGCCGGTGACCCGATGACGTTGTTAGGTATGCAAACCTAAGTGTTCGGTATTGCACCGAACATATTCCCGGGCGGGGAAAAATATACAAATGAACTATAAAGTGCTACAATAGATGAGGGTTAGTTAATGTTGATGTGATGAGACAAGATGATAAAACAATTGAATTAAATTTTATCTAATGTTTCGGTTAAAACAAGATTGTTTAATGAAGTAATTTCTAAGAATTAGTTACGTATATGATTTGGAAAATTAAAATAGTTTATATAGTCAATCTTCACTAAACACTAATTTTTTCGGCACTAAACCTGACTTTAACACTTTAAGCTCTGTTTCACTATTAAACTTTCGCACTCGCGCACTATCACACTCACTGATATCATTCACTTGACACATGCTGACGGAGCGGGAGGCGCGGGCGGCGGGCTGCGCAGCCGTCCCGGGCTCCCCAGCCGCCGCCGGCGCCTCCGGGATACCCGATGATGACATCACCGCTGCAGCCCCGTTCCTGTTGCGTCGCACTCGTCGTCGGTACAATATGATAATACCGACTAATACGATTACTATTAATATGACATAAATTAATGTATAATGATGGATATCATTAAATGTCATATTATCATTCATCTCTATAGGAAATTCGGTCTCCTTCAGAGACTTAATCTTCTGTTCAATCTCCTTTGATAATTTGTCATTCAAGTTGATGTTTTCAGTAGTAAATTGTTCTAAGCTGATATTTATTAAATGGTTTATTGGAGCAAGATAGTTTGTTTCTAATTTTTCATTTATGTTAAGTGCAGTTCTTTGACTTTGGTGTGTAAATATAGTAAAATTATCTGTTTTCATTATGCAGTTACTTTCTGCGTTTATTAGACTCGGTCTAGACAGCTGGTAGGCAGTAATCAGATCCTTACATAATGCGCGAATTTGACACTGGCCGCAACACAGGTACAAGTAGGTATTCGTCTCTGATAAACTAAACCAATTGTTTTGACACGATACTTTGTTTGTTTTACATTCATTTACTTTTTCTTCATTCTTCATACACAGGTCCAAATCATTTTTCATTTTATAGACGGGGCTTTGAAGAATGCAGATGATAGTTAAACTGTTGCTCGGTAAGCAACTAGTTAAGTCGTCTTGGGATACTGGGATAAAAGAATCCTTTTGTAAGTTAATAGCGATTAAATTAGATATAGGAAAAATGGATATGGTATAGTTATCCATTCGTTGTGGGATTGGTATAACTCGATATAAATCGTATGTGTCTCTACTGATAAGCGGGATTTTTATTTCAAATATGAAATAACTCTCGGGCATTCTTGCCTTTACTCTTAACAACTTATATAATTCTCTCATATCAGATTGTATGTTTTGGATCGGAAGAGTGACGTCAGCAGCCAATAATCCGGAAATGGAGTTCAGTTCTTTCTTCAATTGTTCAGGTGTTAACAAATGTAGGTTAAAATGTCCTTGATACAAATCAGTGGCGGTATCCAATAAAGTCCCTTGAATATCTTTTAATGTTTGTAATATGTTTTGTGCAGTTATAGCTGATAAAGCGAAGTTGATGGATTGCCCATCTCTAGTTACCTGTTTTTCTAAGTGCGTGACGGCTTTCTCCACATTGTTAAACTGCTTGTTGATTATTTTATGATGTTTGGATATTATGCTCTCAGTCCTTTTTAGTAAGTTATATTCTGATTCAACAAGCGATGTTTGATTTTTCCACAGTTTGAAAAGATGAGCTTGATCTTGTTTAATCTTACTTATGTCCTTAGAGTACTGTTCGGCAAATCGTTGATCTAGGACACCGAAAAGACTGTTCGCTAGATAACCAACTCCGTCGAGGATGCCACGCCGCTGTCTGGGGCGGCCGTGAAAAAGCTGACTCAACAGTAGTTCGTTAAAGTATTTTATTTCTAAGAACTGGTGATTTAAATGGTGCATAATAATTTGACATTGGTCGTTTCCATATGAGGGGTTACACGAATTTTCCAAATTTTTGTATAGTTTTTCAAATGCAGTGTTCCCTTCCCAATAGGGGGCCATGTCATAGTACACCACAAGAGTCCATTGATCTCTGCTCACTTGTAATTTTGATTTGTGATCGAAGTATAATGTTTGATTGGGTCGCAGCTCCGTAATAGTTACTGCTCCAAATATGTTTGTAAAAAGTGTAAAAAAATATATGAGCATCATAACTATTTTAGATAACGTTGCTCCCTTGTTCGATTTTCGAGTCACTTGTTTTTGTTTGCCTTGTTGAGTTGGTTGTTTGTTTTCGGTATATGAGTGAAAATCGGTTTTGTTCGTGATAGGTAAGAGACTTAATTTTACTACCGGCCTCTTGATTTGACCGTTTTGAGTTTTCAGAGTCACTACACGCACGTAGCCGTCCGACCCCGGGTGGGTTTCTATAACTCTCCCGATGGCCCATTTACCAGCAGGTAAATTATCTTCATGAACAACCACAATATCGTTTACCTTCAAATTTTGTTGCGGACTCAGCCATTTTCTCCGTGCTTGTAGTTGCGATAAATATTCCATTTTCCATTTCTTCCATGTTTCTTGGAATATTTTGTTTGTTAAATACCACCTACTTCTGGCATCTTCGGATGTTTCAATGATGGTACCTCCTGGCCTTCCGGTCAAGAAGTGGGCAGGCGTCAACACCTCTAAGCTTTCCGTATCTTCTGTTAGAGCACAGAGAGGCCTGGTGTTTAGACAGGCTTCGACTTGTGATAAGATGGTAGAAAACTCCTCAAATGTTAGCTTCTGTTCTCCTACCACGCGCTTCAAATGATGTTTAAGGCTGCGTACAGCACGCTCCCAAATGCCACCTGCACTTGGCCATGAGGGTGCGTTAAAGTGCCATTCGATTCCCATTCCGGCTACTTCCGATAAAAAGTTGTTATCAAATGTTTTAATTATATGTTGATACTGTTGTTGTAGTATGTTCTTTGCTCCGTGGAAGTTGGTCCCGTTATCACTATAGATATGGGCTGGTGATCCACGCCTGGCGGCCATCCTCCGCAGGGCAGCTAGAAAAGCCGAGCTAGTGAGGTCAGATACAATCTCCAAATGCACAGCTTTGGTTACCATGCAGATGAAAACAGCAACGTAACCCTTGGTTGTTTTCGCGCCGCGGCCTTTATTAAGCTTTACGTCCATGAAACCCGTGTAATCGACTCCAGTGTGGTAAAATGGGGGAGCGGGGTTCACTCTTGCGTCTGGAAGGTCACCCATAATTTGATGTTGTTTAAGTGGGCGATTTCTTTTACACGTGACGCAGTCCTTTAAATGTTTTTTGATGACACGTAGTCCGCCTGTTATCCAGTATTGTTTCCTGAGATGTGCTAAGGTGAGGGACGGACCACCATGGAATGTTTGCTGGTGAGCTTGTTCAATCAGTAGGCTGGCTAGACGATGGTGAGCAGGAATAATAATGGGGTGCTTAAAATTAAAACTCAAATCTCCGTGTCTTAAGCGACCACCAACTCTTAAGATGTTGTTTGAATCAATAAATGGGTTTAAATTCATAAGATGTGATTTTGATTTCACAACAGAATGTTTACGTAAATGGTCAATGTCCTCAGTAAACTCATTTTTCTGTACGTATTTAATAATTGTTAATTTAGCTTTTTCCAACTCTTGCAATGTGATATAGTGTGGTAACTGCTTACGCTGCGGGTTCAACGCTCGCCGTAACCATGCAATTAAGCGAATGATTTTATTTATATTACTGTAATTGTTTATCATGTTATGAATAATATCAAATTTATAGTCTTGCTGCACGATGTTCGACTGTTTTATGTTTTGACATTTAGATTCTAAGATTGTATGATATTTTCTTAGCTTTAATTGGCATAGGTCAAGTTTTGGGAGCCAGGAAGGTCCTTCCCACCACAACAAATTATCCTTTAATTGACTCGCGTAGAGCCCTCTGCTAGCCGCGTCTGCCGGGTTTTCATTCGATTTTATGTAACTCCAACAGTTGATAGGTATAATGTTAGTGATTTTTACGACTCTATTCGCGACAAAGGGCTTCCAGCGGTTCGGTTCTCCTTGGATCCAACCCAATACTGCCATGGAATCAGTCCAGCAACAGAGTTCAATTTGATGTTGATTTAATGGTGATTTGATTTTATCTATCAACTTTGATAACAATAAAGCTCCGCTAAGTTCTAACCTCGGCAGTGATAACGCTTTCTTGTGTGGAACGAGCTTGCTTTTGGCGGCCACTATAATACATTTATCGTTATTGTTGACTCTCGCGTAAACGACACAAGCATACGCTTTTTCAGACGCATCACAAAAGCCATGAAGTTGGATGACGTCACTCTCGCCACACGATAACCATCTTGGTATTTCAAAATTACTAATTAGATGTATATCTGCTTTTAATTTTGTCCACTCCTTGTAAATACTATCAGTAACGACGTCATCCCACTTTAAATTTAATTTCCACAAGGATTGAAAAAGTAATTTGAGCTTTGTTGATAGTGGAGCTAGCCATCCCAGTGGGTCAAATAATTTAGATATGTCCGATAATAAATTGCGTTTTGTAGGTTTTATGTTTTCCTTTGTAATTTGATAATTAAATGTAAAGTTGTCCGCGGATGAATTCCAGGATAATCCTAATGTTTTTGATGTGTTTTCTGTTTTAAAATTAAACACGGTGTTTTCATGTTTGTTTACTTCTGTAGCCAAATGCGATAACAAATCGGTGTTATTTGACGACCATTTTCTCAGATTCATTCCGCCCTTTTTTAGCAGTAGAATAAGATCAGATATTAGTTGTTGACCTTGGGCTATAGAAAATGAGCCATGGACGAGGTCATCCATGTAAAATGCTGTTTCTAAAACTTTTGATGCTGTGGGAAAGTTTCCTTGCTCGTCGACGGCTAATTTTCGTAACGTCATCATAGCCAAATATGGCGCGGCCTTAGTTCCATACGTCACTGTCGCTAATTTATATGATTTTAATGCCTGTTGAGAGGATTCCCGCCATATTATTTTTTGTAAACACTGATCTTGTTCATGTATCAGTATCTGGCGATACATTTTTTCAATATCAGCAGTAAATGCGTACTGATATTGCCTCCATTTTATTAACAGTGTTTGTAAGTCTTGTTGTAGATTAGGGCCAGCGTACATTAAATCGTTAAGGCTGTATCCACTGCTTGTGATAGCAGATGCATTGAATACAACTCTGTATTTTGTTGTACTTGACTCGACACGATGGACCCCATGATGCGGCAGATAACACTCTAAGGTGGTATCGGTGTCAAGGTCAGGTTTCATGTGTTCTAATGTTTCATATTGGCTCATAAATTCTTTGTAATCTTCTGATAATTTTGGATGTTTTTCAAACCTTTTTTCTAAATTCTTGAATTGAGCTACTGCCATCTGTTTTGATGACCCCAGGTTTTCATGTATGTTTGGTTTAAGGGGTAGCCGAACTTCGTAGCGACCGTCGTTCTTTCTTATTGTTGTTGAATTAAAGAAATTTAAACATTCCTGGTCTTCTACTGAAAGAGTGGAGGACTCCGTTATCTCTTCAATTTCCCAAAACCGTTCAATATTTTCAGTATTGTTTATGATGACGTTACAGTGATAGGATGTTTTCGCCTGTCCGCATAGCAACCAACCCAACTCGGTTTGTTGCGCAATAGGAACAGTTTCATCTTCAACTTTTATTATTCCGCTCAATAAGATTTTCGAATAGACGTCTGCCCCCAACAGGATGTCTACCGGTCGACTCGTGTAAAAGTCTGGATCAGCTAAGTTTATGTTTGATATGAAGTTCCATAATGGTTTTTTAAATGTTTTGTTTGGCAGATTTTTTATTAAGTTGTTCATGATAAGTACTTCCGCATGGAAAGTGAATTCATTATACAGCGAAGCACATTCAATGTTTATAAATTTTCTTGTTGTCCGACTCCAAAAATGGTACCCTTACATTTTTGTCTCTTTAAACCTAATCGCTGCGCTGCATTTTCAGTGATGATTGAGATCTGTGAGCCTTGGTCGACTAAGGCTCGCATGTTGTGGTAAGTACCATCTATGGCTTTTACTTTTAAAAGAGCTGTTGTAAGCAATACCTCGGAGTAATTATTCTGCGATATATGTGAATTTGTTGAAACTATGCACTAATTGTTTGTTTAGTCATAATGGAAGTTCATGCACCTCGACAAAAATGTGTCGTAAATGTGCAAAACAGCATAGCACGATATTACATGACGCATACGCGCAAATAACGCCGACTCAGACATCTACTTTGCGGTCGTCGAACGCTAATTGTCGGAATGAAAATGTTGTTGGTGACCGGTAAATTTACCAGTCAACTGGATCCAGTGAAGCAAAGCGCCGTTGAATTCCGGTTTATGCAATCCAACTTTGGCACACACACACACACACACACTGTCCACTACTGTTCACTGTTTCTCCACCCCAATTCACGAGATAAACGCGCACGAGGTGGTCGCTCGAAGGACCAATGATGTTGGAACCTGTACTTAGTGGATGTGGAATGATAGAAAATGTTTATGGAAAACTATTATGATTTATTTACAGTTTACAAAAATGTTCTTAAATATTATGATATAATGTTAAAATGTTACTGAATGTTGATGAGTGCATCCGATTGCAATAAAGACGAAACGTACACTGATTTACGTAAATTATGTTATTATAGTTCACGGCGGCTAATGACCTAGTTTAGGCCACTCGGCCGGTGACCCGATGACGTTGTTAGGTATGCAAACCTAAGTGTTCGGTATTGCACCGAACAATATATATATGTTAAGGGGGGCTGGCTCCCCATACATGGAACTAAAGCTGAAAATTTTTTTTTCATCAAACCTATTCGGGGGGGCTATCTATAGATAGGTCTTTAAAAATTACACTGAGGTTTCTAAAACCATTTTTATTCAACGTCAACCGTTTGAAAGATATACACTTCCAAAGTGGCAAAATGTGTGTCCCCTATCTAACTTTTGAAATAAGAGTCCAAAAATTAAAAAAATATATATGCTGTAGATCTTAATAAAAACTTACAACGAAAATTGGTTTGAACGAAATATAGTTGGCAGTTTTAGAATTATAGCACATTTCCCAAAGATTTTTTTTTTATCAAACCTATACGTGTGGGCTATCTATAGATAGGTCTTTAAAAATTACATTGAGGTTATTAAATAATTTTTTCGCAAAGTCAACCGTTTGAAAGATATACACTTCCAAAGTGGTAAAATTTTACAGCCACTTTATTCCATATAAACCGCTTTACGGTTCTTAGACAAAAATAAAAAATTGTATATATTAAGCTATACTTAATATATACAATTTGGCGCTCCATACATGGAACTGAAACTGTAAATATTTTTTTTCATCAAACCTATACGTGTAGGGTACCTATCTTTAGAAAGGATATAAAAAATTACATTGAGGTTCCTAAAACAGTTTTTCTCAAAGTCAACCGTTTGAATGATATACACTTACAAAGTGAAAAAATGTGTATGTGTCTATGTGTGTGTGTCCCTCTAACTTTTAAAATAAGAAAGTGAAAAATCTAATCCTATAATGTAACAAAATATATGCTGTAGGTCTTTAAAAATTACATTGAGGTTTCTAAAACCATTTTTTTTTTCAAAGTCAACCGTTTCAAAAATGTACACTTCCAAAGTGGCAAAATGTGTTTCAAAAATTTAACTTTTGAATTAAGAAAGTGAAAAATGTAAAATGAAATATATGCTGTAGACCTTTATAAAAAGTTTCAACGGAAATTTGTTTGAACGAAATATATTATGTAGTTTCAGAGCTATAGCACATTTTATAAAACCGTAAATATAACATCATTCATACAGACACAATGAAAAACAAAGTTATTTTTGCAGGCGAATAGTTATAGTGGCATTTTGGGTAGGTGTATTTAATATAATATAAGAAACTTTATTGCACACGATATAAAAACAAACACATACAGAAAATGACAAAAAAAAGGAACACACAATAGGCGGTCTTATTGCTACATAACAATCTCTTCCAGGCAACCTTGGGTGACAGACGAAACCCTTCATGAGCGAGTTCGACTTGCACTTGACCGATTTTTTTCTTTTTTATTTACACGACTGCCTATAATAGTCTTGTGCTTAATCGGACACTTTTCGGTTCGCACTGTACCACAGAATACTTTTAATAGTACAAGTCTGTACAGTCCGAGTAAAGTACTAGTACACCTTATTAGTACCTAACACTACACAGAAATAAAGTCGCTACCTGTACTCCTGTGTAGTGTCGGCTTAGAATAGCACTACCCCCTCTCATCCCGTGGGTGTCGTAAAAGGCGACTAAGGGACTCAGCCTTCAGGAGACGGGCAGCAGCGTCTCCTATAAACTTGGCCATACTGCGATCGCCAACCCGCCTGCCAAGTGTGGCGATTATGGCAAACCCCCCCTTTTGGGGCAGGCCTATACCCAGCAGTGGGTGTTATGTGGCTGAGACGACGACGACGACGACGACGACCTGTACTGCTGACCTCTAATAGTACTCTGTAATATTGAGGGTGCTCTTTAGACTTACTGCTGTTTTAATATATTATGACACTGTTAATAGTTTTTGCCAAAAATAGCGAAATAAAATAACGGTCAAAATACTGCTATTTTCAGATACTTTCTGGCTAATTAAGGACTTCTATATTATTAAGTATATAAAATTAAGGATGAATAAACAAATATTTGTTATTTTTCAAGTATATACACAAAACTACTCAAATTGTATAAATATTAAACACACACGTCGTCGTCGTCGTCTCAGCCACATAACACCCACTGCTGGTTATAGGCCTCCCCCAAAAGGGGGGGTTTGCCATAATCGCCACGCTTGGCAGGCGGGTTGGCGATCGCAGTGCGGCCAAGTTTGTAGAAGACGCTGCTGCCCGTCTCCTGAAGGCTGAGTCCCTTAGTCGCCTTTTACGACACCCACGGGATGAGAGGGGGTAGTGCTATTCTAAGCCGACACTACACAGCAAAGGTCACACACAATTCGGAATAATTCGGACAAGCAACATTAGCACTTGAGTGTAACGAGAGAAGTTGGACTAATAGTCCGATTAAGACCTCGCGTTTGGTAACGTTACTTTTCGAGTAGCGTCACCTAATAGTACTTAGTACGCGTACTACACATGACTAATAACAAGAGGGGTGAGTGAATGTGTTTGGGTTTCATGCATGTATGTCAGTATTAGTTCTACCTAAATGACATAACGGATTTAGCAGAGATGTGCAAAATACTTTCTAAAATGTATTTGAATAGATTTTTTTATTTTATTAGTTCTGGTCACCCATCCCGCTACCGACCATTGCGAAAGTTGCTTAACCTCAACAATCGCAGGCCGTGCGTGCGAACAACTGCGCCACGGGCTCCTTATGAACTCAATACTGAAATCTTGAAATAGGTACTGAGACTTTTACCGCCTCTGTGATCAAGTGGTAACACCACACCGGTATCATACCCAGAGGTCATATTGTATTCGGTTTAGTTGGTGGTAGGACTTGTTGTAAGTCCGCCTAGCTACTGACAACAAGTCCTACCACCATCTTGTCTAAGTCTGACACCATAATAACATGATAATAGTATTAGGCAATTCCTCAGTGGTTCAGGATTCCGGAAAAAGCGCGCTTCCACCTTCAGCCTTATCTTACTTCAACACGTATGATGAAATAAGTGTCTTACCGGTGTTCATAAATTTGTTCAAAGGCACTGTCGGTCATGTTCCTTCAAGGGCCTCATAATAAGAAAAAAAACTTTCTACCGTTGCAGTGCTAGGCCGCCCGCTCTTATATTTTAGGAAGACAATCTGACGGACTTTATTTTTATATAACTATGCAGGCAGACATCATCATCATTCAAAAATTAAAGTGATACCTGCCCCCTAACTGTCTAATTTCTAAACCGATCACAATCCCTTTAGTGATTGTGATAGTTATGTAGGGAATTGTGTAACTTAAAGTCGCAATCCCTTTTTCTTGAATAATTTTAAATTATTCAAGAAAAAGGGATTGCGAATTAGCCAATAATCTGGCTAGTAGAACCTCTGCTTTTATTGAGCAGTTAAATTCAGACATTTCTAATACAACCTTGGAATCTTTTCCAAGTAATTTGATTCTATTGAATCCCAATACTGACTTGGTTAATTTAAATTACCATTAGAAACAACAGAGGCGCCCTCTAGCCCAGTGTTGACAACAGGAAAGCCTAACTGTTTAAGAGTTGTACACCAAAATATACAAGGCTTTTCTGATAAAGATCTAGAAGTTAGTTTATTTATAAACTGTGAAAATGTTGATGTGTTGTGTATCACTGAGCATTGGTTAAAATGTCACGAATTAATTTTAAATATCGATAATTATAGTATTGTAAGTTCATTTAGTAGGCAATCTGTTATTAGAGGAGGGTCTCTTATAATTTTACATAATAATTTTCAATACAAAGAGCGCAAAGATATAATATCCCTCTCAATTGAAAGAATAATTGAATTGTCTTGTGTGGAACTAGACCAAATAATTGTAATATGTGTTTATAGACCCCCTCAGAGTTATTACCTAGAGTTTGAGTCCACTATGGAGGAAGTTTTAAGAATAACTAGTAAAAGTAATAAAAAGGTTGTCATATGTGGGGATTTTAATGTTGACATTTTAGACCCAAAGTTGTCAAAGCTCTCAAGCAGATTTTTAAATTTATTTAAATCGTATAATTTATCACATACCTTTAGTGAACCTACACGAATAACACCCACATCTGCCACCTGCTTAGACAACATTTTTTCAAACTGTGTAGTCACTGAAAAATCTATAATAAATGTTATTAAATCTAACCATAGTGGACAACTAGCCTCTATAGAGCACCATCATGTCTGTCCTAAGCGGAAAATTGTATGTAGGCCAATAACTAAAAAGGGCATAGATGTATTTAGAAACAATGTGATTAATAAAATTGAGTCTTTACCAGTTCCCATTATGGAATCTAATTACCTTTATAATGATTTATTTCATGTGGTTGAAGGCGAATTTAGTAAAACGTTTAAACAAAAAGTGATCAATGGTAATTCGAATAAAGTAAAGTTTAGTGATTGGGCCACACCGGGAATTTATACAAGTAGAAGGAAACTATATG
Organism: Chrysoteuchia culmella; assembly: GCA_910589605.1. Lineage (NCBI taxonomy): Eukaryota > Metazoa > Arthropoda > Insecta > Lepidoptera > Crambidae > Chrysoteuchia > Chrysoteuchia culmella. Next base: position 1,850,903 of record OU342646.1, read on the forward strand.
ACCTTTATGCGTCAAACCATACTTCCTGTAACCCAAATTTTATTGAATATGTCAGGAAGTATTCTCAAATGTTTAGAAATGTATGTGTAGCTGCTAAGGCGATGTTCTTTTCAAATAAAATAAAATTAGCGGATAATAAAATAAAGGCTACTTGGAATATTATTAACCAAACAACTAGGAAAACTAAACATAATGTAAACTCCTTCTCCCTTAAAGTAGATAATAAATAAATTGAATCTGACGTTGAGGTTGCCCGTGTTTTTGAAGATTTCTTCTCTCGGGTACCCTTAGAAACTACCAGTAATTTAAATTCCTGTCCAAACGTTGCTGCTGCCCTTAGAGTCATGAGTTGATAAGTGTTATAAAGTTTTCAATTTTAAGCATATCAATAGTGAAGACATTTTAACAGCTTTCAAGTCTATAAATATTAAAAAGACTGAAGATTTATGGGGCATATCAACCAGCGTTATTAAATCTATAATTGAAATAATAGCTCCATATTTAGCTTTCATTTTTAATCAATGCATAGTTGAAGGTACTTTTCCCGATTTAATGAAATATAGTAAACTTATTCCTCTATTTAAATCGGGTGACAAAAGTGACCCCACAAATTTTAGGCCGATATCAGTCTTACCGGCACTTAGTAAAATTTTTAAAAAAATTATATACTCTCAATTGTTAGACTATTTAACAGTAAATCAAATCCTTCATAATAATCAGTTCGGCTTTTCTAAAGGTAAAAATACTACAGATGCTGGAATAGCACTTCTCAAACATATTTTTGAGGCTTGGGAGGGCAAGCAAGACGTAATTGGTATATTTTGTGACCTGTCTAAAGCTTTCGATTGCGTTGATCACGTTACACTTTTAAAGAAGCTAGAACATTATGGTGTCTCTAAAAAATCAGTTAGCCTTTTGCAGTCATACTTGCACAATAGAAATCAAAAAGTAATTGTAAATAATACTGCTTCTACTGGAGCCCCCATTATTATGGGCGTGCCCCAAGGTTCAATATTGGGCCCTCTGCTGTTCTTAATATATATTAACGATAATTACGAGTAATTTATGTAAGACAGTTCTATTTGCAGATGATACATCTTTAATTTTTAAAATTGATAGAGGAAACAATTGTTCTGACGAAGTAAATAGTGCTCTCTCTCAAGTCGCACACTGGTTCAACAGTAATAATTTGTCTCTTAACCCTACCAAAACGAAATTTGTTAAATTCACATTACCTAATGTAGGGCAGGTTGACATGCACATCAATTTGAATAGGGATGTAGTAGAGTTAGTTGAGAGTACTAAATTTCTTGGTATTACATTAGATTCAAAACTACAATGGGATCCACATATTGAAACCTTGTCGAGTAGACTTAGTTCTGCGGCTTTCGCAATAAGGAAAATAAGGCTCCTAACTGATATTGAAACGGCAAGACTAGTTTACTTTAGTTATTTTCATAGTGTAATGTCCTATGGCCTGTTGTTGTGGGGCTCAGCAGCCAATATAGAAAATGTTTTTATACTTCAAAAAAGAGCTGTGCGCGCCATTTACAACCTTCGACAGAGAGATTCTCTTAAAGAATTGTTTAAAGAGATAAATATACTAACTTTGGCGGGACAATACTAATAAAACACAGGGGCAGAGGACGGTGAACAAGTGAATATATATTTGAAAAAGAACCATAAAAAGAACATTTTGGATATGACAAATAAAATTACAATATCAAAAAAGAGGTTTGTTTAACACTTCCCCTATATCCAAAATCACTCAAGAGGTTTCCGGATGCCCAGACTATCCCTCGCGTTGACAAACGTTTGCTTGGGCAATACTTTGGTAAAAATATCCGCCAGTTGCTTCCCAGATTGTACATATTCTACAGTGTAACACTTCTGCCAATACAAATCACGTACAAACTTGTACCTTGTATCTATATGTTTAGTTTTAAAGTGAAATTGGGGATTTTTGATCAGCTTAATCGCGCTCTGGTTATCAATATATAATATAGGCATAGTTCCTTCACCTCTTATCTCTTTATAAAGATTCTTCATCCAGATTATTGTCTGAACGGCTTGGCTGGACGCTACAAACTCGGCTTCCGTGGTTGACAGAGCAACACATCTTTGTATTTTTGAAGCCCATGATACTGTCCCCCCTGCGGCCAGACAGACAAATCCTGAGGTAGATTTGCGTGTAATCTTGTCGCCAGCAAAATCTGCATCGCAATATGCGTCGAAATTATCATGAGGTATCGAAGACTGGTATAGAATTCCATGACTCTCAGTGCCCCTCAGATATCGTAGCACTCGCTTTGCAATACACTTATGTCGCTTTTCGGGTTTGTCCAAATATTGCGACAGAACATTGACTGCAAAACTTATATCCGGTCTGCTTACAATCGATAAAAATAATAAACTTCCAACGATTTCTCTGTATGGATAATTTTCATCAATAACGTCAGTGTCAATTCTGATATTTTCAAAAAATTCTTCTGACAACTGACTCTTCTCTATGGGCGTAGCAACGGAGTTTGCTTGACACATATGAAACCTTTGCAGTATCTTTCTGATATAGGCTTCTTGATTTATAAATAGCGAACCGTTTTCCAAACGATGTATTTGCAATCCAAAATAACAACCAACTTCTGACGAACGAAATTGAAAATTCTTTGTCAAGGCAGCCATAAAATTGTCCATATGAGCCTTTTCTGTTGTAAGTATTAATCCGTCATCAACGTAAATCATTACGATAAGTTGCCTATCTTGGCTTATAAATAGACATGGATCAGAGTCACTTTGTACAAGCTGGTAGTCGAGTAGCATAGAGCGAAACTTCTGGTTCCAACATCTTGGAGCCTGCTTCAAGCCGTACAAGCTCTTATTAAGCTTACAGACACGACCAGTTCCATCATCAAATCCATCTGCTTGATACATATAAATATCTTCATCGATATCTCCGTGCAGAAAAGCAGTCTTGATGTCAAATTGCAACATATGCATATTTCTTCGAACAGCTTCACTCAACATGATTCTTATAGTATCCCAGCGCACAACGGGACTAAAAGTCTCATTATAATCGATACCATACTCTTGACAATAGCCTTTGACGACTAATCTCGCCTTGTATCTCTCTATAGACCCATCTACTCTCTTCTTGACTTTGTAAACCCACTTATTACTTAACGGCTCCCTGTCAATGGGTAAATCAACTAAATGCCAAGTATTATTTTCATGCAGCGAGTTCATTTCTTCTCTCATAGCATCATGCCATTCTTTACTATTCTTTGATTTCATAGCTTCGTTATACGTGCGTGGTTCATCATATGACACACAGACACAACAACCACTATCTTCAGGACGAGAAACAATTATCTTTCTATTTCTTAGGTTATAAGTTACCTTTTCACATTCAGATTCAGGTAAGACATTCGAAGTAATAACACCGTTAGATGTACTTCCTGCATTTGTTACACCATCTGTCAAAGGATCATCTGATACATGATCAGTAGAGTCCTCTTCTGCAGAAGGAATGACATAGGGGTGACAACAATCTGATGAAATTGTTTCTGTTCTAAACTGAACATCTCTTGATAGAATAATGTCATTCTTTTCAGGTACCCAAATACGATATCCATCATTATCTCCACAATATCCAACTAAATAGCCCTTCATAGCTTTCTTATCAAACTTCTTACGCTTCGGACTTGGTACATGAACAAAACATTCTGTTCCAAAAACTCGTAAATGTTTAATATAAGCTGACTTGCCATACCATAGCTCATAGGGCGTTTTTCCAGAAATACCAGTAGGTCCGGTTCGATTAAGCACATAAGAGGCAGTATTGATTGCTTCAGCCCACAATCTTTTAGGAAGATCTTTAGAATACAGCATACTCCGAGCACATTCGACGAGAATCCTGTTTTCTCTTTCAGCCGCTCCATTTTGCTGTGGAGTATAAGGCATACTAAAGCGGTGGTAAAGACCTGCTTCATCAGTAATGCGATTCACCTCTGAACTATCAAATTCCTTGCCTCCATCAGTTAGTAACTCACGAACAGTATGACCAATCGTCTTTACTTCAGCTAGAAACTTGGATAAATAAATGGATACTTCGGATTTTTCTTTCATAAAATAAACTCTTCTAAACTTTGTAAAATCATCCTTAAAAGCAACAAAATAACGACTTCTTCCAATAGATACCTCAGGCATAGGTCCACAAACATCAGCATTAATCTGGTCTCCAGGTTTTGTACCTCGGTGCAGTCTTGTACCAAATGATAACCGTGTCATTTTGCCATATACGCAGCCATCACAGTCTTCAGTATCAGGAGCGAAGACAACCCCGTTGCTAATCAGGAATTGTTTTACATGACGTTTATTCTGGTGGCATAACCTTTCGTGCCATATTTGTAAAGAAACAGCATCTTTTACAGCACAGACATTTTCTGTTTTTAAACGCATTTGCAAGCGATATAAATTGCCATCTCTGACACTGACAGCTACAGTCTGATTTTTATTATTTTTAAAAACTCGTTTATTCTTATCAGCCATTTCTGTATATCCATAGTCAAGTGCAGATCCAGCAGAAAATAGATTTTGTTTCGCATCCGGAACATACCAAACATTATGCAAAGTAGCTGGTCTCCAATGGTTTTTCACCGCCATTTCTACATCGATTTCTCCATAGCCAACAGCATACATAGTTCTGCCATCACCCAGCCACAGTGGTTTAGGACTATCAAACGTCGTATAGCTCTTGAACCAATTAGGATTCGATGTAATATGATGTGAAGCGCCGGAGTCAACTATCCAATTAGCATCTTGAATGTCACAATGACCAATAAAAGCATCACCTTGAGAACATTCTTTGGTTTCGTTCTTTGTCTTCATGGACTTCTTGAAAGCAAAACATTTTGATTTGAAATGACCCATTCTGCCACAAAAGGAACACTTGATATTCCTGTTCTTGGATAATAAAGCAGTAGTTAATGAAGTAGAAGTAGAAGGTCGAACTTCTTGAAGTCTTTGCTCATGTAGACGAAGCCTCTCCATAAGAATTGAAATATTTCTATCGTCCTTGGGTACAGATTCCCAGGCGTTTTTGAATTCTAGGTAATCAGAGGGTAAGGTATTCAATATTCTATTCATTAATAGAGACATTGGAAGTGTACCTTCATTTTTAAGCTCTTCATTAAGTTGCCGCCACAAGGTGTGTAGTTTGGAGACATGTGTTGCAATATCGTCAGCTTCATCTTTCGTATAGGTAAACATTTGGCAGTATAAAAGATCCAATCTCCGATCGTTCTTCTGCTCATAAATGGAGTGCAATATATCCCACATTTCTTTGCCAGATTTTGACGTAAGAATATGTCTTTTAGGCTCAGCACCAACACTTGTACCTATGATGAACTGAACAATAGCATCGCGTTCTTGATATTGCTTCAAAGCAAGCTTGTAAGCCGAAATAACAGCTTCGGTTGCTCCGTCTGCAGGTAACGATGGACATTTTTCCACTCCCATAACAATGTCGGTTAACTTATTTACTGATAATTGCAGGTTGGTATCAAATTTCCAGGTCAACCAATTATCTGCTCCTTGTAATTTCTCAATTATTTGCCTGTCCATTTTCAATAAACTAGACATTATAAAATTGAAAAATTTTTGCCCATAACCTAATAAAACACAGGGGCAGAGGACGGTGAACAAGTGAATATATATTTGAAAAAGAACCATAAAAAGAACATTTTGGATATGACAAATAAAATTACAATATCAAAAAAGAGGTTTGTTTAACAAATACATTTATGATAATATAGTATATGTAAGGAAACATCACGATTTATTTATTAAGCATAGCGATGTTCATAATTTTAATACTAGAAACAAGAATAAGCTTGCTGTTCCAAGATTTCGGCTTGAAAAATGCAGTCGCTCGTTTTTGGGGAAAGGCATAGCCTTTTTTAATAAAGTTCCACAACAAGTGATTGAGCTGCCTTTGCATAAATTTAAAATACATGTTAAAAAAGGCTCTTAAGCAAAGGTTATTACAAGGTAGATGATTATTTGAAAGACCAAAATGCATGGAAGTGATACTAACATAAAACATGACTATTGTAATTGTATAAAAGGAAAATATTCTAATAACTGAGTATAAGAAAATTTTCCTCTTATTCATTCAATTCAATAACTTACAGGCTGACAGAATACTCCAAAACGCCAGTAAGCTTAATCTAACAATAATATAGATGGATACATTAGAATTTATCTTAATTACAAATACAATACAATAAATAAAAAATAAAAAATAAAACAAATGTCAAATAATAATCATGCAATGCAAAATAAAATTCAAAATAATGTCCAAAGAATATAGAATAAAAATTAGAAGCAAAAATGTCAAATTAAAAATAAACTATGTAACTAAGAGTATAATACTCAGTCGAATTAGAATTTATAATGTCATCAACTAAAATTAAGTTCCTAATAAATTGATATTAATCACAAGATTCAGATAAATGTCAATGTTACAATATTTACAGTTATGTCAATGAAAAATGTTACGTCAGTCTTATAATTTTATTATATGTCAGTCAATATGCACGTCATTCAGATATAAATGGAATTTATTAATGATATGTCCTAATTGGTCAAAGAAAATGTCAATATCATTGTGCTGGGCGAGCAAATCTCCTATACAGCGCAGTGCGCGGGTGGTAGGTGCATACTCGGGCGCGCTTCGTGCGCGTCGTCGGCCGGGCCAGCAGTCGCGGCCTGCGGCGCGGCGCAAATAGACCATCCGCATCCCGAGGAATATTTCTGGGAACCATCAGCCGTATTTGTTCCAATATTACCGGATTATCTATTTTGTGGTGTATGATAGACAGATAATGTTTTAACAACAGCATTAGTCTTCTAAATTTCAGAGTCTCTAAATCCACCATACCCGAAACAAACATTGATGGATACAGATAAGGGTAATAGCCATAATGTTGTTTATAGAGCCAGCGTGCAAACTTGCGTTGAATTTTTTCTACTTATATTAAATATGTTTCAAGATTGTAGATTTGTGTTTGGCAACGACATGTTCCTTTGTAAATGTTGTTGCTTCTGTTAAAGCTGATAAGTTTCTTGCGGCCGTTCTTCTTATCAGTTAAAAGATGTCCTGAATGGCTGGTAGGAAAAAAAAAATTGGACGATTCGAAAGCACTTATCTATAAGTCTATTTGAATAAAAATCTTTGACTTTGACTTTGATATGACACTTCATTTACACTTCTATATACATTTGGAAGGTATTTGTGTGTGTAATTTTGCTAGAAAATTCGAAATAAACGTCAAAATTAACTATTTAATTCATTCAATTATCTTTCAATACGCGTCTCGATCAAAATCCCTATCACATGTCAAGAAGCAACGGTGTGAAGTAATCTTTCAAATTACGAATGGAAAGGGATTGCGATAGATTTTAAAATTAGACAATTAGCCCCCACGTCAATATGATATCGTCTCATATTTGCGTTTGTCCAACTTGCAAACAAACAGTTCAGTTTAGTACTTACGAAATTAGAACACACACAGCAACGATACAATATTGACTTAGTTTCACCTTTTTTTTTATTTTGACAAAAGTTGTCGAAACGTATTTTGCATTTTGCAAATACAAAATATGTCGTAAAGTATTTCAAATAAAATACAAAATGCTTTTTTAAAAAAGCATTTTAATACAAAATGGAAATAGGTATTTTGTATTAAGTGTTTTGCATTTTAAATAGTAGTATTTTCAAAATGTCACATCTCTGGGATTTAGACGTATATCAATTATGGAGTGCGTTACATTTATTATTTATTTATTTATTTATTTATTTATTTATTTAATGTTTGGAAGACCAACACCGAGTAGACAGAGTTGATTTTTGACATAAAAACAGTAAGGCAATAATAGGTCTTCACGTATATAAAACATATTTTAAATGGTTAAGTGTAGACAATAAGATGCTCTTGGAAAACTTAATCTAAAACTATTACAAACTAAGACAGTGCCTATAATGTGATTAGTTAAAGTTACTTAAATTGACATTTATCAATTATATCAACTCGAATGACACCGGCAATATTTTTTTGTGATTAATTTTAAATAAGGCGACTTAGTCTGCGAGACAGATTTTCATAACCAATTTCCTCTCGAGTGATAACTTGTAAGATGGTTTAGAAAGTTGTAACATGAAGCTCACTGAACGTCAGCTGCGATTCAGCTGGTTGGTTTAGCAGCGGTAGCTTTCCAAGCACGTTTTTGTCAATTCCTCCCGCTTGAAAATTTGTCAACAAGTTTAGTAAAAACTTATTTATTCTCTTAGATATCATCCCTCATCCTGAGCGGGTCGGGCAGCGTGGACAACGTGACTATATCGGGCAGCGAGCACATGGCGCACTTCTTCGCGGCAGCCGACTGGCTGACGCGGCAGCAGCGCGCGCGCTCGGGCGGCTGGCCCATCCCCGTGCGCCGCCGCATCGCCGCCGGCGTCGCCGAGCTGCGGCCCGGCTGGTGAGTGACGTCACGCCGGTACAGCAGCGCGCGCGCTCGGGCGGCTGGCCCATCCCCGTGCGCCGCCGCATCGCCGCCGGCGTCGCCGAGCTGCGGCCCGGCTGGTGAGTGACGTCACGCCGGTACAGCAGCGCGCGCGCTCGGGCGGCTGGCCCATCCCCGTGCGCCGCCGCATCGCCGCCGGCGTCGCCGAGCTGCGGCCCGGCTGGTGAGTGACGTCACGCCGGTACAGCAGCGCGCGCGCTCGGGCGGCTGGCCCATCCCCGTGCGCCGCCGCATCGCCGCCGGCGTCGCCGAGCTGCGGCCCGGCTGGTGAGTGACGTCACGCCGGTACAGCAGCGCGCGCGCTCGGGCGGCTGGCCCATCCCCGTGCGCCGCCGCATCGCCGCCGGCGTCGCCGAGCTGCGGCCCGGCTGGTGAGTGACGTCACGCCGGTACAGCAGCGCGCGCGCTCGGGCGGCTGGCCCATCCCCGTGCGCCGCCGCATCGCCGCCGGCGTCGCCGAGCTGCGGCCCGGCTGGTGAGTGACGTCACGCCGGTACAGCAGCGCGCGCGCTCGGGCGGCTGGCCCATCCCCGTGCGCCGCCGCATCGCCGCCGGCGTCGCCGAGCTGCGGCCCGGCTGGTGAGTGACGTCACGCCGGTACAGCAGCGCGCGCGCTCGGGCGGCTGGCCCATCCCCGTGCGCCGCCGCATCGCCGCCGGCGTCGCCGAGCTGCGGCCCGGCTGGTGAGTGACGTCACGCCGGTACAGCAGCGCGCGCGCTCGGGCGGCTGGCCCATCCCCGTGCGCCGCCGCATCGCCGCCGGCGTCGCCGAGCTGCGGCCCGGCTGGTGAGTGACGTCACGCCGGTACAGCAGCGCGCGCGCTCGGGCGGCTGGCCCATCCCCGTGCGCCGCCGCATCGCCGCCGGCGTCGCCGAGCTGCGGCCCGGCTGGTGAGTGACGTCACGCCGGTACAGCAGCGCGCGCGCTCGGGCGGCTGGCCCATCCCCGTGCGCCGCCGCATCGCCGCCGGCGTCGCCGAGCTGCGGCCCGGCTGGTGAGTGACGTCACGCCGGTACAGCAGCGCACGCGCTCTGGCTTCACTTCATCACCCCTTTGGGGATAATTTTTTTTAAAACTCTCGGCGTTTTCTAAAATTCCTAGTCAATGTTTATATTTAATCGTTAACCTAAGGACAAAAATTGAAGATCCTAACTTCAAAACTGATGGACGTTCATACAAACTTTCATGCCCTTAGTGGTTGAATTTCGAAAAATCCTTTCTTAGTGCACCCTTAGACCTCATATGTAATGTATGTGCCAAATTTGGAGTCCCTAGACCCAACGGTTTGGACTGTCAAAAAAAATCAAAAATCATTATTTACTTTTACTAATAAAACTTAACAGACTAGTAGCTGGAGTCCCCTTTTAAGCAAGCCCGTGCGTTGATATATCAGTCAGTCAGGACTTTGAATTTTATATACAATGGTGATCTGGTCACATAATTAAAGACACCCATGATTTTGACCACATACAACTAAATAAATGATATTTAAATACCCAAGAAAGTTATCAATTCGATTTGACGACCTGTTTGGCGCAGGGGTACTAACCCCACCTTCTGCGCCAGAGGTCCCGGGTTCGATCCCCGGACAAGACAAATATTTGTGTGCATGAACATGTCTATTTGTCTTGGTCTGGGTGTTTAATATGTATATTATGTATGTATTTACAAAAAAAAAGTATATAAGTATGTTTATCCGTTATCTAGTATCCATAACACAAGTTCTTCATGATACTTAACATGGGCTAGATAAATTGGTGTGATTGTATGGAAATATTTATTATTATTTATTTATTATTATTTTAATTTTATTGTCATTTCACGTACTGACGTCATATTTTTAAATGAAACCAGCACAGAAGTTATATTAGCAAATAGTTGTCTTCATTATTTTCGACATGTAACACAAACTTTTTCAATACATTTGCCGCTGGTCAGCTAAATAAGGACAGAGCGTATTTCATGTTCTAAATTTAAAATGAAATAAAAAGGAGCGTTTTTATTTTTTCCATTATGGCGCGAATTTTCGTGACACGCAAAAACTAGCCCGGTTTTAACCTTGCATTAAGTTTTTTTGAAATTTAAGTTGATCTAGGTAGTATGGGAAAAAGAAAAAGTTGCGATAAGGAAAATTATTCTGAATTTTTATGACAAAACTTGCGATGCTCTATATAGCTATGGTTATGAACGCTATCCGGCATTTTAAGAAGTTTAATACTACGGAAAATGTGCCTAGGAAACCCTGACCGAGAATAACGACCTCGCGAGAAGACTCAAGAATAGCATCGTTGACCCTTTCAAAGGATCAGAAGTTATTCGTTTACCCTTTACTTAGAAAACGTAATATCCTCTAAGTATTTTTAATTATGCGTTCACCACTGTATATAGATCACTGTTAGAAAGTGAAGAAAAGGTGTCAAGCCAGCCAGAGGGCGTAACCCTTAAGTTTTATTTTATTTATTGAAAAAGATTCACCAACGACATATCTTTACACATTTCAATTTAAAAATTAAAACCTAACTAGGCCAAAAGACATGCCTTTACGGATGAATACATCAATTTTTATTTTCTTATTTACTAGTTAAAATAACAAAGTAGAAATTTGAAACAGAACAGATAACTTATAAAATAATGATTAATTATTAACCTTATTTTCATGAAATTTTTCCACACACAGCCTCTTAAACGCACGATCAGAAAGATGAAAGTTTGCTGTTATCCATTTCGTTATAAGTACGCATGTGTGCCGGTATGCACATACCTATCTGATTGAGATAGGGATTGTTCAGTAGATAATAAATAGTTTTATCTAAAAGAGATTACGTCTGTACTGCTAGCGATAAGTCACAATTATATTTTAGTATTTAAGCGCGTAGTGTAAGTAAGTAAATATACTTTTATACCATCAACAGAAGTATCACTACCTCTCCCGGTCGCTCGGTATATTTGGTGACCCCGAAAGAGAACAAGAACCTTCTGAACAAACTCTACGCACAGTTGAAGAAAGGAATCATCATGTCTCAGCCATCCGGCTGCCAAGCGAAGACATGCCGCGCCGAATCACAAGAAGTGGCCACTACAACCGCGTCAAGGATACCAGAATTTTGGAAGGATCAACCTCGCCTGTGGTTCTCGCAACTGGAAGCAGTACTCGCTCCTCAGAAACAAGGTGACGAGTACAAATTCAGCATCGTCATCTCAAAGTTAACTAAGGATGAAATTATCTTGGTCAGCGACATTATCACGGCACCGCCAACGACAGGAAAGTACGCGACTATTAAAGAACGCCTTATTAACTGTTTTGAAGTATCCGAGCAGCAACGACTTCAGAAACTTTTGACCGAGATGGACTTGGGAGATCAAAAGCCGTCACATCTTCTGCGCCGGATGCAGCATTTAGGGCGCGGGACAATCGGGAATGAAACCATTCGAGTCTTATGGCTTAGGTTACTTCCGGTCCAAATTACTACGGTCCTAGCTATCTCGGAAACGTCAGATTTAAATGCGATCAGTCAACTCGCCGACAAGATGATGGAAAATATTAAAATTAACGAAGTGTCGACAGTCAAGGTCAACGTTAATGAAAACGAAGCGATGAATAGCATTTTAAATCAATTAAAAGAAATGCAGTCAGAAATGTGCGCTATGAAGCACGTACGACAAAACGTCCGACACAGCACGTATCAGCATTATTTTCCGCCAAGGCAAAGGTCAAGGTCGCGAAGCCGAGACAGGCAGTATTGTTATCATCATAAGTTTCAAGAATATGCAACGAGATGCGTAAAGCCATGTGATTGGAAAAAAGGAGGCATTCCGCAGAACCAGGGAAACTAAAAGAAGCACAGACTACGGCGGGCCTCTGTGCTATTCACCCGTCTAACCGCCTCATTGTTACCGACCGAAAAAGTGGTATGAGGTTTTTGATCGACACGGGAGCAAATATTTCAGTTATATGCAAGCCTCACAGAAAGTCAATAACACCTAATCAGCAATATAAACTTTACGCCGCGAATGGCTCAAAAATAAATACGTATGGCGAAAAAACACTTAGTATAAACTTGGGATTGCGCCGAAACTTTGTGTGGACATTTATTGTTGCTGACGTGTCCCAGCCTATAATCGGAGCCGATTTTTTGGAGCACTACAAAATACTAGTAGATTTGGCGGGAAATAAACTTATTGATAGAGTTACAGAACTCACAACACCTGCAGGCCTAAGCCGAGCAACACATCACAGCATTCGTTCGATCGACGCAGGAGTTAAACCGCAGGTTAAACAAATTTTAGAGAAATACGAAGATATTACCCGTCCATCATCTTTAGCAAACACGCCTAAACATAATGTCAGACACCACATCATCACCAGAGGGCACCCAGTTTCCTCTAGAGCAAGACCGCTCCCGCCGGATAAATATCATATTGCGAAGAAGGAATTCCAAAATATGATGGAGCTTGGAATTTGTCGCCCATCTGACAGCCCATGGGCTAGCCCACTGCATATGGTTAAAAAGAAAAATGGTGAATGGAGGCCATGTGGGGATTATAGAATGTTGAATAAGGTCACAGTTCCGGATAAATACCCATTACCACGATTAAGCGATTTTACATATATTTTGGAAAACGGAAAGATATTCAGCAAAATTGACATCCGTAAGGCCTATTTTTGCATACCTGTGGAAGAAGTCGAAAAAACTGCAATTATCACTCCTTTTGGGCTATTTGAATTTCCAAAAATGCCCTTTGGCTTACGTAATGCCGGCCAGACGTTTCAACGATTCATGGACTCCATATTTCGTGACTTAGATTTCGCATTTGTCTTCTGTGATGATATTTTGTTAAGCGCTCCAGATGAAACAACCGGACTCCAGCAACTAGAAACGGTTTTCCAAAGGCTACAGGAAAACGGGATAACGATTAATTTAGAAAAATGCAGCTTCCTCCAGAGCGAATTGGATTTCCTAGGTTATCATATAACGAGCCAGGGAATACGCCCGACTGAGGAAAAATATAAAGCAATCGACGAGTTCCCTAAACCTAAGACGGTTAAGGAATTAAGAAGATTTTTAGGGATGATTAATTTTTATAGAAACAATTTACCGCGTGCCGCCGAATATCAAAACATTCTCAACGAGTACCTGAAGGACTCAAAAAAGAATGATAATTCGCCCATTTCTTGGACAGCAGAGGCCGAAAAGGCTTATGAAAAGTGCAAAGAGGGCATTAAGAACGCTGTACTGACCGCTCACCCATCGCGTAATGCCGAGTTAGCAATTATGACTGACGCCAGCGCGACTTGCGTCGGCGCGGTTTTGCAACAAAGAGTAAGGCATACCTGGCAACCTCTAGGGTTTTTCTCACAAAAATTAAGCGATGCGCAAAGAAAATACTCAACATTTGATAGAGAATTACTGGGTATCTACATGGCAGTACGACACTTCCAAAGATTAATTGAAGGAAGAGAGTTTACTATTTTTACGGACCACCGTCCACTAACTTACGCTTTTTCCAAGAAGCCATCAGTTAACGACACTCCACGCAGGGTGCGGCAACTAGATTACATATCTCAATATTGCACTAATATCCAACATATTAGTGGACGTGACAATATTGTTGCCGATACATTATCACGTACAATCGAACAAATCGACACCCCGTCACCCATTAGCTACGAGGAGATAGCAAAATATCAACATAATGACGCAGAATTATCACAGCTGAAAAGAAACGCAAGATTGCAGTTCGACAAGGTCAAGTTACCAGGGTCAAGCACGACCATCGTTTGCGATACATCTACTGGAAAAACTCGACCTTACTTACCTTTGAGGTTCCGGAAGCAAGTTTTCGACGTCATTCATGGGCTAAGTCACCCTGGCACACGTGCAACTCGGAAAATGATCACACAAAAATACATTTGGGCCAATATGAATAAAGATATTAATAGTTGGTGCAAAACTTGCCTAGCCTGTCAACAATCTAAAGTGCATAGGCATACTGTTTCACCACTAGGAAGTTTTATGCCTGCGCAGCGATTCGAACATATCCACATCGACATTGTTGGGCCGCTACCCATATCACAAGGGAAGCGGTACCTAGTTACAATAATAGATCGGTGTACATCATGGCCGGAAGCTTTCCCAGTGGAGGATATTACCGCAGAAACAATCGCTCGGACCGTTTATGAGGGATGGATAACAAGATTTGGATGCCCAATACGTATCACCACCGATCAAGGTCGCCAATTCGAATCAGCTACCTTCGGTGCGCTTTCAAAATTCTTAGGAATACACAAAATTAGAACCACTCCATACCACCCTCAAGCAAATGGAATGGTAGAAAGATTCCACCGAACGTTAAAAGCAGCACTTATGGCAAGAAACGCTAATGTTAACTGGGTCAAAGAAATTCCTTCAGTACTTTTTGGGTTAAGAAATTGTTTTCGCGATGACACAGGCTATAGTTCAGCGGAATTGGTATATGGCACGTCGATGAAGCTACCCGGCGAATTTTTTGAACAACCCAGCACAAATACTACCTACGAAGAATTCATGAGAAGCATTCAAGAAAGCATCGCAAAAATGACATCCGTTCCAAAACGCCAATGTCATAGGCAGTCGATATTTGTACATCCAGAACTTAATGAATGTTCTCATGTCTTTGTTCGTTGCGATAGGCTACAAAAAAGCTTATGCCCACCGTACGAAGGGCCTTTCCCAGTTATTAAGCGAATGAAAAAAGCATTTTTAATTAGAATGAAAGGCAAAGAAACTGTAATATCAATAGACCGATTAAAACCCGCGTTTCTGATAAATACCGACTGCGAAAACGTGCCTATAACCAAAGAAAAAAACACGTTGGTTACAAGATCAGGAAGATTGATCAAACCAGTAGTTCGTTTTGAAATTGTTAGTTGATTGAAAGTAAATAATTATGTATATGTCTATCGCATCGAGAATCAAAACAAAGATCAGCATTTTTGCAGTTCAAGGCGAGTCAATATTCTCGCGTGATCAGCAAAACAACCGCTAGCAAGCTGGGGTAGGTCAGTGATTAGTATTAGCAATTAACAATTTTAGTGTTTGTTATTTATTCCATTTAAGTATTATCATTTCTTATATTTTGTGATTATTTTTAACTTTTCTTAAAAGGGGGGAGTACTGTGCCGGTATGCACATACCTATCTGATTGAGATAGGGATTGTTCAGTAGATAATAAATAGTTTTATCTAAAAGAGATTACGTCTGTACTGCTAGCGATAAGTCACAATTATATTTTAGTATTTAAGCGCGTAGTGTAAGTAAGTAAATATACTTTTATACCATCAACAGAAGTATCACTACCTCTCCCGGTCGCTCGGTATAGCATGCACCGGCTTAGAGGAGCGCACCGACCAAGATTAGACTTGCAACGAGGCAAGCTGAAGATATTTGTCAACGGATGTCTAGGGATATGATATGGAACAGAGAGACTTATCTGTTGAAGAAGATTTGGGCAGTTCAATTTACCGTGGATAAACTTATGAAGTTTTCACTACATGTTTGCCCTTTACAAAGATTACATGCTTATTTTCGTCTACTTTTCTTCGGCGGTGTCGTGTGAGGCGAGTCGTTACGTTCTCTAAAATATGGTTGAGCGAAGCGATGGCTGGTTCATGCGTCATGCTCGTGAACGGGTGCCGCCAGCGAAAATGGGTCTACCTCAGTCTGCTTATCTTAATGCTGTGCTTAAAGCCTAAATATTTTTATCTAAAATAAATTGATACTAACCTGTATGTACCTCACAACTTGCAGTATAGTAATCTTGTAATGCGAGAATTGTTGTAATGTATGATAGACAAGTCTTTCTTTGCCAGTTAAACATTGTTTACGGTAACAATAACCATAAAATGTAATATTTTAATTAGTATTTTCCTTTTGTGATGGAAATTGACCTTACTGATATGTTAAGGTCACTTTTCAATTTGACGACTCTGTATGAAATATAACAGGGAGAAAAAAACAGCCCTTGACGAGTTTCTTGCCGGTTCTTCTCGTTACAAGGTCTCCCGCCGTAGGGTTTGTTAACCGATGGCGTAGCTTCTTTGACGTTCATAAGTGCTTGTAACAGCCTAGACTGAATAAATGATATTGACTTTGACTTTTGACTTTAACGAACAAAGGATTTCAACGTATTTCATCTCGATCGCAGGCACTCGGCGATGAGTCAAGGGCACGCGATCTCGGTGCTATCGCGGGCGTACCACCGCAGCGGCGACGCGGCGTACCTGGGCGCGGCCCGGCGCGCGCTGTACCTGCTCGACGTGCCCAGCGATGCCGGCGGGGTCAAGGCGCTCTGGATGGACAAATACGTGTGGTGAGGAAAAAACAAACAAACACTCCGGGAGTGCCGGCAGTAGTGAAAACCGCTTAAACGAAACAGCAGGAGCAGGCATGCATTTTCGCCGCGTGGTGGAAAGAGAGGGGATATTACTTCCTCTACTACGCCGCGCCGGCGCTCTACTCTCCCTCCTTCTTAGGAATTTTCGATCAGGTCACGTGTCCTGACGCGACTTTAACATTTTTTACACATCCCAAAACTTTAAAACTCTGATGTGCACAACGCAGCTAAAGAAGTTTTCACTCCAAAAATGACTATCTCGAGCTCCTCTGTTCTTCGAAAGGCACGGTAAGCCGTTGGTCCCGGCAATTCCAGTTTTTAAATAAAACCAACTTTTGTCCGTGCAAATTCCTTGAGAAAACCTAGTAAATTTCAGAGAAAATCTGTACCGTAATAGTATATAATAGGCTTTGTTGATTAATTTGAAAGGAACATTGCATTTGCAAATGCTAGTCTGAATCGGTCAAAATAAGTATTCGATAATAGCTTACCGATGATTTGTAAAGATGTTTTCTTCAAGATTCTTAGGTACTTAAAGCTCGGATGCAGTGGGCTACATGCATCAGGGTTCGATCCGGAGTGAAATTGTTCAGTTCGTTAGCAGTTGTTTATATATTATATTTCGAATGGAAACTATTGACGTCAAATCCATATACTTACAGCAAATTTGACGAGGCGACAGTCTGAAGCGCGACTTTCACTATAGGTACTATATATCGGATCCTATATATGGCTAGACTTTGAAGCCTTGGTTCTCTGCCAAGGATTGACCGAGCTGATAATAAGGAAGTGAATCGAGGAGATCCAAATTGCTATTAAAAGGGAGCTTAGAAAAACAACCGTTTTAATAATAACCGACTTCAAAAAAGGAGAAGGTTCTCATTTAACAATATATTTTTAAGACACAATTATACCGCGCACAGTGAAAAAATACGAGCGAGAGACACGCGTGTTCCACGATGCGTTCGGAAACGCTATACGTTAAATAAAAGGTTGCGTTCGGAAATGCCTAATCCTATACACACCCAACTTATCATATCAACATTTTAAGCGATGGAGGATTCTACCATTATGTTTATTTTTGCGTTCCAAATCATATTAAGTAGTAATGAATGAGACACAATAGATAAATTATTGAAACCGGCGTCCGGTTGGGATTTTATGAATGGAGAGAAACAGTGAGTGAGGCATTCTTGTTATTTTGACAAGTAATATTGAGGTTTTTAAAAAGAAAATTATTTAAAACTAAGCAGTAACATAGCTCAAACTATATAAAAATCAATCCCTGTGCCGATTTAGCTGATTTTGGGTTTGAAATGTTTGTCGTAATCCAGGGAAGATTTAAAAGGTGAGAAAATATGGAAAAATTGCGAGCATAGTACTGTACTGTGTACCGCTGTTTCCGTCTACAAACTTTCACAGTGATCAGTCAGGAAAAATTGAGAATCGGATGGCCCCGGAATGCCCCGGATCCATGTAGTCCACGCATCAAAAAATCAGATAATTGTTTGAGTGACTGATTGAATCCGGGCTTGTCCGGGGCTGATTTTTTTCCGGACGGAAAAATTCGTGATGCTTATAGTCAGAGTCAATCCGTTTTGTCAAGGAATTTGCACGGACAAAAGCTCATCTATTTGAGTTTGACTTGTGACTGAAATGGCTTTGTAAATTCGCCGGGGTCATGGCTCATTCTCCTTATCCATTCTTATCCCCCCATAAGTAAGGCCAGTGTGGGGAGATTAAAAATGTCTGATGAAGGTGACTTATTGCCATACTCAAAACAGTGATTTAATTTTAAAGAGATATCAAGTCTCTTGTTGTCACTTTCCTATGAATAATACATAACAGAGAAAAAATAATAATTTAATTGTCACATATTGTTAATTGACGTCTCTGAGTGCGGCAGTTACGAATTAGAACCCTGTTTAATGTATTGTTTCTTATTTACAGGTACGAAGAATACCCAACCAAACCGCCTTTATTTGTCCTGAACGGATTCATCTACACGCTGCTCGGCCTCTACGACCTGCACATAATCGAGGGTGAGAACTCCATATCATTAGCGAAAAAGATGTTCGACGACGGTATGACGTCACTGAAGTCCCTGCTGCCTCTGTTTGACACTGGCAGCGGGAGCTTCTACGACTTGCGCCATTTCACATTGGGTGTGAGTCCCAACATTGCTCGGTGGGACTACCACGCCACACACGTCAACCAACTATATCTGCTGGCGGGTTTAGACGACGATCCCATACTCATCAACACGGCGCGACGCTGGGAAGGTTACATGCAGGGAAAACGCGCCGCCCACAATTGAACGAACAGGGTGAAACCTGCTGAGTAACCCACTCTTATATCCAAGCCATAAGGTTGCTTATCGAAAGCGAGGTTTGAACGAGCGATGTGTGTAACACCCCCTCGAATTTATGAAATGGCTTTCTGCGTATACGTATGAACACCTCCAGTATCTTGTGTAAATTTTATTCGGTCGCGTTTTGGAGGTCAAAATGTTAGTTCTGAAGGTGTATGTGACAACCTAGAAAAGGTTTTGTAACGGAATGTCATTTTAGACATTGATCTTTATCGATATGTCAAGGTTGACATTAAAATATTAACAAAACTGTGTTGGGCTCGAAATACTGAAGACTTGAAAGCCTCAATTTTGTACAGGTTTTAGTAAAATTGTTTTGACATAGTATTTGCAAGCCGACACGCTATATTGATTGGTATATAGACTGAAAACATATACCCACCCTGAAAGCAATATGCAACTTATAAACCGGTTTCCCAATAATTTGTCTTAAAACCGTAGGTAGCGCGTATTTATGCAATAAAAGACTTAGATAATGTTGCCAAAAGACTGTAGGATGCATTGGCGAATGAATAACTGATACCTTACCTCTTTATTAAAATTAACATATATTAATTTCAATTATTATATTACGATTTAGATGCCTCAAACTCTTCTCTTATCCTTGTAAAAGTTTGACCTCTTGGACCACGAACTATCATAATCATAATACATATTGGACTTTGCCCAGGGGGGCTATTCTCGCGCTGAAATATGTCGAATTCGACATTTTTATATCCTTAATTTCTTTATTAAAAATGTAAGTAAAATCTCTACTACTGTCCAAATCCTTTAATTTCAATTATCTTTAATAATCCTATAATGTCGAAGATTGCTTTTAGTGAGCCTTTAATACAGATTTTTGACTCCAAAAATGTCGAATTCAACATGTCGAAGGCGCGAGAATCGGGCCCCTGACTACAAAGTCAACAGAAATTGGAAAAATTAAAAAATAAAAAATTCTTACCTCCTTACTAATATTGGATGTGAATTGTCTATACAGACATTATAAGTTAAGTTAAATTCCGCAATGGACACTCTTACATTCTTTATAACATATAAAATTATAAAAATCTTATCTTTTCATGTTTTGGAATGTACATATGAAAAAATGTCAATATAAAACATATTAGTATCACTACAAAGACTGATAAAAGCACTAAACTTGTCTATAGAAAAAAATTGAAATAAGAATTTCAAAAGCAAAATATAATAATAATATCAATTCTCCACTCATTTTTAAGTCTTTACTTATACATTATATGATTTTTGTACTTAACCGAAAGTTGATATTCTTGAAAGAATAATTATTTATTGTTATCAATCATCATATCATTGTATATAGCTTAATATTAAGTTGATATTTATTTAGTTAGAGAAATATAACTCAATCTGTGAACATCTTCGTATCAATTTATATTACTTTGTTGATGTATTTATATGACAATGAAACTCGTTGTTAGGATTCTTTTAGTCGCATTAATCTTAATTTATCTTAATATATTGAACATATTGTATTTCGAAATTATTTAATTCATAAGATTCTCAAGAACGATAAACAAAACACTGTAAACCACATAATATCCTTTAAAAAGGTCTAACCGATTTCGAAAAGTGAGCACTTATTGACCCTTCACATGAACTTACTGGCCTAATTTAACTTTCTTATAATTATCTATCTGATAAATAATAATATAAAGGAAATTTATTTTAACAGTTTCTTGCCTAAATTATTCAGATTTAATTTAGTAAATATATAAATTTTAAAAAAATATTACTTATTGAGTTTTGTACTTACGCTTCGTGATATTAAAATTACTAGTTATGATGTTAAAACTTCGACCTGTCTTATATATACGACAAATAACTATATAGTAGTATCGAATACGTAGCTGAATCTGTAAATAAGACTTATTGTATGTAAAATATTGTAGAAACTCACAAAATGTAGGATAGATAAAACACTTCACTTTAAGTAAAATTTTGAATCTTGGTTGTGTTTTGTTCCTGTTTAACAAAAAACGAATAAGTAACATGAAAATAATATAGCTCACAGGGGATGTACGGACAATAGCAGGTCAGGCTTGTACGAAACTTCCAGATTTAATAAATCCACGTTGAACCCTAATGTCTAATGGGATAAAGTTGAGAATCGATTGGATAAAATTCAGTTATGCAAAGGTTGTGACCCACTGTTGACTCTTGGTTGTACACCAATGAGAGTTTATATTATCTTTGAATTGCTTTATTGTAAAAGGCTTTCTTGTAAGTAAGGCCTTATTTATTACATTCTACACCATGCCATAATCTTAATCTGGTTATACACTCACCGGCACATCTAATGGGCCACCCCGTTATTTTCATACAAACATGCTCACTTTCAGGAGCACGTGGCGCAGTGGTTAGCGCGCTCGGCCTGTGATTGTTGAGGTTAAGCAACTTTCGCAAAGGTTGGTCACGGGATGGGTGACCAAAAATAAATTAAAATAACGGATTGGGCCTTAGATGTGCTGGTGAGTGTATTAAACTCAATATCCTAATTATTTTCGAATATCTAGCTTAGACATAGTACGTCTGCATACAAATTAGCTAACTAATAAAGACTGTTGTCCTTGACAAATCTTAGAGTAGAACTATTCCCAACAAATCTTTATAAAATACTGTTTACTTCTTAAAGTTAGTTTTCTCTTATTATTTGTTTTTAAAAACTTTACCTAGGAGCGAATGTAATATTTGTTAATATGTGAGTTTGAATGATCTGAGCGTATGTAAGAGCTCAGTAGTGCAATATTTGCCTGTTATATAAAGGCAAGTAATGAAAAAGACATTCCATTATGAAGAGAGCTTAAACTTAGTGTATGGTATTGTAAATAGCAATGTTGAACTATTTCATTTGTTTTTATTATAATGTTTGTTAATTTTCCAACATAAGGTTATATTGTATAATGAACGAATATGTCACGCATAGTCACGCACAAGCAATGACATGTATATGTCGAAGGATAATTAGATAAATCGATTTTTTGCGAAAATACTAGCGATATTGCGAATACACGGATTATTAGACAATCCTATTGAAAAAAATAGGGTTTTTGCGAAAAAACGGGCTGCCTTAATAAGACTGCGAAAAGAATCGCTGGCTATTATGAAATAAGAACACAGATTGGCTGATCGTACCATCCAAAACAACATCTTCTCTGATTGGACTTGACGTTTCATATGTCAATCGATTCTCTCACGTGGTAAAACTTTCTGTGAACCAATCAGAATAAGAGTTTAGCAAGAAAGTAAACATTAAGCCAATCAAAGTTGAGAATATCCAATGTTACTAAAACAACCCGTATTTTTGCAAAAACCCTATCTTTTTCAGTAAGATAGAGAAATTTCAACAATATTGTCTAATTATCCGTGTTTTTGCAATATTTCTAGGATTTTTACGAACATTCTATTTATCAAATCATCCTATGACATATACACTTACAACCTTATCGCTTTAACACACGGAAATGAAGCTCGCTCTGTCCACTAATGTCATTCAATATTGTAATGTGACAAGGTTGCTTAGTGTTTCTATGTCATTGAACGTGACTGTACATACTGCTTAGTCTGACCAACAAATGATTCTTAAAGTTGCCACAAAAAAAATCATTTTTATACTAGTAATTGTTGTCTAATAAGAATTGTATCATAAATTCTTCACGCACTCCAATGTTGAATGTAAAATAAAATATTGCCATGCAGTCTTATTTAAATTGTGTACTTTTTAAGTCGATTCTGGTAATTTGTGAGTAACCACTTTACGTTATGTTATCTTATACTAATTTGAACCACTTTCAATACCTAACAAAATAAAAAATCAATCGTAGTGTCAGATTTGGATAATCTGTTGTTGGTTTTTCAGTCTCGTTGTAGTTTCCAGTTTGTAACACATTTCAATAACGATATTTTTTATGTCAAAAGATAGTGCAGAATCCGTTTTAATACATGTGCAATCAAGGCCATAGATTTGATGTTTGTTTTAACACATTTCTTGTAACAATTGACAGAATGAGAAGCCTAATAATAGCTGCAAATACAGCTCTTATTGCGTTGTGATAAGGGCGCACTCTAGAATCTACATGTTAAGTTTTGTGTTGTAGACTGTACCTCGGGTGCATCTTGTATCTGAAGTCTTGTGGTATACATGAATGCTATATCATTTGTAGAATACTAGTTTATGCACATGTGAATGACAATAAAATGTCTCAAACAAGCATTGGATTTCTCTTTATTGAATTACCCATTTTCTTTTAAGTCAAAGTCAGAATATTTTTATTTAAATAGACTTTTTTTATATTAAATAGGCTCTTGGCCTAATTCTGAATCGTTAGATTAAGAAGAGGCGTAAGATGAAGCGAGCTTGCCTAAAAAAGCCTATTCACTCGAGCGTTAAATATACCAGGGTTGTAGGCACCCGGTAATACAGACGCAGGCAGAGAATTCCACAACCTGGCTGTGCGCATAGTAAAAGATGAGGAAAAGCGCTTTGTACGCAAACGAGGTATATCAACCAGGTAGGGGTGATAGCATGCAGTACGTCTGGATTCCCGGTGGTAAAAAGAAGCTGGTGGTATGAGCTCATGCAGCTCAATAGCACTCTCTGAAGTAAAATCTGTAGAATACCGATATAGCTAAGTGCTTTCGAATCGTCGAATTTTTGCCTTCCGGATGTAAGGCAAAAAACTTCAAAGAAGTCAAAAACTATCGCTTTTATTTCCCTACGTCCGCCATTTTGAAAAATTTACCGACCGATAGTGCCTAAATAAATGGAAAGGGAACATGAGAGGAACAAAAATTACCAGGTGTCAGGTTAGTGAGATAATCAGAATTAAAGATACAAAGGTTATACCTACTTTGGGTCGGCATTATTTTAACCCTAATTATCTGGCTAACGTGATAACATACGTACATAACATGTTTTATTCCTCTGTGTGTCCCCTGTTCATTTATATAGGTATTATAGAGCGACGTCATTTCGAGAATTTTTCAAAATGTCGTCTCATACTATGGATTTGGACGAGGACGTCCTCCATTTATAAAAGTTACCCTAAAAAATGCAGTTGGCAGAGCGGATGATTTCTCTTTTTCTTAAATTTAAGAGCTGCGCTCTTGTCGGTGGAGTATTTTCCATTCCTCTCTTTTTTCTGCCATTGACTTCACTTCCTGCCAGCGTAGCATGCGCACCCGCGACTCGCTGTCGACGCTAATCTCGCGATGTCTGCCCCGCTCATATCAATACGGTGTGAGCGGGACAGACAATATGCTCGCGCGAGAAGTGTCGAGAAAGCTTTGTCGAGGTGCTCATGCTACGCATGTTTTTTATTTTTGAATATAGGTATTCTAGGTCTACCTTTCCCTCTCCATCCCTTATTTTCCCTTCCAGTATGTTTATAATGAAACTATCGTGTAACAGGTGGCCATCTTTCCCCTTCTATTTCCAATCTCCCCAAGTAAATTTCGTCCCTCCCCAACTATGGTTAGTACATCCTCATTGGTCTTCTTTTCAGTCCTGCTAATTCCTTACATTCTTCTCCAACACCACATCTCTAAAGCCTCCAGTAGTTCTTTTTCTCTTTGGGTCAGCGTCCACGTTTCGCATCCCTACAATGCGATGCTCCATATGTAGGTTTTTATTAGGCACTTCCGGATTCCATTGGATATTTTTGTAAAAAAAATGATTTTTGTTGTTAAAAGTAGTTTTGGCCATTGCTATTCTCGAAATGATATCTGGTGTGCATCTAGAATTACTGGTGATCAAACTTCCCAGATATTTTAATGTACTAACCCGTTCTAAAATTGTCCCATTTAATTTAAATATCCAATTTCCTGTTATATTTCCCTTAGAGAATACTAATTTTTAGTTTTGCTGCATTAATTTTCAGTCCAAGTTGAAAAGCACGATTCATTTCCTCTAGCAAATCTTGTAACTGGGTATAATTTTCTGCCAGTGCTGCTACATCATCGGCGTATCTAACAAACTGAATTGTAATTTGATGACTTCTACCCGCCGTTATTTTGCTAGGCTGTTATTGATCAGTATGTGATACGCTCAAGCATGTACTTTTACGCCCGAAATTAATAACTTATCTGTAGATATGGAGAGGGCTGTCTGAGATAGTTGCCTAGGATACTAGTTTCTTTGCTTTGCCACCGTCGTTATTTTGGTCATCCTACTTAACTATCAAAATCTCAAATAGTTCTACCCGTATTGGGATATTAATTTCGGGCGTTAATCTCGTCTCTGAATTACGCAAACTGCATTACAATATTATCCTTTAAGTCGCATCACATTACATAAAGAAGGTCACATAAGGTCGTTATTTCTAGACTGTGGATGTCAAAATGTTCTGTCCTTTGTGGTATTTACTCTTTTCTTTTAGCTATTCTTCCAACTATGTGACATTTATATTTTTTGATTATTACAAAATGTCACAAAAACTAAATACGGTCTTACGAATTCCTTAGTAATTCAGAATTAACGATATTTTGTAAATAAACAAGATTTTTGGAATCAAAAATGAAATTTTTTGTTTGTACTGTGTCTATCCTAAGCTGAAACGTACCTGAGTGGAGATGAACTCCGCTCGACCATCCGATATGGACATGATTTGTGGTGGTGGTACATGCAAGCAGAGGTTCAAGGGAGTCGAAAATTTTCTACGTAAAGTTGCTTTTAACCTAGGTTAATAAAAAAAAATTATACATTGTATGTTTTTTTTTGCATTTTTCAATGCTATTTTTATACATAAGATATTTTTTTTATAGGAAAATATTGGAAAACAATTAACTCGGCCACACAAGTGAATTCTCAGATGGAATTCAGTATAGCTTTATACATTTTCTATTTATCTAAAATGTAATGATTATTTCAGGAAATAGTCCATCCCAAACCGAAGTTAAGATAATATCTTGCATACCTATCGACGTCACTGATTTACAACAGAAAATAGTAAGTCTAGAAAGGGAGCTCGACGAAGTGAAATCCCGAAAACGGGCGGAATGTACGGTAGCCACCGCGAATGCCGCGCCGGCACCGCCGACGGGCCGGCCACCCGCCGCCGCGCCACCGCCCGCGCCTCCGCCCAATCCCGCGCCAAGTCCTGTGCTCTGCGCCTGCAGCTTGCACGGCAGCCAGTCCGACTGCCGCATACAAAACGATTGCGGCTGCTTCTCCCGCGAGTTAAACACGAGTAGCTTATACAACCAGCAAATGGAAACGGAAACGCAATGCAACACCAAGATGATCAAAAGAGGAAAGATAAAAAATGCTTTGAAGAAAAGGGGCAGATCGCATTTTGTGTATTATGCTCAAACGGTAAGCGGTCCGTTTACAACTTATCAGAACCAAAAACGAGAGGCTGTTAACGCAACTTTTGAGGCGAAGGACGTGGGCATCAGTCGTACGTATATATCCGAGATGATTCAAAAACAATACGCTGCGGCGCCGTTCGTCGAAGAGTTCCCGATCACTAGTCAGATTTCTTCTCCCGTGTGCCGCGATTTGGATCCCAGCCCTGGTCAACTTCAGTTTAAGACGAATAAAAACGATTCCGAGGTTTGCTCTTGCTTACAAGGCACTTTCTACAACATTGACAAACACCCCACCAATCGTTTTGACGATAAACACAAACTAAATCTACAGCCTTCTTGCTCCTACAGTAATGAATCTAATAATACCGACTTCTATGACACGAGTTTCTATGATATGGTACCTGTAAAAGAAAAACCTGTCAGACCCCCTCATTTGGTTCAAGATATAACTATTACTAAAAGAAGATTACGTAACGCAGAAAACGACGCAACATATTTTCCCGAAAGAAACCGACAGAAATACAGATATCATCCGTTCTATCCAAAAGAGAAGACATTGTACGTGTACAATAGCAAAACTCTAGACGACTCCCCTATTTCGCAAAAAAAAACACTAATTAAATTAGGCGAAAAAAAAGCAAAGTACGCAAAAGAAACTCCTAATATCAAAAGAGAAGAGGTCATGAGAGAATTAGAGAGAAACCACGATACAAATTGTAGCTTTGATTGCGGGAACATATACGTGAAAAAGGTTCAGCCTAAAGTAAAACAACAGCCAGTTGTCAAACCAGTCCCTATAGTGAGTCACAAAAACGCGGAATGTCTCACCAACAACGTCAAAGACATGGACTGTCAGACAACAACATCCCAAAGTGTGCAAATAGACGACGAACTGTTGCATGACGATAAAAAGACTGAAGATACTTTGGCCCAAATCAAACTTATATTGCAGACCGTACTCACTGAAGTCAAAACAAATACTCAGGTAAAAAAGAATCCAGAAGAAAAGCCTAAAAAAGACGCAGTTGTACAGAAAGGTATGTCACAAGGCATGATGCCGGGTTGCTCTACTATGCTCAACAGCTTTACTTACAGCCCATACAATATGAACCCCTACATGCCGTCTTGCTCGCAGCAAGTATCTCCTTGTTACCCCAATATGCCGTATATGTCGGGCAAGTATATGCACAACTACCCAGTTTTCATCCAGAGTCCAATGCGTAACATGTGTTCTTGCTACAAGAACACAGCCATATTAACGAAGGAAGTCAAACCTAAACCTGCCACCACCGCTACTAACACAGAGTCCAACGAAACACATAAACTCATAAAAGAAATTTATAAATCAATCAAAGTCAATATGGATATGCCTGTTAAAGATACTTCTGCCAGCGAATGTGAAGGGTTGAAATCAAGACCGCCATCATTTGAAGTAAATAGTCTTCAAGAAGCAGTCAATTTATTAAAGACATCAAACACAGATTCTAAAAAGTCGGCTCCACAGAAATATAGTAGTTTGAATTTCAACAAATTGAATTCGAACACGGTGAGCTTAAGGTCACAGATGGTGAGTTCCACAGACACAGAAAATTATTTGAGGAATAAACGCATTGATAGTTACTTAGAGAATTTGAAGCTACAGACCGCAATTCAGAATAGAATCGAAGAAGAGTATGAAGCGAATTTGCCCAGCACCGAGGCCTCGGACGTCGAGAGAGTCCAAGTTGACACTAGGTCACCAGTGGAAGAGTCGGAGAAGGTAATTATGATGAGAGAGAGAATGTTATTGTGTAATTTTGATTTATCGAAGTAACAAAACCTTATGTAAATATTCCAGAAAGTTGAGAAGAGGGGTCTTTTCAGCAAAATGTTTGGACCTCTTAAACTCTTCAAAAGTAAACCAAAGAAGAAGGAAGAGCAGATACAAGTGGAGAACGAGAGTGAGAGTGAAGGATCCGAGACAGAGTCCGAAGGCTACCAAACGGTTTACAGCCAGGAGATGATCAGGGCGCCCAGCGGCATGTACCCCGTCCGCACTCCGCTCAGGCCGAGAGTCCATTCCAAGTTATCGTTCGCCCGGCAATGGCGGGACAGAAACCAAGATAGATACAGACGGTCCCCGTACATGGACCAAGAATACAGACGGCAGTGGGACGACAAATTGATGTTTCGTGAAAATCAGAGGTAATTAACGCTAGATTCATGTTAGATTTCAGTAGTGCAGTGTGGACTACTTTTCGTCACTTATGAAATGAAGCTCATTATTATAAACGTTAGAAAGGTGGATGCTAGGACGAGATTTGTTGAAGATACCGGCTAAATAATATTTTCTTGAGTGGTAAATGCTTAGATGGATCGATGTTGATTGTGTTGGCTAGTAGTAACGTAACGTTTAGGTTCCATTTGAGCTAAACCAAGCTACGTTGTTAGCAACGTGATGTGTCTGATTTTCACCAATGGGATTGCTTTAGTTTCAAAGCAACGGAATACTGTATTTTATTATAGAGTACAAATAGTAATCATAGCAGTTATTTATTCTTCTAGTGGCCGCTCGCGTTCTCACCCCCTAGATAAAAATTATCTTATGTTCATAACCAGGCTATCTTCTAACTGTGTACCAAATTTCATCCAAATCCGTTCAGTACTTTCGGAGCCTATTCAATGCAAACAAACAATCAAATCTTTCCTCTATAATATGAGTTTATATATGTATATACATATCCATATTATTCAGACATTCTACGGAAGCGTCGCGATCTCGTGACAGCGGTTCTCATGCGAGCAGTCCGATGTACTGGCGCGGGTATGAAGCTCGCAGCGCGCTGACCGCCGAGCGCCGAGCGCCGGGCGCCGATCGCCAGGACCGGGATCGGGTCGGGACCGAGCGCGGATCGAGACCCAGGCGATTCGTCAACGCGTCCATTGCCCCTTCCCTCCCCGCTCACGTCAGAAACAAGGGGGTCACCCTAAGGATCCCCAAAAAGAACGGCGGACCCAAAGTCACCGCCAGAGGATTCACGTGGCTCAAGAAACACAAGCCCGCCTGCGCTGGCCAGTGGAAGAAAGTGATACTCGAAAGTTAGTGTCCTTAACAGTTGTCTATGTTTTCAGTTTGTTAAAAAATACTAGTGTTACCAGTTTGATAATAAAAATTGTGATTGTTTTGGAATAATTTATTTCATTGTTTTAATATAAATCTTAATTCTTATGCGGATATAAATAATTTATTGACTAGAACTTGATTAGGTTATTTTAAAATTAGTTTTGTCACTTAGCTTCGTCGACTGGAGGTAGTGTAAATCGTCTATCACGAATCTGGAACAAAAATTGAGAAACTTGAAGATTACAATTTCACATAGTTATGAATAGTTGGGGGTTCGCTAAGTATCTAACTTTTAGTTTTGATCTAATAAAGACAATAAACTTATTAACTGCAAAAAAACAATATTCTCTCTAGTGGTAAGATCTAACCAACGCCCACTAACTTAAGCGATTTTTTTAACAGCATCCTGTCACTTTAAATGTCAAAGCTATAAAAAAGAAGAAACGCTCTACAAGACAAAGAAGTTTGGTTCAAGGTGTCCTACCTGTAGAACAGCAATGGTAGCGGCGCGGTGCTGAGATGCCAGAGCGCGTGCGCGTCGCAGGCGACGGCCGCGGGCGGAGAGTCCAGCAGCGCCAGCACTTGCACCACCGCCCATAAAACACATTTGCTCTATATGACAAAGAAGTGTTGTCCAAGGTGTCCTACCTGTAAAACAGCAATGGTAGCGGCGCAGTGCTGAGGTGCCAGAGCGCGTGCGCGTCGCAGGCGACGGCCGCGGACGGAGAGTCCAGCAGCGCCAGCACTTGCACCACCGACCATAAAACACATTTGCTCTTTATGACAAAGAAGTGTTGTCCAAGGTGTCCTACCTGTAGAACAGCAATGGTAGCGGCGCGGTGCTGAGGTGCCAGAGCGCATGCGCGTCCCAGGCGGCGGCCGCGGGCGGGAAGTCCAGCAGCTCCAGCGCCAGCGCCGCGCCCGACAGCAACGTGAATGCGCCAACGCGCCACGCGTGTCTGCGACCCGCTAGCACTTGCACCACCGACCATAGTAGCCATACTAGGGAACCGACTACCCCTGTGAAAAATTTTTTTCACTTTACAATTTTTTTTGTCTAATTTTCTGTTAATCTATTTTTGGATTTTAAATCATCACTAAACTTGAGTTTGCTATCAAGAAATGAAATCACAATTTTTGAAGCTTCTAGCACTGTTTACTGTTTAATATAAAAACACTGCAAAGTGCAAACTTAATGCTGTAAGGCATTTTCTCAGTCTACAAACAATAAATCATGCTTGAGGAAAAGAGCCACCTTGTGTTAAAATAGTGTCCGCTAAGCACAATCGATTCCGCTCACTATTGTATATCTCACCAAAGGTCAAGTTGACCAGCATGTTGTAGTCATAGTCAACAGCGCCGGTGTGCAGGTAGTGCACGTGAGCTGCATAGAACAGCAGCGGGCCAGTCAGCATGCAGGCTACCAACTTTCGCCGCCGGTGGAACGCTCTGGGACAAAAAAAATTGATGAAACTATATATTTATATAGGAAGCTTATTTGGATAGCAATGTAGATATGTGTACCTAACTCGGTATAGATTCAGATTCAATTTATTTATTGCAAGTCACAAGTTAAAAAAGGTGTTACATAAATCGGTAGGTACAGTACGAGTGACGCCCTGTTAGGGCACAGCAAACATGCGGGGCAACTATTGCCTTTTACTTATAAATTAACATATAATTATTTTTCATTTTAATTAACAATACTCACGTCCTTTAAATAAATTGTACATTACCAAACATAATTGCAAAAATATGTCATATAGTATTATATATACCGTGCAATTTTTTTATTGACCCAAGCTTAAGGGGAAGGTCATGTTAAGTGTTAAGAATAAAATGAATAAGGAATTTTATTTTTTAAAAATACTTTTATTTTTTAATAATTTTTGTTTTTATAACTTATCGTCAATCATTCGGATATAAAACCCAAATAAAGGCAAAAATAAAAAAATAAAAGCAAAAATAAATTAAATAAGTAAAAACACTAAAACAGCTGATCGCCGACGCGGTAGGTGCGCGCGCGGTCATTAGCTCACGGCGCGACCTGTGTTGACCTCGCACAACCACCCGCTCTCCTATGCCCTCTGATTACCGATCCATTTCTACAACTGAGACGAGACAAGCAAATTGAAAGAATTTTTCAAACGAGTTAATGAATAAATAAACGTCTGTTGATAAAACCAACTTACGATTCCGGTCACATCACAGTACCAACCGTACTACCTACTGTTATTTTCTCGGAAAGTTATTACCAATTTTTTATTTTGTCAAAACAATGTAATCGTTGATTTTTCGGATACTTATTAAAACGTCACCCAAATAGTCAAACAAAACCACTGTTTGCGACTTCTAACTTAACGATCTCACTGCCTACCTACTGTTACTTACGCGGGAAAGTTGCGTTTTATTTTAAACCAACATCAGCAAAAAATTTAATAATTACAAACGACTTTCGAGATAAAATAGAAATACCAATTTAAAATCTAAACTGTGTAGGTTCAGTTTAAATACTTACATACTTAATGTCGAACGAGTCTCCTTCAACACTTTCATTAATAACACTAGAAAGGTTATAACTTTCCATCACACTTAACAGGCTTTGGAATGACGAACTAATGCAATAATAACTAAATCATGACTTTTTTTCCCTGAATAACGTTATCATTTTAGAATTCTTAGGTTATCTTGAAATAAGTAGTTAAAACACGAAATAATGAAACAGCTCTCAAAATTATGCGATGCTCGACTCGTACACCAAACCAAACCTTTCATGATAGAGGTGCACCGCAGCTCTAAGCACTTCATTGCTTTCCCGATAACAAATGACCATCTCCAGGTACTCCTGGTTGGTATACCGACGAGGCATGTTTATGTTTACAAACGCGCGCGACAAGCAAGAGTAACATGCAAATGCAAACTGAATAAATAAAATCAGAGCGCGATATAATTATTTTTATTCTGTGCTTTAGGCCTAGTTCACACTAAGTACATCTTAAGTTTTGGCCCGCACTGTTCATTCAACTCATATCGAATTGAATAAATATCAAATCAACAAAGTATTTTTTTTTATCAGTAAAAAATTAATTGCTTTCTACGAATAGAAATTAACTTTTAGGGGCAGAGTTTTAGTTCTTCTACTAGTATCGTATTCTTCTTATGATTCTCTAGGGCGGATAGCCGGATAGTGATAAGTAAAATAGGTACCTAAGAAAAGTAAAAAAAAAACCAACTATCAAAAATTTACTAAATGCAGATAGCAATGCGATATACTCACATGTTTTTTTAAACGAAAATTATTATTATTAGATATTTCATCCAGTGGCTGTGTCCACGTGGTTCTGTTTCAATGGGGGAAAGTATTCTTTGTCCCTAGTCCGACTTTGAATAATGGTCTGCAAATTGCCAATTAAGCAACAAAAACAAACCCGTACCATTACTTTTGCTTAAATCCTACTAATATTATAAATGCAAAAGTATGTCAGTTTGTTGGTTTGTTACTCTTTCACGCTAAGATTTCTTTTAGCGTGAAAGAGTAACAAAAGTTAAATTTGGCACAGAGATAGTAGAACATACGATACTTTTTATCCCGATATTTGCACGGGAACGAAAACGACGCAGATGAAACCGCGGGCGGCCGCTTGTGTCTAATAATGTCTATCAATAAATTATTTTATTTTCGAGATTGAACTTTAGTAAGTAAAGTTGAATTACAGAATTTACACAGTTCATCGAAAAGTATGTATGCACCCTTATTAGAACGGACATTTTTGATCACTGTGGTACTTTGACACAAAGTCATGCCGCCGCCCCGTGCCGCCTTTCGGCAGGCGCACCGGCAAAACGCAAAGAATCAGTACACCTACACTGCATTATGATTTATGATTAACGATTGAAAGTTTTAATTTCGCTATGACTTTTAGAAGAGAACATGAATGCATCTTACTTATATTTTTTTTGTGCGTACCATTATTGAAATAAAACATTATTTAAGTAATCCCCTCCCTCCTCGGATTCCGTAATGTTTGGACGTGTTTTGTGGTGAATATTTTTTCATAAAATTAACAAAATCTCAAAATTATTTCAAATAAAACGTCACTAGTACTAGGAGAATAGAAATCGTGAAGAGGTGAACATGTAGTGTGCAATAGAGACAGACACATACTGGGTGAGCGTAAACCAACTATTTACAACGTTTCTACTCTTAATGAGGTGCCCGCAGTTATTCTAATTGGCTACAGAAACCACACTCACATGCGTACGAGCCGTTTTCC
The DNA here is from genome assembly GCA_910589605.1 of Chrysoteuchia culmella. NCBI lineage: Eukaryota > Metazoa > Arthropoda > Insecta > Lepidoptera > Crambidae > Chrysoteuchia > Chrysoteuchia culmella. Next base: position 1,884,937 of record OU342646.1, read on the forward strand.
TAGGGAGTGACTGTCGCAACATCTTCTATCCCATGTACGGTGATTGCTCTTTCCCACTTGTCATTTTAATTTTTGCTGACGGAAGGATATTCAAATAGGCCTACGCTTGGGTTAAACATAGAATTTTGCAAGATAGTATTGTATAATTTGAAAAGTTTTTGAATACTCCGTCGTATATTTAATATTAACATGTCTATTTCGCGGACCCCAACCAAGAATACGACAAATAAAATAGATTTCAGTGGAGGACATTCTGTTTCTACGCCGGAACTAAATGATATGGAAAATATTACTGTTCGCCCTATAAAACGTAAGCAGGACGATGAGCTTGTTACATTTATGTCTAAAATTGAAAATATGCTCTTGTCATGGCAGACTGTACAAGATAAAAAACTAGATACGTTTTTATCTACAATGACAGAAAAACAAGCTGAATTAACTACATCTATTGAATTCATTTCCAAACAATACGACGATATGCATTCCGTCGTGACAAAACTTATGCAGGAACGAAATGATAATACAAAATATATAAAATTACTTGAAAATAAAATCGATCTCTTGGAAAAAGGCGCCCGCTCAACAAGTTTGGAGATTCGCAACTTGCCTATGCAAACAAATGAAGGTACAACTGAATTAACAAACATAATTTATAGCATAGGTAATGTTCTGAGTGTGCCTATAAAGGAGCATGATATCAAAAATACCTATAGAACTAGGAAACAAAAAGATTCACCGTCATCTATCATTGTTGAATTTACGGCTGATATTTTGAAAAACAAATTACTTTCTGCATCAAAGCAATACAATCGAAACTCTGATAAACCTAAGCTCAATACCAGCATTCTACGTTTACAAGGACCCGAAAAACCAATTTTTATATCGGAAAATCTCACGCCAAGGACAAGAAGACTATTTTATCTTACCAGAGAATTCAAAAAGGCAAATAATTATGCGTATGCTTGGACTTCAAATGGAATTATTTTCCTTCGCAAGGTGCAAGGTGGGACCCCAATACGCATTGATGCTGAGGAAGATCTGCAGAAACTAACTTCTAAATGACTAGGATATCTACTGAATTCTGTTGTTATGTTGATAATAGTTTTTGAATTGCATGTTGGTATATTTTTAAGGTTGTTTAAATGTATTTTTATAAAAATGCGGTACTGGTGTTTTATAGTTTTTAAGTACTTACTTATTATTACTTACTCGTCGAATAGCATACAATATATTAAGGTAATTCGAAATCAAATTGAAATAATGGTAAACTTCTATTTTAAATTATTCAAAAACATTTTTTATTTCACTTCTGTAACACACATTGCTTTTTTGTTTTTTTATATAAACTTGTTTATATCAACACTCATAAGTTGTAAAATGATATTTTTATTTTTTGTAATCACTCAAGGGCTTTTACTAGACATAATGATAAATCGAGATTGCACTGCTACTACAACAATTGAATTGAATCATCCCAGGCATAATTATGTCTGTTTTATTCGTATGGGTACCCGCATTTGTTTGCATCTGTTTTTAAAGCTATCGAGTCTTTCTTTGACAAATGTTTTTATGTTTGTTGTGAGCACGGAGTGTCGTATCATGGTTTTTCCTAAAATTCAATATCCACCTTTCCTTACGATTACTATGGTATGTGTATTTAATTATAGCCAGCATTATAATGAACAACTTGAAAAGATTGCTTGTGGAAATATTTGTTTAATTATTTTATCGGTGTTTGTTAATATGCTAGTCTGTGCATATTCAGATAAATCATGCGTAAAGAAGTCATTACTAATTAAATTTTATTTAATGCAAGTGTCTTTTGTTAACATAATAATAAACAGTATTAGCTCTTTAGTAATAGGAAACAATACACTAACAAACCATTTCTATAATATCTATATTTGTTTAGTATGGGTGGGATTAGTGCATAAAGTTATAAATGTTATAATTGATACAAATAATATAACGAAATGGGTTTTCAGCTCGAAGTTAGGTGATTTATTGAAATCTCTAATCCTATTGCTTTGCTTGCGATGGTCCATTGATTCAGAACACATTTTTTCTTTTCTTTTAAAAAGTAAAATATGAATTTAAATCATTCTACAATACAAAATGATTTGGATACTTTTTGTGACTCAAGATGCACTCGTGTGTGTGACACATATGTTATTAAGCAGACTGCAAATATTAGTGATAAATCACTTACTATTATTACGGCAAATGTCAGAAGTATTCACCAAAATTTTGATAAATTTCTTGTATTTGTTGCGTCGCTCAATATTGACATTGATTTGCTCGTTTTGACTGAATGTTGGACAGACGACTGTAAGCCACCGCCCTCATTAGCAAACTACCAAACATTTCCAACAAAAAGGGCACTCAACCAAAATGACGGTGTGGTTGTTTACGTGCGTGAAGGTATTAGGGCCATAGCTAGTGAACCAATTATTCAAGACGGTAATTGTCTTGTTCTGAATATTCAAGACAATTGTACGGTTATTTGTTCGTATAGACCACCGTGCTTTCCGAATCCCATAAAATATCTTGATTCCCTTGACACACTTTTACAAAGCATTAAATCTAAGACTATTGTACTAACAGGAGACATCAATATAAACATTTTACCAGAAAATATTACGAATCACGGTCTTCATTATATTAGTCTAATGGCTTATCATGGATTGTTGCAAGGTGTTGATAAGGCAACTCGCGATAAATCTTGTATTGACCATTTTATGGTAAAAACCTCACTTGATTGGCAAACATTTGTTTTTGATCCACTTACAGATCACTCTCCCGTACTTCTAGTAGTGAATGACGCTAATATCAACAAACTCACAAAAAATCACAAAAAAATAATTACAAACTATGATGCTATAAGAAAGCAACTCGCAGATGAGAATTGGGACGAGTACTATCTTTTGGACGATGCAAATAAGGCAGCCTATTATTTAATATCCAAATTACAATATGCAATTGATTGTAATAGTCATGAAGTTGAATTACCACATAGAAAAAAATGTTTAAAACCTTGGATTACTCTTGGAATTTTAAGATCTATAAAAAAAAGGAATTGGCTTCAACGACAAAGTAAGCGTTCTCCCAATGATGTAATTTCGAAGTCAGTATTTATAGCATACAGGAACAGATGTAACAATTTAATCAAAACTCTTAAGGCACAATACTATCGTAATAAGTTTGTTCAAAATTCAGGCAATTCCAAAAAGACTTGGGATACAATTAAGGATGTTTGTAACATATACAGTAAACGTACTGGTGCTGATGAGCTTTTGCATGCTAAATCAACTGTAACGGAGTCTTTGGACCTGGTCAATGAGTATTTTACCTCAATTGGACTTGAACTGGCTAACATCACATTGACGAAACTAGGATTAGGTGAAAACACCTTAGCACGAAATACTAAGCCAAGTGACTCACCTCCTGGATCTTTTTCTTGTTCTTCTGTAGACTGTTTCGAGGTTCATGAAATCATTTTAGGTTTAAGATCAAATTGTGCGTCTGGGTGGGATAACATTACAACTAATATTGTTAAAAAGGCTTGCCCGTATATTCTGCAACAGTTAACACATTTAATAAATCTTAGTCTTGACACGGGAATTTTTCCCGAAGCCTTTAAACAAGCCATTGTTACACCCATTTATAAAACTGGTTTAAAAATGCTTCCGACTAACTATAGACCTATTTCTCTGTTAACGACGTTTTCAAAAATTTTGGAAAAAATTGTAAACAAACGGTTGATGGATTATCTGGAGAAGAACAGCCTATTGAGTCCACGACAGTTTGGTTTTAGGCTAGGTAAATCCACGGAGGATGCTGTACTTGAGCTATCTGCTAAGGTGCGTTCATATCTAGATAATGATGAGCGGTGCTTAGGTGTATTTTTGGATTTACAAAAGGCATTTGACACCGTGTCAATTCCCATCCTTTTAAAACGTATTGAACATCTGGGCGTAAGAGGAGTCCCTTTATCCTGGTTTCATTCTTATCTTGAGGGCAGGTCTCAGAGGATCAGAATCAATGAGCACGTGAGTAATGATTCAGATTGCGTTTTTGGTGTACCGCAAGGTAGCACTTTAGGGCCGACATTATTTTTGATTTATGTTAATCAAATCTGTAATCTTAACATAGCAAGTGCTGATATCATCATGTTTGCGGATGACACTGTCCTTCTCTTCCATGGACCAGATTGGAATCAAACCCGTTTACTTGCTGAAGCCGGAATGAGTAGGGTTGTAGCCTGGCTAGAGGACAGTCTTCTGAACCTTAACACCACAAAAACAAATTACATTTGTTTCAGTATTTCGGATCGTACTTCTCCTAAGAACTTAAAGCTTCAGTTGCACACATATCCCTGTAATAGAAATCCTTGCATTACAGCTCTTTGCTCCTGTGGTTTTCTAACGCGGGTTCATAATATGAAATATTTAGGTGTCATAGTCGATGAGAATCTTAGCTGGGGCCCCCAGATAACCGCAGTTGCTAAGAGAACCAGAAAATTAATATACGTTTTTAAAAATTTGCGAGGTGTGGCTCCACCTGATATACTCTGTTTAACCTACAAGTCGCTTGCTGAAAGTATACTATTGTATTGTATCTGTGCTTGGGGCACGGCATCTAAGACTTCTCTTATTGAAATTGAGCGTGCTCAACGTGCAGTTCTGAAGGTTTTGATGGGTCTACCCTTCCGCTACCCCACTGAAGATCTGTTTAAGATCTGTGACGTGCTTTCAGTTAGAAAATTATTTATTTACCAGTCTCTGCGAAGATATCACCGTTACACTGTTCCCTTTTTAACTCTGCCTAATAGACGTGTATGCAAAGTACCATTACCTAAATGTAGAACCGTATTCGCAATGAAAAGCCATGATTACTATGCACCTATGCTTTATAATAAGCTTAACCGTAATGTTAAGGAAATTTCTAAGTTAAGCAATAACATGTTTAAAAATATAATTTTAAGTAATCTTAGGGAACTGGATTATGAAACGACAGAAAATCTCTTTGTAAGGTTACAGTAGCAAGTATTTGTTTGTTAGCATTTAATTCAATATTACTGTACTATTATAACTTTAATTAAGATCACACTTTTAAAAACACTTAAATTAATTTGTTAATCTACCTGGGAGTACCGTGGCCTGTAGCACAGTTTTTACTACCACGGGTCACGGTGTCAAATTTTATTTGATGTATGTGTTTAGTACTCAATAAATAATTATCTTATCTTATCTTATCTTATCTAATTAATCGCGTTTTGTTTAAAAAAAACAGTGTGTCTAAATGCTGTACCTATTTTTGTTGATGAATTCAAATTAAATGAAACTTATTTAAATTATTAAGGATGGTGCCAATTCTGGACCCACCCTTTTTTATTTAATAGGATGAAGCTAGTTTTGGACCCACCCTCAAACAGCAACGTGGGTAATATACGGGCTCTGGGCTTTCATAACAAATAATTTTGTTATGAAAATTACTTGCTGCTAAGTTCCAAATCTTAGTCCGTTCAAATTTATTATTTATTAAGCATGTCAGTTTATTGGAATTTTGTACACACAAGCGCAAGTCTCAATCACACTCATCAGGTATTTGTGGACCGTCAATTTAGACAACAATTCTGGCGGCAGGCATTTATGCGCGGGAGCGCTAGCACTGGGTATGCTAGATTATTCGTTTTGTATGTCTTTGGTTTTATTTAAATCTTACTTTTAAACTACTACTAAAGAATCCAGGTTTTTGTTATTTTATGAAATAACAATAAGGGTAGTATAGTAATGTTTAATACACTCAAAAAGAAGTATCTGACGACGTGTCACATACCTATTGAAGGGTAGGCTCAGCGTTTATGCAAATCGTTGAATAGTCTTTTATTATTACTTTCTTTAAAAACATGTATCCAAACTCTAAAACACCAATTTGCTATTTAAATGTATTATAAACTTGTGAGCATTTTAATCCGTAACAGTAATTTTATTTCAGTATCGCAGCTGCCTGCCTAGGTACTATTAGTTTATAGTAAAAAAGGGCGAAATGTATTTATTAAATGTTACAATAGTCTGTAGGTGTACCATTTGAGCGGAAGAATTGCTAAGAAACGGAGCGGCAGGATTCGATTTATGTACCTACTCGCGTCCGTCGCTGGCGCTTGCTTGTATGCATCCCAGATTCCTGTGCGTAACTTCTAAGCACATCAAGAGTAAATAAAAAAAAATAGGATTTTGAGAATAATGCCGAAATTGATGGACAGTTTACATACACTGTTTATTTACCTTAAACACCAGGTTAGCTGCTTGTAAGTACTTCATTCAGGTTTTTTTTTATAAAATTTATTTTATAAACAAACGTTTGAACTTTTACGGGGTTCGTCTCAGTTGTAGAAATGGATCGGTAGTCAGAAGGCACATGCGAGCGTGTGGTTGTGCGGGGTCGACACAGGTCGCGTCGCGGGCTAGTGACCGCGCGAGCATCTACCGCGCCGGCGATCATCTGTTTTAGTATTTTTACTTATTTAATTTGTTTTTTGCTTTTATTTTTTCATTTTTGGTGTTGTTTGGGTATTATATCCGAATGATTGTCGATAAAATATAAAAATAAAAAATATTAAAAAATAAAAATATTTTAAAAAAATAAAATTCTTATTCATTTTATTCTAAACACTTAACATGACCTTCCCCTTAAGCTTGGGTCAATAAAAAAATTGCACGGTATATATAATCTGTGAAATTTACATTAATCTTGATATTTATAACATTATTAACATTGTTTAATAACATACATTTTAATTTCTGCCGTCATTATATTTTAATTCCTATTTTATATATTTAAATAAATTGTATACTTACATATATTTTTTTATCATAGGCTTAAGACCATTAAAATTAAATCCAATTCAACAATTATACATACATTCATTAACATCATGTCAAAATATTGCAATTCACTAATTATTAAAAAAATCATTTAAACTATATAAGCATTTTTCTATTAGCCACTTACGTAGACGAAACACGAACAAGTTAGTGGGCAGTTGTCTTATCGCTACAGGAATCTGGTTGTAGACTTTGATTATCATACCATAACAATTTTTACCATAAAAAGCGCTTTTATGTTGTGGAAGTAACACGCGATACAAGTCTCTAGGACGGAGTCTAGGATTTACTCTGTCTGTTGGTGAAAAAAGTTGTGGGTTATTCCTTACAAATGTTCCTATTTGTAGTATGTATAGTCCTGTCAAAGTTAATATTCCCAAATCTACGAATAACGACCGACAAGTTTCAAGAGGGCCGACACCACAAATCGCCCGCACGCATTTATTTTGAAGGACGAAAGCTCTGTTTACATCTGGAGAATTCCCCCATAATATCAGACCATATCTCAATATTGAAGACACATATCCATGATACGCAGTCAAAGCTACATTTTTTCCGGCCATATTTCTCAGTCGTTGAACCAAGACTGATTTTATTAAGCTGACATGACTGATCAACAAGTACAATATTATAATTAAAAAAAAAGGTTGTTTTCACAGACAGGTACTGTGATTATGTTATTTGAAATACTGCTATTGTTGTCGAGGTTTTTTGGCAATCAGTTTAAATCTTCTCTACCACTATTCACTATTTCAGTCAGTCAGAGTCAGGTCAGAGTTTTTGAATCAAAAGCTATTTTATTTTAGTATTTAAATAAGAAAGATGTATTTAAATACCTTACTACAGCAGCTATGAATAGACCCATAACCATGGATAAAGCACAAGTATAATCCATGAATTCGGTAAACGGGCTATCTCTGGTATGAAATATGGTGGACCAAGCCCAAGCATGCATGCACACCTGAAATTGGAAAGAGGTATTAAAAAATATCCTTTTTTACATCTAAAAAGAACTCAGGATATAGATTTTACTTACAATAGCAAACATTTGCCAAAAGAGGACCAATGGAGCACTTTTTGTAGAGAATTTCCTTTTTATCTCCATATACATGTAGAGGTGAGCTATGAGGTTCAGTAGGGAAGAAAGAGCTGACCCTGGCTCTTGTACACCATATACTCTTACGAAAGGCCACTGAAAAATCAATAATAATTGTGCATAACACACCTTTTTTATTAGTAATTGTCTAAAATTTAAAATATGACATTGACGTTGGTGTTAGAACGTAGTAGTTAGAACTTTACTATGAAATCAAAGAATAAAAAAAAATTAATAACTTACTACATTACCAAGACAATTATTAGGCGCATGACAGGAATGCGGTTTTGCACTTTTGGCACCTGCAGCCCACTTCTATCACCGCACTTCTGTTATTTTGTGATTAATTAGCGGAACAGTGATTAACTGATTGATACCTTTTTGAAATTTTGCTTTTTAGTTAGATTTTTTAAGTTTTTCTCAGCTGTCATGCGCCTAATTGTCTTGGTCAGATAGTACACACTTAGGTCACTAATTAAGAATGATCAACTTTCCAAGATATCTCCTCCTAATCTTTTTAATTTTATTTTGAAATAATAGACCGGTGTATAGCATCGCATACCTTGCCATGAAACTTTGGTACAGTATAGCCCCTCTCCTGGAAGCTCTGCACAGTGCGCCACATGCAGTTATATCTGCATTCATCCCTGCAGTTCCACAACAACTTGCTCCAAATATTAAGTTGCTCAAACGCATGACTCTTAAAAAAATATCCATCTACAAAAAATACAAATTCTTGTTTGAATATTTTAAGGATGTATCTTACTTTTTAAATAGAGATTTTTTATGAAAACATACCTGGTTTACATGAATCAGTCATACACTTTTTTACACAATTTTGATAAAAAGGGGAACGGTCTCCTTCACTGCTAGCGATATACGAAACTTCATGAAATAACACTATAATAACTATCCCTAATACATACATTTGTAACCGCTTGATAGTTTGACTAGAACTATCTAATACATCGAAATTCTGATGTTTTTTGGGCCGGTATGTAAAGACAGAGAATGAAGGAAAAATAAGTACAGCCACTCGCAAATATCTGACCTCAAAGAGTAATAAATTGTGAAGCAATTTCCCAGTTGCATAAAATTACTAAAGGAAGCCTAAACTTCATTCAAGTCAAGATAAATGAAAATAAAATCTTTAACAATTCAAAACAAAATATAGCTGTCAGTCAGTCAGTGCAAGTGCACTGAGCAGCACAAATTATATCTGAGCAGCACCATAATATAAGTTCTGTTCTCTATGGCAGCACCTGAGGCCTAGGGGGCAATTCTCGCGCTTTCGACATCTTGAATTCGACATTTTCGGAGCCATAAATATATATTTAAAACTCACAGAAAACAATCTTCAACATTATAGGATTGTCAAAGATCATTGAAACTAAAGTATTATGTCCGTAGTAAAGACTTTACTTACATTTTTAATAAAGAAATTATGGTTTGAAAAATGCCGTATTCGACATTCTTATAATTTCTTTATTAAAAAATCTAAGTAAAATCTCTACAACTGTCAAAATCCTTTAATTTAAATTATCTTTGATAATCCTATACTGTCGAAGATTGCTTTTAGTGAGCCTTTAATACAGATTTTTGACTCCAAAAATGTCGAATTCAAGATGTCGTAGGCGCGAGAATCGGGCCCCTGAGCAGTGAGCAAGTAAGATTCATCACTCTATGTAGGTACGTTTGAGTCAGTGTCACTGTCAACTTGAAATTATATAGCAGGTACACTATATAATTTGTGATAGCAGGTTTATTCAAGAATTCAAGATCTACAATTCGGACTGTTTTTTATTTTTGTTGTTTCAACAAACCTTTTACAACCATTTAATTTAATAAACGTTTGATAGCATTTTAAAGGAATAATTACAACATAACGACAAGTCCCGTCTGTGAATTCGCTTATGGCCGAATTGATTTTTTTTTCCAATATTTTTCTATTTAAAATTCATTATAAATATGAAAATAGCATTGAAAAATGCAAAAATTCATAAATCCTAAATTAAGAAAAAATCTTTTAAACAGTTTTTCATGTTTAAAAAATACAGTTTTCAGTTCGATTCGGAATGATGTATTGGTACTGGCAGTGACATGACCTTGACATATGACAAAGTAAATAAATTTGATTGTGAAATGAAATGAAAACATAACCTCAATCAATCAACTCAACATATTTTACAGAATGGTATTCATATTACAAACATTACGTGCCGTAAAAGAAATTAAACGACCTCGTAATTACCTCAGAAGTAAATTTATAGATACTGTTAGAATTCACGTAAAAGGAGGTACCGGTGGAACAGGCCTTCCAAAATACGGTGGTCTTGGAGGACAAGGAGGATGTGTTTACTGTGTCGGGAAAGAAAGCGCAAGCTTGAAAAAATTTCTGAGTTTATATCGTGGGAAGACCATCGCTGCCGGCCACGGTGAAGACAGTCGCAAAACCAAAATAGTAGGCACCCCCGGAACAGATCTGAAACTAGAAGTACCTCTCGGTGTTACTGCCTATAGAGAAGATGGTAAAGTTTTAGGAACAATTGACAAGGAGGAAGAAACACTCATACTTGCGAGGGGAGGACCAGGTGGCAACAAAGATAATAGCTTTCTTGGTCATTTTGGTCAAGCTCATCATGTTAGATTGGATTTGAAATTAATTGCTGATATAGGACTCGTTGGATTCCCAAATGCTGGAAAAAGTTCCCTTCTCAAAACAATATCTCGAGCAAAACCCAGAATAGCTAATTACCCATTTACTACTATAAAACCAAATAAAGGAATAATACACTACAGTGACCACAGGCAGATTTCCATAGCAGACCTGCCAGGCCTTATAGAAGGTGCCCATGTGAATGTAGGGTTAGGTCACCAATTTTTAAAACATGTTGAGAGAACTAAGCTGCTATTGTTCATAGCCGATGTTAAAGGCTTTCAATTAAGTCCAAAACATCCTCAAAGATCTTGTTTGGAGACTGTATTACTGCTGAATAAAGAATTAGAACTATATGATCCAGAGTTGTTAGAGAAACCTGCAGTCTTAGTAGTCAACAAGATGGATTTAGAAGGATCTAAGGATATTTTTGACAATATTCTTGAATCGTATCGAGGAATAGACCAAGTTGTTCACAATATACCTGAAGAACTCAGACCAAACAAGATAATTTCATTTAGAGACATTGTAGGTATATCTGCTTTAAAGGATAAGGAAAGCATAGAAAAGCTAAAGATAATATTAAGAAAAAGATTAGATGAGTATGGTGAAGAAAACAATCAGGATATAGTAGAACCAAGCCAATTGTTGAAGAAAACCAGAGCCATATTGGGAGAAAGAGGACCCAAAATTACCTAATAAATTAAATATTACATAATACTAAATACTACTAATACCTAATAAATTAAATATTAAATAATACTTCTTTTCTTAGTGCCCTGCTGTGTTTCTTTGTATTCAAGGAATAAAAAATATTCCTATAGTTTTCTAAGCTGAGGCATTGTCCAAAATACTGTTCTTTTTATATTCAGATAAGTCTATAAAATCTTCCCCCACAATGTTTAAAAAAATCAGAAAACTGAGAAATGGATATAAAACAAAAGAAAAAAATATATGCAGTTTATAGTTTATTAAAACATAAATAAAGGCTCAATAATGATACGTATTCCAATTCTTATTCACTATACATTACTACAAGTTTGCAAATCAACTAGTACAAATCTTTATCACAGTAGCTTAATGTCGAATCATAAACAATTGCTATAATTCTAAATTTCTTAGCCTTAAATAACAAATTACTTGAGATTACATTCAAATAAATATAATAATATTCTACTTAATTTGGAATCAATTTATTTTCCCCCCATGTAAGACACATTTTCTGATGCTATAACAAGAATTGCTTTATTCTTGCACTTATCACAACCTTAAGTTACCAAAAAAATAATACACTTAATATTACAAACATATCAAAAATATAAACAACATTTATTTCTCATGCTCAAATTGAAAACTAAAACGGAGTAGTATTACAATACCAAATAAATTTGATTCCATTGCTAATATTAAATAAATCCTTTTTTTCTTCGGCATAATGGTTTAAGACAATATTTACATAAAAGATTTGTGAAAGTAAGAGCTTATCAGGTAACCCATTTCCAGTCATAGTCCTTCTGAAAAGATTCGTCTGACAACAAAGAGATAGAAGTTAGCGTAAATATCGAAAGTGATTTTATAAGAATGCATGCGCCACACAATGCAAACCCTATCTCTAATTTGAAAGTTTTATTAACATGGCAAATAACACAACTCTGACAGAAAAGACTAGAAAATTATTAACTTATAGACTAAATAACTGAGTGGGATGGTTGATTTATCAAGATTATAGCTACTATAGCTTGTATTTTTAATGATAGATCAATTGTAATTGATCGATTAGGTACGTTTATAGTGAGCGGGTCTTACTCGAAAGTGTGCTTACTCACTTACACTTAACTCTAATACCTATGCTTAGTTTTTACTTTTTCTAAAGGATTAAACGCACAAAAATCAAGGACATTTTCTTTAAAACCTTAATCTAAGTAATCCAAAATGCACTAACAAGGTTTATATTCATCACATAATATTCGTAAACACTACAAAACAATTCCACAAACTACAAATGTTTTACATTCCTGATTTATTTTTTTAAGTTATGACTATTTTGCTGCGTTGTAAAAATAAGTATCAGATTCAATTTCACTTATTAAAAATATGTATCAAATGGCAGGCCATTGACTTATTTGTTCATTTAGTTTAAAACCGTAAAAAGGTATGTGCTGTTTCTTAGTGTAATAAGTGCTGCTTTTGATTATGAAAAAATAAAATCTTGAAGCTTGAACTTCTAGGAAGCGTTTTTGTATAACGCGTAGCTATCAACGCGGACGGTGGTCAGCGGTTCGTACATTTCGGCGTTCATCGCCGACGGTCAGCGTGTCAGACCAGCCTTATGCTGTTATTCCACTTATCAAATGTCTTGGTCCAATGTATAGTCAACAGCAGCGACGGCTTTACACTTTGATCTTGAGAACGCTCTTACGTAGCTTGTAATAGCGAGGGTTTTCGTAGTGCAAATGTAAAGCCGTACGTGCTGTTGACCGTACCTACATTTGATCAAAGAAATTGGATGACTTCATCCTATGTCCTAATAACACTGATATTTGAACCAAGTTTATTTGACATTCAAATACTATTGAAACTGTTATTTGATCCGAGTTTATTTGACATTTAACAAAAATCTTGCACAAGTGGAATGGGCATACGCCAAAGAAAGGAGATGTTCGTTTTTGGGCCCTTATTTTCCTACAGTTCAGAAGTGCTTTTTTGATAGATCTACCTTCTAAGACAGTATTTCCAAAAAGAAAAATATAAAAACATAATTAAAACTTGAATTCTTGTTTTTCTTTATAAAGCTTTTCTTAACATCTTATGATTTCTAATGAATGACTATCTATTTATTTTCATCTTCCGAGTTTATTATTACATTCTACAAGATATTTTAAGATTTTAATACAGTTTATCAAGTGCACAAAATTAAATCAAGCGGCTAACGACGGTACTGGGTAGTTCCTTTGCATTATAAAAATATAACCTTAAAAGTCACACGAATTGACAGAAGTATTATGTCACTGTCAGTGCCTCGACCAATGAAATGTGGGATTCAACGTACTAACAGTTCACGTCACTCAATGTGACAAATGAAAATTGAAGTTGCCAAAGTAGAAGATTTGAGTTGCTGTGTTATTAACTATAAATATCTGACTTTTTTGTTAAAAATAAAATGTGTGGGCCCTTTTATTTATATATTGATACATGGAAAGGTTCCTTATTTGAAGCTCTTTGCATATAATATAATTACATCACTGTAGGAATTAGGGGGCCCAGCTTCTATACAAAAATGGACCATCATTGATCAAATATTGGACAAAAAACTTTTACCAACATATTGGACAAGTGGAATAGCACCTTTACGTGCAGTGAACCGCATCGTGAGTGTTCAATCGTATCGCTCCTCGGCCTCGGTGGCGGTCTCAGCTGGTGGCAATGAAGGAGCGCGCGCCGGCGAGGGCGGAGCGGCCGCGTCGCTGCCGTCGGAGCTGCAGGGCGATGCTGCGCGACCGCTCGTCTCTGACGCCGTCGACCCTGGCGCTGGGGGCGCAGAAACGGGTTTAGTTACAAACTATTCAAGTAATAAAAAAATAAATCTCAAAATATCTATGTTTTTCCCATACATAAATGTTTAATTTTGCATTTTACAATGCTATTTTTGTGTGATAAATATTAAACAAGAAAATATACTAGAAAAAAGCAAGTAGTCTCATGTCGCCTTGACGGGATTCGAACCCGCATCCTTGGGAGTCCGGCCCAATGCACTAACCAATTATGCTACAGAGACCTATGAGAACACGTCGAATTTCTCTAGTATATTCAACTTTCTACGGTGTTGGCCACCGTCGTTTCATCAATGAGAGAAATATTCTCGCATTCGAAAGAAACATCTTTACAGATGTTTGACTATCGATTAAGATGAAACAGCCATTTAATTATAAATAATTATAATATTTCTCTCATATGAAACGACGGTGGCCAACACCGTAGAAAGTTGAATATACTAGAAAAAAATCGACGTGTCCTCATAGGTCTCTGTAGCATAATTGGTTAGTGCATTGGGCCGGATTCCCAAGGATGCGGGTTCGAATCCCGTCAGGGCGACATGAGACAAGTTGTTTTTTTCTAGTATATTTGCTTGTTTAACAATTATCACACAAAAATAACATTGTAAAATACAAAATAAAAAAGTTATAATTAGATGCCTGTTTCATCTTAATCGATAGTCAAACATTTGTAAAAGTGTTTCTTTCGAATGCGAGGATATTTTTCTCATTAATGAAACGACGGTGGCCGACACCGTAGAAAGGTTGGTGTTGCTCTGTCAAAAGGTGTCCGTCGGACGCTGTATCTATACTATAAAACTAATATTACGAAGAGGAAAGATTTGATTGTATATTTGTTTGCATTGAATAGGCTCCGAAACTACTGAACGGATTTGGATGAAATTTGGTACACAGATAGAAGATAGCCTGGTTATGAACATAGGATACTTTTTATCCCGATATTCCCACGGGAAAGGGAACCACGCGGGTGAAACCGCGAGCGGCCGCTAGTGTATAGATATACAGTAGCGTAATTAACTAAAGCGTTCTTTAGATTAAGTTGTTATACTCAAATATAACCTATTCAGAATATATATTGAAACTGTTCAAGCGACAAGTAAATTAGTTATAATCATTTTTATTATGTACTGTAATTTCTCAATTTGTATGTAAAATACGTATGAGAAATTTATTTCTAATGTATGGCTGGTTTTTTTTTTAATTTTTTTTTTTTAATATTCTCTGCTCCCAAGACATTATCCGGGACTTTGTACAGTTAAATTTCTCATTCATACAAGTTCTCGCGTCTAAGCCTCTCGCACTTTTATGCCTCATTCTATATCTTTCTTTCATCCGTCCACATGCTCACTATAACTGGTGGAATGCCAGGCTGATTTTTATTTATTATTTCTGTTATAATATTATGGTGCGCGTGGCTGGTTACCTGGTGGCGGGTTGGTGCGCGCGTCGGAGGCACGCGGCTTGCGAGCGGCCTCCTCGCGCGGCTCCTCCACCTGCGCCGGGCACTCCAGGTGCACCAGGTGGAACACCTGAACGCGTCAATTAGACTTAACTGATCAGTGATCACCTACTAAGCTAATCATTTACCATGGTAACGTCCGCGAGGTCTAAGCTGAGTTTTGCATTTGTGTGAGTGAGTGCACATAGATGTACCAGTAGCAACACCTGCGCCCCTACCGCGCAAAGCGTCCGTATCGTCATCGACTTCATTTGACAGATGGATGAGACATATTGCTCTTAGTCTTTGGTAAGTTTTTATTTGTGTCAAAAAGAAGCAGCAAAGTATCACATCCATCTGTCAAATGAAGTCGATGCCGACGACACTTGCACGGTACGGCCCCTGTTGCTTTTTTGTTTTTTCACACGATACCTACAAACTATCTATGTGCACTCACACAAATGCAAAGCTCAGATTAGACCTCGCGGACTATAACTTTGTTGATATGGTAAAAAATCAGTTTTTCGCAAAACATAATGGAGAAGTTTCCTGATGTTGAAAACGTTATATTTCACTGAATGGGATTAAAATGAACAAAACTGATAAAACAATGTTTTTTTTTAATCCATTAGGAAATGGCTGAGAAATAAATTATTTAAATTACATATTTTCGCGCAAAATCGACTGTGGCTTCAAATATGGCGGTGACGTCATGCCACTTCCTCACGTCGGCGCGCCGCTCTACAAATTACCAACGGGCCGAAGTGGCGTGACGTCACACGCTGAGCCGTTAAGCGCAACTTCAAGGCCCCATAACCTCTCTACTTGTAGAGATATTTTCATGATTCTTTCACACTTTATCGTCATCAGCCATTTTTAATGTCCCCACTGCTGGGGCACTGGCCTTCCTTACGGATGGATAAGGAGAATTTTCAAATTTAAAACTTCTCCATTATATTGATATATTATATTGACGATTAAAATTTAAGATATTCCAACTATACATGTAAAACTACTGATAATACGAAAATACCATTAACAAAATAAATATTCAAAGAAACGGCAACGCGTTGAACTCACCTCGTTGACCGAGTTGTTGGTTCCGACGATGCGTATGATGGACACCGGCCGCGGAGTGAAGTAAATCACTTGCCACGATCTATAAGCGCAATCATTTTATTTATTTAATGTACAAAACAGGTTACAGCCAAAAGATAAATAAACATTAAATAGTTAAAACAGTTACAAGGACTAGGTTGAAACCCTTAACTATGTACATACAATTAGGTTATACAGGGTGTTAAAAGACCCATATCGAAAACGAAAACCACGTATTCTATCATTTTCTTGTATGGAGCCAAACTTGGGAAACGATAGTTGAGGAGTTAATGAGAATTAAATTCAAAGTCAAAGTCAAAGATTTTTATTCAAATAGACTTATAGATAAGTACTTTCGAATAGTCCAACATTTTATTTTCCCCTACCACCCAATCAGGACATCTTTTAACTGATAAGAAGAACGGCCGCAAGAAACTTATCAGCTTTAACAGAAACAACAACATTTACAATGGAACATGTTGTTTTCATCAATTATTCTTTAATCATTATTTTTTTCAAAAATTGTCGTACAAAGTAACAAAAACCACTATGAATTTCAAAACCACTCAATGATATGGGGTCCCCGGTCACCTACTCGTACTCTATAGACACAAGCAAACGTTGTTGCACGCGTTCCATTGCGTGTAAAAATTACCCCTTTTTTACTAAAAATAAAAGTGGTTTCCCTGCAATTATTTTTACATAATGATATTTAGTTTGATGTACGCCGCACTACGCATTAATCACGGCTTTGGTATGGGTATTTTAACACCCTGTATTATGCAGCGTGAACAATAAAATTAGAAATAATAGTAATACAATTAAACAATAAACCATAATTTGATTAGAAAAAAATATATATATCACCATTTAAAACAAATTACGTCATTCATTAGACTAGATTTTAAAATTTGTGAAAAATTCGACAGTTAAAGTCACAGACCTACATAATTATATTGGGATAGACGAAAAGAGCGCTTCAAACTGTATGAGAACGTGTCGTATTTTTCGTACCTACGATGACGTCACGAGCGAGATTTAGTGATGTGTAAATGTTATTGACGAACTCTTGCAAGAAAGCACTGCACAGTTAACCATTTTCATTTTCGAGTGACGCGTCTTTTCATGGCAATGGTGTCAAGCGGACTGACTTAGGTCGGAAAACTTTAATCGTGGATAGCGATGGGCGACTCGAATCAAATAACTCGGTTAACTCGAGTTGCTTATCAACTCGAGTTGACACTCGAGTTGATTTTGTCCTAGCCCGGTTTGACTCGCTTCGTTGTCGAGTCGCGTACGCAGGCGGCCGCGCCGGCGCGGCGGCGGCGGTTTGATCCGAACCGCCGCCGACTCGGTTCGATTGGTGTGGTGTGTGGATCGCTCGGCTCGCTTCGGCCGTCGTCGCCGGTCGCCGCTCCGTGACCGATCGCCAAATCGAGTTAAGCCGACCGAATCGAGGGAGCCCAAGCCGAGTCACTACACAACTAATTTGTTGTAAAATAGTAGGTAGTAAGTTATTGTTTGCTTAGCTTACTCAAAATAGTAATAAAATCAAAGCTAATGTTTAACTCATTTACTTTGCCGTAATTGCCGTTGCGACTTGCAGACTCCGAGTTGCAACCGCAATCGAGTCGGTTTGGTTAAATATATCAAACACAAACAATATGCCATCTATCGCACCGTCAACTCAACTGAACCGGTTTGAACCGAGTTGCAAACCGAGTCGGCAATGATATCAACTCGGTTAACTCGAGTTTTATTTAATTTTATTGCGACTCGGCCCATCGCTAATCGTGACTCACATTTTTGGCACGCAAGGTAGGGACATTTTTACCGTCTATTTCGATATAGGTTTGACGACGTTTGGCGAAGGGGCACTAAACCCGCCTGCTGCGCCAGAGTTCCCGGGTTCGATTCCCGGACAAGACAAATATTTGTGTGCATGAACATGTCTATTTAGCATAATGTAAGTCCTTTTTGCCTGAAACACAGGGTATTCCTAGTTCAGGATAATTATATAATTATAGTTTTTGGTAAAAATTCTAGGCTATAAGTTTTTAACACTGTTATGTTTTGATTATTGAATAAATTATTTATTATATTATATTTATTATTTATATTTGTCTTGGTCTGGGTGTTTAATATGTATATTATGTTTATCCGTTATCTAGTATCCATAACATAAGTTCTTCATGAAACTTAACGTGGGCTAGATAATTAGTGTGATTGTATGCAATTATTTTATTTTATTTATTTATTAGGTCTGTGGTTAAAATAGTTATAGTCTTTACGAATTGTCTCCGCTTCCGGTTATAGGAAGGATTCAAAAAGTTTTTCTCCAAATATAACATCACATTCACCTGCAGTGGTCCCTGGTGCGGTCGCAGACGGTCTCCCAGTCCCAGTAGTTGAGCGAGGTCTCCACGTAGTAGGAGTAGTGGCGGTAGTCGCAGTCCCACAGCAGGATGCGCAGCGAGGACAGCAGGTAGGGCTGCGCCAGCTGCACCACGATGGCGCCCGAGCCCAGCTGGTGGCATGTGTAGCCCTGCTCCCAGTCGTAGTGCTCCGTGTCGCCGTTCAGCAGCGCGTTGCGGGAACGGCTGTCAATATAAGCACATCTTAACCCAGATGCTACCGACTTAGAAAGTGTTGAATTTGAACTTAATGATTTTTGTATGCGGCTAAGTAAATGAAAGTAGGAAATGAGCTGATGATCTTCAAACGACTGAACAGATATAGCTAAGAACCATCTCGATCACGCCAGCTTTCGAATAAAAAAAACCGCATTTAAATCGGTCCAGTCGTTTAGAATCTACGTTCACAGTACCTCATATAGACAGACAGAATACACACGCACAGGTCTTTTTGCGTCGGGGCATAAAAAACAGAATATTAAAGTGGCTGTGATTGTGATGGTTAACTTCCTAGTCCTAAGTCAACATACCTGATGCCCTCGATGACGACGGCGGACAGCTCGACGGTGGCCACGTTGTGCGTGGGCTTCACGAGACCGTTGCACAGTTCGCCCCTAACATACCTGATGCCCTCGATGACGACGGCGGACAGCTCGACGGTGGCCACGTTGTGCGTGGGCTTCACGAGCCCGTTGCACAGTTCGCCCCTAACATACCTGATGCCCTCGATGACGACGGCGGACAGCTCGACGGTGGCCACGTTGTGCGTGGGCTTCACGAGCCCGTTGCACAGTTCGCCCCTAACATACCTGATGCCCTCGATGACGACGGCGGACAGCTCGACGGTGGCCACGTTGTGCGTGGGCTTCACGAGCCCGTTGCACAGTTCGCCCCTAACATACCTGATGCCCTCGATGACGACGGCGGACAGCTCGACGGTGGCCACGTTGTGCGTGGGCTTCACGAGCCCGTTGCACAGTTCGCCCCTAACATACCTGATGCCCTCGATGACGACGGCGGACAGCTCGACGGTGGCCACGTTGTGCGTGGGCTTCACGAGCCCGTTGCACAGTTCGCCCCTAACATACCTGATGCCCTCGATGACGACGGCGGACAGCTCGACGGTGGCCACGTTGTGCGTGGGCTTCACGAGCCCGTTGCACAGTTCGCCCCTAACATACCTGATGCCCTCGATGACGACGGCGGACAGCTCGACGGTGGCCACGTTGTGCGTGGGCTTCACGAGCCCGTTGCACAGTTCGCCCCTAACATACCTGATGCCCTCGATGACGACGGCGGACAGCTCGACGGTGGCCACGTTGTGCGTGGGCTTCACGAGCCCGTTGCACAGAGGTGGCACGCGCGCCGTGTGCATTGCCTCTAATGCTACCGCGTGGAACACCTGATCAGAAAATAGAAAAAAAAACTTTGAAATGGGAATTGAAATTGATACTATAACAAATATTAAAAAACATAACTTGGCAAATTGCTATAGACTACAATGAATAAAATGCGAACAGTTCCAAAGACACGGATAGACTAGATTATTTTTAATCCGTCAATGCATACGCAAAATATAGAAAACGTTAAGAGTAATATAGGAAGTTATGGCGAGGGGTCAACATATGGACAACGTAAGCCGGAACAAAAATTTCGCCAAAAAGTCTCTTTAACTGTGATAAATATTGACAAATAGCATTGCAAAATGCAAAATAAAAAATGTATAACTCTTTAACTGTATTTTGGATCTGTAAAGTGGGATAACTAAAAGAAAAGCCGATGGGAATCGTTATGTATGAGCCCTTTGCCACTGCAAGTTAAGTTAGTATCGTAAAACGTATCATCTGCTTTAAGAAAGATGAGAAAAAAATGGATATTCAGGATTAAAGTTTCGATTCAGTACCTTATTGACAGTGTTGCTAGTGCCGACCAGCTTGATGAAGTGCACGACGCGCGGCTCGAAGTACAGGTTCTGCCAGGATCGGCAGAAGTAGTTGCTGTGGTCCACCACGCGCACCCAGTCCTTCTGGTCCACGGACACCTCGATGAAGTACCCATATGACCTAACAAGACAAAACAGTAGGATTTGTACTATGATCTGTTTTGTAGCGACGTACTCACATCGCCACATAAGCGAACCATTGAATAACGAAGTACAGTCTGCCAAGAGCGGCAGAAGTATGAAGGATGGGTGACCAAAATTTACTATCTCGAGCGCCTCCGTGCTTCAAAAGGCACGTTAACCCACCAATTCGCATTGGACCCGCGTGGTGGGTCATGGCCCGTTCTCCTTATCCATCCATAAGAAATCCATATGGAAATCAGGAATCCAACCATCCCCAGCAGTAAGGAGATAAGAAAAATGTGACGAAGACATTACATTTACTATTGCTATGTGGAGGGACGTGGGGACTGCCTTGATTGTGCCGACCGTGCAACACTGTCTGTGTCGCTTGTCACCGCATTCACGTACTGACAAAGTGACGCAACCTTATTTCAATACCTACCATTTCGGCATCAACCGCTGTGGCACTGGACTGACCGTGCGGCTGTAATGAAGAAGATGTGGTAGTGTCACCTGTTGTCGCGGTCCCACAGCAGCAGGCGGATGTGGTTGATGATGGTGGCGGTGGCGAGGCGCACCAGTATTCCAGGGTTATCAGGCGCGTCGCTGATGGTGTGTCGAGTATAGCCGCGCTCCATGTCGTAGTTCTCCGTGTCGCCGTCTAAAAGCGCGGAACGCATATCGCCGGAGATAACGCGGGCGCCGCGCTTCGGAGTGGCCACGTTTTCCTCCGGCACTAAAGAAACATTTGACAAGATTAAAGTCGGTTTTACAATTAAAATTCAATATAATTTATTCAGTTACTAGCACTTATGTACGTCAAAGAAGCTACGCCATGGGTTTGTGCCGGGTGCACAGACGACCTCAATATTTCAATGTATGACCAACAGATACTTTCTTATATAAACTACTAGAGGCCTGGCGCGGTTTCACCCGCGTGGTTCCCGTTCCCGTGGGAATTTTGGGATCAAAGCTATCCTATCTCTTAAGTTGGACCAGACTGCTCACGGTGTGCCAATTTAATTTAAAATTGGTTAAGTAGTTTAGGAGTCCATCGCGGACAAACATCGTGACAGGAGATTTATATATATTAAGATTGAGACTTGTAATCGAGTCAGTGTGTATGCAGTGTTCATTATAGTCGTGGATATAACCGTGCGTAAGTCTTCTCATTTCTACGACGCCCTTAGTAATTTATAATAATTAACCAGTATAGTGCGGTAAAGGTTCACAAACCCTATGGCGGAAGACCTTGTAACACAGAATATATATCAGTACCTTACGGTACAGAAATTTCACTCCCGAGTTTAGGTATGATAAACACAAGCGTCCGGTCACCGGACTAGTCTCAATAGGCTGGCACTCGCTCGACTAGTCGCACGGCAGACAGTTATTGTACTATGAACGCTATACGCAATGAAAAAAGGTTGAAATTAGGTTGTTTTCCAGTATAGTAGGTAAATATCTCGGGAATTTTGCGCCGCTTGTATGGAAGTGAGACAGGCCTGCTTGTAACGAGGAGAACCTGAATTACAGTGAATGCAACCAATATTATGACAGTGCGCTTCTCAAAAGTTTCAGACCGTTCTTTAAGTCTAGTAAATAAAGTTCATTTTCGATTATAAAGTATGATATTCAAACATAATCCTTAATAACTTGATATAGAAACTTATTGCTTCCTGTCAGGATCGGATTCTCCTAGCAGTCGAACTGAACAAGGGTAAATTTTTCATATTGGAATAGAGCGATATAATAGGCTATTTGACAATGCGAGAAATAAAGTTTCAATTACTGTTATCAGTATAAATTAAGACCTTAAAAATGGTTATTTATTGACGTACGTTGAAAATAATAATAACTTTATTTAAAAATCCGTAAATAAAAATGTTTTTTTAAACGTTTGTCAAGTGACACAAAACGCTCCAAATTCGTCGGTTTATGATGACGTCACCTGCTTGTAAACATCGTTTGCCTACGTATGTGGATGATTATGATTTATGTCCCACAGATCAGAATACAGGCAAGTGACGTCACCGACCCCATTGCAGCGCCATATTGTTAATGTAGCGTTTTGGCGCGCTATTTAAATATTTAATTTGATATTTTTCAGCAAATATGTACCAGAATAAAAAAAAACAACTTTTACTGGGTTCCTTATACTCTACTAAATAATATAAAATAGATTTTAAAAACCTGTCAAATAGCCTATTAACCTAGTTTCTTTAAACACGATTTTCAATTACGACGAGTGAACTGAATAGGTTTCTTCTAGGCCAGCGTGATTCATCATACATACTAATCTTCGTAGATAATGGTCAAGTGCGACAGCTAAAAACAATATTTAAAAATATAAGCCAAACATCACTAATACAGCATCCCGCGTTGAGGCAGGGCCGTATTATTATTATTGCAGCAGCTCCTTCAGGCTCATCAACAAATAAATCCAAACATCACTCACACAGCATCCCGCGATGAGGCAGGTCCGTGCTCTTGGTCTGCGTTTTCTCCTGGATGGCGTCCAGCAGCATGTCGGGTGTCACCAGCGCAAAAGGCCGAACTACCGTGAGTAGCTCTTCTAAACTCATCAGGGTTAGACGCACGCACTTCAGTATCTTCTCCTGCAAATAACGACTTGCTCAAATACTGAAATGTTTGTGTCCAAAAACATAGTCAATAGTTTGGGTGTTACTTTCGATTTGTAAACATGCGAAGACAATGTGTGGATAAATGCAGATGTGAGCGAAACATTTAGAAAATACCTATACCTACATAGCAGTTTGCTTTTTAAAATATTAAATACAAATAGCTATTCAATAAATTCGTCAGCGCAGTAGTATGAGGGATTGTTTTTGTGTTACAAACCTAATCTTCGGCAATCAAGATTGTTATGTTACATCACATCACTAGGCCTATGAGGCAACGCTTAGTCTTTTAGTGTTTGTTAAAGTACTATAATTATCTGTGTAATTTAAATTGCGCGCCTTCCTATAAACTTGTTTTTGTATCTAGTCTGTGCTCGCTCTCTACTCAGTGGAACACTGAAACTGCTCGTTGTACTTTCCAATATTTCTTTATTAAATTGCTATCCAAAGCTAAATCCTAAAGTAATTTCATTAAATCTAACAGTCTTGGATGCTAAAACACATTGATATATAGTTCCCCGAAATAAAATTACAAATCAATAAAACAAAAATAACACAGCTGTAACTCACGACTTGCGCCTGTCCGCTGTCGGACTTGACCCAGGCCTGGTTAGTGCTGAACCAGCTGCACACCGCCTTGAAGATGTCTACCTCCGCCGCGAAGAACGAGTCCCGCTCTAAGAGACCTTGGAGGGCTTCCTGTGTAACAAAAATTTATTTTTTTCATCCGAGTTGTATTATCAACCTTCTTACTTGACTATGGAGTTCTATTTCGGATACTGCGGAGCACTGGCGGTCGATCAACCCACACTAAGGTCAGGGATTCGGTGATGAATAGGGCAGTGGACTGTATTTGAAGGCGATTTTCTGCTTGCGATTTATTCTTCATAAGTTGTTTACACTATGAGTTTTTCAACTAGTGCGTGCCGTGGCTACAACCCGTGCGCTTTATATACAAATTTGATACTCGATAACTGGACGCGAGCAATCAATAAAAAATGCGCGGCCAATCTCGAGCGCAATTAAACATGTCCGTGCAGAGGCCCGACCGCCTAACGGTATAGCGTGTGGTATTGCTATGGCTATCAAATTTCAAACTCTCATAAAACCCTTCAAAGATAGTATTTTTGGCTAATTCCTACATATTTCTATTCATCTATTGGATTCACTATTGCATTTTTAGTATGAAAGTAATAGCTTCAGCGAGAGCCCTTGTAGGAGGTTTGAAAAATCGATAACTATAGCAATACCACAAGCTATACCGTTAGGCGGTCGGGGTGCAGGTTGTGACCCAGCGAGACTCAATACAATTAAAAAAGTATGTTTATGTTCTATTTTCAATCTTAAACTAACTACATAAACAACTTTTTATTATTCAACTCTATAAAACAACTAAGTATTCGAATAAGTAATTACTTTTTTAATACATTTTTTTTTGTTTACTTTATTTCAATATTACATTATTTTTTTTAAGGCAATGATCGTTATTATTATATTTTTTTTTCCCTCTTTTTAATTTTTTTTTATTGATAAGCATAATCATATTTTATGTTCACAACCTTAAAACATACACGCACACAAACACACACTCACCTACACAATATGTACCAACCTATAGAACCTAATAGAACGGCGCAGTTGCTGGTTCCCGCGTTTCATCTGAGGGGATCAGTGTTTTTGCTGACCGGCAAAAGCCACACATCGAGCCTGGACCCTACTTGCTGCTGCACACACGTGCATTCCCTTTTTTTGTTTGTCTTCTGCTTTTGTTAATATTGTAAATGTTAATTTACTTTGTGGTTTTTTTTTTTATTTTCTTTGTCGTTTTCATATATTTTTCTTCTATTTGTGTAATAATGTTATGAATCTATGTGTGTGTCTTAGCAAACAAAACTTTTTATCTACCTATCTATCTTCAACAATCATTAGAATAAGAAATTACGAACTTTATAAATTAATAAAACATAACTTATTAACTTCATTAAAAACAAACGAACTAAACATATGCTATTAACTTATCTAACTATACGCGCATCAGCGTCCGATTATTGATTTCACAGGATTATACACAACGATTAGATTACATATCACTTTTAGTTCACTATTCACATAACTAAATAGTCTTTGTCAAGGGGGTCAATTCTACTATTTTTTTGTCAAAATCGTCTCTCAATGATGTTTTAATAGTAGTGTTTATTTACACTGTTGTAACAAGAACTGTGTAAAACAGGGCTACCATTGAAACGCAATTGGAATACGATTGTGACTAAGCATTAGCAGAATTGGGCCCCAGAACAAATAGGTACATTGATCAGATTGAAACTTGCATGCATTTAAAAATTCAACCACATTGACGTCCTGTTTCACCATTAAAATATAGGCACTGAATAACTTATTGAAAATAACTGTTTAATTTTACAATGCTATTTTTATGTGATAAATATTAAACAATAAATATACTAAAAGAAAGCAACTTGTCTCATGTCGCTCTGACGGGATACGAACCTGCACCCCTGGGAATCCAGCCCAATGCACTAACAAATTATGCTACAGAGACCTATGAGGACACGTCGATTTTTTCTAGTATATTCACCTTCTACGGTGTTGGCACCCGTCGTTTCACTAATGAGAGAAATATCCTCGCATTCAAAAGTTCTAGTATATTTTCTTGTTCAATATTTATCACATAAAAATAGCATTGTAAAATGCAAAATCAAAAAGTTATAATAAGATGGCTGTTTCATCTTAATCGATAGTCAAACTCTGCAGTATAATTAGTTAGTGCATCGGGTCGGATTCCCAGTGATGCGGGTTGAAATCCCGTCAGAGCGGCATGAGACAAGTTACTTTTTCCTAGAATATTTTCTTGTTTAATATTTACAACTTATTGAATAGCATAATTATCATTTATATTTTGTTAGTAGAAATGGCTTCTCCCGTTTTTCACAGAAATTCCGCCAACGTCCCATTGGGAATAAAACACAGTTAGTATAAAAAGCTTAATCATCTAACAGATGGCGGATAATTTGACAGTTGCAATTTGAATAATGTGTCGAAACATCTGCCAGATAAGCTATTCAGAAGCAATTTAAATATTTTACAACTTACAACAGACAGTTGCAGGAAGGAATCGTGCTGTAGAACTTCTGTTGCGTTTCTGTCCAAGAAATTATAGCAGTAGTCCATGAGCGCATCGAGGCCGTAAAGTCTGCAAAACATACATACATATTTTAAAATACATATGAGCTACACAGTAATTTACTAGTTGGTATGAAGAAATCCCTAACTGAATCAATAACGGCGATATGAATATAGAGATTATTGATGATTCAAGAAGTATAATAATCTTGGCTTCGATTACCTGTATGACGACGACGCAGGCAAGAATACTTGAATTCATCTCAGAGGTTGCAGCTTTGATTCAAGACGAATAATTGTATGTAACTAACCTTGGTAAGGTTCTACCTATTATGTATTTTTATATACTTACTAGAAAAAGGATTTAAATGCGTTATCTTTCATTTGGTCATATCTATACGAATTCTTAATTAAACGTATCTTGTTCTAGATAGCAAGTTTAAAATCTTAGACAGCAAAAGTGTATTAGACAACAGTCAAAACTTCCTGACTCAATATCATCTGCAAATAACCACTCAAAAAGTTCTTTGACTTGTTTTTTTCAATCAAAAGTTTTCCACTCAAAAAGTTCTTTGACTTGTTTTTTTCAATCAAAGTTTTATGTGATATTACCAGACATGAGTACTTTTGGTTTATATTGACACCAGCAAACCCCACTCCTCACCTGGCAGCGTCGAGCACCGCGCAGACGTTCCTCAGGGCGAGCACCTGGCGCAAGTAGTCCGAGATGGCGGCCTCCAGCTCCTGGAAGTTGAACTGGTGCGCCAACCCCAGCATGTCCAGCACCGTGTCCTCGCGCAGCAGCGATAGGCCCATGTGCCCTGTACAACAAAAAAGGACTTCTTTATAAAGGTCACGGCTTACTTACGAGTATTAACGTCAGCCTAGGCAGTTGTCCCACCGCCAACGATGAGTGAGAAGCGAGTAGAGCTAGAAACTATGCAGAAACGATGTGGCGAGCAGCGAGAATAGAGTTTTTAGTTCGACAGTTTTGTCACTTGTTTATAAGAGTGTTCTTGTGTGACTGGCGATTACTTGCACCACTCGCTCCCCTGTTTTTTTTTTATGAGTGACAGGGAAACTCTTAGCCTTCATCATCATCTTAGCCTTGGTCTCACAGCGCGGCATGAGCTCTGACCGCCCAGCTAGCTTCGCTGAACGGGTATAATCTTTGAAGGCTTTTGTCGCTCAGTCATAAACTAGTGAAGCGAGCGAGCAACTATTAGCACAGTACAAATATTTAGAAGCAGTATTTGAACTCAGGCTACCGCACAGTATTACACGTAGCGGAGTATTATTACTCGCTGGCGCAACACTCGCGACATTTGTTTGCATACTCACCCTCTAGACGTCTGTGTGAGTGCGTCATTGCGGCCCGGAAGCAGTTAAAAGACTGTTTATAGTTATACTGTGCTATTAGGTAGGTAATATTGAGTCGCAGGATTTTTGCGAAAAAACGGGCTGCCTTAGTAAGACTGCGAAAAGAATCCCTGGCTATTATGAAGTAAGAACACTGATTGGCTGATCGGACCTTGCAAAACAACATCTTCTCTGATTGGTCGACGACTTGACGTTTCAAATGTCAAACGATTCTCTCACGTGTAGTAGTAACTTTCTGTGAACCAATCAGAATAAGAGTTAGCAAGAAAGTAAAAATTAAGCCAATCAGAGTTCCAATGTTACTAAAGCAAC
Organism: Chrysoteuchia culmella; assembly: GCA_910589605.1. Lineage (NCBI taxonomy): Eukaryota > Metazoa > Arthropoda > Insecta > Lepidoptera > Crambidae > Chrysoteuchia > Chrysoteuchia culmella. Next base: position 1,913,617 of record OU342646.1, read on the forward strand.
CCGTATTTTTCAAAAACCCTATCTTTTATCAGTAAGATCAGCCCCCTTACTCTGGACGCGATCGCATTGAGATCGAGATTGAATTTATGTCAAACGTCAGTAATAATAACTTAAAATAAGTAATTAAACTAAAAATTAATACTTGAAATTAGTAAATGAAGCAATTTTGTACGCTAGTAATCGATTTAAGCGGCAATCAAAGTCGAATCAACGTCGTAAATCAGTAATAATTATTGACATTCAATCTCGATCTCAACGCGATTCTGTCAAGAGTAACCCCCCTGGCCTGTCTCACTTCCATACAAGCGGCGCAAAATCCCCGAGATATTTACCTACTATTCTGGAAAACAACCTAATTTCAACCTTTTACATTGCGTATAGCGTTCATAGTACAATAACTGTCTGCCGTCTCGCTTCAATCTGCTAGGGCTGTGAGAGGTACCTTACGGTATTCAGTTTACTTTTGTTTCGCGGATGCGTGCGCTGCGTGTGCGACTAGTCGAGCGAGTTCCAGCCTATTGAGACTAGTCCGGTGACCGGACGCTTGCATTTATCGTACCTAAACTCGGGAGTGAAATTTCTGTACCGTAAGGTACTAATATATATTCTGTGGTAAGATTGAGAAATGTCAAAACCATTGTCTAATTATCAGTGTTTTTACAATATCCCTAGGATTTTTGCGAAAATTCTATTTATCAAATCATCCTACGACATACGCATCTCTTTTCTTTACACACAATATTGTATCTATCTTTTGTACTTTTCTTTAGCGAGAAAATAGCCGATAGTTGTTACCGGGGCGGTGAGGCAACCTAACGAAAGCACATCCACTCGCCGACCGCTGTTTGACGTCTAGATGGCCCCGCGCTTACGTCTCCCCGATCGCTGGTTGACGTGTACAGAATAAACTTCATTTATTCTCATACATGGAAGTGCACCTTAACGTCTTGAGATAAGGTTGATTTTTGTCAAATGATTCGGTATTTTGGTAGGTTTGAATGCTATGTTCATTTTGAAGCTGACTGACAAAAACAAGAAAGATTAAAGCAGTAACTAGTTACTTCTATGCCATATTAATATAATTATGAACAATTGCCAACTTACCAGAATAAACATAGCGCAAAAGAGCCTTGAAAGCTAGTAGAGGTGCCTGTAGTTCTACTTCAGCCTGAAAACCAACAGTTTTGTGAATATATGATTCAACTTGCTAACAACTTTGTACACATTTTGCCTTCAACTCCGATGAGCCTACCTGATTGGCTTCCCTCATACCGCCATAGAGTAGAGCTCTGAAGTAATCACTGCTGGCAGCAAGAATCACCTTGTGGGCTGGGATCCTCTGTCCTTCTACTATCAGGGTCACATCGGAGTACTCTGACGAAAGGCACAGAGACCCAATATGTTCCGATAAGTGACCTGAAAATATTCACATCTAACATTTCTAGACCATTAAAATAAAAAAAAACATTAAAAACTCTATGGATATTTACATTTAAGAATCATTATTTATGAAAAAAAGAATTATCTTGTTGCTAGTATTATTGCAGTTTTAGTACTGTTGAAAACCTTTCATTCCTTCAGCTATCTGGTGAAATGAAATTAAGTCCCATATTAATAATAAAAGAAGTATTTTACAATTCACTAAATGTGAAACTGCGCTAAGTGGAACTATGATAAAAGAAGTGATAGAAAAAATGTATTCAGAACGTGAGATTGAATGCTTTATGCTTTACAAATTGTATTACTATAATATGCAACTTGTAGCAAAGTGAAGAAAAAGCAACTAACTATACAAACTAGATCGGCCTTATGTTGCTTCTTGATCACAACTTTTTAAAATGTCATAAGCACAGAAAGAAATAATATTTCATAACATTTTATCTACACTAAGGCCTTTTTTTAAGTGCAGTTTTTTACCATGACCAGGCTGGTAACATACGGGTCTTTATTATAAAGCAGTTGCCAGAAAAGGACAAACATATGGCAACGGCCCAGTGTCCAGTAAACGGCTGTTCACAAGCAGTCAAACCTAACTTATTATTATTGTAATTATTGTTCTCCTGATTAGTGCTTTTATGGAAAATCTGGTCTGTTTTATTTTGAATAAAGGTAAAAATATTAATGAAAAAGCATACTTATGTGCTCTATGTCGCCGACGCGTGAGCTTGGTGAGTTGTTCACATTCATGTACTGGTGCTGGCTACTCATTGTATCCAATTCTTTCAGAACTTTGCTGTAAGAACAAGTTACATTCACATACCAAGTAAAAATATTACATAAACAATTTATTATGTCAATATCACTACCTTTTCTTCCAAAATACCATATATGTACCACAACAAATTCAGGTTGTATTTAAATACTTTATGAGCAGTGGTCCGATAATCGGATGCATATTTACCTAAAGTTGAGGTGTCGGCTCTTATGAAATGCACTTTTGTATCGAAAAAAAACCAAGATTTCAATCGGTTTTGCATGGGCCAGCGACATATGTAAATAATTATACTTATTTTACTGGATAAAATTATGAAAACAAACTTTTTTACATAAGCCTCATTTACGATATTATGTCCACCATTAGCTGTATTGCTCATATTGATATAAAGAATAAATAAAAATAAAAAGGAAACTTTTACTTTAGCTTTTTCTTTAAAATTTTAAATGCAAACTAAGGCCCTGCGCAGACGACGGACATCGGAGGACTTTTGGTCGGCGACAGGACCTTATTACTAAGAATATAAAGTTGAATATATAACAAAGACTATCGCGTATTTTTTATGGATATACGCGATCTAAGTTCAATCTTATTTGGTTTACAATAAAGACGTGTCGCGGACAAAAAGTCCTCCGTTATCCGTCATCTGCGCTAGCCATAAATGTCATGTGCCAGAATGTGCCTACGCTAACTTGATGAAGGATTTCTAGGAGTTTCACCCGAGTTCTCTTCATAATAATATGTGTTGTGAAACTCCATTTTTACCTCAATCTACCATACAATTTCTATAAATACTACAACTACATTGGCTGGCATTGGACCGGATTTCTAAAGGCCGTGGGTTCAAGTCCCATCTGAGAATTCACTTGTGGCCGAGCTGTTTTATTCCAATATTTTTCTATTTAAAATATATCACAACTACAAAATACAGTTACTTGACATTGGCAAAATTCCCAAGCAAGCCGTTAATTAAGAAACAAGAAGAAGGATTTCTAATAACAAACCTTTCTGAAAGTTTGTTATTAGAAATCCTCAATCAATCAATATTGTCAAATTTTAAAGTAAACTGAGAAATCTGAACCATTTTTATAAACAACCTAAATATTATAAGTACCTAGCCCAACATCCTACTAATCCTATCCTACTTAAAAATTCGAAAGTATCTCATTGTTATTAAACAAGAAAATATACTAGAAAAAAGCACTTGTCTCATGTCGCCCTGACAAGTATATTTTCTTGTTTAATATTTATCACAAAAATAGCATTGTAAAATGCAAAATTAAAAAGTAATAATATGTCATGGTTTTTTGTTTGTTACTCTTTCACGCAATAACTACGTACTGAAACGATTTGGATGAAATTTGGCACACAGGTAGGAGATAATGCTACTTAAAATCCCGATATTCCCACGGGAACGGGAACCACGCTGGTGAAACCGTGAGCGGCTGCTAGTTTCAAATATGAACACAAATGAACTTTAAAATAACGATGTGGACAAAGCAAGATTGCGCAAATAACTACTACTTTCCGATTAGATGGCAAATAAGTAAGACTTTGACTTTTCATACTTAAAATTTAATAAAACATTCGTAAACACTAAATGTTTTGCAACTAAATCGGTATTTGTTTCACAAGCAGCATCAAAGAGTTAAATATTCTTGATTTTAATAACGCATTAAAAACGAAAGGTACAAAACTCACATATTATTCAAGTCCATATACCATGTTATCTATACTTTTCGAAAACATATATTTTACCGAACATTAAAGTAAATTCATTGAATTTCCTGGCCCTCGTAAATATTTTTTTAATGTTTTCCCAATTTTCAATTTTTCACGCAGTGTACGTAATTTTGTTGACAATGACACTATTGACATGACCACTGACACTCACACTGACAGCTACCTAATTATCAGTGTTGCCAACTCATTTTTTTTATTAAAGAGAGCTAGATCACCTTCGGAAAATAGCTAAAATAGATTGAAAAAAAAAGAGCTTAAATAAAAGAAAGTTTAAAAATCAACATTTTAATTATTTTTAAAGAAAAACGTTACATGATAATAAATCTTGTTAGATTATTATGAATGATTCGTCGCAGTCAGAACTATCGAAATTGTGTGTCAATGTCAAATTCAGCAATTCTAACCCACTTGTGCTTGTGGTCTCAGAGAGCCATTCTTCTCGGAACTTTTGTGTGTATGGCCTACTCTATGACATTTTGCATGTTGCACTTTCCTATACTAATTTATTGTAATTCGCACTACAACTACACAAATAATTAACACAGATCATACACCGAAACGAAGTATTTAAATGAAACCATCGAAATAAAACAATACGAGGATTCTCCGTAGTTCAAGTTGTGGTGCATTGCCCAAAGCCATGGCAGAATAAAAAGTAAAAAAAATAATAGTGATTTTAAAAATAAAGAGTTCTCTCCCGAGCGCCTGAGTTCGAATTCCAATAGCACAAGTTCTGCTAACAAATATTATAGTAGTAAACAATTGTTTTACTTTATTTATTACCAAACAACTATTAGAACAGTGGTGACATACCGACGCTGATAAACCTTAATTATGGAAGAACAAATATTAAGTGCAGAAACCAGCAAACTTGACCTAGCAGCTGTATCACTACAATCAAGATTATTGCCATTTTGGCGGGAATATCCTCAAGCATATCAATAACACTACAATTTCCGTCCCCGTTCACGTTCAAACTCAAGAAGATCATATAGTGGATCAAGGAAGAAGCCCGAAAGTGATAAATGGCTATGCAGATATCATTACAAATTCGGCGACAAGGCAAGGCGATGCGAATCACCGTGCGCGAGAAGAGACAAGAATCCGGAAAACTAATATCAGCATCGACCGTGGCGGACGTCGGTGCACTTAACGCAAGCAACCGCCTATGTGTATATGATCGTCACACAAGAGAGCGTTTCCTCGTAGACACAGGCGCCGAAATATCCGTCCTCGCAGGAAGAAACAAAGGAAAGAGATCGTTGGACAACACCTACACACTCTACGCAGCCAATAACACCCGGATTAAAACTTATGGAGAGAAGACAATAGAGTTGGACCTGGGGCTGCGTCGTTGTTTCCGCTGGACATTCATCATAGCGGACGTGAAAACTTCAATCATCGGAGCCGATTTCTTACGTCATTTTAAAATTCTCGTCGATCTACATAAGAAGAAACTACTAGATGAAGTCACCAACCTCTCCATCAACACCATGTCAATACGAAGCGAAGAACCAACAATTTACGTCGTAGACAAGTCACATCAATACTACGACTTACTCAGCAAATATCCAGAAGTTCAACGACCTATGTCAACGAAACAAGCACCTTCACACGACATTACGTACGAACTACAAACAAGAGGACCGCCCCTTTTCGCCCGACCACGCCCACTACCACCCGATAGATACATCGAAGTCAAGAAAGAATTTGAGAGATTGGTTGAGATGGGCATATGTAGACCTTCACGTTCACTATGGGCAAGTCCGATCCATGTTGTTAAGAAGAGCAACGGACAGCTACGTATCTGCGGCGACTACCGTCGACTAAACGCAATTACGATTCCGGATCGATATCCAATTCCAAGAATCCAAAACTTCACCTTCAGACTACACAATAAGAAGATATTTTCCAAGCTTGACATTCAAAAGGCGTACTATTGGATCAAAATGAAAACAGAAGAAGATTGTCAGAAAACAGCCGTTACCACACCGTTTGGGTTGTTCGAATTTACGAGGATGACCTTCGGATTAAGAAACGCAGCCCAAACGTTCCAGCGCTTCATCAATCAGATACTCGCCGGCCTCGAAGGATTCACTTTCGCCTACATCGATGACCTACTTATATACTCCAATACAGAAGAGGAACACAGACAACATATAGACAGCGTATTACACCGATTAAATGAATATGGACTCAGTATCAACATTGAAAAATCCGAATTTGGAAAAGAAAAATTAAACTTCTTGGGCTACGAAGTGTCGAAAGAAGGCATAAAACCACTCGAAGATAAAACCGAAGCAATCACTAACTACCCACAACCGAAAACAATAGAAGAATTACGACGATTTTTAGGAATGATCAATTTTTATCGCGATTGCCTACCAAAACAAGCAGAAAAACAGAAGCCACTTAACAAACTCCTACATAACGCCAAGAAAAAGGACAAGACTGCAATCACGTGGACACCAGAAATCGTGGAAGCTTTTGAGAGTTGCCGTGATAGCATCAAACAAGCAGCGACGCTCTCATACCCCATATCCGGCGCGGAACTAGCGATTATGAGCGACGCATCCGACACAAGCATGGGCGCAGTACTGCAACAAAATGACAATCACAGCTGGAAGCCACTAGCATTTTACTCGAAGAGCCTGAGCGACACCCAAAAAAGGTACAGTGTATATGACCGCGAACTCTTAGCGATATACACTGCCGTCAAACACTTCAGAAAGTACATTGAAGGCATGAATGTCACAGTTTACACCGATCACAAGCCCCTCGTGTATGCGCTTACGAAACCGCCAAGCAAGAACGATACACCGCGAAGAGAGAGACAGCTGCACTTCATAAGCCAGTTTTGCAACCAAATTGAATATGTAAAAGGATCTGAAAACATCGTAGCAGACGCATTATCCAGAATAGATGAGATTCAATTACAATCCGCAATAGACTTCAATAAACTATCAGAAGAGCAACAGAGTGACATCGAACTGAAACTATTTAAAAGTCAAGCAAACTTGAAATTCGCAAACATCACCTTACCAGGTGTATCTCAAGAAATAACATGTGAAATTTCAACAAACACGCCACGCCCATATCTGCCTGCAACATACAGAGAAATAGCATTCAATGCGCTGCACAATCTTAACCACCACGGCATCCGACAATCAAGAAAAAATATGACAGAAAGATATTTCTGGCCGAGCATCAACAAGGACGTGACTACATGGGCAAGAAACTGCATTGACTGTCAAAGAAGTAAAATACAGCGTCACACCAAAACTCCATTCGGTCAATTTGAAAACAGCGCCAGATTTGACCATATACATATAGACATTGTCGGACCGCTCCCACCATCAAAAGGTAATAGATACCTACTGACAATGATCGACAGATGTACCAAATGGCCGGAAGCCGTAGCACTCGCAGACATAACAGCCGAAAACGTAGCGCAAGCGTTGCACGAAACATGGATTACACGCTTTGGCTGTCCCCTACGTATAACAACGGACCAAGGGCGCCAGTTTGAATCTACACTACTTCAAGCACTAATGAAAAAACTGGGAGTACACCGAATACGAACAACCGCCTACCACCCGCAAGCGAATGGTCAGATTGAACGCCTACACCGCGTCATCAAGACCGCACTCATTGCAAGAGGAAACAGTGTCGATTGGGCGAACGAGATAGCAACAGTTTTATTGGGAATCCGAGCAGCAATACACAGCGAAACAAACGTCACTCCGGCTGCGATGACATATGGAACCACTATACGACTACCTGGCGACTTTTTCGTACCTACAAAGTCGAATGAGGAACCGGCAGACTTCACACGCAAACTTACCACTACTATGGCTACGCTATCGCCAGCAGACGTGAAGAGCAGACAGCAGCGAACACCGTTTGTGCACAAGGAACTATCAACATGTTCGCACGTATTTTTAAGGCGAGACGACACACGAAAGCCATTGACCCCGCCTTACGACGGACCGTATGTGGTAATGGAACGACACGAAAAGTTTTACAGGATACAGTTAGAAAACAGAGATGCAGTGGTTTCAATAGATAGACTGAAACCTGCCTTCGGATACGCTACTGAAGAGACGGATCTCACCCCACAGCCACATCCCAGAATTAGTTCTACTAAGAAGGAGAACGAAAAGACGTTGGCGACACCCACCCAACCAGTGGTTACAACTAGATCGGGACGAATTGTCAAGAAAAATATACGTTTTACTTGAAGAGGGGTAATGTGGTGCATTGCCCAAAGCCATGGCAGAATAAAAAGTTAAAAAAATAAATAGTGATTTTAAAAATAAAGAGTTCTCTCCCGAGCTCCTGAGTTCGAATTCCAAAAGCACAAGTTCTGCTAACAAATATTATAATAGTAAACAATTGTTTTATTTTATTTTTTACCAATCACTATTAGAACAAAGTCATAGACTAAATATAGCTCTATTTATTATATTACTCGTTGGTCTGAATGAAACTGTATTCGTAATCGAAAACTATCGCTCTATCTCTTTCATGCCGTAAAATTTTTAAATAAATAAAACCAAATTTTTTTCATGATTCTATTGGAGCTGACATTTTAAAAATAAAGAGCTAAAGAGCTTAACTTGTTTTTTTGGAGCTATACATTTGAAAATAGAGCTAAATTGGCAACACTGCTAATTATATTCATTTTAAATTATTCCGATATTCGTCGGCAAAAGATTGAATATTATTATGCCTATATATTATGCCCGACACGACAAAAACACAGTGACATTGGAATTAATAAGTACTAGTTGTAAGTAGTACATATCACTTCCTAGCTTCTGGAAAGTCCTGCGCTCGCAGATTGAAAAGGACGGTTTGACCCTTTTTCTTTCAATCGATGACGCGTCTGTTGAGGACTTGCGCAAGCTGAACTTCAGGAGGACTGTTCACATCCGCATCCGAGGCGAACACCCGCCTAAGAATGCGAATGTGTCTCATTAGTGCTGAATCTAGCCCGAAGTTCAGGCCAAACCCAAAACCAACTCCCAGCAGGGCTATCGCGTAAAAAATCTGGGTATGGAAAAGGGGTTCATTTGACAGTTGAAGCTCATAAAATTACTATATATGGTCATTTAACTGTCAAATGAAGCCCATGTCCATATCCATATTTTTTACGCGATAGCCCCCCTGGACCAAAAGTCCGAGGACCCAAGGCTACAGCTAAGCGCCATAACGCTAAGCCTAAGGACTTGGCCGAGGGCAGAAAGGTCTGTCCATCCGGAGAACCGCCCACGATGGGGCCCTAGGCCCCAGTCGACAGGTAGAGGCGAGAACCGACAAACCTAAAGACTCTGTAGTCCCGAGGCCAGCCGGTTCAGATAACGCCTATTAACAACATTCCACATACACTCGCCCTAATACATGGACACGCACACACGTTACTTACATTTACATGCTTAGACTCTAGTAGTGTAGTTTAAGTAAGTATAGTTCACACTTTCACTGGCGAACAATTATTATTCGCAAAAATTAAAATTCGTAGTGCGTGCTTAGTCTTAGTACTTGATACTTAAATTGAAAAAATCTATTCTTATTATCACGTGGGTATATATTTATGATTACATTGTTGTCTCTAAGTTAATGAAGTACCTGTGGATACATATTATTGCACTTGTCTTGTCTGTTTACCAAGTAATGTTCAAATTGTTGTATACTTATTTCTGTAGTGTTGGCTGTTTCCATAACTATAGTAATTTAGATGGTGTTTAAGGGTTGTTATATTTTTTTTAAAGGAGGCAGACCAAGTGGAAGACACAACGCATTCCTATAAACTATATATAACAGAAGGTTAGGTATTTTCATTTTGAAATTATTTTTATTTTTATTGTTATTGACTAAATAGACGAAAAGAAAAACTAATGTTAAATTGAAATGCAGCGGGAAAAGGACAAGGGAGTGGAAAGGATAAAGCGCGTGTGGGTGGACTACACTTCCGGTCAATGTTTTGGTATAACTAGAATTAGTATGTTGAATTTATAAAATAGACGTGTAGTATGGAATATTAGGGATACTTACGAAATAAATTATATCATCAGAATATTAAGATTATATATAACCTTTAATTAGAAAAGCCATTCACAGTCTAAAATAAGAAATTGGTATGACTCTCCCCCATATTGAAAGACAAATAAATTGTGGACAAATCAAATGTCAATGTCAAGTCAAGAGATTGTCAGCATCAAGAAAAGCAAAGCAAGTTCCATTTTTTATGTACTTTCTTTCTGCAATCTGCAATAAAGATAGCTTCTCAGATTTTGTTTACAGGACATATCAAATAATTGTTTACATTTTCGGGAGCTTCATAAATATATTGCATGATGTAATATCGTTATTTTATTTTTATGTATATCCATGAAATGTAAAACTTGCGTGCTGACTTTTTGTCTGAATAAACAGGCGCGAAAGCTTCGTCACGTAAATGCTCTCTCCTGATTGGTTTCGGATTTCGATCGTACCAACTTAAGAAAACTTAAAGCAATTTGGCAATGTTGTCAAAAAATTATTACCAGTCGTCCGAGGCAGGTAAATATCGTCGCGATACACAGAAATAAATTATTTTTCTTTAATGGTTTTCTGTACGTTATAGATATATAAAGTGTTAGAACGCAAATATAAGGACTCGTCTTCTTTCTGATACTGTGTTAAGTAAGTACTAAACTTGGATAATTGTGTTTCACGAACTTTTTTTGTAGAAGGTTGTGATTCTGTAGAAGTAGCTGCACAAATTGATAGTGCGATCTTTGCGAAAGAAAAAATTAAAAAACACGATTATCCCTGCAAATTTCTTTAACTAAATTTGATATTTTTCACTTTATAAAATAAATTTATATGTTCATACAACTAAAATGTCGTATTGGTATTTTTTACGAGATTTTAGTGCGTCCAAATGATATTTGTCTTCGCAATATTTTATTTTTACTTGCATTACAGGTCATCAGTAATGGATTGCAAGAGATAATAAAGTGTTTGTAATGAATTCACTAACGTTCTCGAAGTCGAGAAATGGAGAGACAGCAATGTAATTCACTTCAAAACTTTGATGAGCCAAAAACGGAAATCTTAAAAAAAAGACTATTGAAATCGACTAACACTTCTATTGGTGCTAACTTTTCGTCGCAGCACAATGTGCTATTGAATACCATTCGTGTGAGTTAATTTAATAAGTATAACCAATTTATTATTTGTAGGTGTTTGTTTTGTTTTGTAGCCCATAACCTTATTCTCGTTTTTCAGGCGCCAATATCAAGCAGCATGATTGTGTCCTCTGTGCATGCCCCACAGAGCTCAATGCCTATTACTCACAATTTAGTCACACATTCAATTGCCCCTGTAAAAATTCACACAAATAACTCCTCCTACCCCTTGCAACTGGCAACAGTTCATGTGCCAGTGCAGATTCCCGGCTCTACTTCAAATATTAATGTACCTGTTCAGTTGTCTGGAGCAACCAGTAGTGTTCCCTTACAAATTGCTCCAGTGAGCTTGCCACTACAAGTGTCAGGCTCAACCAGTGTACCCGTACAATTATCGGCAGGTGATACAATTAATGTCCCCCTTCAAATTCCTGCAAACCAGAATATCCAATTAACTGGGTCTACTTTACCTTCTATGCCATTGCTCCAAAATCCAACTCAGCCTCTTCACAGTTCAATTATTCATGTGCATATGGGGTCCAACCCAAGGTCAGCGACCATGGACGGTGGTTCTGACATGACTGTTTCTAGCACATCTCAAATTCAACTACCTGATACATCAGGAGTGCAAATGAAATTAAATAATCCTACATCAGTATCTCAAGTTCAAGTTGGGACAACTTCTACTGTAATGCAGATCCCAAGTTCCTCCAACAACTCAATTCAATTGGCTTTGCCGAACAATGGCAGCTCGGGCACTGTTCAACTAAGGGGACCGACACGGACTGTACCACACATGGTGTACATACAGACACCCAACGGTCTGAAGCCGGTGACTAGCACAGAAGTGATTAGCCAAGCAAGCACAAGTGGCAACCCACCTCAAATTATTGTCCGGAGACCTGTAAGTATTTCATTCTTTCACTTTTAGAGTAATCTCTTAGTACAAATATGTATTATTTCAGAATTGTCATAACAGAATAATAAAACATATATTTGGTGTTGGCATCATTCTCTTTCTATATGGTTCACCTTTTCTTGTTCAATACTGATTTTTATTCAAATAAATCTATTGTTAAGTACTATTTTACTGACTTAAAGCAAGAAGAATGTATATAAAGTATTTCTTAGATATATTTAATCAAAGTTAAAAGAAATATTAATCTATTTCATACAAAATATTCAACATTCTATTATTTTAGGCATTTTTTTTAATCTATAATAATAATGTCAGAAAGTGAATAAATCAATAAACTAAAACAAAAAAATATATTTTTATAAACCATTAATTTTGTGAATAGATTAGAATACTGAAGTTTGTGGTGACATAATCCTAATTATTTTCTTTATAATAATCTTTTGTAATTTAGTAAAACAATATTCATATATATTGGGGAATGCAAGAGAATTAATTAATAGTCATTCCTTGATAAAAATAGAAGTGTGAAAGTTAACACTCAAGTTAATTACCCTACAGAGAATAAAATTGCTTTAAAAAGTTGGACCATCTGTTGGTTTACTAAAATAATTATTTTTAATTAGTTTTTACTTAGCTTTTAATGGAATATAATAAACCAGTCTACTAAAAGTCACTTAATTGAGCAACTAGAAATCTAGGTTGGGTTGTGCAGAAAATCGGTTTAGGTTAGGTTAGATTTGCGACTAAATCGCTCACCTAGTATTCTTGTCGTACAAAAAGTTTTTTAGTCCATCAGTTAAATACTACCTCTTTTTTTAATTTGCAATACCTATCTAGGTGAATAATTGAATAAAATTATTTTCCTTTGTTATATTTATTGTATGGATGGAATAAGGACTCAAATAAAAACAATAATCTTGGGCTACATTGTTTCCTTTCTAACTTTGCAGGTAACAAGTAGTTCAAACTACATTATATCAAATGTTAGTAACAAACCAAACATTGCACCTAAACTTACCCAAAACAAATCCTCTATATTGGCACCTGTGAATGCCACTCAGCCAATTGTTATCCAGAAACCAAAACAAACTGAGAAAATGGTTGTTCCAGTGAGCATAGCTCCTCAGGGCAAACAAGCTATAGCTTATCTTGACCCGGTGAAGAAACCCGCATCTAAAAGCTTAACTGAGAGTCAATCAATACTCATATCGCACAACCAACCAACGGTCAGTACAAATAGTCAAAAACTTTTCTTAACACCCATGAATATGCCAAAGATTCAAAACACTAAGTTCATCCTTCCCGTGAATTTGCCAGCAAGTATGTCTTCAAAAGGTCCTATTATAAATCTACAAATTGCAAATGGCCAAATTCAGAATGATCCTCAAGGCAGCATCACTGTAATGAGAGACACGGGTTCTATGGAAACTGCAGAAATGCCACCTTTGCAGCCTCTGGGAAAAATGGTTAATGTTAATGGAAAAGAATCAAATTCAGTACCTCAAAGTCCAAAGAGTGAAAAATCATTCACAATATCTATACCTGGATCAAGAGCAGAGCCAACTGGAGAACAGGGTGAATATACTCTCTCCATTCCCGAAACAAACGCTTCCATGAATGATGATATCTATACTGTTTCAATAGCAGATGAAGAAGGTGGTCAGTCAAGGGAAAAATCATTCACCTTGGCTATTCCAGAAAAAGGAAAAAGTTTATTGAAAAATATGGACCGAAATGAATCATGCCCAGGTCCGGCCGCGCCTGCTATACTGAGGCGCTCCTATTCCGACAACTGTGAACGAAAGACTGCTAACGCCAACATCAAGAGGCGCATATCACTGTGCACAGATAACTATTCCAACAAAAGTTTGAAGTTCAATTTACCTCAATCAAAACCTGTTGATAAACAAACTGATTTAAATGATCTTGATAACAATGATGACCACAGGGTTCCTTCTCTGTTTTGTGACGAGAAATTAGACAAAGATTTAGATGCTAAAGCTAATCTGGGCGATTCGGACCCGGATGATTATAAGGAAGGCAGAAATGATTCTACCTTGGACAAAAGTAATCAAAACATGTTTATTCGTAAATTTGAAGACTTTGTTAAAAAAGATTCCTCATATCGAGTTAAAAGGGAAAGCCTCGATAGTACTTTGGAAGAAGATCCACCAGGGCTTATTTGGAGCAATGGAATCGCCTTGTTGCAAGGAAGTAATTTGCATTTTCAAACTAACGAGTTTGGCCTCATTGATTTAATCGAAAACAGTGATAATGAAGATATGTTACTTAATCCCAGTACAAAATATCACACGCCACTGAAACAACGAATAGAGCGGAACAGCAGGGACAAGAAACCGACTTCGCCAGAAGACATGTACAGATGCGACGGATGCGGGTGTCACGGCATGGCGGCAGAGTTCATAACTCCGAACTTTTGTAGCTTGACTTGTCAAAGCGACGTACAAAAGGCTATGCAAAAGAAAAAGGACAGAGAACGGGCAGAATTTACTAAAAAGAAAAACAAAATGAAAAAGTTACTTATGCGGAAACAGTTGTCGGAATCAGATTTATTCTTGGAGAACAATGATAAGGGATCACTTAAACATTTCGATTCCGTACCATCGGATGGATTGTCCGATTTTGGATTGATGAAAATGGGTGAAGATTCGTTCGAAAACGAGAAGTACCCTTGGATGTGTGGCAAGAGCGGTTTCTCGTGGATGCGGTACTTGGACGTTTGCAAGGCTAAAGATGCCCCAGTGAAGTTATTTAAGGACCCGTTTCCGTACACTCGTAACGGGTTCAAAGTGAGCATGCGCATGGAGGCTATAGACCCGCAGCACCCATCGATGTTCTGCGTGGTGTCGGTGGCGGAGATGCAGGGGTTCCGCATGCGGCTGCACTTCGACGAGTATCCGGAGCAGTACGACTTCTGGGTGAACGCGGACTGCGTGGACATCTTCCCGCCCGGCTGGTGCGAGAAGAACGGCCGCTCGCTCAGGCCGCCGGCCTCCTTCGCCAACTCCACATTCTCGTGGCCGCTTTATTTGAAGCAAGTTAAAGCGGTCGCTGCACCCAAACATATGTTCTCGCACGTGACTAGCTCGGTAAGTATACCTCTCTACCTTATGATTATTGTTAACTAAATGTATCTTTTAAAATCAACTAGTCTTAATTTTACAATACAATACAATACAAAATACAATACAATTTGAATTTCAATCTATCTTATCATAATATTTTTGATTAAAGAAAACTAAAACACATGTTTATACCAAATATATAGTTTTGAAAAATTAGTGGTATAAGACGAAAAACTTTATTAATAATTATAAAATCTTTATTTCTCGGATCACAAACAATGAACTGGGTGTTTATAAACACTTTTTGATGATAATACCTACGTTTTAAACGTATTTGTATTTAAATGTATTACATAAATATATAAATATATTTATGTAATACATTTAAAACCTATTCAACACCAAGTTGTTCTTTAGATATTCAAGCCCACCTGCTTCCGCGTGGGAATGAAGCTGGAAGCCGAAGACCGCAAGAACGAGCTGGTGTGCGTGGCGAGCATAGCGGACATGATGGATAACCGCATGCTGATCAACTTCGACAGCTGGGACGAGATGTACGACTACTGGGTCGACCCCACCTCGCCCTACATACACCCCGTGGGCTGGGCCGAGGAGAACGGAGTGTCTTTGACACCGCCTAACTGTGAGTCTTTCCAATTTTTTCGCTGTAGATGGTTGCGTCTCTTTACGTGACGATTCTGCCTATGTCCACTGTAAGCCAAAATTGCGTTAAGCTAATTACGCTCGAGGGCCGACATAGATTGCTCGTTTATTTCTGATAAACAGATGCTTGCGTAGGTTAACTCTATTCTATGTCGAACCGCGCACGCGTTTTCCGCTCAACACAGTTTCGGCCATTGCTTCTTTTATGGCCTGCGCAGACGACAGACATTGTCCGCGACACGACCTTATTACTAAGAACATAAAGTTGAATAAATAACGAGGACTATCGCGTACTTTTCATGGATATACGCGATCTAAGTTGAATCTTATTTGGTTAACAATAAAGACGTGTCGCGAGACCCCGTTATCCGTCGTCTGCGCTAGCTCTTACACTTAGTTGACGATTTTTCATTTATAACTTTTTAATTTTCCATTTTACATGATTTTACATTTTTATGTGATAAATATTAAACAAGAAAATATACTAGAAATAAAATAGCATTGTAAAATGCAATATTAAAAAGTTATAATTAGATGGCTGTTTCACCATAATCATAATCAATAGTCAAACATTTGTAGAAATGTTTCTTTCGAATGCGAGGATATTTTCTCATTGATGAAACGACGCGGTGGCCAACACCGTAGAAAGGTGAATATACTGAAAAAATTGTACGTGTCCTCATAGATCTCTGTAGCATAATTGTTTAGTGCATTGGGCCGGATTCCCAAGGATGCGGGTTCGAATCCCGTCAGGGCGACATGATATTTTTCATTTCTTTTATTTAGGTTCTTCTGAGTATTTCAAGCGCACCATCTTGCTTACAATCAAAGCTGATATTATTATAATATCCTTGAGGTGACGACACCCGTGGCCAAATGGCGTTTGCGCATTCCTTTTTTTATCTCGCGTGTCTTAATTTTTTTATATTGTCTGATTGTTTGTGTCACAGCCCTGCTATCCAATTTCCATAACACAAATCTTTTAGCTGCTTTTATTTTAAGTTCGGACTAATTTATGAAAGTAGACCAATACTTAGGCTCGTATTCCAAAACGTGACTCAAACAGAGTTCTTTACTTGAGAACAGTTAGAAAGGAACGTCGCTACATGCGATGAATAAGCGCGTCACTTTCTAACTTCTAACTTTTAACCGCCTCCGTGGTCTAGTAGTACAACCACCGGTATCAGACCCAGGGGTCCCGGGTTCGATTCCCAGCGGGGGTACATATTGTATTCGGTTTGGTTGGTGGTAGGACTTGTTGTAAGTCCGCTTGTCTAGCTACTACCATCTTATCTAAGTCTGACGCCATAACAACAATGTTTTCAGCATTGTTGTGTTCCGGCAGTTAAAGATAAGATAGCCATGTCCTCAGTGATTAGGGATTCCGGGAGAGGCTCGCTTCCATCTTCAGCCTTATCAATACTTAACATCAGGTATGATGAAGGTTAAGAGTATCCCCGTACTTCATAAAAAAAACTGTTCTCAAGTATAGATCACTGCTTGAGTCAAGTTCTGGAATACGGGCCTTACTGGCGACTCACGTGATACTTCACTTAAAGCGAACCACAATATTTACAATCACGTACAAATAGTTCGCATATATTTTACATTTGTACGAAGCCATCTGGAATACGCGTCGCAGGACTGGGGCACTCTGTACCTTACTTACATAACACGCATCGAAAATATTCAAAGAAAATTCATTAAATATCTCTGCTTCCGTACGAATGAACACTATGAGTCCACCCATTACCTCTCTTTTTGTAAGAAACACCATTTGTTGCCATTGGAAAGACGACGCAAAATTTCGGATGTGGCTCTCTTATTAAAAATAACTTCTGGGGTCGTCGATTGTCCTGGGCTTCTCTCTAAGATCTCCCTTAGAGCTCCAAGGAAACCCCTCAGATCTACCCCCTTATACCTATGCGTATCCCCTGTAGCTTCAAACTATCGCCAAAATTCATACCTTTTGCGTGCGAGCAAATGCTTCAACGTAATTTCCAAACAGTTCGACATTGATCTGTAGGCTTATTACGAGTTTGGCAAACTCGACGTTACAGTAAACGTTAATGTAAAATGTAGCTCTGTCTCTTTCATATTTAGCGACTGTTTTACCGACATGAGCAGTGTATCCGATAGTCTACGCTCACGAGTCCTGTAAATGTCATGTTAAGCAAACTCGTAATAGGGGTACTGTAAATGTCATGTTAAGCAAACTCGTAATAGGGGTACTGTTTAACACTAGCGTTGCATCGGTGAGGCGATTAATGAGTACCTAATGAGTTTTTTGACGGATAGGGTTTTTCATCTGATTTGTAAATCTTCAGAATCAGATTCAAATATTTATTGCAAGTCACAGGTATAACAAGGTGTTACAAAATATAAATATGTACAAGTGACGCCCTGCAAGGGCACAGCAACCATGAGGGACAGCTATTGCCGTTTTACTTACTATTAATTAAATTCATAGTACCTATATAAAATTTCATTAAATTAATTTTATATTATTTTAAAATTATACTTAATTTAACATTATAATTGATAATAATAATAAATACGAACTTATAGTATTGAATGATTATTATATATAGGTACACGATACAATAGAATTAAATTACATAAAAAAAACCATTTATAATAATTAATTACACAATTACCCAACTTTAGTTATTACACTTTCAAAAATTGCATATTATCTATCTACATAGCACATTTTGTATGAACTAAGGAAACAAAACAAAGTACCAAGCATTCTATGATTTCATAAATATGAATAAGGGGGTAAGGACCCTCTCCACAATTTGAGTTAGTGAAGCGATACAATATTTTCATCAAACTTATCATGAAAGAATTCTTTGATATCATAGTAAGATTTTTGTACAAGGAAACTTTGAAATAATATGATTTTTCTATACTTTTTAGGCTGTTTGGAATATGATTATATATTCTAATTACCATAAAATGTGGGCTGGATGACACCAGTTGCATTTTTGTGAATGGTATTGTTAATTTATTGGAATTTCTATCATTTCTTTTATTAACATTATTTTGCATTGGAGAGTATAAGTCGCTATATTTTCTCACAAATTTACACGATTCAAGAATATATATGCCTGTTAGAGATAGGATTTCATGTTTTCTAAAAAAGGATCTGCAGGATCTTACTGGGGTATATGATAATTCTCTGTGAGCTTAATAATTTTTTTGTTTGTTTTTGATTTTGTTTGTTTATCTGCTGGAATGCGGCAAAATAAAAGGCTTTTATGTGCTTATCATAAACTTTCAAACTGTCTCTATTGGTAAGACCTGTAATTGGCTTTCAATTGATACGTTAATATCTACTTATATTAAGCTGTTGGTCTTCCAAAACAAAAACTTACCATACTACATGAAAAAAAAAATGCTAAGGAAAGAAGAAGAGTAACATTTAATTACTTCAGTTTTGCCCTTGCTTTAGACATGCCACTGTTATTACTTAACTATTGCCTATTAACTATTATAACACATTTGAATCAAATATTAGGGGTTAAGGTGGTACGACTTCTATACAAACAAACATTACACAATTATTGGTTCATCATACCTTAATAATACATAAATACATGCGCAAAAAACTCGTTTCAGTTATTTGTTTGCGCGAAATAATTAAAAAATTATACATTCACACATAAAACACGAATATACTAATATCTTATAATTTCAATAATTCTACGTATGTGTGTGTGACCCATCGCATTTATATAGCTCATGTATGAAAGTACATTTTTTTAATAATTTCCCGCAAACAAATAACTGAAACGAGTTAGTTGCACATGTATTTATGAATTATTAATGTATGATGAACTAATTAATGTGCAATGTTTGTTTGTATGGAAGTCGTACCACCTTAAAGTACGAAATTGCTGATTTTTTTCTTACACTTCTAGAGAATTTCACTACTTCTGTGATAAAAAGGTCTATTGCTTGATTTTATATTGAATTAAGATCATAATGATCAAGAATAATTAATCTCATGGTTATTATTTTCGTTTCTTCTCCTTTTTTTGTTAGTAAAGTTTACTACTTTTTTAAATATAATTTATAAATTATTCATTTATAAAATATTTTAAATAAAAATTTCGATTTAGAGTAGATTGTTTAGTCTTCAAACAATGATTGTACATTAAAATTGTGGCATTAGCACTTTCGGTAGTAACTATAACAAAAATTGTTAGTATGGGAAACGAACTTTCTTTGAGAATCTTCATACAAATTGGCAATTTCATAGTTAAAGACCTAATATTTGACGTCACTAAACTGATACGAACTAAATCAGTGACACATTTGGATGCTTGTGCATATTAACCTCCTACTGACATTTGTGTAATTGGTTCAAAAGTGGTTCCCCTTCATTCGTCAGACGATATTTTCCTCTTCTGAGGTTCATACTTTAGAAAATAAAAATCCCGTTTGATCCCCGGAAGTTAGGCATTACATTTCAAATATTACATTTGAGATAAAAAAAAGTGTAATTTTAGAGTACTTTATTCTGTTTTTTAATACACTCCTAACTGAAATAATTATGGTAATCGTATTTTTTTTTCTGAAATACAACTATACCTCAGAATGTTCAATTTTTTTCTTTTTGTTTTTAATCTTCTCCGTAGATTTTTTGCAGAATTTAATTACGACAAATGACACTTAACAACTCGATATAACATTAGTGTATTGAGGGCGATAACACACATACATAAACAATTAGTGTATACGTAAAATGCTGTACGTATACACTAATTGTTTATGTACTTAATAATAAAGATTGTATGGCCCATTAATATTAATTACACAATTAAACATGTGCTCCTTATATTATGTGGTACGTGATAAAGCGATAAACACAATAACTTAGTTAACTGCATAGTTCCATGTATTTTTGCATTACAGTTGCGGTAAAATATTTATGAATAATTTACGAGAAAATTGTTAGTTTGCTATTTTAATGCGCTTGGGCAGCTATTGTAGCGAGCGGGAAGTATCAGTATAGTTATTGATGTTTCCCTGTTCGTTGAAGATAGGCGGCTCCGTGACTCGTGTGTGGCTACGAACTTTGTTTACATTGTTAGACAATCGAGGCGTTTAGACGTTTGGTGCCATGTAGCGTGAGTAAAATGTTCAATAAAAGTTGGAAATATTTAACAAAATTGGTTATATCGTTATTTGCACATCGGAAGTAAGATTTTTCTTTCGTTCTTATTCTTATCGACAATAATGTTAAGCTTATCTTATTATGCCCATTTCTTGAAGAGATTCTTTTTTTAACAACTTTCGCAAGGCTCTTTATATTATATAAAACGTAATTCAAATATATGATATGATGTTCAATTATAAAGTGATTGTTTATAAATAAATACTGTAATTATATAAACGACGTGTTGTATAATGCATTGTTATGTTCTGAATAAAATAATATAAGTTACTTTCAGCACATTCAAATGAAATCTAATGACCATTTTAAACAGTATATTTGATAATGCTGTGGTGAATGGAAAGTGCTCATCTTCATGCTAATTTACGTCGGATGGCAATTGTATTAATTAAACTTGAACACTGCACAAACACTCTACCTATGTATGACTATGGCTCAATTCACTTCAAACTTTTGATGAAAACATTACATCTATATTAATATATATTTTTTTTAATTTTGCATTTTACAATGCAATTTTTTTGTGTGATAAATATTAATCAAGAAAATATACCAGAAAAAACTACTAGTCTCATGTCGCCCTGACGGGATTTGAACCCGCATCCTTGGGAATCCGGCCCAATGCACTAACCAATTATGCTACAGAGACCTATGAGGACACGTCGAATTTTTCTAGTATAGGTATTCACCGTTCTAACGGTGTTGGCCACCGTCGTTTCATCAATGAGAGAAATATCCTCGCATTCGAAAGAAACATCTTTACAGATGTTTGACTATCGATTAAGATGAAAACAGCCATTTAATTATACATTTTTAATTTTGCATTTTACAATGCAATTTTTTTGTGTGATAAATATTAAACAAGAAAATGTACCAGAAAATATAACATCTATATTTATTATTAATTTCTAGTAGTGTTGTATTGATAACTGATTTCGTGATTTATATTGTTGTACATTATGTAAATCATTAGTAGTGCGTAGCCACCTTAAGATATTTAAATTAGTGTTGCATATCGAGTATCAATAATCTATCGAAGTTAAGGAAAAAATTATAGCTACTCATCTACTATCACTGTGTTTTCAGCATCAGATTTTTTTACCGACTTCAAAAAGTAGTTCTAAGTTCGTCAGTACTATCCGACCAGGGGCTAATTGTCTCATTTTAAAATCTATCGAAATCCCTTTCAATTCGTCATTTGAAAGACATTTCAGGCCGTCACTATTTGACATTTTAAAGGGATTGTGATCGGGACGCGTTTTAAAAGGTATTGAATGAACAAAATTGAATTGTCTAAGCAAAGTGACAGACGAAATTATCTTTCAAATGTATGGAGAAGTGTCAACTGAAGTGTCATTTAAAACATCATTCGTTCTAAAAGGGATTATCCCTTTCAATTCGTCATTTGAAAGACATTTCAGGCCGTCACTATTTGACATTTGAAAGGGATTGTGATCGGGACGAGTTTTGAAAGGTATTGAATGAACAAAATTGAATTGTCTAAGCAAAGTGACAGACGAAATTATCTTTCAAATGTATGGAGAAGTGTCAAATGAAGTGTCATTTAAAACATCATTCGTTCTGAAAGGGATTGCGACTATAAGTTACACAATTTCGTAAATCACTATAACAATCACTATACCTTTGAAAGGGATTGTGATAGTGTTTGAAATTAGACAATTAGGGGGCAGAACAATTAAACGCATGACAGCTGAGAAAAAAATTACAAAAACTAACTAAAACCAATATTTTAAGAAGCGGTAATCAATCAGTTAATCACTGTAGCGCTATTATAATCAAATAAGAGAATTACGGTGATGGAAGTGGGCTGCAGGTGCCAAAAGTGCAAAACTACATTCCTGTCATACGCCTAATTGTCTTGGTCGGAGAGTTTGTTTTTATTGATAGTGGATTTTAGAAATGTAATACTGTTTCAATAGCAATTTTCATAAGTAACGATGTATCTTTCCATGGTACAGTTTACAAAGACCCTGACACATTCTCGTGGGAGAACTACCTGTCGGAAACGGGTGCTTCGGCGGCGCCCCCGCGCGCGTTCAAGCCGCGCCCGCCCGTGGGTTTCAAGCCGGGGATGAAGCTGGAGGTCGTGGACCCCAAGGTGAGTGACACGATAGCTTAATGTGCCAGTGTCAGCTGTTCTATAACATCTCTTCCAACCCTGTATGAAATAAAACAGGGAGAAAAAAACAGCCCTTGACGAGTTTCTTGCCGGTTCTTCAAGTTACAAGGTCTCCCGCCGTAGGGTTTGTGAACCGATGGCGTAGCTTCGTTGACGTTCTTAGGTGCTTGTAACAGCCTAGACTGTAATAAATGATATTTAATTTTGAATGGGTGCCGATGCCGTCAGGGTCCTTAATTATATTTTATTTATTTTTATTTATTTATTCCAACTTAAAACTATCATTACAGGCTCTAACCTAATGCGTTAGTGTAGACTTATCTTTAAATTATCAAATATTACTTATAACTAATAATAAATAATGCCGCCTTTGTGAATTCATTCAGTGAGCAACCGAATATGTCCACGGCATCAGCTATGATGTTAAGCTCTCGTAGGCCACGAGTGAGTGGTGCTTCTTTCAACAAGTTAGTGCGCGCGCGCGGTTTAGCAAACAAAGGTGGCCGTCTCCGCCGCCACACATACCGGTCCGGGACGCACAGCCCCACCCACTGCAATACCGCATGGTGTGATACCTTGCCTCGTAGTAACTTAAACAAATATGTTACTAAACTTATGTTCACCATCCTATGTTTACATTGAAGTATGCAATCAATGATTAAGTATTTGAGTACCATAATCATAACGTTTGATAATTGACTTTGCGTCATTATTCTACCTTCTGTTACAAGAATTTGCATTGTTGCTCAAATCAGTAATTATATCGATTTTGATAAAGATACCTGACAAAATAGTCAAGAACTAAAGTCTACAGTCGCCGCACAACACTGATGCAACAGAGTAAATATGTATTTGTTACTCAGGTGCCGTTTCTAATTCGTGTGGCAACAATCAGCGCGGTGAAGGGTCACCAAGTGCGCGTGTCGTTCGACGGCTGGCCCGACGAGCTGTCCGTGTGGCTCGAAGACGACAGCCCCGACATGCACCCCGTCGGGTGGTGCCTCAAGACGGGCCACCCCCTGGAGCCGCCGCTCAGTGAGTGTCTCCATAACAACCCGCGTGTGCCGACGAATAGGCTGAAAAGTGTGAGAAGTATGACTGAACTATGAATCCCCCGACATGCACCTGCAAAATTGTCAGTGACAAAATATTCAAATCCTTTTTCCTGAAGATTTATGAAAGAAAGATTTATTTAAATTTTTAAGTATCGGTTAGTTTCTGAATTGAGAATTTCAAGTTGAGAACCTCGCAAACTCAACTCGAAGCAAAATGTTCATACAATATCATGGATGAGAGAGGTTTCAGACATTCTCAGCTTCAAATTCTAAATTAATTGATTATAATAATTTGAATGAGAAATTTAATAAACTCCGTGCCAACTCTAAGTTTGGTCAGGCCCCCCCGCCAAGCACTCACTACCACTCGATTCTAAATCATACACCAGTAACATAAGGTTTAACTCCAGCGGCGGAGGAGCTCTCCGTAACCGGTCCTTGCGGCATGGCCGGTTGCCGAGGATTGGGGTCCGTCCGCGGCGGAGCTCACAAGCAGCACAATGCCGCGTCCACCTGCCCCTATACTTCGCGTTCGCCACCGCCCGACCGCCTGGCTGCACCTGCGAGTGACCATCTACTACCGCGGTCTAAGAGAGTACTCAAGCAGCAGAAGTCTGGGCACTCCAACGCATCTAACGCCGACTCTAGCAAGGATAGCAGGTAACAACGGCTGTAGCGCCCCTAGCATCGTACTGCGCGAAACAGCAAAAGCCCGGGCATTCTAATACGTCTACCGCCTACTCTGGAACGATAACAGTTTGCTGCTTAATATGACATGTGTCTCGGAACCGTCGCATCCATGCGACGGAGCATTTCGTCATTTGGAGCATTTACGAGATGCTCCAAACCATGGAGCATCTCGTAAATGACGAATATTTACGCGTAATTTGTACACGGATCATTCAACGTTAAAATTTGCTAGATTCTTGCGCACCCGTCCACTGAGACGTTTAGTAAAAAAATCCGCACAAAAGACAAATCAAATAACGTCAAAATTTCCGCCTTAAGTTTTTTACTTTTAAAAATATTTGCGAAGGAAATTCGAAATACGCCACCGAACACCCTGTTGCTGATTAGGTTTGAAAATTAACCGGTTATACAATCCCTGTTTTAAATAAATGTTCAGGATATTATGCTGCCCTTGTCGATGTGGAAATGTTTATATCTGTTACAGCTACGCATTTTTATACAAACATTTCATAATCAATTTTATTCACAGGTCGATAATACGAGGTAGACCTCCTAAGCACAAGCGTGTCGAAGAAGTCGTCAAAAATGTGGTACGTACCTACTTTTCTTATGTGCTTGTCTAGCTTTTATAACATTTCGTAAATATACAATTAAACAATATATTTAAAAGGTATCTGATGACGAGTCGGAATCGAGTGGCAGAAGCAAGCGCTGGCGCGGCAGCGAGGGCGGTCGCAGCGAAAACAGAGATACGAACAGCGAGGTTACCGAGCGTCGGTCGCAAGAGCCGAAGCGCGAGACGCATGCGCGCGAGACGCATGCGCGCGAGACGCACGCGCGCGAGACGCAGACGCCAGACACTCGAGCGACTTCGCTCAACGAGCCGCGCGCGCATTTGTCTCGCCATATCGCCGAGCTGGGACTTCCGCCGGATCCCACTACTTGGACAGAGGTTAGTGTATAAAAAAAACATTCGAAAAAACTAATTAAGTGCCTTTGAATCGTCAATATTTATCCCACATGTTGTAGAAGTTTTTTCAGGTGTGGTGTCTTTACCAGTGCTTCAGTACCGCCTCTCGCACTTGTTCATTATTGTGTTCTCATCATAAAATCTCTCGGGTCCCGCTACTTGGACCGATGTTAGTGATACGTGCATACTCTATTAAAAGCGCTTTTGAATCATCAAGATTTTCCTCCCAACTCTAGTTGATTTTCTGGTATCGTCAGGCCTGTTTCACTCCCCGTGTATGCTCGAAAACATACCTACGCGCGGCGGCCCCTCCGGCGGTGCCAATCTAGTAGGGACTCACGAGCGAGCAGTGACGCACGCGCGAGTTTTGTTTGTAGTAGTTAACTACCTTAAAATAAGTTAAATTTAAAATGGCAACACGTAAAAAAAGCTCGTAAATATTGTGCAGTGTTCAACTGTTTAAACACGAATCGCGATCCGGGTAACTTTTTTTACGCTCCCTAAGGACGATGAAAGGCAAGTTCTACTTTAAAGTAGTTATTATTATTATGAAATTCTCATTTAAGTTAGGTTTATTACGTAGGTTTAATATTTAAATAGGTATGTACCTACCTACTTAGGTTACGAAAATAAGTAGGAACGTAGGTTGGTGTAATAATCTTTCACGAATTTGATAGAATTAAACGAATTTCTGATGTTTGAGACTAACGCTCTGTTTTGTCGTTATAAGTAGGTAGTGGTAGGTAACTACCTACCCACCTACTTAGTTAGGTATCTACATTTTTTCTCTTCACTAGCATAATATGGCATGGTTAGAGAAATAGGTACATACTAAGTACATCTTAAAGTTAGGTATAAATATATATTTTATGAATTGCGCTTACCTATTTTTGAAGACTAGTCTAGCCCGCGCCATGGTTCTGTTCAATTTTGTGTTGTGAATCTAGCTACCTACCTTTCTGAGTACTTAGGTAGGTACTTTAGGTAGGTTTGTAATTTTTTTTTCATTTTTGGTAGGTACCTATTAACCTTTAATATATCTACCTTTTGATTATACTATGCATATGCCGACACAAAGTCTACCTATAAATAAATGAATCACAAAGAGGCAACCCTAGCTGCGTCAGAAAGAATACGAGTTACGCGATAGAAAGAGACGCAGAATGTAGGTGAATATAATGCTAGGCATTTAGCGCAGCGCGACGTGAATTGGACTTTATTGCGTCGTGAGCTAGACTAGCAATTTATTTGATTGGAGTTGCGAAGTGAACCTTCTGTACTTGTACTATTAAGTATTCTGTGGTATCGTTGCTGCCTCTCGTACTTGTTCATTATTGTCTTCTCTGTCTTCTCTTCTCGTCTTGCTTGGCCAAAATATGTTTGAGGAGTGCAATTCCAGCATCAGTAGTATTTTTACCTTTAGAAAAGCCGAACTGATTATCATGAAGGATTTGATTTACTGTTAGTCTAATAATAAATAGTTTAATAATTGAGAGCACTAAGAAAATTGCTTCAATAATTTTCTTTAGTGCCGGTAAGACTGATATCAGCCTAAAATTTGTGGGGTCACTTTCGTCACCCGATTTAAAAAGAGGAATAAGCTATATTTCATTAAATCCGGAAAAGTACCATCATCTATGCATTGATTAAAAATGAAAGTTAATTATGGAGCTATTATTTCAAGTATATATTTAATAACGCTGGTTGATAGGCCCCATAAATCTTCGTCTTTTTAATATTAATAGACTTCACTATTAATATGCTTAAAATTGAAAAGTTTATTACACTTATCAACACATTACTCTCAGAGGGCAGCAGCAACGTTTGGACAGGATTTTAAATTACTGGTAGTTTCTAAGGGTACCCTAGAGAAGAAATCTTCAAAAACACGGGCTATCAAGTCTCTGATACCCGGCGATTTCGTTAAAGTCAAAGTCAAAGTCAAAGATTTTTATTCAAATAGACTCATAGATAAGTGCTTTCGAATCGTCCAATTTTTTTTCCTACCAGCCATTCAGGACATCTTTTAACTGATAAGAACGGCCGCAAGAAACTTATCAGCTTTAACAGAAGCAACAACATTTACAAAGGAACATGTCGTTGCCAAACACAAATCTACAATCTTGAAACATATTTAATATAAGAGGAATTTAATATAAGTTATCCAAGCTACTACCGCAATACAAATCCATAGAGGTTCGTACACAGGCACATCAGGCACGCGTCGTACAGTATCCTTGTATCATCGTCATCAGCCTTTTTTAATTCCCACTGCTGGGGCACTGGTCTTCCTTATGGATGGATAAGCAGAATGGGCCATTGCTCAACCACGCGGGCCCAATTCGGATTGGTGGGTTTTAACGACTTCAAATGCAGCCGGGACCAACGGCTTAACGTGCCTTCCGTAGCAGGGAGGAGCTAGTAAATTTTTGGTCACCCATCCCGTGACGGACCATTGCGTAAGTTGCTTAACCTCAACAAACTGTCAAGCAGGTATAACCTAGCGTGTGTGCGATAAAAACTGTACAGTTTTTATAGACATTTTAACGCAACATGCATGCCTGTTCAGGTATGTCTGTCATGCTTAACCTGGTGTGTATGGCCTGCGTTAGAGATAGTTAATGTATCCCTTATTGCACCCCACACATTTCTATTTTGTTTACCAATCATTTCCACACATAGCCGCGTGTCTCATGTATCCATACATTACATCAGTCTCATTCCATCATCCACTCCAGACGGGTGTCTTTAAAATAAAATATAATTTTTTATTAGTGAAAACTTCTTTGGCGGCGTTGTGCACATCAGAGTTTAACATTTTTGGGGTGGGTAAAAAATGTTAAAGTCGCGTCAGGACACGTGACCTGCGGCCCGACCGCCTAACGGTATAGCTTGTACTCTCGCTATGGCTATCAAACTTCAAACTTTCATAAAACCCTTCAACGATAGGGTTTTTGACTAATTCCTACTTCATTTATTGGATTCACTATTGCTTTTTTAGTATGAAAATGATAGCGTCAGCGGTAGCCTTTGTAGGGGGTTTTAAAAACCGATAGCTATAGCGATAGCACAAGTTATACCGTTAGGCGGTCGGGGTGCTGATCGAAAATTCGTAAGACGGAGGGAGAGTAGACCGCCGACGCGGCGTAAAAGAGGAAGTAATATCCCCCTCTCTTTCTACCGCGCGGCGAAAACGTATGCCTGCTCCTGCTGTTTCGTTTAATTATTATTATATTCATTTATTTCAGACAAATACAAAATACTTATTACAATATTTATGTTATGTCCATATTAATTGTTGTTAGTTACAAATTTTATCTTACATTCTATGTTAGTCAATATTAAGGAAAAACAGATTAAACAAAGCATGTCATTTAATAAGGAGCCCTTAGTTCAGAGCATCCAGAATCTTAGTTTAAGCGGTTTTCACTTCTGCCAGCACTCCCGGAGTACAGGAGAGTTTTTTTTACTTATTTTTTTTCCGAGGCTCATAACAGTACGAAGGGGCTAATGTCGTCGTGTGTGTTGCAGAAGGAGGTGTCGTCGCTAGTGGCGCGCGTGTGCGGCGCGGGCGCGGGCGGGGCGGCTGCAGCGGCGCGCCTGCGCGGGCGCGACCTCGTCATGGCCTCGCGCGACGAGCTCGCCCGCGCGCTGCGCCTGCGCCTCGGGCCCGCCGTCAAGGTAACATCATGAGCCTGTGCACGGCCACTGCTGGACATGGGCCTCGGGCCCGCCGTCAAGGTAACATCAGCCTGTGCACGGCCACTGCTGGACATAGGCCTCGGGCCCGCCGTCAAGGTAACATCAGCCTGTGCACGGCCACTGCTGGACATAGGCCTCGGGCCCGCCGTCAAGGTAACATCATGAGCCTGTGCACGGCCACTGCTGGACATGGGCCTCGGGCCCGCCGTCAAGGTAACATCAGCCTGTGCACGGCCACTGCTGGACATAGGCCTCGGGCCCGCCGTCAAGGTAACATCAGCCTGTGCACGGCCACTGCTGGACATAGGCCTCGGGCCCGCCGTCAAGGTAACATCAGCCTGTGCACGGCCACTGCTGGACATAGGCCTCGGGCCCGCCGTCAAGGTAACATCATGAGCCTGTGCACGGCCACTGCTGGACATGGGCCTCGGGCCCGCCGTCAAGGTAACATCAGCCTGTGCACGGCCACTGCTGGACATAGGCCTCGGGCCCGCCGTCAAGGTAACATCATGAGCCTGTGCACGGCCACTGCTGGACATGGGCCTCGGGCCCGCCGTCAAGGTAACATCAGCCTGTGCACGGCCACTGCTGGACATAGGCCTCGGGCCCGCCGTCAAGGTAACATCATGAGCCTGTGCACGGCCACTGCTGGACATGGGCCTCGGGCCCGCCGTCAAGGTAACATCAGCCTGTGCACGGCCACTGCTGGACATAGGCCTCGGGCCCGCCGTCAAGGTAACATCATGAGCCTGTGCACGGCCACTGCTGGACATGGGCCTCGGGCCCGCCGTCAAGGTAACATCAGCCTGTGCACGGCCACTGCTGGACATAGGCCTCGGGCCCGCCGTCAAGGTAACATCATGAGCCTGTGCACGGCCACTGCTGGACATGGGCCTCGGACCCGCCGTCAAGGTAACATCAGCCTGTGCACGGCCACTGCTGGACATAGGCCTCGGGCCCGCCGTCAAGGTAACATCATGAGCCTGTGCACGGCCACTGCTGGACATGGGCCTCGGGCCCGCCGTCAAGGTAACATCAGCCTGTGCACGGCCACTGCTGGACATAGGCCTCGGGCCCGCCGTCAAGGTAACATCATGAGCCTGTGCACGGCCACTGCTGGACATGGGCCTCGGGCCCGCCGTCAAGGTAACATCAGCCTGTGCACGGCCACTGCTGGACATAGGCCTCGGGCCCGCCGTCAAGGTAACATCATGAGCCTGTGCACGGCCACTGCTGGACATGGGCCTCGGGCCCGCCGTCAAGGTAACATCAGCCTGTGCACGGCCACTGCTGGACATAGGCCTCGGGCCCGCCGTCAAGGTAACATCATGAGCCTGTGCACGGCCACTGCTGGACATGGGCCTCGGGCCCGCCGTCAAGGTAACATCAGCCTGTGCACGGCCACTGCTGGACATAGGCCTCGGGCCCGCCGTCAAGGTAACATCATGAGCCTGTGCACGGCCACTGCTGGACATGGGCCTCGGGCCCGCCGTCAAGGTAACATCAGCCTGTGCACGGCCACTGCTGGACATAGGCCTCGGGCCCGCCGTCAAGGTAACATCATGAGCCTGTGCACGGCCACTGCTGGACATGGGCCTCGGGCCCGCCGTCAAGGTAACATCAGCCTGTGCACGGCCACTGCTGGACATAGGCCTCGGGCCCGCCGTCAAGGTAACATCATGAGCCTGTGCACGGCCACTGCTGGACATGGGCCTCGGGCCCGCCGTCAAGGTAACATCAGCCTGTGCACGGCCACTGCTGGACATAGGCCTCGGGCCCGCCGTCAAGGTAACATCAGCCTGTGCACGGCCACTGCTGGACATAGGCCTCGGGCCCGCCGTCAAGGTAACATCAGCCTGTGCACGGCCACTGCTGGACATAGGCCTCGGGCCCGCCGTCAAGGTAACATCATGAGCCTGTGCACGGCCACTGCTGGACATGGGCCTCGGGCCCGCCGTCAAGGTAACATCAGCCTGTGCACGGCCACTGCTGGACATAGGCCTCGGGCCCGCCGTCAAGGTAACATCAGCCTGTGCACGGCCACTGCTGGACATAGGCCTCGGGCCCGCCGTCAAGGTAACATCAGCCTGTGCACGGCCACTGCTGGACATAGGCCTCGGGCCCGCCGTCAAGGTAACATCAGCCTGTGCACGGCCACTGCTGGACATAGGCCTCGGGCCCGCCGTCAAGGTAACATCATGAGCCTGTGCACGGCCACTGCTGGACATGGGCCTCGGGCCCGCCGTCAAGGTAACATCAGCCTGTGCACGTCCACTGCTGGACATGGCCTCGGGCCCGCCGTCAAGGTAACATCAGCCTCTGCACGTCCACTGCTGGACATGGCCTCGGGACCGCCGTCAAGGTAACATCATCGCCTGTGCACGTCCACTGCTGGACATGGCCTCGGGCCCGCCGTCAAGGTAACATCATCGCCTGTGCACGTCCACTGCTGGACATGGCCTCGGGCCCGCCGTCAAGGTAACATCATCGCCTGTGCACGTCCACTGCTGGACATGGCCTCGGGACCGCCGTCAAGGTAACATCATCAGCCTGTGCACGTCCACTGCTGGACATGGCCTCGGGACCGCCGTCAAGGTAACATCAGCCTGTGGACGTCCACTGCTGGACATAGGCCTCTCCTAGCTCACGTCTATTGTGGCGTTCATAGGAGGCTATTAGCCTACTGCTACCACGCTGGCCAGACGGGTTGGTAGAGGGTTTGTTTCAAGTTTTCCTTCTCTCGCACAGGTGTTCAATGCGTCGAACCTCTTAGTCGTCTCTTACGACATCCCAGGCATGTAATTAAGGGAGTGGTGACACTTGTATTCTTAGGCCGTCACCACACGGCGCCGTCAAAGTAACACCACACTCTATCTATACATACACACGTCCAATATGTTTTGACAGAGCAATCGTGCGGGGTTTCCGGGGCGAGAGGTACTAGCGAGCCATACTCTCAGTCGGGTCAATGACATAAATGTCCTGTTAAATACTAAGCAAGTCTTGCCAAAGCGGCATTGCGCGAGGTTTCAAAGGCGTTTCTCGTGCCTCTCTCGTGCTGAGAACCACGGAGGAGCTCGAGGTAATATGTTTTTGGATATTCATCTTGTGACTGGTTATTGGAAAAGTTGCAGACAATCGCAGCGCACGAACCACTATTCGTGCGCTGCGATTGTCTGCGTTTGGCTATGTATAGCAACATAGCCAACGTCAAGCTGTAAGTACATAGTTGTAGTCCCATTGTTTTAATTTAAAATTATTATATACTTATTAGTTAAACAAATTTGGCAATACAGAAATGAAACCGAACTTTTGTGCCTGATTGGAGCACTTGCCAATGCAAACTTAAAAACTTCTAATAATATATTTTTCTGTTGCTGTAATTATTCTACTTACATATTCCGGTAAAACCCTTTACAAAAAAAAATACTTATATATTAAAAATACCTATTTATGAATTTGTGTAGATGTAATCAAAACTAATTTATCTTGAAGTAGGCTATATTAATACCTATTTATTTTTATATTGCTTATTCTTATAAAATTTTGTACATAATAATGTTAATTTTCTTGTGCAATTTAATGTTAGAGTGGAATTTATTTTCTTTAGCTGTTTAGCAGTACTTTTGCTAGATTAATTTTGTATTTTTTTATTATGCAAACTAATGGACTTACGTTTTACATACATTGAACTACCTATAATGGATGTATGATTATTTAGGATTGTCCTATATCATAATGCATAAATCATAGAGTAATTTCGAATTTATTTTACATAATAAGTTTATTTCAAATTAATCTCTGTATTTATAGGGAAAATATTATATTATATTCAGTTTCTATACTTACATGTTTATGAATTTGTGTAGGTGTACGCGGCGGTGCGGCTTCTTCGCGATGCCTGCTCGTGATGCCAGGTCATACGGCAGCGCGCGCTCCACATACTAGTCTGAGTGTACCTACGAGTACAGACGCCGCACTGCCCACTCCGCTCGGTGTCAACTAGACTGTGTACGCAGTGCCCATACTGCCCAGAGGGAACTGCGACCGCGATGCAAAGCCAACGCAATTGTGAAATAAAACCTTATTTACCATTTATTTTTTGTTCCGTAGACTTGTGTTTATATACTTTGGTGATAAGTGTAGTGTACGATGTTACCTCTGCTCGTGGTTCATAGTGAAATTAGAAAGTGAAGAACAAACTTTTTTTTTAATAAGGACTATCAACATAGCCATAATAGGGTTCCCGATATAGCACAAAATGGATTATTGTAAATCATGCTTTAAAAGCTGAGGTTGTGAGTAATCTATCTATTTTGTGTCAAGTTTATGAAAGTAGATAACAATTAAGTTTAAAAAAATATTTTCTAAAACATAAATTAGGATTTTAAATTTTAAAACATACTTGGAAAATTGGTGAATGTTTTTATTTTATTTTGAAGGCTACTTAAGCTTTTAATCAGAGTTTTTTTTATATTGAAACAATCATGCAAAGTTGAATCGCAAATAAGAGTCAAATCACCCAAAATATATTATTACCTTTGAATCATCATAATAAAAGGATTTTTTTTTCTTGACACGTTTTTAACTCAGCTGGGACTGTTATCATCATTATATCACATGACATTGATTTTCATCAAAACTAGTTTTATCTTGAAGTAGGCTATATTAAGACCTATTTATTTTTATTGATATATTGCTTATTCTAATAAATTTTGTACATAATAATGTTAAGTTTTTTGTGCAATTTAATGTTAGAGTGGAATTTATTTTCTTTAACTGTAGGTGCAGTACTTATGCTAGATTTACGTTGTATTTTTTTATTATGCAAACTAATGGACTTACGTTTTACACATATTGAACTACCTATAATGGATGTATGATTATTTGAGATTGTCCTATGAAATAGCATGAGTCAACATTTATTTTCTTCATCATAATGCATAAATCATAGAGTAAGTTCGAATTTATTTTACATAAGTAGATTTCAATTAATTTCTCTATTTGTAGGAAAATATTTTATTATGAGAATTAAGTTTCAGTCATTAAAATAATGATTGCGTATTTTTTACTTGATTACGAGTATAATTGACAACTTAACGGTCACTGGTTTTGTTGGCTTAGAATGGCCATTAATGATTTACTTTGTTACTTAACACGAGATATTAAAGATTGTCGGCGGCAGTGGTTTGAAGATTCAGCGTAAATGCGGCCAATATATGAAATGAACACTTGTAATTATGGTAGATGTAAATAATGCCCAGTTTTTGTTTAATCGAAGGCATTTCTACTGTAGCCATGTACAAAGTAAGATAATTTCGTAAGTGTAAGTTTTTACACCCCGCGGCTAGTGTTAAGTAAAGTGTGCCATTTTGTTTGGCGCAAATTATTCTAAACTGTTGTTCTTAAATGTAATAAAAGTTTTGTGAAAGAATTATTTTTATTTATACTTATTCAATTTGTCCATTTCATTCAATACCTAACACATGCGCACTGACTATGTTTTCCAGCTCAGGGAAATATAACCAGAGTTTGAGCTCGAGTCGGGATTACATAACTTTACAATTTGTGGTCGGGAACTCGGGAATCGGGATCCTATAATACTAAAATACCTACTAATCGTCACAATCGGGCTACACGGTTAGGCTTAATTTACATGGCGGCGGGATGGAATGGAATGGAATGGAAGCGATTTTTTTTACGAAATTATACAAGCTATATTGGGTTTTAAGTCGATAAAAATTGTATTAACTTTCAAATTAGATTGCCAAAAGAAAGTCGTCGAATTCTCAAGCATATTGACTTGAATTCTATCTTAATTTGAAGGTTGACATACCACCATTCCATTCAGCCGCAATGTAAATTGAGCTTTACTGTCTACGACGGGCTCGTTGCATGCCTGCCTAAAAGTATTAACGAAACGGTAAAGTTCCCTCTAAAAAGTAGTGATTGAACCCGAGTTCTTTGCCAGAGTAAAATACACTCCCAATTCAATCATATTATTATGATCTCTGGCAGAGATAATTTAATATGATTGAATTTAAGTTAGTGTATTTTTTCCAAATATTGTGCTTATAGGTCATACATTTTAACAAGAAAACACGTAACAAAATATGGGCGTGGCCTATTTTGTAAGCAAAATTTGATTCTTTAAATTATATTTGCTTGCGATTGCGAAAATGGACGCCACTGCAAAATGTTTTGGTAGAGTCCGTCTCATGAAAGTAACGAATTACGTAGCAAGTCCCTTAAAAGTGGCCATTAATATTAGAAAATAAGCTCTATTTATGGAGAAAAACAAACCACAATTTAATAATCCATAGTCTGCTTTCGTGTATAGTGAGGCAGATGGCAGACTCTGAACAGTAGAAGGAACACGGTTAAACATGGTATGTTATTTTTTTGAGCAGCAGACCCGACTTTATTTATCTATGATTCAGACGAAGGCCTTACAAGCCAGAGCCGATAAAAAAATCTACATAAAAAATTTGTCTATGATACCGCGCTTCAATTTTGACGTTTAATTGACGTTTTTGACGCGAAAAAGAAGAATAATTTTTGTTTCTTCAAATCATCGTTATTTATCCACATTATACGATTTTTTGTGCAAAACTAGATGTAAAATGGCTCTCTACTGTGCCAGTAAGTATTGATCGACCTGGTTTTCTAATTATTTGCTTTACAATTTTCATACGCGCGAACCGGACTTTTGACATTACTAGTTCAGCGTTTTAGCTCATAAAAGTTAACCATACTAGTTTATAAATGTGATGATTTTATCAAAATTAAATTAGGTTTAACACCAACTTAATTTTTAAAGCAAATTTTATACTGTTTGTTATTTTTTTCTTATAACCATGACATAACCTAATAATTGTTTACAGTATCGAATGAAGTTCCTGAAGCGCCAGTGGTATCCCCATCTTCTGGGGCAGTTTTTGAGAAACGCATAATTGAGAAATACATAATAGAAAATGGCGTTGATCCTATAAGTGGAAAAGAATTGAGAGTCGAAGATCTCATTGAAATCAAAAGTAAGTCTCCTGATTGTGGTAACTTGAATGGAGTGTCTAAAGACAATCTATAACTTGTGCTTTTGCACTGCAAAATCATTTACAACAAAACATATTGTAAATTGTTATGGTGTCCCTGAATGGATATCAAAAGACATTCGATTGGAACAGTCTAATAATGTATTCTTTAAGCGGCTGCATTTCAAGTTTACTGCATCTTTTCTTTCAAATGTTTCTGCAGTGTGAGTGCACAGTAAGACTTAAAACCCCAAGAGAATTTTTATTGCTATTAATTCTAAATAGTTTGTGATGATAAAGTTAACTGCCTCCACAGCTCCTCCTATAGTGAAGCCAAAGCCTCCTAGTGCCACATCCATACCAGCCACCCTAAAGAGCATGCAAGATGAGTGGGACGCGCTAATGCTGCACACATTCACACAAAGGCAACAGCTGCAAACAGCAAGGCAGGCAAGTGACATGCCACTTGTAGATTAGACAGTTTAGAAAGTAACTTCTATAACCCCTTTTTGAATTTCCTCCATTTCAATATTGTTCCGAGTTGATTGTGATGGCATTGTGAAGAAGTGGGTTAAAATTTTCAAAGTTACCACATTAAAGTTATCACCCTTGATGAAGTCATTGAATAGGTTACACATTATATATCCACTGGCTAATATGCATTTATATTTTGACATAAAATATGATGAGTGATATAAAAAAAAAATACCGATGTGGAATAAAGCCAAGAATGCAGCACCTGTAAAGCCAATCAACATCCAGATCCTTAATGAGGGCATTTGCCCTGCAGGCCCCGTCCTGCTTACACCACACTGTCAGGACAAGTGTCGACAATAAGTTGCAGTGCGCATGGTATGTTGGTTGCTTTGGATGTCTCTTGGCTGATAGTGGTCTTTGTTGTAGGAGCTAAGTCACGCGTTGTACCAGCATGACGCGGCGTGCCGTGTGATTGCACGTCTCACTAAGGAAGTGACTGCGGCAAGAGAAGCGCTTGCCACACTCAAACCGCAAGCTGGTATTGTCGCACCTCAGCCTGCGCATCCAGTAAGTTTCATCATTCATTGTTTCATATCATAAAGTAAAAAGAGATCATTTTGGTCTTTTGATATAATATTTGCCTTAACATTTGTAATAAATACAGGGGGTCCAATCTCACGCTGAGAAATGTTGAATTTGACATGTTTATACCCTTAATTTCTTTATTAAAAATGGAAGTGAAATCACTACTACTGTCAAAATCCTTTAGTTTTAATGACCTTTCACAGTCGAAATGTCAAAAATGTCGAATTCGTCATAATCTCAGCGCGAGAATCGGCCTCCTGATGGTTTGTTTACATTCTTACCATAACTTAGTTAAAGTGTAAATGAATTTTTAAAACCTAGCTTTTTGCAGAGCAGACTGTCCATTTTTAGGGTTCCGTAGCCTAATGGCAAAAAACGGAACCCTTACAGATTCGTCATGTCTGTCTGTCCGATGTGTGTCACAGCCACTCGTGGATAACAAAGCATCGTGCCCAGGTGGAGGCGGGTGGCGGCGGCGCGGCGGGGCTGGGCGCGGCGCCCGTGGGCATGTCGGCGGAGGTGGTGGCGCGGCTGCAGGA
Source organism: Chrysoteuchia culmella (assembly GCA_910589605.1). Taxonomy (NCBI): domain Eukaryota; kingdom Metazoa; phylum Arthropoda; class Insecta; order Lepidoptera; family Crambidae; genus Chrysoteuchia; species Chrysoteuchia culmella. The sequence goes on from OU342646.1 coordinate 1,951,792, forward strand.
GCGCGCCACGGCGCTGACGCAGGAGCGCAAGCGGCGCGGCCGCACTGTGCCCGAGGGGCTCTACGCGCCCGACCAGATCCGGGCCTTCCTCACGCTCGCCTCGCATCCAGTGAGTGATTTTTTTTCATTTATTTTCCACATAAAAAGTACACAAATTAAAAAAAAACACATCTGCCAAACTGCGTAACAGTTTGTCGGCAGCAGCTCTCGTGGATATAGTTTATGTACTTATTTAACATAATATACCCCTCAGACACTAGGTACGTAACTATACAAACACAATTTTTATGAACACATAATATAATTTAATGCACACAGTCATACAGAACATAAATACCCTTATTCACCATCACCATTACACAGATACACTACCGGGAGACGATACGTCATTTAGTAATTTGACTTACCAAATGTCGTAGCGTATTTTATTAATAACCTTTTACACATAATAATATATTCAAAACACTCACTCACTCATAAGACCACATTCAAATTTGTTGAAAGACTAGGAGTGATGTGGCAAACTGATTTATTGTTAATACGGAGAACTCACAACTATACAGTACTCTATAAAAACACAATTCACATCTTAACCGTATGAAGCTCTAAACTGAAGTCCACCGTTGTTTATAAACATACTTTGACATTATGACGCATGTGCATTTATGTGCAGAACACTGGTTCTTTATGGACAGTATTCCATAAGTTCCATAAAGAACCTCCTTTCAAGAAAGTTAAATATCATTCATTTAGGTCCGGTTGCCCGTGTATTATATTAAAGTTAAAGTAGAAATTTAACTGTTATCAATTTTGACTTCGGTTAAAAATAATATATCGGTTATCTTCGCATTCAGTTGCCCAAACATATTTTACGCGGCGGTGAAATTAAACAAGCGTTGAAAGTGTATTTTGTCCGTTATTTTAATAAAAAATAATACAGATGAAGCCGTCGCGCCCCCTTGAATCATTCTACGCCCCCCAAGTGGGGCGCGCCCCACTGGTTGGGAATTCCTGGTATAGGCTGTTACAAGCACTTATGACCGTCAAAGAAGCTACGCCATGCATCGGTTCACAAACCCTACGGCGGGAGACCTTGTAACGAGAAGAACCGGCAAGAAACTAATCAAGGACTTTTTTTATTTTTTCTTTCCACAGTCGAAACCACAGACCTATAACCGCGTAACCGCCTCTGTGGTCTAGTGGTACAACCACCGGTATTAGACCCAGTCCCGGGTTCGATTCCCAGCGGGGGTACATATTGTATTAGGTTTGGTTGGTGCCTGGCTAGCTTCCACCATCTTATCTAAGCTTGACGCCATAACAACAATGTTTTTAGTATTGTTGTGTTCCGGCAGTTCGAGATAATATAGCCAGTTCCTCAGTGGCTGAGGATTCCGGGACAAGCTGGTTTCCAACTTCAGCCTTATCAATACTTAACATCAAGTATGATGAAGGCTGAGTGTCTCCCCGTGTCGGCGTCGTTCATAAAAAAATACTTCTTTTTTAACCGAATATGCTTGAATTATTATTAAGGGATTTTATTTTTGAATAATAGTTATTTGTTATGCAAAGTTGGAAAAGCTGGAAAGTTGGTTATTTACCGGCGAGGTACCTCTATTGAAATCTGAGCAAGTGAAGGATTCTAGGAATTAAAGTTTGCATCCTGAGCGAAGCGAGGATTTCAAAGGTACAAGACGCTAAAAACTTTTCTGCCGAGCGCAACACACAATTTTTCACCTCACAACAGCGAGGAACATTTTATGGTTGTTTCCGCGGTCAACTTCCGGTAAAAAATTCTTTAAACATAAAGTTTAATCTAAATATACCTTATTCTCGTTGTTTTAATGATATAAAAAACTTAAATAATAAAAAAGGGAGTATTATAGGTAATTCATAGTTATTTGTTATGCAAGGCTGGAAAGTTGGCTATTTAGCGGCGAGATACCTCTATTTCAAAGGTACAAGACGCTAAAAACTTTTCTGCCGAGCGCAACACACAATTTTTCACCTCACAACAGCGAGGAACATTTTATGGTTCATTTTACGGTCAACTTCCAGTAAAAAATTATTTAAACATAAAGTTTAATCTAAATATACCTTATTCTCGTTGTTTTAATGATATAAAAAACTAAAATAATAAAAAAGGGAGTATTATAGTTAATTCAAAGTTATTTAAAGTAGGAATATATTGTTACTTATTAATAAGAATAAAAACGATTCCATAAATGTTGACACTGACATGAGGTACAAGACAAAGACAATTTAAAAATAAAGATTAAATGTCACAGTCCGACATCCAATCATAGGTTGTGAAATCTCACCCAGCCTAATATAAAATTCTTATAACAAATAGTTTAATCTTATTGTTATTGTTTTTATGATTCAATGAACTATAATAATATAATTAAACCAAAACGGAGTATTATAATTAATTTAAAGCTATTTAAAATAAGAATCAAATATAACAAAAAAGTCACTAGTGCGATTCGGAACCCATTAAGACATATTTTTAGGTATGAAATTAAAGAAGTACTTTGCCGCGCTAGGCCGCAAAAAGCGATTTTCTACGCCTAAACTGTCGACAAAACCTCCTTTTCAGAGCGTGTGAGGTGAAAAAGTTATTTAAAGTAGGAATATATTGTTTCTTAATAATAAGAATAAAAACGATTCCATAAATGTTGACACTGACATGAGGTACAAGACAAAGACAATTTAAAAATAAATATTTATGTCACAGTCCGAAATCCAATTTTAAGTTGTGAAATCTCACGCAGCCTAATATAAAATTCTTATAACAAATAGTTTAATCTTATTGTCATTGTGTTTATGATTCAATGAACTAAAATAATATAATAAAACCAAAACGGAGTATTATAATTAATTTAAAGCTATTTAAAATAAGAATCAAATATAACAAAAAGGTCAATAGTGCGATTCGGAACGCATTATGACATATTTTTAGGTATTAAATTAATAAAGTACTTTGCCGCGCTAGGCCGCAAAAAGCGATATCTACGCCTAAACTGATAGACAAAACCTCCTTTTCAGAGCGTGTGAGGTGAAAAATAAATTAAGGTCCACTTGCAGCCAAATTGGCTATATCTCGATTTTGTTAAATCTCATATCATAAGACAATGAATTGTGAAAAAAGAAAATGAATTGAAGATTTTTTTAGATATAAAATGGAATTGAGAACTATTGAAGTCGCCATGGTGAAAATTTCCAAAAACGATTATAGTCGTCTAAGTCACATTATAATGTAAAATCACCCATTGTTTATTTATTGTTTAGTTGTTTTTTTTTTTCACCTTTATACGTTTTTTTGCAAATCCTTTGCCATTGCTGGGGTGACTTTTTAGATAACGTGTTTATTGATTACAAAGAGCCATTACGTAAAAGCTTTAAAATTACAAATTTTAAGCAGCCTTTTAAAAATAAGCTCTAAACAAATTTTGTTTTTTTTTTTAAATATCATTGCATACTCAAGTATAATCAATTATTTAAATCTATTTGATTTCAGGTAGTAATGTAATTTTTTCAAGCAATATAATTTTTCCTTGACTAGACGGGCGTCGGCGGCCTCTCGATGTTGATGGACAGTTGCGAGCGCGGGTTTTTTCGTTCGTAAATTACCCTTATTTTTATTTTCGTTCACTAGGGTCTGCACTCGGCTAGCGTACCAGGCATCCTGGCTCTGGACATCAACCCTTCGGATCACAGCAAGCTGCTGACAGGAGGCAACGACCGCAACGCGACCGTCTTCAACAAGGACACTGAGCAAGTGGTGGCCATTCTCAAGGGGCACACCAAGAAGGTCACCAGGGTCATATACCACCCTGACGAAGACACTGTTATCACTGCTTCTCCGGACCACACCATTCGAGTTTGGAATGTACCGACGTGAGTAAACAATTATCTTATTACAAGCAGCCGCTTGTGGGGGTTTTTTTAATACCAATTATCTAGCCCACGTTAAGTTTCATCAAGAACTTGTGTTATGGATACTAGATAACGGATATACATACTTATATACTTTTTTTTTATAAATACATACATAATATACATATTAAACACCCAGACCAAGACAAATAGACATGTTCATGCACACAAATATTTGTCTTGTCCGGGGATGGAACCCGGGACCTCTGGCGCAGAAGGCGGGCTTAGTACCCCTGCGCCAAACAGGTCGTCAAATTTCACCCGCGTGGTGGGAATATCGGGATAAAAAAATCTAGTCAATTGGTTGCTTAATTAAGGCGTGAATGAGAAGGACAAACAAACACACTTTCGCATTTAATAGTTAGGATTACGATTAAGATTTTGACTACAATAAACGATAATTAAGTCACAAGTTATACTATACCTACGTACAGCCAGCGTTAAGATGATCGGACTATTAAAACCTACCAAAGTACCGAATCATTTGACCAAAATCAACCTTATCTCAAGACATAAAGGTGCACTTTCATTCATGGTCGGAGAACAAATGTACTGACCTTACAGTTTTTTAGTTTCATGAAGTATACTTTATTCTTTGTATTTATGTAGCCGCCTATTTTTATGCATGTGATGTGATGTGGCTTAAGTTGCAGTTTTGAATGCAAATGTTTTTAGTAATGACGGGAAGTACCAGATAGCAGACACTAATTTATTAAAGTAACTTAACACTTTCGCACAGCGAACGAGACACAATAGAATTTTAAATTTCTATATCTTAACACCTTTATTAGTTGCGTCTATAGACGTTTACTGTCAGTGAAGGTACAAAGACCGCTAGCGCCGCCTATTATTATTATTTATATTTTTGGAGAGGGGACACCAGCAAGGCCGGAGGGTGATCAGTCTCCCTAGCCGGAACCATTTCACCCAGTTCGCCGGCTGGGCTGACGCCGCCTACCCCAAATGTATGAATTTCTAGGGAGCGTTTTTGAATATTTGCGGCTATTAGTGCGGACGGTAGTCAGCGTGTTCATATATTTCGGCTGTCAGCGCCGACGATGGTCAGCATGCAGTCAGCGCGAGTTTAGAACCAGCCTAAGTGAAAAAAAAATGGATATGCGTAGATTTACACTTTCGCCATTTTAGGGAAAGAATGTTATTAAATAAACTGCCCATACTTACCACAAAAGTGCTTTTTTATTAAATAACTAGGGGCCGGGCGCGGTTTCACCCGCGTGGTTCCCGTTCCCGTGGGAATTTTGGGATCATTTATAGCCTATGTTACTACTTGGGGTCTAAAGATTCTCTATACCAAATTTCGTCAAAATCCGTCCAGTAGTTTTTGAGTTTATTCGTTACATACAAAAATACCAAATTTAGTCAAAATCGGTCCAGTAGTTTTTGAGTTTATTCGTTACATACAAAAATACAAATCTTTCCTCTTTATAATATTATTAGTATTAGTAAGTATAGATTTACAAATAAGTGCAGTTCATAGCTTAGTTGACCAAGTTTAATATATGATATTAGTTAACTGTTCAAATGTTTATTTACAAACATTTTTTCCGTAAGATGGCTGGAGTATAGATGTGGGAGTCGTAGGTTGAAAATGAGAATGTGGGAGTCGTAGGCTGAAAATGAGAATGAGATTTCAATAGAGACGTACATCGGCAGGTCGCAGACGAGCGTAGTGCTGCGGTCACACGACGGGCCAGTGACAGGGCTGTCTCTGCATCCCACCGGCGACTACGTGCTGTCCACCTCCACCGACCAGCACTGGGCCTTCTCCGACATCCGCACCGGCGCGCTGCTCACCAAGGTTAGCCATACTTATGTCGGCCGCATATTCGTAAATACCCTGTACGGTCCATTAACCGCACAGGCAGTTTTGCTTACATCAGCGAGACTAGCATTATAAATATTACACACATACACACACGCACACACAATGTTTACTAGCTAGGCTGATATTTTTGTGTCGTTGTTTTTTGTTCTTGTGAGCGACGTATGACGCCTAAATCATTGTTTGATCGCCGCGCTAACTTACCGCGGCAAAAAAGTTAGAAAAAGAGTTGCGCTGCAATAAATAAGGACGAAGATTGCGAGAAAATTCTCCCGCGGAAGCGAGTGAGCGAGACAGAAATAGTGTCTCGCTCTCTCGGCCGCTCGTGGATTGTCGGGAACGTTCGAGACGCACACGTCGCGAATATTCCATGCGATTCTCGACTTTCCGCGGGCGGTATAAAAGCGGCACGCAGCGCAGCGTATGCATTAGTGACTTAAAAAGTGTATTGAGTAAGCGCATCCGGAAGTGTTCAAAGAAGAGTTTGAAAATAAGTGTTCTGAAGAGTAATAAGAAGTGTTCAAACAAGTGCAGCGAATTAAAAGTGTCAAGCGTGAATTCTTTTTAAGGAATAATAGATTTTAAATTATTCATTATAATCTGTATTGAAGTGACTTTGATTCAGTGCATTTATTTAATAATAAAATATACTGTGTTAAATAATAAATAATTGTTTATTTGTACTGATCAACGGTTCTTCAGCGTATCATTGGACGTAGTGGCATTTTCCAGCCAGCATTTACTAAGTGTCAGTTGTGCGACTAAGCGCTCGTCCACGACATATTTTTGGTCCTTCGAGCCGGATTTGGAGACGAAGAGCATGCCGAAGTCTACGTCCATTACGAAGCGTTCAAGAAGTAAAAGAAGAGCTAAAGAGTCAACTCGCGCCGCACCATATCACGAAGTTATACAGCATCGTGAAGAGGATACTTCTTCATCAACACCTGAAGAGAATCTCAACCCCCAACATAAAAGTGACGAAGTGCGATGCATTGAAGCCAATGCTCAATTATCCAAAGTTGATGGTGAACTCATACCTCAACTTCTAAATGACGAAGGGTCATTGCGGGGGAGTAGTGTCGGCATACGTTCCGATGCCATCTCTAAGAAAAGAGCAGAGGTCAACGCAAGGATTTTGGTGGCCAGAAGGGAAATGGAAGCCGCTGAAGCCAAACTTAAGATGGCGCGAACAAAATTAGAAGCTATAGAGTTGGAACTACTTGAACTTGAATCTGAAGTTGTGAGTGATCACGCCGAAGAGTGTCTCCGTGACTACGACCGACGAGTCACGCAGGAAATGATTATAGAAGAACCAGTCAAAGAGACGAGCCTCGTGCAAGAACTAGCTGAGGCGATTGCCAAGCTCAGCGAAAGGTCAAAGAGTTGTGAAAGTGTTGAACTGCCACACTTTAACGGTGCCAGCGAAGAGTGGCTGGCATTTAAAAGGTCTTATGTAGATACTGCCAAAGACTTCAGCGCCACGCAGAACTTAGCGCGACTACGAAGAGCTTTACGAGGAAGCGCCAGAGAAGCTGTGAAGAGTCTTCTGTTCACTGCAGAAGATCCGAACGAAGTTTTGAAGGGACTAGAAGCGCGCTTTGGCAGACCTGCGGCTCTAGCATTGGCAGAACTGGAAAAGCTAAAGAGGCTTCCAAGAGTGGCAGCGGACCCAAGCGACATATGCATATTCGCCAGCCAAGTGAAGAACGCCGTCGCAACTATTAAAGCGCTTGGGAAAGAAAATTATTTATCTTCTCCGGAAACTGTGAAAACTGTTATTGACAAGATGCCATCAGTTGTGAAATTTCGCTGGTTTGACTTTTACAAGAAACATCAAGATGAAGTGTTACCAGAGTTGATACTCATCAGCAACTTCCTGGAAGAAGAAGCAGCTGTATGTGCAGACTTCGCTCCACTTGATGAGTTCCCGGAAGCGAAGTCCAGACGCCCGCATAGAGCTCCTTATGAAGAGTTTTGGGAGCATAAGCATTGTGGACCATGGATGAATGAAGTGATAATGAAAGAAAACTGGAGGCGCTTGGCTCCACCTGAAGAGTCTCCGGAACAGAAAGGCAGCGGGCCCCATAAGATGTACCACGTTCGCGTCACTCACGAAGGTTCCAGGGAAGACGCGAATATTTGTCCGGCGTGTCAAGGAAACCATTACCTGCTGCAGTGCAAGATATTTAGAGGTGCCAGCATAAGTGCGAAATGGGACATTGGCATCACACAGCGCTGCACTCCGATATACCTCCAGCTAAGGTAAATGAAGAGCCACAAACAGCTATAGCAAAGGAAGAGCCACCAATGACAACAGATCACCGAAATGATGATAAGTGCCCCCCGCCGTGTTTCAGAATCGGACGTCGCATCCTGGAAGAGAGGTGCTATGCACCGCGGGGGAGATTGTGAGCGACGTATGACGCCTAAATCATTGTTTGATCGCCGCGCTAACTTACCGCGGCAAAAAAGTTAGAAAAAGAGTTGCGCTGCAATAAATAAGGACGAAGATTGCGAGAAAATTCTCCCGCGGAAGCGAGTGAGCGAGACAGAAATAGTGTCTCGCTCTCTCGGCCGCTCGTGGATTGTCGGGAACGTTCGAGACGCACACGTCGCGAATATTCCATGCGATTCTCGACTTTCCGCGGGCGGTATAAAAGCGGCACGCAGCGCAGCGTATGCATTAGTGACTTAAAAAGTGTATTGAGTAAGCGCATCCGGAAGTGTTCAAAGAAGAGTTTGAAAATAAGTGTTCTGAAGAGTAATAAGAAGTGTTCAAACAAGTGCAGCGAATTAAAAGTGTCAAGCGTGAATTCTTTTTAAGGAATAATAGATTTTAAATTATTCATTATAATCTGTATTGAAGTGACTTTGATTCAGTGCATTTATTTAATAATAAAATATACTGTGTTAAATAATAAATAATTGTTTATTTGTACTGATCAACGGTTCTTCAGCGTATCATTGGACGTAGTGGCATTTTCCAGCCAGCATTTACTAAGTGTCAGTTGTGCGACTAAGCGCTCGTCCACGACAGTTCTATTTGAGTTATTGGCTTAAATTTTTAAGGAAACCTGTAATTGGTCTTACTATTATAGTGTACACAATTTTTGTTAATTATATTTATAACACTGTTGGTTTTCAATAAACAAAATAAATAAAAAAAAATCGTTAAAAGAATTCACAACTGACCTTTTTTGGGTCTTATTCGATTGAGGGCACCCAGAGGGGCAATTTAAGCCCTATAAACATTTTTTCGTAAAGTACATTCAACGAGATAATTGCAAATAAAAAACAACTAAAAAGTTATTAGAACCTATGTGACGAGGCATACAACCTCGTGATAATCCTGGCAGTCCCTTTGGCTTTTTTCTTTCGGAATAAAAAAAAAGGGACTGCCAGGATTATGATGAGGTTGTATGCCTCGTCACACCTAATTGCTCCCGAGATTGTTTGAAGGGAATGAGCCTAAAAAGCGAGTATCCGATTCTTTTAACCAATTTTTTTAAAGTCCTGGGGCCTTACCATCAACTGTAATACAATTCATTGTAGGTTGTGAGAGTAGGATGGCGCGTCTAGCGGCGTCCCGCTCTTACTACCTGAAAGTAACCTAAAATGAATCGCATTACAGTTGATGGTAGGCTTAGCTAATGTTATTTTGTTATTAATGTTTTGCATGCCAGCTCCTGGTGAATGTGATGTGACGTAATTTAAGATCTTTTATGTACCGCATTCTAGCAAATAAATTCTTGATTCCTAGAATCCCCTGTAGCTAAGCTAACGCGGCAGGTACCTATTTACGGATGTGCACCCGGCCACTGCGTGCTGTACTGGATCTACGTCACACTTTCGTGTGGTATAGCTTAGGTGTGATGTTTGTTGTTATAACCCTTGTATTACTGTTATGCAGGTGGCGGACGCAGCGGGCGTGAGTCTCACCACGGCGCAGTTCCATCCCGACGGTCTCATCTTCGGTACGGGCACAGAAAATTCACAGGTAAATTATATAATTTAAATATAAATTGCATCTATCTATAGAATTGATTTATAATTTTCTTATTGTGTTTCTGATTGAGTGAATGAAATTTACTTGAAGCTTGTGTAGACCAGCGAGGTTATTACCTTAAATATGCAATAATCGCACTCACTCGGTGCTGAGATTGGCACGGTCTAACAACTCCTGAGGATGCTCCGTGTGTGGGCGAAAAACGTGTAGAGTAGTCGGTGAAGGTGCAAGGTGTGTCACTGGGCTGCATCTGCATTTTTTCTTGCGGAATTACGCGACATATTTTTCGTGTTCTACTAAGATATGGATTTCCGCCAAGTAACGCCTGATTCTATCAAATACGCACGATAGAATTTTTTTTATACGTATGTGATCGCTGGCTAATCGTTCGCTGATGGTTTTAAATTTATAATGCACTTTTTGCTACGACGCTAGAGCGACAAAAACAAATTGATAGCAATAACAGGATAAATGAATGCAACATTATAGTTCATCTATTGTTCGGTAGAGGCAGCACTGTATTGACAGTACGGTTGCTATGGTATGTAGAGCAATTATCGCGTAATTATTGCTTTCGTATTGCTCTTACAAAGACATAATAAGGGGGCTAAACCAATAAAATTAATAGAAGCAGAAGTGCGAATTTCTTTTTTTTTATGAACGACGAGGAGACTCTTAGCCTTCATCATACCTGATGTTAAGTATTGATAAGGCTGAAGATGGAAGCGAGCCTCTCCCGGAATCCTCAATCACTGAGGAACTGGCTATCTTAACTCTTAACTGTCGAAACACAACAATGCTGAAAACATTGTTGTTATGGCGTCAGACTTCGATAAGATGTTAGTAGCTAGCCAGGCGGACTCATAACAAGTCCTACCACCAACCAAAAATTCTTCACCATACATCAAATAACATAATCTAAACACCCTCAGGTAAAGATCTGGGATCTGAAAGAGCAGAGCAACGTGGCCAACTTCCCCGGGCACGTGGGCCCCGTCACCTCCATATCCTTCTCCGAGAACGGGTACTACCTCGCCACCGCCGCCGAGGACGCGTGCGTCAAACTATGGGATTTGCGCAAGCTGAAGAACTTCAAGACCATTCAATTGGAAGAAGGTTATTCTATCAAGGAGTTGTGCTTCGACCAGAGCGGTACTTACCTCGGTGTAGCGGGTAGCGATGTGCGAGTGTATCTGTGCCGGCAGTGGCAGGAGCTGAAGGTGTTCAACGAGCATACGGCGGCTGCCACCGGAGTTCGCTTCGGCCGCCATGCTGCTTACCTCGCCTCTACTAGTATGGACCGCACGCTAAAACTGTATGGCTTAGAGTAGAATACGCGATCTTTGTGACGTTTTCAAGGGGTTTAGGCTCGCATCGTAGGCAAAACTCTATAGATGAATTGGTTAATTTCTTGTGAGAATGAATATTGTTTTAAACTTACGTACATCTTATGTTTTGGCGCGCACTGTTCATTGAAATAAAACAACTTTTACGGATATCAAACGCGCTACTATACGCGCTATATTTCCACGAACTAAGTTGTAATTTTTTTGATTTTCCCGACGTTTCGGCACCTTTACAGCTGCCGTGGTCACGGCACGACGTAAAAGTTGTTTTATTTCCATGTTTTAAACTTGTTAAAAGGACTTATAGTTGACAGAAATATCGAGCTAAATATAGCTCAATTAGACTTGGTGGTATTTGACGTCAATATTACACAACTACAGAAGTGTTCTTTGTTGGAAAATTAATGCAACGGCTTACAGTACACATAGCCGAGTATTCATTACGCAACAGTGTTTCTCGATGTTTCATCATCTCCATATCTGTAAACATGTTGCTGTGTTCCCCACCTTGAGTGGAGAGCAAGACGAAACATCTAGTTTATAAACAAAAGTTGTCAGATGTGGACGTATGTTGCGCGAGTTTATAAACATGGAAGATGTGTCAGAGCATCACTACTTCCTCGGGCGCGGCATCCTAGCAACAACTGACAAGTGTGGACTGCCAAGTTTCAGAAACAGTTATGATAAATTTTAAATAGAAAAATATTGGAAAAAATTAACTCGGCCACAAGTGAATTCTCAGATGGGAATCGGGAGAGCATTGGACCGGATTTCCAAAGGTCATGGGTTCGATTCCCATCTGAGAATTCACTTGTGGCCGAGTTAATTTTTTCCAATATTTTTCTATTTAAAATTTATCATAAGTATAAAAATAGCATTATGCAAAAATTCAAAAATCATAAATTCAGAAACAGTGTTTACGGGTAACTTGTTTCTAAACATGATGATCAAATTAATAAACAGTTTAGCAACAAAGTCAAAGTCAAAGTCAAAGATTTTTATTCAAATAGACTTATAGATAAGTACTTTCGAATAGTCCAAAATTTTTTTTCCCTACCAGCCATTCAGGACATCTTTTAACTGATAAGAAGAACGGCCGCAAGAAACTTATCAGCTTTAACAGAAACAACAACATTTACAATGGAACATGTTGTTGCCAAGCACAAATTTACAATTTTGAAATATATTCAATATAAGAGGAAAATTTTCCAATATTTCCTAATGTGTAAATGTTTCCTAATGAATACCCGGCTTTATTCCTAAGACATCTTAGAGCCTACAATTTGTCAATGTATAGATTAAAAGTACACTAAGCTAAGAAATGATAATTTGCGTTGTTCCCGCGGGAAGAACCTAGTCCTAAGTTAAGGGTTAAGTAAGATACATATATGTATTTCAGAAACGCAAAGCCGGCAATAACCTTCCAGCTAATTCTATTTCGTAATACAATCTGATTTAGAACCGAGGCTAACTTCCAGTGTTTAAAAAAATACAGCTGTTCGTAATGGCTGGTATACACTTTGATTAGCCAAGTGCCAAGTGTTTAGTGTTAAGTGTGTAGAGTGATTAGTGTTAAGTGATTAGTGATGTCCTATACTGTTTAGTAGGCGGAGTTAAGTTCATTTAAAAAAAAATTAGACGACATTTTGCTTGAATATTGTTTTTATATTCAGGACATTTTACATTATATAAACACGCATGTTGAACATACAACTCCACAAATTTGTGGGTTACGTATTCGAACCACCTAGTAGAATTTTTTTAAAATATTTTTATCAATCACAACAACAGGAGAAACGAACACGAGACTTTGTTGATATAAACTAAACACTTAACAGTCACGTCCAGACGTGTTTAGTTCGTGTTTAGAGCAAGTGAGGGGTGAAGGCGGGACGCGCGGGAGGTGCTACTCGCAGAAAAAATAGAACGCGCTGTAAATACTGTACTTCGCTAAGCACTATACACTTAACACTAAACAGAAACTGTCCGAACGTGTTTTTTGCTAAACACTTAACACTAAACATGCCACTCGCACTAATCACTAATCAAAGTGTATACCAGCCATAATGTATACTTTAAATGTCAGTAAATTAGTTTACTTTAGATTGTAAGAGAATTGCAGATTTAAATCCGGTGTTTTTTACGTTAGGTTATTAATTGCGTCTAAGATAATGTTAACATAAATAAGAATAAATTATCATAAATTTGTTTTCTTTAAATTCAAGTTTTCTTAATTATTAAAGAGATCGGACCAATACCCATTCGACTTGTTTTTATTTAAATTTCCATAGTTCGAAAATAATTTCTTACAACTTCATCATTTTAATTGTTTAAAAACTTTGATAAATAATGGAAGTGTAACACTTTAAAATAAATATTTATAGTAATAGCATAAGTTATCTTTATTTTTATCATTTAAACAATTTGCCATCCCATCACAACATATCAATTGAAATAATTCAAATATATATACACTTATTTTTACAGAAATATTAACATAAAACTTATCTACTGATTTATATAATATGTATATAGTATGGTCTTTTCGCATGTAACAAGTATGCCGATCCGTTTTGAATAGTTACAGTAAGTATATTACAAGAAGTCTTTTAAAAGTATCTAACATACTGTGTTTATCCAGCCAACATATTTTACACAAACCACTCTCATTACTTGTTTATGACAACTTATTCTATGATGCCTATACACAACATTTCAAGCAGCACATTACCCACAAACGTTCAGAGAGTAACTAATAAATTCCATTAGAATTAAGCTCCGTTGAATGAAATGTAACAAGTACCTAGATATTTGAAAATATTTGATTATAGGGACTATTGAACAATGAACTTCTACTGACCGTTTGTGATTAAAAAGTTTACTTTGATTCTCAACTTTACAGCTTGAAACTGCTGTAGCCAAAAGTTTTGGATAGCTTAGCCTTACGACTCGATTATGATACTAAACAAAGGTGAAAACTAACAACAATAACTAATTAACAAGTGGAACTATAATTAAGTAGTAAGTCACGACTTTTGTATGTGTTGTCCCTTGATCTGACCTCAAAAAAGTGAACAGATAAATGCAAGGAATCTTAATAATGCGATATAAAACTGTAGGACTGTAGGACTGCGCAGTAATTATCACGTTATAAATTTAATAGCTGTTCTAACACTTCGAGATATCTCTAAAGTCCGGTTGCTCGTATATTATAGTAAAGTTAAAAGTAGAAATTTAACTGTTGTTAATTTTGACTTCGGTAAAAAAATTACGTCGGTTATCTTCGCATTCAGTTGCCCAAAAATATTTTACGCGGCGGTGAAATTAAAGAAGGGTTAAAAGTGTATTTTAAATAAATAACCTAAAAACGGTAGGTACGCGATAACTACAAATTCTACTAATGTTAAAATTTTAAACCAACCCCGCCTTGTCGGTAATTTTGACTGCCGTTAAATCTGTAATTTGACTGCTCGTTAAAGTAACCGCTGCTTCAACAACGCTTTCAAATTTTTCCGCCGGTTAATTTTACTTTAACTATAATTTAACCCTAAAGTTAGTGTAACCGAGCTACGAGCAACCGGACCTAAAAGTCGTATTTTCGAGACAGACACTTTAATTTATTAACACAGCTTAAACGGCCGAGGCGGTTCACACGTGCACAAGCTACAGATATAACAAATCTAATAGGCTTATGAAACAAGCACATTAATGCATTCCTCACCTTTTCGGTCATTAGTAATTTACAGTGAAATATAAAAGTTGGCAAATCGATTTCTCTAAATATTCATTTTAATAATACTATAGGGTGATATCACAATATCTTTGTGATGAAAAGGTATTTAGTGCCATTAAGAGGTAGATTATCAGTCATACTCGGAAAGTGAACACCATCTTTTCAAAGTTTGTAATTCTACATGATATGATGAAATCAACCCTTACAGTACGATTACAATTATTTTTTTAGGCTAAATCGATTTTTGTAAGCACACTTTAATTTTATAGCACCACGATTATCACATGGTGCATAATATGATTTTTTCTTATTACATACGATTATGTGCATGACTGTTTGTTAAAACTTTCTGGAACTACATATGATGGCTCGGGAAACCCGTAGCGGCGTGGATCACGTTCGAGGCTCTCCTACTCATCCAGCCTGCGCAGGCGCGCATTAACATAATAAATACATTTACAGCGCAAGTATAGTTCGAGTGTGGAAGTGGCTCATCTCGTGTACGCGCTTACTTTCAAAGGTCACAGGCAGTTGCGGGGCGCGGGGGGGCCAGCGGGCGGGGGCCGGGTCCTCTCCCTGGGGTCATGCGAAGACCAGCCATAGCACAAATAGTATTGCCACCCACAAGAATATTTTCGAGAGGAACTGTTCTTCTTCGTATTGGGCCGTGCCACGAGGCGCTGAAGACAATACATACGTCAAATTAGCATATTTTTCGATTCAAACATGGTTGTCACAAAGACTTACTTATTTAAGGTGAGTTATTGGAATTTATTTGCATATTAATTACGGTTCATTTGACTGTTTTAATGAGAAGCATTGTTCAATAACTTGCGTTTAAAATCAGATACATTCTAAATTGTATATAAGAATTAAGGTCGGTTTTACCACTGGCCACTTTCATTTCATATTTCCTTATTCGCATATTTTTAAGGTTCAAATTGTGTAGATTACCTTACTCTTTCTGGTCTAGTTCAGACCAAAGGCATCAAAAGTCTGACTGAGTTTTCCAAAGCAACTATCAACTAAACAAAGTTATTTGCTTGCAATTTAAAAGCTTTTTCAATAATTTCGCTTAGGTAAAAGGACATACCAGCGCTAGGTCTTGGATCGCCGAAGTTAAATGTGGAGGTGAACACGCCGAACGGGAACGCGCCGATGCCGAAAGACATATGGAAACCTTCGCCAAACCCAAAGCCAGGGAAGCCACTGTTATTTTCGGGCTCCGTACGCTGCCCCGCCGGTCGTGGTGGTACCTACAACAACACAAGTTTTTTTAAAGATACGGTGGGCGCGGCGATGCTTATACTCTCGTCTCATATAGTGTAAAACTGATTATTATTTATTTATTATTTTTGGAGAGGGGGCACCAGCAAGGCCGGACGGGTGGTTAGTCTCCCTAGTCGGAACCATTTCACCCAGTTCCCCGAAAAAACTGATACACAATAGACCAAAATCGCGAGAAGAAGGAAGTGCAGAAGTCTTTGTTGAGTAGTGCACTGATGGAGTGCAGAGTAACAAACATCCTCACAAACTTTCGCATTTATAAAACTAGCGGCCGCCCGCGGTTTCGCCCGCGAGGTTCACGTTCCCGTGGGAATATTGGGATGAAAAGTAGTCTACATGTTAGCCCACTATTGAAGACCCTACATAGCTTATGATAAATTTTAAATAGAAAAATATTGGAAAAAATTAACTCGGCCACAAGTGAATTCTCAGATGGGAATCGAACCCATGACCTTTGGAAATCCAAAGAGCATTGGACCGGATTTCCAAAGGTCATGGGTTCGATTCCCATCTGAGAATTCACTTGTGGCCGAGTTAATTTTTTCCAATATTTTTCTATTTAAAATTTATCATAAGCTATGTAGGGTCTTCAATAGTGGGCTAACATGTAGACTACTTTTCATCCCAATATTCCCACGGGAACGTGAACCTCGCGGGCGAAACCGCGGGCGGCCGCTAGTTTTATAAATGCGAAAGTTTGTGAGGATGTTTGTTACTCTTCAACGCAAAAAGTACTGAACAGATTTGGATGAAATTTGGCACACATATAGTAGATAGCCTGGATTAAAACATAGGGCACCTTTTATCCCGATATTCCCATGGGAACGGGAACCAAGGCCGCTAATTTATTACAAATACTATTGTTTGTACTCTGCACTCCATCAGTGCACTACTCAACAAAGACTTCTGTATAAGTATAAAAGTAGCATTGAAAAATGCAAAAAAAAAAAAAAAAAAAAAAAAAAAAAAAAAAAAAAAAAAAAACTCTACATAGCATTCTTCATCCAAATTCTTTCAGTAGTTTTTGCGTGAAAGAGTTACAAACAAATAAATAAACAAACAAACCGACATACTTTCACATTTATAATATTAGTAGGAATTACTAGCGGCCGCACGCGGTTTCACCTGCGTGGTTACCGTTCCCGTGGGAATATCGGGATAAAAGTATACTATGTTTTAATCCAGGCTATCTACTATTTGTGTGCCAAATTTCAACCTAATCCATTCAGTAGTTTTTGCGTGAAAGAGTAACTCACATATTTTCGTAGTGAACATATTAATCTCACACTCTTTTAGAAGTTGGCTACTACTAAGGGATTTTTCAAACCAATCTGGTAGTTCTTCTAATCTAATTGGTCTAATGCTTTCATATTATTTACATTATTGTTATTATTGTTGTTAGATATAATAGTGCCGAAATAAATGATAAATGATAAATGATATTTTATTTGCAAAAAACATGGTATAATGATGGTGAGCCAAGGCTTTACAAAATAAAGTGCTCATGCTTTGCTGATTATAAAAATCGCATGCAAATACTGATTGGTAAATTACAAATTACAAATGTCAGAGAAATATTAAGCTTAATTAAATTTAGGTATTACAATGTCATCGAGATAGAATTCAGTAGGTATAATGTCAAAAAAAAAAAAAACTATATTCATTTGTCACGATAAGAATAAAATTGTTTCAAGTCATAGAAATTATTCTCTTTAAGCCACTTACATAAATTAATTTTGAACAATCTGTTGTTCAGACCTTTAAAGGTGATAGGAATCTTATTATATATACGAACGCACATACATAGAAAGCTTTTAGCATATTTACTGCTTTTTGGAATTTCCTGGAATATTAGTCTGTGTGGACATCTAAGTCTAAAATTCCCAGCTTTTTTAAATAGATCTAAATGATTATGAACGAAAGTAGCCACTTCACAAATATAAAGAGAGGGAAAAGGCAAAAAACCAAGGCTTTTAAAAAATGGTTGACAGGATTCGTCAGGAGGGACCCCGCAGATAGCACGAATACATTTCTTTTGCGCAACAAATATTCGGTTCTTGTCCGTACTATTGCCCCATAGTAGGATACCATACCGTATAACAGATTCAACGTAAGCATGATATGTTACTATGGCTGTTCTTTTATTAGTTATAGCTTTTATACGATTAAGCGCATAAACAAACCTATTTATTCTGTTACATACATTATCTAAGTGCATTTTCCAATTAAGATCTTCGTCTAACATCACTCCCAGAAACTTCACATGTGTAGCTTCTTTAATTTTAGCTACATTTAGCTTTATATTGTATTTTTTTTGTTTACATTTATTAAATTGTATAAAGAGGGATTTGTTTAAATTGATTATTAAATTATTTGCTTTCAGCCATTCTTCTATTTTATCTATTACATTATTAATATCTGTCTCATGATTTTGTATTGAATTGTATTTATTATGTGCAATGTCAGATGTAACTATTAATGTAATATCGTCAGCGTACATGATGCATTTATGATTTGTCACTTTTGTTACGTCGTTGATGTAAAGCAGGAACAGTATAGGTCCTAAGACGCTCCCTTGCGGGACGCCAGACAATTTTTCATTGTAAGCAGATTGAAACGTCTTCATATCATTACCCTCCAATCTGTTCAAAACAACACACTGACGTCGACCCGCTAGGAAGGAGGATATCCACTCCAAGGCTGGTCCTCTTATTCCTATTGACTCTAGTTTCTGCAATAATAAACTATGTGAAACGTAGTCAAAGGCTTTTGACAAATCAAAGAATAATCCAGTCGTAAGTTTATTCTTGTTAAGATTAGTTAATATTGTACGAACTAAATCACTAATAGCCAATGTTGTAGATTTATTCTTTTGGAAACCATATTGGGATTTATTGATTATACTGTATTTAGTGCAGAAATTCATTAGCTTCTTAAGCATACACTTCTCGAAAACTTTAGATAGTATGGGTACTAATGTTATTGGACGATAATTATCTATATCTTCTTTGCTCCCTTTTTTATACAAAGGTTTGACCAATGATACCTTCAACTCCTCGGGAAAGATACCTTGTTGAAAAGATAAGTTTACTAGGTATGTCAGAATGAGAGCAAGTTCAAGAACACAGGCCTTTAATATTCTCGTATTGATGCCATCGTACCCTTCAGAGTTGGAGTTATTAAGCGTCATAATTTCCTTTATCAATTCACTTGGTGTAATAGGTTCTAAGAACATTGAATTACGCAAAGTAATATACTTAGGGTCACTATTTTTAACTTTATTGTTATTAGAATGTGATGTCAAATTATTTTGCAAGTCAATAAAGCGGTTATTAAATGCTGTAGCAATGTCTCTTGGGTTTGTTATTATATTATTATCTGTTTTTATAGACGATATATCATTATATGGTAACTTATTGTTTACTTGTTTATTTACAATTGACCACGTTGCTTTACATTTGTTTCTGCTTCTCTGAATGTAGTTAATATTACTGTTCTTTTGGGATCTATTTATGCATTTTTTAAGAATGTGAGAGTATTTTTGATATCTGTTTTTAATTTCTTGAGATTTTCTTCTATAGTATAAATATCTTAAGTGTCGTTTAGTCTTACAGCTAATTTTTAGTCCACGACTTATCCATTTACTACCGTTTTTGTTAATTTTAACTCTGATTTTTGGGAAGCATAGGTCATAGAAAAGGCACAATGTTTCATGAAACTTTGTAAATGCTACGCGAAAATTAACCTCTGCATATATTTCAGACCAACTTAAATTTTGTAGACATTCTTTAAACTTTATTATATTTTCCCGACAGTAATCCCTTCTGTAAACAAAATGTGCCTTTCTCACCTCGTTACGTTTTTTCACCGGAAAAGTAAGTAGCTGTGCCGTGTCGTGGTCTGACAAGTACAGTGGTAATATAGTGGCGGTCGCATCTTTAATGTTACTAAGAAAGTGGTCGATACAGGATTCTTTGCGAGTAGGCACGTTAATATGTATTTTAAAGTCATAGTTGTAGCATAAATCTTTAAGGTAGCTAGTGATGTTCCCTACTTTTAGAGTATTAATGTTAATATCACCGACAATAACCACTTTAGTATTAGGATTGTACTTGTTGCTAATATCATGTAAAACCTTGTTTAACTTATTTAAAAATACAACTGGATCGGACTTTGGGATTCTATAGACACAAATCACGAGTAGCCTATGTGCTGGAATCTCTATTCCACACGCCTCAAAGGTAGATTGAGTTGCGTACTTTTTTACCAGTGCCATCTCCTTGTATTCGATTCCACGCTTAGCTAAAATACAAGTACCACCTCTTGACGTTTCTCTAGAGTAAACAGTAGCCAATTCATAATTTTGTAGCCTTATGTTTCTTTCATGGCCCAAACGTAGAAAAGTTTCGGAGAAACATAAGAGATCTGGACTCTCATTTTCTTCATTTAATTCCTCTAATGTTATATTTAGCAAATCTTGCTTTGAAAGAAGACTTGCAATATTCTGGTGAAAGATTTTAAATGAGGCTTTAGTTGGTTCTTTATTTACGAAAAATATATTTTTGCTCGTAGAAGGAAAGTAGTCTGGAATGGTATGTTTTTTTTTAGATTTTAGATTTAGTGTATTTGAGTTACCCGGAAAAGTACATCCCGACTGAATCAGAGCAAAGTAATATGGGATAGTGCCCTTATTACGATTAGTAGAATTGTTTTTATTTTTATCTTTCAGCAGTTTATTATTTACTATATATTTTTTTATTTCATTAACATTTAGGTACTTTCTTTCATAATCGATACAATCAATAACGTAATTTATTGCTTTACACATGTCATACATATTTTCACTACAATTCACATAATAGCAATCGTAGGTCGTTGTGTAGGAATCGTAGGTATGGACGCATCTCTTGTATAATTTATTTTTTTCCTCTTTTTGATAATTTTTAAATAGGAAAGTGTTTAAATTAAGTTGTTTTTTGTCTGCTTTCTAATAGTAAAAATTGGCGCATGTTGTGGCAGCCTTTAAGTATGACAACGATTTGAAATGCTTATAGAATGTGCATTATTGTAAATGTGAATATCGTTTGTTATGTTGGTTGTCCTTAAATAAATAAATAAAATAAATATCAGTGATTCTTTACTTTTATCTGACAAGTAACAATTTGTGTCTTAATTTAATATCAGAACACACACAATAACTATTCCATCATAACTTCATCAGCTAAATCTTCATTCAGCTAAGATATTCTAAATAAGAGTTTTGTATTTATCTTCATGTAAATATAATAATCTTGTACACACCTTATTCCTAGGATCCTCCTGTTTAGTGTTGCCCCTGCCGTAGAGTGGTATAACTTTGTCTCTGCTGATGGCAGCCTTGCACACAGGACACACCTGCCTGCTGGGCCGAGTTTCGAGCCACTGGTGCAGACAGGGCCAACTGAACAGCAATAAAGAAAATCTTACACTCACACAAATTAGCCTAGCCCTAATGTAACCTATGTAAGGCTTGTGTTATGGGATACTAGGGTAACACATGTAAATATATAAATTTGTACATTATTTATTTATGTGTAGAAATGTATATATAATCATCCATGACTCAGGTACAATGTGCTCATATTCTTTATACAAACATTCGAACGCAGGACCTCAGAGTACACAACACCTTGAAACCAGTGTATGTGCCACCTATCACGGAGGTTGTTGAAGTTATGAAATTAATTTATTACAAACAAACCTTGAACATTCTTATAAGATTTTTGTTTCATTTAGCAACAGTTCCATTCAAAAAATAATAATGTGTATTTTTAGTGTACCTATGTATGATATTGCCCACAACTAACTAAAATAAAAAGGAATCATTAATGAGACCAGTTGCAAATTCTCACTAAAATTTAATTTAAGTAACTTATTTATTAAGCATAAGTTTCATTTTAATTAGAAGTACAAAGAGAAAGAAAACTATTAACATAATTTGAGCACAAACAATTATTTCAACAGAGAAGAGAATGAAGAGAACAAGTTGATATAAAGCCCTAGCATATAATTACTGGGAGTCAAATAGTTTGTGGTACCTTACAGTCAATCGGTAACTTCCTTAATTTCCCACTGAAGTTCTGTGATTTGGATCTATGTCTCTACACATTGAAAGAAACAACAGCAGGGTAGAATGTTGTATTTTTATGTTCTGAATAGTTATTCAGTTTAACCATTAGTTTTGTGTGAAAATACCTACATATAGCTTTGAACCTTAATGAATTAAAGTTGTACAAATAGTCTTAATGAGTTCATACAATAGGTAATTACCAGAAGAGATGCCCACACATACTGACAACAGCATCCCGAGCAGTGTCCAAGCAAATGTTGCACTCTAGCATACGTTCGTCGTGTTTATCATCCTCGCCACCTGCGTCGCCTCCCGGCGCTGACGCCGAGGCGCTCGCCTGCGCTTCACTCGTCTCTGCCATTCTGCCGAACAAAACGCACTCTCACTGTTTTCGTTACGTCAATAACACCAACTCCCTATGCAATCGGAACAAGGTGACGTCTCGGTGTGACACGACAAAGTTTTCACACCATTAATGTTTCATGCCATAATTCTTAATTTATTCATAAAAGTCAAATATTACTGAACGATTTGCAAGTTTAAAGTTTTAATTAGCCTGTTCTCACAGAAATTCAACAAAATAAATAAATCACATCGCCAATCCCGTGGTCTGGTAAAATGTCTTGCTTGTCACTTTGACAGTAATGACAGTTGCACTTGTAATTTTTTTTGTATGGTTTTTGGCTTGGATACAAAGTCATGTTTTCCGGCCCCCTGACTTCGACAGTTGCACTTGCTTGAGTTGCTTGCATAGCACAACAACAAGGAACAATTCTCGCGCGGAGATATGTCGAATTCGACATTTTTCAAACCATAATTTCTTTATTGAAAATGTAAGTAAAATCTTTACTACGGTCAACTCAAAATACTTCATTTTCTAAGATCTCTGACAACCCTATAATGTTGAAGATTGTTTTCAGTGAGTTTTAAATATACATTTTATGGCTCCAAAAAATATCGAATTCGAGATGTCGAAGGAATGAATGGAATGGAATGGAAGCCCCAAACAACACAAACTTGGCGTTTCCTTCTTGTAAAACAGGGATACCAACCAACAGCATATATTTATCGATATTAGAAATAAAAAAAAAGGATTCTGTTTTTTCTGTAAAAGGTTTTACTGGCGGCCCTCTCTTCTATGGCCTTCAGCCGGACAATTTGTGAATTTGTGACAATGGGACACAGATTAAATAAAATGAATTGTCATGTCTTTCTGTCAGTGTCATTCATTTGTACGTTATTGAATGTCAGTGGATACAAGCAAGAGTTTAATTCGAGATTTCATTGATAAATTTTGATTTTAGAGTGATAACTTAGCGTAAAAATACTGCATAAAACATTTTTATGAGTGTCGATAACCGTAAAGTCTCATTCGCTCACATCTTTGAAAAAAATATGTTGAAAAACAACTGTGACGTCACAAGTTCTATCAGCTGAGTTGTTTGAGCGAGGATTCTGGGTCGGTAGAAGAGCAAAACAAACAAAATGGGAGGCGCCGTGAGTTCGGGCCGCGACAACAATGAGTTGATCGACAATTTGATGGGTGGTAACTACATACGCACAAGATGCATCGAAAGAGTGTTTCGTGCCTTAGACCGCGCCGACTACATGACGCCAGATGGACGGGATCAAGCTTACAAGGATTTGGCTTGGCGGAATGGGCCCTTGCATATGTCAGCACCATGTATATACAGGTATTGTCTTGGCATATTTCACAAATTGTTATCTTTTATCTAGAAGTCCACATAATAACTCTTTAAGTTCTTATTAGTAATACCTACCCTATTTTGCTTGCCATTTTTTCAAAATCAATTAGCATTAGGATTTAAATTCCAACAATAACAGATCTGTTTGTATTTTGTTGAAAATAAAACATTTATATTATTGAAATATTTACCTCTTAACTTTCATTCACAGTGAAGTAATGGAAGGATTGGAGTTGAGGCCAGGTCTCTCGTTCCTGAATGTAGGATCAGGGACTGGTTATCTCAGCACTCTTGTGGGATTGATATTGGGCTCTGGGGGCATTAGCCACGGTGTGGAAGTTCACCCAGTAGTCTTGGAATACGCAAACAAGAAAATGGGCCAGTTTATAGAAAATTCACCTACATTGGATGAATTTGATTTTTGTGAACCTAAATTCTATTTCGGTGAGTATCTGTAGGTTTGTTTAAAATCATTTTGACTTTTATAGTATAGTTGTAGATACTGTCACAAGTGGGTAAGTAAAATATTTGTTGTTTAAGTTTCATGTGCATTTCAATGGTCATGACAGAAGTGATTTTTTACAGGAGTATTAGATGAGTGAGAGTATAACTTTGAGAATAATCGCCAGGTAACGGCTTGTGCATCGCTCCGCTGCAGGCACCTTATGACCGCGTGTACTGCGGTGCTGGCTGCCCTGAAGAATATCAGAACTACTTCAAACAACTTGTTAAGGTTATCTATAATATGTTCTTTAATATGTTGGAGCAAGTAAACTAGATGGAGACCATTTATGAGTAAAACAATTCACAGGATTTCAGTTAAGATAAAAATATCCCTTTATGTTGTTTATCATTATATTAGTCTTTTTATAGTTGTTGGGAAATAAGTTAATAATAGCTTGTTTACGGGTGGCAATATTGCTTAAAGCTGATAATATTGGACTAAACTTATCAATGTTTATACATTTGATATCTTTTATTCAGACAACTTACTGATAAACTAAGGCAACCAACTGACAAACAATTTTGAAACACTGATTAGAGTTCTATATTATACACTCCACTCAATTGAGTGGAGTGTCTCGAAGTATCTGAAATACTTAAAACTATCAAATGTTTATTTTATGAACTACATAAACATAATTATATTACCACAGCGTAAGGTGTAATGGTATAAATAAATACGCAATGACAAAAAAAAAGTATATCGCATCAAATGCATTTCAATGTAATTGTTACTTGTATGTGTGAGCGTGCTAAATAAGTAAAAATATAAAAGTATTGGAGAATTTCGACGGTGGTTCGCAAGTCTCGGTAGCTCAGCGGTAAGAGCATTGGACCGGATTTCCAAAGGTCATGGGTTCGATTCCCATCTGAGAATTCACTTGTGGCCGAGTTAATTTTTTCCAATATTTTTCTATTAAAAATTTATCATAAGTGATAAATAAGCTAGTTTTTAAGAATTTTCTGGGACTTCCATAAACAACCGTCCCGGAAGATGTTGTTTCCTTGAGTACACCTACCGCTATCGCCACTATGCCACAAAGGAACTAACAGTGGGATAATTGTTATCGTCCCGAGCGAGGGTGTGGCAGCTTGGTCTCGCTAGCACCTCTCGTCTCGCCCGCGCACCAAGCACGATTGCTCTATCATAATGTGTCTGTTGGATAACAGTATGGAAGAGAAGAATGACAGACTGTGATATTATGATGAGCTTGTTGAGTGTAAAACAAATATAAAAACAATTTTTAACAGGAGTTAAAATAATTGTAACACTAATTATAAGCAGATATAATAAGAGATGTGGTATAATATATTGTTTTCATCTTAGCTGAAATTGATTCGTTTTATCACTTGTTCCATTTCATTCTTATCAGCTGTTACTGTTTTGTTTACTGGCTTAGTGTTCTTATTCTTGGGTTTATTATTATTCTAGTACTAGTGGCAGCCTGCAGTTTCAATTGCGTGGTTCCCATTCATCAAATCCAAATCCGTTCCGCTGTTTTTGCTTGATTGATTAATAAATATCCAGACATCTAACATTCATATTAGTATGATTAAACAAAATACATGTAAAGTGATGGACTGCTTCTAAATCTGGCTCAAAAATGTGACAGCTAATTTACTACTTCTAAGTTCTAAGGGCTTGCATGACTTCTGTGGGTTGAAACATTTTAAAGAGAACTGGAAATATATCCAAGCGCGGGTGACATAGAAATATTAATATATAAACTTCATGATAGACTCTATCATGCAGTTTTCATATTTATATTTCGTGGAGGATTTCATTTATATGCCTTTGGTGGTGATACAGGTAGGTGGGTTGCTCGTGATGCCCCTGAACGACAACCTGCTGCAAGTGCGGCGAGTGAGTGAGGCGGAGTGGGTATCGCGTAGCTTGCTCAACGTGTCCTTCGCCACGCTGCGGGTGCCCACCAAGGAGGAGGCCGCTGACGTCATCAAGCTGGGTGAGTGCCGCTATCATGATACGAGTGAGCGAGACGGAGTGGGTGTCGCGCAGCCTGCTCAACGTGTCCTTCCGCTGACGTCATCATGCTGATATTCCTGGGGGGCTATCGCGTAAAAAATATGGATATGGGCATGGGCTTCATTTGACAGTTAAATGACCATATATGGTAATTTTATGAGCTTCAACTGTGTATGGATATGGGCTTCATTTGACAGTTGAAGCTCATAAAATTACCATATATGGTCATTTAACTGTCAAATGAAGCCCATGTCCATATCTATATTTTTAACGCGATAGCCCACCAAGGAGGAGGCCGCTGACGTCATCAAGCTGGGTGAGTGCCGCTATCATTATACGAGTGAGCGAGACGAAGTGGGTGTCGCGCAGCCTGCTCAACGTGTCCTTCGCTGACGTCATGCTGATATTCCTGGGGGGCTATCGCGTAAAAAATATGGATATGGACATGGGCTTCATTTGACAGTTAAATGACCATATATGGTAATTTTATGAGCTTCAACTGTCAAATGAAGCCCATATCCATACCCAGATTTTTTACGCGATAGCCCTGCAGGAGCCTTACTTTTCGGGTTTGGTTTATTCGAAGAAAGCCCAATATTGATCTTATGGGTTTAAATTTAGTAACTAATTGTGTTGTTGCTACTAATAATCGAGTTATTAAAATTTGATTTGTTTTGATTTTGGTTGGTTAGTTTGCCATCGTGGGGAAAGTATTTGCCATTAGCTTTTGGGGATTTGCTAACTGTTACCAGAGCCCTATTCACTAAGACCGCTTAGCGATTCCTTGCTCAAACCACGCCAACGTCGTACTTGGTTTTGACCATTTTCAAAATTCAGTTTTCTTTACGATACTTACAAATTATAGAGTTATTTTACAAATACACGACAGTGACAAATTGAATAATTATTAAACAAGTAAAATAACTTTAAAAATGGAGTGTCATAGAAAAAACGAATTTTGAAAATGTCGAAACCAAATACGACATTGGCGTGGTTAGACCATGGAATCAGTATGTGGTCATAGTGAATACGGGGTCCGCCCGATGTATGTACAATCAGGGAACTCTCCGGTTGATCAGTAGAGTTTTTTTGAAGAAAGTTATCTCAAAAAGTAATAGACTTATAGAAAACGTTTATATCACAAATAATATAGCTATAGTAGGTATTTCATTGTATAAATAAATATTTTTTTTAACCTTAATACTTTCCGAAATATCGTTTCTCATGATCAACCGGGAGGTTCACCGACTGTACAGAGGCGTGTGATTATTTGCCAATAGTTTAGAAACTTTATATCTAGGCAAAAAGAAAACAGGGGTGCGGTTTTTTACTAATATTTTTCCGTATGTTGGCTGAACGAGTGGTCTCGTATGTTATCAGACGAGCAATGCCCGCCGCGTCTACAAGTACTGTCGCGGTCAGTGGTGCGCGCGAGCATGCGCGCGGGGCTTCTGCGGCGCCACCCCGAGTTGCGCGAGCCGCCGCCGCGCCACCCGCCCGCCAAGAAGCCCTGCCCGCGCCGCATCTGCATCCCCATCGAGGACGACAGCGACGTCGGTCAGTGATACCACACGCACGCATACACACGACATAGCACACGTCGGGGCGGCTGCGCCCAATAATTATTTCTGTTGTAATAAATATCAAGCAAATTTGATCGGTCAGAATGTCCATCGAGTGCTCAGTCTTACAAGTTATTTTGTTTGCAGAGGGTTTGAACGCGCTACACGATCTGGATGGTGCCGACGGCGCCCACGAGATGAACGCTCTCCTAAGTCTAGTACTCAGTATGGGACAGAACAGAGTCGCGGGCGCGCTGCGCTTCGATCGGCTCGATTCCCCGCCGCTAGACTCCTCGTCTGAAGACGAAGAGGACGGAGAACCTGGTGGCGAAGGAGATGACGGCAACGACGACGATGACGGCGGTGGGAATGGAGGCGGAGGGGGTGAAGGCGTCCTCAATTCGAAAGAGGCGTCGTCACCCGACCGCTCCCGACAAGAGCCGAGTAGTCAAGCCGGCAGCGAAGACGGCCGCGCCGGCGCAAGAGGTCGCCGCGGCTTACTAACGTTCGAATTCCGCGACATGCTTGAATCTGAACGCTCTGGAAACACGCAGTCGTCGTCCTCCGCCCCGCCTACGCCCAGCGACACCGATAACACCGATTCGGAGAAACCGAAAACCGGCCCTTCCAATGACACAAAAGACGATGAGGAAAGTCAAGGTGTTCCGGCCGAAGTCGAGATATACTTAGGGAAATCGGCCGACGCGGAAGCTGGGCCCTCAGGCATCATGGACTGGGAAGGCGAGGCGGAGGACGAAGCCGAGGAAACCGATGAGGATGAGACTCCCGAGGAATCGACGAAGGGCAAAGAAGAGAAGCGGCAGAAGCTGGACAGCGGCATCGGCGAGGAGACCACGCCCACGAGCGACTCATCGCCGATCAAGTCCGACGGCCAGCCCGACGACTCCGACGCCTCCCCTTCCCGCCCCTCCGACAGCCTCACGGACGACGTTGATGATACCAAAGCTCCCAGTGAGTACTATCTTTAATATCCCTTATGTGTACTTAGGTTTATCCAAAGACTGTTGACAATCCGTTCAGGTTCAGATAATAATGCGTACAAGATAGATAGATAGTAAATTAACTTGAAGTTAATAAATCGCATCGTTTTCCCTTCATACACTAAAATTTTTGGTCCGACTAACCTTTCCCATATCTTATTTCTATACTTAGCCGAGCTAGGTTAAGACATCAGAGTTAATGTTACTTTTGTATGCATCTAACTCTGCGTTAAATGTTACCCTCGTTTCCACTGGCAAAACATATACAAGAAAACAAGTTGTAAAATATAGTGCGGCCGCTGAGACGATGACCAACCCCACCCCAAACCCATGACCTGACGAACACTCTTGGTTCTGCAGGTCGAAGCAGCGGGAGATGCGGCGGAATGGCCTTCACCGTGCGCACTTGAGAGAATGACCAATGACTCTCGATAGGAGCTGTCAAATAATGCAATCTCTCAGTGACCGCATTATACGTTTGTAACACGTTTTTTGTAAATGTTTCGCCAGTGGAAACGGCGGGTCATCCTAACATTTTATCATCTCCTTCAGCCGCTTCTGTGGTCTAGTGGTACAACCACCGGTATCAGACCCAGTGAACCCGGGTTCGATTCCCAGCGGGGGTACATATTGTATTCGATTTGGTTGGTGGAAGGACTCGTTGTAAGTCCGTCTAGTTACCACCATCTTATCTAAGTCTGACGCCATAATAACAATGTTTTCAGCATTGTTGTGTTCCGGCAGTTAGAGATAAGATAGCCAGTTCCTCAGTAGTTGAGGATTCCGGGAGAGGCTCGCTTCCGTCTTCAGCCTTATCAATACTTAACATCAGGTATGATAAAGGCCAAGAGTCTCCTAGGCATTCATAAAAAAAAATGTAAAGATCAATCATTTTTCTCGTCAGGTCGCCGCAAACTCCAAAAGCGCGGTCGCTACTCAGGCGGCGCGCGTTCATCCACGTCGACGGACGGGTCGAGCGGCGGCAGCGGCAGCGGGGCGCGGCGTCGGTGCAAGCGGCGAGCGGGCGACGCCCCCTCCGCCGACGCCCGCCGCGTCCGCCTCTCCGTGCTCATGAAGCGGGGCGTCAAGGAACTGCCGCTGCCGTACGCGCTCAAGAAGTACGTCAACCTAGGAAGGTGCTTCGAGTTCTAGGTTCTGAGTTGCAAGAGACTCCGCCCACTATTCCAAGTTTACGGGTGAGTACTTGCTCGTTTGAAGACGTATGAAATTGGTGATCTCTACAAATTTAGCAACGGTGGAGACCTTAACGTACAACATCAACTTTCTTTATTATAAGTAACATCCGAAAGTGTTATGAATAGTGGGTGAAGTAGGAAGATAGATTCAGGAATGAACAAAATAGTGGCAATTTTATCACAATTGAGGGATTATAGAACCTCGCGTACGGTGAGCTTGGTAATCAGTGAGAGAAGGTGCCGTTGCAAGCAGCGAGCGGGCGAAACTTTCCGCCGACGCCCGCCGCATCCGCCTCTCCGTGCTCATAAGAAAGAAGGAACTACCGCTGCCGTACGCGCTCAAGAAGTACGTCAACCTCGGAAGGTGCTTTGAGTTCTAGGTTCTGAGTTGCAAGAGACTCGGCCCACTATTCGAAGTTTACGGGTGAGTACTTGCTCGTTTGAAGATGTATGAAATTGATATCTTCTTTAGCATCGGTAGAACACTTTAAGTACAACAGTAACCTTTTAATAACATCGAAAACGATAAGAATAGTGGGTGAAGTGGGAAAGAGGATAGCTGACAAACAGAGATGTGGCAAATTTATCACAATTAGGGGTAGAAAACCACGCGTACGGTGAGCTCAGTAATCACTCTGAGAGATGGCTCAAGAATATCGTTATAAAGATTAAATACGCTTGAAGCACTGGCACTTATATACGCCAAGAAAGGTGCCATCGATTATGGATAAAAGACTGTTTTAAATCGTGGTACGTAATGAAGAGCAATCGCTCTTTATTGTAAATAGATATTTAGGTACTTTTATGAGGTCGGGCGTTGGTTCGATTCGACAGTGGGCAGTTCGTAGTGTAGGGTGTAGTCCCCCGCTGTGACGTCACGTTGCGCCAAGCGCTATGGGAGAGTGATCGAGATATTATAGTTTTGTATATATACGAAGTTATTGCTAAGTACCTATTATGTATATTTCCTATGGGTAATGTGATACGCCGATTTTGTGCAGTCAGCATCATATATATAGACTTAGTCAATGTGCTTAAATATTCAGTAACATCTAAAGCGATCAAAAATATCGTTACAACTCAAGTTTTCAAATTAATGACAACGTCACAGAACGTTCTATAGAGTTCTCATTTTTAATAACACTATGGTGGTACCGATATATTTGATCACTTTGGATGTTCCTAATTATGTGAGCACGTGCTGTATCTATAATATATGATGCTGACTGTATATCGAGTTTCCAGAATCTTAGCAATCACTTCGTTAATTTCTTGCGTTATTGCTGCATCGTAATTGGCCCGCAGCCGCACGCCACTGTTGCTTTTAATAAGTAGGTGTTTATGTTGTGAATTTGTGATGTATCAATAATATTCAAATATATCTCATCTTATTTGACTGATAATTTAATTAAATATGTTATAAATTAATTATAATTTACGCATTTCTTTTGGTAACTGATCTGTAATTGCGTTTTCTAGTCGAGAATATTGAATTGAGATATTGAAAATCAGTTACAATCCGGATTTCTTGATTATTTTAGTTTTTTGATCAGCCTGATTGCAGACTCTTGCAGTGATTGTACAGTCAACGTCAATATGATCGGAGCATTCTAACCTACCAAATACCGAATAATTTGTCAAAGATCAACTTGTGTTAAGGTGCACTTTCTTTTGGTGTCTGAGAACTTCAAATGAAAGTGCGCCGTAGTGTCTTAAGATAAGGTTGATTATTGTCAAATGATTCGGCAATTTGGTAGGTTTTAATGGTCCTATAATTTTGACGCTGACCGTACAGTCTATACGAAGTATTGTGTTCATATATAAGGCGGTTGCATTCAGTGGATCATTCGCAGGTAGGTAATATCACCTGCAATCAAACTCTTTCCAATATTTGGATTTTATTTGTCTAGTTACAGTTGCAACCTTTACAATTTTTTATAGTAGGTTTATAGGTATAAAAACCCTACAAAACTTTAATTAGATTAGAACTGTGACCTAGCAAAATAAACTGAATATTGGGGGAGATTTTAAATGGGTGTTCTGTTAGGTACCCAACTCGTCATAGGGGTGCGGTGGCGTGCGGCTTTGGGCTGTGCTAAAGCGTATGATCCATCGGGAGGTGAGCTAAACGAATAAAGATTCGTTCCGTGTAAACTCCGTAGGTCGCCGTATATAGCGAAGATTATGGATATGAATCTCTTTAGCTTAGCTGTCAGTGGATCCTGTGCTTTACATGTTTATTATAATGTTTTTAAATGTACATATTGTCCCTTGTTTTGTTGCATCTAATTATATAATTTTATTGCGAGAGTTACTGTTTTATAGTCTGGAAATTTAATATTTTGATGGCTGTTCAGTTGCATATTGAACGACGGGCGGGTGAATACTCTATAGTTGTAATGTTTCTTATAGTTTGTTACTACGAATGCAAAGGGGATTAGATTTTTCTATTTATTTAACGATTTTCCAACTTAAAATTTGAAAAATTCTGATTACCGAAACTTTAATTCTGTGACCCCAGTCATGATTGCATTCGTACTAATGAACTCGTTGATTATTATATCGAAGTATTTACCTTTTAACCATTTACAATGTCTTCAATTTTATAGTTATCGTGTCAAGTGAAAAAGTGTTTGACAATATTATCGAAGTGAATATACCGCGTGACATTAATGTGAGATCTCATTCATACTACTTATATCGATTAATTTTGGTGTGTCATAATCATACACTGCTCGTAGACGGAGGCCTTTAATTAACCAAATAATATTTTCGTTTCTAATCGCCTATTTTGTGGGCGGCAATATGTATCAGAATATCAAGGTGAACTCAATAAAACGGTCATTTTCAATAATAAATTGTTTTTTTTTTTATATTATCGGTACTCATCGCCTCTCGCGTAACAATTATATTAGACTTAAATAAATACATGTTACATTAAGGTGAGTATTCACGCGGTGGGTGCCTATCGTGGAACTGAATTATTTACATGTGACATTTACATAGGTACGGAATTAGTCCTTTCACTTCGGTCCCTCTCAGGAAACGGACACAACACATCTATCTGCAGCTCAGTAGGTTTGTACCGGTCTCGAGCGTCCGGGGATGCGTGCGTCGCTAGCACCACTTGCCGGGCGGCACCAGCGACGCGCGCTGCCTCGTGGGGGCGGGCGCGGGCTCGGGGTAGAGGTCGTCGGCGGCGGGCGCGTGCAGCAGCTTGCGCGCGGGCCGCGGCGTGGCGCGCACGCTGTCCCGCGCCCGCTCGCGCTCCCGCTCCCGCTCCCGCTCCCGCTCGCGCGCCCACTTGTCGCCCGCGTGCGTGCGCTTGACGGGCCGCTTGCCCGCGTCGCTGCAATCCCCGTTCTGCGTCTCCGAGGGCGGGCGGCTGGTCGCCTCCGACTCGCTGCCGTTGAGCAGCGAGTGCGCGCTGCGCGCCTTGTGCAGCGACAGCCGCAGCGGCTTCCGCGGCGGCGTCGGCCGCGCGCGTCCCTCGCCCTCGCGCCGCTCCTCGTTCTTCCTGTAGTGGCTGAGCCGCGTCGAGCACGACTCGGACCCGTAGTCGACCCGCGGCGCCGAGCCGTACGCCTCGCCGTTCGGGAAGTCGGAGCACTCCGACTCGAACTCGGACGACTTCGCGCTCCGGGAGTGCAGTTTCGACGATCGCCGACTCGATTTGTGCGCGTTCTCGAGCACCTTCCCGTCTATTCTGTGGTACATGTAGTGCTTCTCCGTCTCGAGGCGCACGTCCTCGGCGCTCTCGTTCTTCTTGAGCTTCCGCAGCCGCTGCGACCGCTTCAGCTGCTCGATGATAGAGAGCGTCTTCCGCTCGGCCCAGTTGGTCTTCTTGATGCTCTCCTCTATCCGCTCCGCGGTCTTCTTGACGTCGGCGGGGCGCGGGTCGGGGCCGACGCTCGAGTGCGAGTCGGGCGCGTCGCCGTCGCTGTCCGACCTGAAGTAGTCGTCCGTCCGGGAGCGGCTCAGGCGCTCGGACTTGAGGCGCTGCTTCTCGATGTGGCGCTGGTTGCGCTCGATCATGCGGATGGCGGCGTCGGTCTCGGCGCCGTAGTCGGCGGCGGCGCGGACGCAGTGGTGCGAGAGCGCGGGGCGCAGGCGCGCGGCGCGGTGCTCCAGGCTGTGCGAGCTGTGGGAGCGGTGGCGCGCGGGCGCGGGCGGGGGCGGGGGCGGGGGCGAGGGCGGCGCGCGGGCCGAGGCGCCCGACGCGTTGGAGCGCGGCCGCATGAGCGGCAGGTTGGGCTCGGCGCCCTCCAGCCCCGGCAGCTTGGCCACGATGGCGGTGATGTCCGGCCCCTTCTGGAACACCTGCACCTCCGACTTGCCGCTCTGCCTGCCCGCCGGCTCCGATGTGATGTTGATGTTGGTCACGTTCTTCTTCGATTTGTTCACCGTTATGCAGCTGCTGTCGGTGCTGCTCACCGGTTGCAACTGGAATTGTTAAAGTTCAAAGTTTTATAAAAACCTGTTCGAAAGAATGGAAGTTTAAATCTACATTTACATAAAACAGAGAAACGTTTACGTTGCGTACCTGCGTATGCCTCGCCAGCATCTCTGCGACCTGCTCCTCGAGGTAGGAGATGCGGTGCGTGAGCCTCGTGTTGTCCGACCGCAGGCCTTCTTTGGCGCGTTCCGCTTCTTCCGCTGACGCTCGCAACGCGCCTAGTTCCGCTCGTAACGAAGCGGCTTCATTCTAAATAATACATAAAAGGCTTTAATTTGTTGAATCTCCATAATTTTGTAGAAAAATAGTCAATCAGACAAATAATTAAATAATTGTGGATCAAACCGATAGAGTGAACTGAATAGAGTGCTGAATCTATTATTTTTCTTTACAAAAAATATTATTTTATGAACATCTCTCTTGTTTTATATTTGTACAGTCTTTAATTTAACGTTGTTATGGGTCGAAAAAGTGGGTAGACCATAGAAAAAACATCTCGTAACCAAATCAAATCTAGATCGGGGAGTAGTAAATAATAGCATCTGTGGTATGAGTCAGATAAAAAGTCCAAGTTAGCGCAAGTAGTGGTCCTTCGGCCCGGAATTTTACACACCATCAGAAAAATCAATACGTTTAGCAAAACATGTACCTGCGTTATCGCTGTAGGCGGGTGTTGTGCCCAGAGCTCGTCGCAGCTCTTCCACGCTGCGGTTCGACACCATCGCCGTGTCAATATTTCCACTACACACTGGTTAACCGATTGAATACGAACCTGCGTAAGCGCAGTAGGTGGGTGCTGCTGTGGCGGTGCCGGCGCGCCGTGGGGTCGCAGCAGGACTAGCCGCGCGGGAGCCCCGCCGCCGCCCAGCGCCCGCTGCAGCTCCTCCACGCTGCGGCTCGACACCATCGCCGTGCCGTTCACTTCCACTATCCTGCACAACAAATGTACTATGAAGAATGTACTGAGCGCTTCCGTACTTCGGAGGGCACGTTAAACCGTCGGTACCGGCTGTTGTCATTTGATTACAGTCGTTAAGCCAAGTCAGAGGCCTTATAGGCGGCTTGATAAACTCTGACACCAGAGGTGGCCGCTAATCCTCACTCGTTAAGAAGAAGAATGTACAATCGTCAGGTCTTGCATCACAACAACCGCCACTATTACGGAAGAACGTAAGCGCGCTCTCAAGGTCAAACTGTAAAGTCTAACGAGACTTTAAACTTGCTCTAGGCAAAGCGTCAGTGTTTATGAGCGGTATAAAGAAGGTCGGGTCCTTATTCACTATGACCATGATAAATTTTAAATAGAAAATTATTGGAAAAAATCAACTCGGCCACAAGAGAATTCTCAGATTCGGATTTCCAAAGGTCGTGGGTTCGAGTCCCATCTGAGAATTCACTTGTGACCGAGTTCATTTTTTCCAATATTTTTCTATTTAAAATTTATCAGAAACATAAAAATAGCATTGAAAAATTCAAAAATCACTCTGACCACTTGGCAATTCCTTGCTCAAACCACGCCAATTGTACTTGGTTTTGACATTTTTAAAAATTCGTTTTCTCCATTATACTTACTGAAAAATTATATAGTTATTGTACAAATACATGACACTCACAAATTGAACAAGTAAAATAACTTTAAATGTAAGTGCCATAGAGAAAACAATTTTTTTAAATGTCGAAACAAAAAAAAAACTGCGTTATCAAAAACCGACTTCAAAAACTAAAAAGCAAAAAGTAAGCCTTTTGGAGTCGGTACCAGCCAAGGCAAGAAAAATAAAAGAAAAGGAGCTAGCTAAATTAAAGTAGAATGTCTTGGCTGCCACCGACTCCTTTTTTTTTTTTACTTTTTATTGTAAACTACAGCAGGGTTTTTCTAGATTAGATTAGGTTTCATGTACATTATAAACAAAATTATCGTAAAAATTACGTCGTCCAAGTTAACAATGAAATGAAATATATAAAAATGCTCATAACATAAAAAGCACTAAGTCAAACTAAACCATATTTTTAAGGGACCAATTGGCAACTATTCTGCATCGAACAAAAAAAGAATCACGGAAATCGGTTCAGAAATATCGGCGTAATCGGTTTACATACAAAAAAAAATATACCAACCGAATTGAGAACCTCCTCCTTTTTTGAAGTCGGTTAAAAATAATACGACATTGGTGTGGTTTGAGCAAGTGGTACAAGTCATAATGAATACGGGCCCTGATGAAACTGTAAAATTTTATCTAGGTACTGTAGATCGCTACGATCATAATGACAAGTTCTAGCGGGGTGACGCAAATTATACAATATAGAGCTAAGTACTTATACTTACATTGTAATTTTCAATTTAGTCAATTGACTTCCAATAACTACAATGTAATGTACCTAAGTATGTCTTATGTATGTCTTAGAGCATGCCTGGGATGTCGTAAGAGTCGACTAAGAGGCTCGACGCATTGAACACCTGTGCGAGAGAAGGAAAACTTGAAACAAACCCTCTACCAACCCGTCTGGCCAGCGTGGTAGCAGTAGGCTAATAGCCTCCTATGAACGCTACAATAGGCGTGAGCTAGGAGAGGCCTATGTCCAGCAGTGGATGTCCACAGGCTGATGATGTAATGATGATGTCTTAGAGCATAGACTAAAACATCTTGTCTATCCATGCATGAGATTGGTATCATATCTAGCTACTAATACTACTATACATAACGAACCCAATTTCCATTCAGAACTGAAGTGAATTACGAAATTCCGTTAGAAGCACCGCGTCAGTTTTATCGCTGCATTTGAATGCGACGGCGACAAATCGCGCGCCGCGGGCGCATCCTCCCGCCGCACCTCGCGTTATTTACATAAACCCTCGCATAACTAGCTCGAGACTAGATGGATTTATATGTGAATATACTAACAGTTAGTTTTTTCCTAACTGGCTTTTGAGAAACTTTTGAATAAAGGATCATTCGATTTACTTCGACAAGGTTCCATCCATAATGATCGCGCGAAGATTATAACTATAAATCTTATAACTTATTCAAATCAACATTTTTATCAATTTTTACATTACAAGATTAGGATTTGGGTACAACTCTACGTACAGACTACAGAGTGTGGCAACGAAGCTTCCTCTATAGATGCCATGCGCCAGTTTAAGTCTGTTGATTGATATCATCTCTGATGTACAGGCGATTGTAGGGACTTTGACCTCACCGCGCTAACAGTAAGATTACCTACCTCGGAGAAAAGCAATAAAGTATAATTTTGATATTTTGGAAATGCACGTTTTGAAATAAGTATTCGAGAAAACGACAATTTGCGTCCAGTGAGGAATGAGACTTTAGTAAGATCTTCAATGGTACAATGGGTATCTGACCTGTCCCCCGGGCGCAGCCGCAGTGTTGTCCCACGGAATTTACGCAGAATTCCACCGCCATTCTACCAAATTCACGCAGAGACCGAATCCCCGAGCCGCGGCGCCACAAGATCCCTCTCGCATCCGCCGTCACCAGCATCAAAGATGAGACTATCGGAGGAGTAGGTAGCTACCTTAACTCCGCCAATACCCCTATCAAAGAGAGCATGGTAAGACACTGGGTATCTAACCTGTCCCCCGGGCGCAGCGTAGTGTTGTCCCCGGTCCAGTCGACACAGAGGCCGGATCCGCGCGCTGCGGCACCCCAAGTGCCTTCTCGTGCCTCTGCCGTCACCAGCGTCGCCGCGCTACCGCACTCACGTACCGTGCTATGGAAATTATACAAAACTTCATATTAGGGCGGTACCCTGACCGAAAGTGGCGCCGCGTTGAATTTTATTTAATATCGTAATTCTAATTCACAATTTTAATAAAACTTTACGTGGAATCTTTAGAGCCCATTGTCTTGTATTTTTAGAAGGTATCGCTACATCTCGTCATAGTCATTCGTAGAAGTAGATAGCAAATGTGTCAAAAACGGCCACTTTTAGCAGTTTTGCTATCTACTTCTAGCAGTGACTACGAGGGAATGTAATGATACCGTCTAAAAATACTAGATTAAGGGCTCTAAAAATTCCACGTAAAGTTTTATTAAAATTGTGAATTAGAATGACGATATTAAATAAAATTCAACGCGGCGCCACTTTCGGTGGGGGTACCGCCTTAAAACTTAAAACAAATCGTGTTGACTTATAAATTTACAATAAGTAAATGACTGACTACCCGTGTCTCGTGGAATCACACGGGTAAAAAGTATCGTACGTGACATTGTTACTCCGCATGGCTTAAGTATCTGTAATTCTGTTTGCCAACAGACAGTCCATATTCGTTGTCGTTTACGCGTGATGGATAAGTAAGGTATCCACAATAACAAAAGTTTAGTACCCGTATTTTTATCACCTATTTTGGTATATTTATTATGGTATACTCGTATTTTTATCACCTATCCCGTAACCGTGACCAACTATTTGTTATTACACGATAACAAGGTATAATACTCCCTTAATTTAGTAATGACGTAAAGATGTAGGGAGGCTAGGATACTGTACTAAGTATAGGTGCCGCAAGCCTGTTTAATAACAAAATCAAGGTTAAAATTATGAGAGGAAAAACGGGACTTTTACCATATTTGTATTTGTTTTCGAATCCCCGATATTTCGGCGCAGTTGCATGCGCCATGATCACGGAGATGCCATGAGATCATGAGCCCTGATCACGAAAACAAGTACAAACATGGTAAAAACCTCGTTTTTCCTAATAATGTTAGTGCTAGTGACCATGAAAGTTTAAAGTAAAAATCAAGGTTATTCGTTACGGTTTACTCTTCCTTCAGGTAATCTGAGTACCTATGCGTTTCATTACCTATACCTACGTAATGCTTGATGACATTGTGGTTAACCGAAGGATTGTAAATCTATCGCGGGTTGAATTAATTATTAATGGTAGGTAGGCTAGAGCTGCCAATGATATTGTCTGTTTGTAACATAATAAAAATAATAACTTTAGCATTCAGAAACTAAGAAACTTTAGGAAATATAGGTACAGTCGGGGAACTCCCGGTTGACCAGTAGTTTTTTAAGGAGCTTAATTAAAATAGGAAAAGATATACCTATAGAAAACGTTTATATCACAAATAATAGAACATTAACAGGTATTTCATTTGAATAATAAATTATTTCTTTAACCTTAGCACTTTCAGAGAAAACGTTTCCCAAATAAACTACTGGTCAACCGGGAAGTTTCCCAAAGGTACCTAATTGCCTTAGCTTAGCTTTAGCTTTTACAGGATCTTTATCCTGTAAAAGCTAAGGCTATTGCTCAGAAAACTTGCAGGTAAGTATACTCCAAAATCTCCACAAACTGGCTTCACTCTTTTATTTCGTATAAAGATGGGAATAGGGCGTGCGATGCGATGCGCCGGAGTCACGCGCGAGGGCACACGCCGAGGCAGTGCACTGACCCCGCCCACCTTCGCAGGGAACCGCGGCACAGCCTTTGCACTTTTTCAGTACGATTCATGGCCGAAAAACCTTTGAGCAATGCGACTGATAGAAACCGCTGAACAGCTGTTGTAAAACAAGTTTAATTGTGGAGATATTATTTAAATTAGGTAATTAGATACACCTTCAATATTTGCGGACCCGGTAAAATGAGTTGATAGGTTCTTATCCCGTCAAAGGTAAATCCTTAATCATTAATATTAACAATACAATGTATGTTATTATAAGTGTAAGGAAGGACCATGTCGCGGACAGTATGAGAATAAATCTTTTTCACCTCACACGCTCTGAAAAGGAGGTTTTGTCAATCAGTTTAGGCGTAGAAAATCGCTTTTTGCGGCCTAGCGCGGTAAAGTAATTTTTAAATTGCACTATTGACTTTTTGTTATATTTGATTCTTATTTTAAATAGCTTTAAATTATTTATAATACTCCGTCTTGGTTTTATTATATTATTTTAGTTCAATGAATCATAAGATTAAACTATTTGTTATAAGAATTTTATATAAGGCTGGGTGAGATTTCACAACCTATGATTGGATTTCGGACTGTGACACAAATCTTTATTTTTTAATTGTCTTTGTCTTGTACCTCATGTCAGTGTCAATATTTACGGAATCGTTTCTATTCTTATTAATAAGTAA
This sequence comes from Chrysoteuchia culmella, assembly GCA_910589605.1. Classification (NCBI taxonomy): domain Eukaryota; kingdom Metazoa; phylum Arthropoda; class Insecta; order Lepidoptera; family Crambidae; genus Chrysoteuchia; species Chrysoteuchia culmella. The sequence continues at coordinate 1,992,567 of OU342646.1, forward strand.
CAATATATTCCTACTTTAAATAACTTTGAATTAACTATAATACTCATTTTTATATTTTAGTTTTTTATATCATTAAAACAACGAGAATAAGGTATATTTAGATTAAACTTTATGTTTAAATTTTTTTTTACCGGAAGTTGACCGCGGAAACAACCATAAAATGTTCCTCGCTGTAGTGAGGTGAAAAATTGTGTGTTGCGCTCGGCAGAAAAGTTTTTAGCGTCTTGTACCTTTGAAATCCTCGCTTCGCTCAGGATTCAATCCTAGAATCCTTCACTTGCTCAGATTTCAATAGAGGCAACTCGCCGATAAATAACCAACTTTCCAGCCTTGCATAACAAATAACTATTATTCGGCTAACATCACGTAGTCGAGCAAGCAAAAACGGGTTGACAAATGGCGTTTTTCCGTTAGTAAGTTGCAATTACATGGCAAAGTCTATAAAACCAAAAAGCTTTTGCCAAATAAATAAAAAAAATACATTAACTAGAAATACAAAGCATCCTGCAAAGTACGGGTACGTGCAATTATGAGGTAATCCCGCGCAACCACTTAGCACTAACTACTTAGGTACTCCCATCATAGGTTTATGGAAACACAATTAACTAGGCTTTCACATCGCGCTTAGTATCCAACACAGGAATCCTTTAATAGGTTTTAATTACTTTTCATAGCCTCGATTTTAATAAAAGTCATTCCAGATACCTAGTTAATAGACTTGTTGATTTAGAAGCTGGGAGCAGCATCTAATCTACATTAACATCTCTAACGTAACAGGGGATTTGTGTTGTCAACTTATAGGTAATGTGGAGATCGTATGTGTATCAGCACTACAAGGAGGCCGCTACACCGCCGTTGCTGATTGGTTTTGTTTATAATAAAATTAAGAAAGGAGAGGCCTGTCGTGCGTAGATATTGATATAATTGTAAAAATACTAATATAATAACAGTATCGAGTTAACATCGTTTTAATTCAATAAGAACCGCCCCCGTTATAGTCCCTAACTAAGTAGTTACTTAGTTTTACTTTTTTAATCTTCCTCATTTCACGTGGTGAATTGTAGCTCCATGTAATATCTTGTAAAGATTAGGGTAGAAGCAATAAAGTTGACACAAACGCTTTGTTTACTAAATTACTTTAGTGTCAATATTCTACGAGATTTATAAGTGAGTGAATATGGTGGGGGACCTGCTTACACGTAAGTGGGAGTGTTTCCCACGGTGGCGGTACGTGAGCGCGCCGAAGCGGGAAGAACGGGAAGATAACACAAAAAACTATTATGCACGCGGTCTACAACTCAATTATGCACGCCTGACAAGAGTCCAAAAATACTAAATATTCCGTTATTTTCTTTGAACTACAATCCACACATGCCCTTGCAGGGCGTCACATGTAGACCGTATTTTATTAGGAATTGTTTAGGTCCACCCGCCTAACTGCCACCATCTTATCTAAAACTGGCGCTATTAAAACAATGTTTTCAGCAATGTTGCGTTCCGGCAGTAAGAGAATAAGATATTTAGCTCAATGGTTGAGGTGAGGATTCGGAGAGCGGCGCGCTTTTATCTTCAGCCTTATCAATACTTAAAATCAGGGCCTGTATTCACTATGACCACCACGCCAATGTCGTACTTGGTTTCGACATTTTCAAAATTCGTTTTCTCCATGACCCTCACAAAATATAGTCATTGTACAAGTAAATACATGGCACTTAAAAATTACATGGTTATTGTACAAGTACAATAAGAAAGAAAGAAAGAAAAATATTTATTGACGCATACAAATAAACATTTAACTAGGTAGGTAACAAACAAAACCGTGTTAAAAGTATGCCAACTAGGTCCCTGCCTCAGCATAATGTTACAGCGCCAGGAGACTGCCACTGCAACGCTGGTATTCTGGAGGGACCTTAATTGAGGACATCGAACGGACGTGACAAGTTAAACAAAAAAAACATACATACAAAGTAACATATAAAACTAGATGAAAATAAAACAAAAAGAAGTAAGGCTGTAGGCTAAAGAAACATTTGCCAATAGAAAAGATAAAAAAAAACTTAACAAATCTGAACCTGATCTACAAACAAACATAGAAAAAATCAACAATGGGGAAAAATTGTGAATAACTTTATATTTTGCGAGTTTTAAACAAGGAATCGCTAAGTGGTCATAGTGAGTAAGGGCCCAGGGCCCGTATTCAACGCGCAAAGTATCTGATAGTTCCAGTCATAACACATCTTGCCAACCTATGTTTCGAAAAAGGCATATTCCCTAATGCATTCAAAATATCTATTATAACACCAGTGTATAAGGGTGGGGAGAGGGAAAATGTCAGCAACTATAGACCTATATCGATACTCCCAGCACTCTCTAAGTTCCTAGAAAAAATGCTTAGCTCTAGACTGCTTAGTTATTTAAATAAATTTAACATAATTTCCGCATCGCAGTTTGGATTCCAGCAAGGAAAGTTGACGGAGGAACCTGTCTTAATCTATTCCAAAGCTACCTGACTAATAGGAAACAAAGAGTCAAGATAGGGGAGTTTGTTAGTGAGGAGGCTAACATCTCATACGGAGTGCCTCAGGGTAGTGTCTTGGGACCTACCCTATTTTTCATCTATATAAACGATTTGTGCAATGCTCAGATACCTCATGCTCAAATTTTTTCATACGCAGATGACACCGCAATAATTTTACAGCTGATTCATGCGAAGACATTAAAAGGTACACCGAACAAGGACTGACTCAAATCACTAAGTGGCTTAGATCCAACCTTTTGCTTCGGCATATACAATGTAACCAACCAAATAACTTAAATATCAAAATACATGATTGTGAAGATTCTGAAAATTATAAGAACTGTACTGCAGAACCATTGAGGGGGTCGCTCAGTTGAAATATTTGGGAGTTGTGGTGGATAATCGTCTGTCATGGTACCCACATCTTGAATATCTCAGTAGAAAGGTTAGGGAATTAGTATGGGTTTTTAAGACGTTGCGACATGTAATACCAAAAGATATTGGAGCTGACCGCGACCCCAAATGGTCTGCTGAACACTATATATATAGCACTAGTACAGTCTGTCTTAACATATTTATTACATTACTGTATGGGGAGGTGCTGGAAAAACTAAATTTCTGGAGTTAGAGCGAGCTCAAAAGTGTCTCTTAAAGGTAATTAATTAAAAAAAATGGCGATTTCCAACCGAAAGTCTTTATCAGCTCAGTGACGTACTCTCTGTAAGAAAGCTTTACATTATACAAAGTACCCTCAAACTTCACAAATCACTTACATACGACCCGGAACTAATTAATAAAAGAAGAAAAGACATAGCAGTACATGCCCCGAGAGTAAGGACCAGATTTGCACAAATACAGTACACACTCAATCAGCACACCTTTACAACATCGTAAACCGTCAACTAAATATATACGACAAAACACACAATTAAATTAAAAAACTTATATCTAAATGGCTTAAAATTAAAACTTGGGAAGAGACAGAATCACTACTTTTATTTGTAACCTAATGGATTTATTATTTTAACGCTAAATTGAAATAATGAAATAATAAATCTATAGGTCATGCATACAAAATTAAAACACAGACATCACACACACACACGCACAAACACACATCGTATGTTCTTTACAAGAGTCTGTTGTTATTTCACCGTATAAATGTATTTTCATTTATAAGTACTTAGATAAGAATGTAGTATTTTTGAGAAAGAAATTGTTGCCTTTGTTGTTGCTTACATCAATATGTATGTATAGATAATAATTATAGAGGAGCGGGGCTTCTCAACACTGGCCCATAAAGCATAAAGAGAAGCTCCAACCCGTAACTTGTAATGTTCAACATTGTAAATGGAAATAAACAATTTTTTATTTTTATTCACTATAAATATTCTCATACAATCACACCAATTATCTAGTCCCACGTTAAGTTTCATGAAGAACTTGTGTTATGGATACTGTATAACGGACAAACATACGTATATACTTTTTTTTTGTAAATACATATTTGATATACATATTAAACACCCAGACCAAGACAAATAGACATGTTCATGCACACAAATATTTGTCTTGTCCGGGGATCGAACCCGGGACCTCGAAAAGGCGGGGTTAGTACCCCTGCGCCAAAGAGGCCGTCACTATGACCACTTACCGATTCCTTGCTCAAATGCAATGTCGTATTTGGTTTGGCCTTTTTAAAAAATTGTTTTCTCTATAACACTTACAAATGAAGATATTTCATTCACTTGTTTAATAACTATACAATTTGTGAATGTCATGTACTTGCAGAATAACTCTACAATTTGTGAGTATCATTTTGAATACGAGTTTTGAAAATGTCAAAACCACGTACGACATTGGCGTGGTTTGAGCAAGGAATCGCTAAGTTGTCATAGTGAATACGGGCCCTGGTATGATGAACGCCAAGCATCTCCCCGTTGTTCTTAAAAAGACATGGCTACTGTCCTTTATCTACTTATGGCGAATGTGTTTGATAAGATTTATACCTATTTCTATGCGTACGTAGTCTCTATAGGTTTCTCTATTAATAGTTCACGGGCATATAAGCAGCCTCATTATAAGATCATTTGTCACGTTAGGCCAGCGCTGTGATGTCGCCGCCGCTCGTGAGTGAAACCGTGCGAATACTGTCATCATTTGACGACACGGAGCAGCGGAGACATGCAATTCCTTAATTAAGAGCAGCGCGTAAACGGGGAAGATGTCACATTATGAGGACACCATTAAACCTATTCACTGTAAGTATTAGGTATGTTAATTTACGAGTAGGTACTTAGGTTATTGGTATTAAAGCTTGGACGAATTAACCACTGGACACGAAACCCGAGAAGAATGTATGAAAACACGATCAACCAATTCTTGCGGGGGTGAGGGGCGATTACTAATGTCAAATAATGACATTAGTGCTTGAAGTAATCGATATTTTTTTTATCGATAAGTAAGGAGTGAATGAATGAACCTATTGAGTTTAATAAATCATGTGTGTTTTAAAAAAATAGTAAGTTAATTGTTTATTTCGTGGAAAAATAAATAGCACAATAAGTAAGGAGTGAATGAATGAACCTATTGAGTTTAATAAATCATGATAAGATGGTAGTCGCTAGCCAGGCGGACCTACAATTTACTTACTAACACTTTTTAAGTGAGTAAAAAACATTAATATTTGGTTTATATATAATAATATAATTCATTATTTACATTAACTTCTTCAATCACTCAAGCTTATATTATATAAAACAAAATATGGGTAATTAGTTCATTACAGAACCATTGTATAGGACATGCACAATAGCAATCCCTCCAGAAGTGTTTAATTTTATAATCGATTGCAATCCCTTTCAAAGGTCAAATAGTTGTGGCGCGATGCTATGTGATGCGATGTGAATAATATGTACCTTTTAAATGAAAAATTTAAAGGGATTGTGATAGACTTAAAATTAGACAATAAGCCCCCTGTGTGCTTCTTGAGCTGTGATATCTCGTATTCGACATTTTTTTTGGAGCCAAAAATCTAAGTCTAAAACTTATTGAAAATAATCATTGACATTAGAAGATCGTTGAGACTTAAACATTTTAATTTCAACTCTAGTATCCATTTTACATTTAAGAAATATGCATATTTGTAAGAAAAAATATAAACTTGTTTTCACTTTATTAAAGATCTCAAAATTTACGCCACCGTACAAAATTAGCATAACCTAAACCCAAATTAGAAATAGTAGACTAGCGTTTTGATAGCGTATGGTCCAGCATACGCTATGACAGTTATAAACAACAAACTCCCAGAAGTTATCAACAAAACATCGCATATAAATTACCTATATTTAAGAAAAAGCCAAGGCAGTATCTTTCTAGCAACTACTAGCTGAAATACTAATTGCAAGAATATTTCAACCAATAGTTTATTGTAGTTTTAAGATTGTTTTACTTGAATATAATAAAACGATCTTAAAATTAAAATATTATAAGATTAAAAAATAGTATAATATAGCTTACGTACATACATAAATATAATTAATTTTATTCTTGCTGTGACCTAACAAGGTCTATGTTAGAAACAAATAATAAATGTAACCACCATTTATGATAAATTTTAACAAGAAAAATATTGGAACAAATGAACTCGGCCACAAGTGAATTTTGCAGATGTGACTTGAACCCACGACCTTTGGGAATCCGGCCCACTGCTCTAACCAATGAGCTACCGAGTTTTGCGGACCACTTTCGAAATTCTCCGATACTTTTATATTTTTAATACGCTGTAAGAATATCCTTCCTTGCATTCGAAAGAGAAAAAAAACAAATTTTTAACGATCAATATTATGATGCAACAGCTAAAAGTTATGATTTTTTAATTTTTGCGTTGTCAATGCTATTTTTATACTTATAATACATTTTAAATGTTAATGTACAACACACCATGATAATGTACAACATAAGTCTAATACTAAAAAACAATACCGTGACTGACTTACAGGCAAGGCAACGCACAGACCAAACGGCTAAACCAATTAAACTGAAATTTTGCATACAGGTTCTTTTAACGATGTTGGCGAACACTAAGAAAGGATTTTTGATATTACCACGGGAACGGGAACCATGAGGGTGAAATAAGCAACATTTTTTTTTAAGTTTCAAGCTATATTTCAAATATAACGAGCTCTAAGTTCGTAGCGTTGCGTCGTTTAATTATAGCCATCTTCTGGCTCCATCATCAGACCTTAGATGTTACCTAAGACCTGAGTACTCGTCCATGTTATCTCCCTGCGTACCGCTTCCACCCAATTTTTCTTGTTAGGGGTTCAACTGTAAATCTGAAATTAATTTAAATAGTTCCTACATTAAAATTGGATTCGTTCGTTCATTTACATACATCGATATGTTTATCGATATGTTCAAGCCCTATACGACATAAAAATGACAATTGAATGAATGAGTGATACATATAACCCAACCAAATTACTTATGCAATATCTTTAAAGAATTTACACGTACAATGATTACTTTTTGAAATGACGTATTACATTTTGTTTACATACCAAATTTTATTTATTTTACGAAAAATTGCTACTCTAATAGATTGAAATTATACTTACGCGTGAAAAGAAAAATGTTTTGATTGTCCGGTATGATTTTTACAAATTAACTCAGCGTATTTACCCATTTTTGAGATAATGTTCCACTTCGAGATCTCGCGTCATACTGACAACGCCATATTGCTAACTGTGTCTAAAAGGCAGGGTAAGTGACAGAGGGGTAAAGGCGAACGCGGTCCTCGTTACGCGTCCAGTGGTTAATTCGTCCAAGTATTAAAGTATTACTTACTTTTTTTTTACAAAAAGTTGCTATTTATGAGGATTTTTGGTGTTGAAGTTCAACTTTAACAATCAACGAAAACCTCGGTGCCTTAATCACAAATTATATCTCTTATATTGTTCATTGTTACTGTGTCTGGGAACGTAATACCTCCTTCGCTACATACCGTGTGTGTGTCTAATGAGAAATCACGGATTGTGCATTGAAGTATCTGGGTAAGGGTCAGTATATAACAAGTTGCAGGTTGGTGCAGGCTATGCGCGGGCGCAGCGCAAAGGTCACGGTGCATTACCACGGCCGGCGCGTGGGAGCGCGCAGCCGACGCGACCGGTGAAGGAAGATGGGCATAAACTTGCTAACCAACGTGATATGAAACATTTTTATTGCATGCTTTAGTTGTCGGCATATTTTGCGTGCTTTGTTGTCGCTGCCTGTGCTCCCGCTCCCGCCATTATAGAAAATTGTAGGTACCTACTTCACTTGAGCCATGGGCTTTTACGACATCGTCCCACACGGAAGACGACGGCCATTACGATCTTACATTTAGCTTTTTAATTATTGCAATCTCTGTAATTATACGTATTTTGTAGTCAGTAGGTGCCTATGCATTATTTTCAACGTTAATACTACAATACCTACCAACCTGATATCCAGGGTTCTTGGCTTGGTCCTTTGAGTTGGAACTGGATCCGGCTCGTAGGACCAATGTCGAAGCTGTGATTATCAGGGATCTTGTCTTGGAATAATGTAGAGAGATTATTGTGAGTTTATGTTTAATTACGCTGGTATTACCTGTATACTTCAATAACCATTACCTGCTGAGCTTTCTGGGAATTTTTCTCAACGAGGTTTATTTTTTGCTAGTACAGTGCCGCATCGGTGTACATGGGCAGAATCTTAACGAATAGCTGAATAGCCATGAAGCCTCGCCGGCTGATTCTCGCTTGTGATAGCAGATATCGATCGTCGTTTGATTGAAGTAAGATTCGTTTTTGTGAGGGTCTAATTGTGAAGTTACCAAAATATCAAAATCAATGTTTAGTTTCTCTCACCCATAAAAATGATTTTTTTAACTAGCTATTATATTAACTTATCGATGTTATTTTGTTGTTTATTAATTAATTACAAAAATATTGATTTTTAAGCTCATGTAACCGATATTCATGTGCTTAAAATATTTAAGAAGTACCTACAGCTTCAAGTTTATCCGTTACATAAGAGTATTACGGATGGTAGAGCACCAAAACCTAGTTCCCAAAGATTTGGTTAAATCTACGAGTGATTGCATCGCAACATTGCCGGGGAAAAGTTTCCTTTACTTTACGAGGTAACTATTTATTAATCTAGCTGTGCTTTAGGTTTCCCAACTTAAGCCCTTTTAAGGTTTATAAAAAGGTGGTAAAAGGTAGTTTAATCAATATGAATAAAAAAGGAAACCAATAAAAAAAACAACGGGTTGCACTCCGGGAGTGCCGGCAGAAGTGAAACCCTTATAATAACAAATAATAAAACTTTGAAATAATGAATTTAATTACAAATACAATAGGAAGTTGTTTATGAATAATGAATCTACAATATAAACGCCATCTGGTACCGTAGTATGTAACTCTAATTCTCTCTCTAGACTCCAACTCAATGTCATCAAGTATCAAACACTTAGTGGCAACTTTATCTATGATTTTGTAATGAAAGAAAAGAATATTCCTCCCTTGAAATTAAAACTGACCTGGCATCAATATGAAAGTAAGAAAGGTAGTAAAGAAAGATCGTTATATAATGGTTGTTATTAACTAATATACGTAGAACTTTCAAGTGTGAGACTTTATGTAATTTAAAATAGGTCAACGGTAAATTGACTTACGAATTTTCGATAAGGGTCCCATCCCAAAAATTTAAAACTCTGATGAGCACTAGGCCGCTAAAGTAGTTTTCACTTCAAAAATCTTTCCGTCCTTCTTGGATGGTACGTAGAGTATACCTCTACTTATGTAACGAAAGTGTTTTCTTTTACCCTTTAACGATCGAGTAAAATTGGCATCTCATTCATTAAATTCGAGTGAGCCGTAACAAAGTACTCTTCACTCGCACTTTCACTCCAAATTCATATTAAAATTGTTACATTCATATACCTCACTTAGTTGGTTCCCACAGACGAAATTAAAAGTGGTAACCTAGTGTTGCCGCCTTCCACGCATTGGAACAAAGACGCGAGACGTTATCTTTAAAATAACAATTACAATACACATATTAAACAATGCCGAAATTTTCTATTTCGTATAATGGAGCGTAGTTAATACTTTGTAGATAATTTTGGAGATTTGTTACGTTCTTGTTTCATTTCATACGTGAGAGGTGTATTTAATTGCGATCGTTATAATTAAGCGGTCTGAACTTTATTAAGTAAGTAGCTTAATCTGATTTATAAGTTAAGATCTAAAAGCGGCATCATTCATCAATCAACTGATCAGTATACTTGTGAATTATGTTAGTTAGGCTTGACGATATTACCCAAGGGCTGACCGGTTTTACCCACTCTTGAGTGTAATACCGGTCAATTTTGTTTTTTTTATAAATGTGTATTGTGCCAAAACTATGCTAACTATTGATCTCAATCAATGTGCCATTGAAAGAAGAATAATTATATTTTAATTTGTGTTTCGTTCAATAAATGAATGTTTATTCTGTATATTTTGTAATGAGTTTTCCTTAAGTGACCGGCATTATCCGGTTCTACCCTAAGTAAAATACCCAATATTAAAATTAAAATTTTCAAAAGTAAGTACATACTTAAATCGAATAAAGTCGTCGATAAGTTAAGGACCCATATCAATTCAACTGTGTTCTGTAATTTATTTTATAACATATTTGCTCCTAACGGGTCTCTTATCTCATTACGTACTTGAGCGTTATTGTAATGTAAAACGCACGGTTTATCAAGATGCTCCGTCTAAAACACGGTACTTTTTTAAAATCTTAGCAAAGAGTTGTTATGTCAGAAAAGAAGTCAATATTTTATGAATGAAATTGACTTTGGGAGTTAAAATATAATAAATAAACATTTAATTCCTTAATTTAATTAATTTTGTCATTAAATTACAGCCATTTTATCTTCATTTATTTATCTGTAACAAAAACACAAAAAAAAAAAAATTTAAGAAAGTCCGAGTTTTAGTTATTTCCTCGCAAATATGTTATAAAACGTCGTATGACATACGTGTGGTTTGATAATTAGGTACAGCCTCTGCTTTCTGGTAGCAATATCGCCTCGGGTGTAATTTTCAACTTACCGCACTTTTATCATAATGTACTATGATCCACATGAAATATATAATGTAATCTAAATAGCTGGAATTTGTTATTATTTCTCACCATAATCGAGTAAGGTCTATGGACTATGCATATAACTATAAGTAGTTTAGAATTAACGATTGCGTAAATATAACAAATGTACGAGAGTTAACAATCTAATTAAACATTGCACAATGTAAGATTCCCAAAGTCGTAAAGTTAGTAATTTTTGTAAGTATTACGGGCTTGTATACCTATCTTACCGTTTTGTGGTGGGAACGTGGTCGCGGCTCACGGCACAGGGCCGTAATTAATAAATAATAGGATTATCGACCATGAGCACTATGTTTTCATTGTTAAGAGTACGTATTTTATTTGAATTCTTAGCATAACTTTAAAATATTATGTTTTTGAAGAAATAAAATTCACACGAATTCCTTGTGATTTTTATGGCTGAAACCGCTATTCAATTTATTTTAACTGTAGACTTGAAATATTGCCTATACGTAATTCCGGTTTATTATGTTTTATTTAAGTTACTATAATAAGTACTAAAGATACCATTTTTTTTATTTTTTTTTATAAAAAAAAAAAAAAAACACTTATGTCTAATACAAACATTTACCTCGCAAAACCATTTCCATGGTTTGTCTGCGAGTGAAGAGTTCACTTACATTAAAATATATTACATTGATACTTAACAATTACAATGACTTATAGGTATTAAGTACAATATTAATATTTATATTTTATTACAAAGTAATTACAAAGTAAATGAGAATTGAACGTGGAGAAATATACAACAAAGTTAATGAATCTATTTAAAAATATTCTGTTAACTAATATTGAACCATGTCGTTTTTCGTTTCGTCTTCAGTCGTATGTATGTATGCATAGCAATGCTGTGTTGAATGGACAGCGAAGAACGAAACTCATTTTTCATATGAGCCGGCCCATGTCAAGCTCAGCACATTGCTTAAGACGTGACGTCAAACTAAATTGCCTCGTCAAAACATCTAATTCTTTTGTTTATAGAAACAATTCAGCGATGTTCATTTGTCTCGAGTGTTTGACAGAAGTAAGTATTTCATTAAAGCCGGATCACATTATTCCAGTGGATTTCCAAAACAATCTGGAATGCTTCATTCCTGGGAGTGGAATACACTGAATACACTGTTTTAAGTTATGATTCCTAGGTCAGGTTTTTTGCTAAGATTTAGCACAAAAAATTTAAGCTCCGTGGTCAGACATGGATTGAGAGACTGGAATAATGTGAATCATCAGTCACTTCTTTATTTTTAAATTTTCTCTTAATTGTTTGTGTAATAAATGTTTAGTTCTTTAGTTCTTAATGAAATATATCATGTACTTTAAGTTATGTTGAATACTAAGAAGGAGCGGTGTTCCCTAATACAGGCATTTATATGTCTAAAAGGGGACTCCAGCAACAAAGTTGTAAAGTTTTATTATAAATGTTAAATATGTATTTTTTAATTAATATATTTTTTTTATTCTTGGTTTTGCACGGTAAGTATGTACTATTCATAAAAGTAAATATTTTTTCTTTTAAATATATGTCTTATGTTTTTCTTATGTTGGTTGGTTTTGCACGTAAGAAACGGGTACACAGGAAGTCTGCAATATAGGTCAGTGTCTCACATCTCTGTGGCCGCGGCTCACAGGGGCTTCAAACCGCAGCGTTCCTGCACCGCCACCGCCGCCCCCGCGCTGCTACCGCGCCGCAGCCGCCGCGCCGTGGGAAACCAATACCGATAATATATCACTACGATAAATAGTCTAACCGTCCCATTGTCTGTGCGCGCTCATGCGACCGTTCTCAGAAACTTATTAAGGTTTTGCCATAATCTACCTCATTAGCTTCATTTAACTGGAGTAGATAGGAATAACATACACTCCATAAAATGAGATACCACTTCCCTATAAAATCTGAGATTGTTTGATACACGCGATGTGCACATTGTCATTGCATTGTTTGATGTTTAAGTATTAATATTTTCTGTGTGGATAATGTTAAATCTATGAAATTGTGTCGGTGTGTCGGCGGCCGGTGAAGAAACGCTCAATATCGAAGTGGATTTGAACCAATATTACTTCTGGCATATTTCTGTGAGTTCACATTCATTCAGCTTTCATTGCTCGCGCTCTATAGCGAAATTGGCGACTGTGGCCGAAGGTGTTATTTGGAAGGCCTCGATTACATCTCTAATTACAGCGTGCAAATGATAGTGTACACATCAATTGGCTGCTTTCTACTATTGACGGATCGACCGGACTGCCGAGATGGTTCCCAACGATAGCGGCGGCATCAGCCCGTAGAAAGTGCCCGCCCCGCCCCCCGCACAATGGCAGTGACGCAATAAACGTAACAATTACCGACGATTTGTGTGAGCCGGCTTCTATCTGCCATCTTCACGGTTTTCCGGCAAATGAGCTGTAAGCCCCGCCGGTGGCACCGTTTACACGACCCTGATTGTTTTTGTGCGGAGTTGCCAAAACTCGCCAGAATTCAATTGATCCTAAAATTTTAACGACTTCCATCTGCGTCGTTCCCATGTTAATGACATGCGGAAATAAGGAAGTGCTATAAAATTATCTCTTACAAATTATAATAGCGTTTTATGTAGTCACGGTACGTAAAACCAAACAGTCATTGTTTTTCACAGATGTTTTCAGTTTTATAACTTAACCATCTGTGTTTATAAAATATTCAGCGAATCCGTTAGGGCTGTCACAATCACAGCTCATCATTTTTGGTCAACATTTTTAGCATAGCCGCGGATCTGCCTAGTGGCTAAGCACCCTACGATAAAAATTTAAGCCACATTAACGATAGAAGATTGGTGACGTAAATTCGGGTTTTCAGTAGGTGCTTGGCGCCTATAGTTTATCTAGGTTGTTCATAGCGTCTTTATTAAATATCTGAAGAGGCTTGGCCCTCAGAGTTAAGTTGAAGCTCCAATACCTGAAGAGCGTAGCGCGGTCGCTGCGGCGCGCGGCGGCGTCGCACTGCTCGATTAGCTGCGCGAGCGCGCGCGCCTGCTCGCCCAGCGTCAGCAGCTCCAGCTCCTCGCGGCCCAGCTTGTACTGCAGCTCGGCCTGCTGGATGCGCGTGTCGATGTTGCTGGGCACGAAAGATTAGCTATTAACGACGGGAAGTGGACGTGATGATTAGGCAAGCGTAAACTACTGGCCGCTTTGTCGAGACTTGCAACTGAAACTCTTCCATGGACTAACAGAATCAATAGTTTGGGACCAGTTTTGATCAGATTATATTTTTGGAACATGTAATTGGACTAACTTCTGATGCATGATCCTTAATCCTTAGTTGGTAGTGACCGGGGTTGACCCGGACTCTGAGTCCATCAGCCAAAAAAGACGATTACAGGGTATTGACAGGCAGTTTTCTGAATTGCTAATGCCTTCTCTTTCTCTTTGTCTAATGAGTAAAATATATGTAATGTACCTACCGCTAGCAATTCAGAAAACTGTCCAGAATTGAAAAACATCCGTGCATCATGAAAAGGATGAAAGTGATCCTTACTCTGTGACGTGCGTCTTCTCGAGCCTGCGCCGAAGCTCCTGTATGTTGTTCCGTCGCGCGTCGAGGTCGGCTCGCACGGCGGCGGCGCGCTCCTCCAGCGCGCGGCGCTCGTCGGGCGACAGCGTCGGGCATTCCTCGCCGCGGGCCGCGGGTGCGGGCGACGCGGCCTGCGCGGCAAGGCGAGCCGCGCTCAGCGACGCGCTCAGCTGCTTTTTTAAGCTGTGACAAGACAAGTTTAGAAACTTTAGTGAGTCATGTAAAGCAGATAATTTTGGATCCTACACGTTCATACGGTAACTATTTTAATGTTTGTTACTCTTACGTTTTAGGTGGTGGGAACAAGATAGCTCAGAGTATTGCCAAAGAATACTAACTATGTGCACAGAATACTAAACAGTACGAGCGTGAATCAAAAAGTTCTAAGAAATAGATACACTTTATTATTTTTGTGATTTTTTTTATTTTTATTTTTATTTTCAAGTGTCATTATCATTTAGTATTTATGCTAAATATCAATTGATTCCGTATTGTCCTTTTTATTTTATTAATTATTTTGTTAAACAAATTGATAAAGTCTACCAAATAAGGATAAAAACGAGATAGGCGCGGTAAGAAAAAATCCACTTTTCCCACCCAGATGGGATAGGTGGAATAGGGGCTCTGGATGCAGGTAGTATGCAAAGCACCGAGTTGGAGAGAATATGATGAAGATCATATCTTCTAAAAGGTTAAGGCTGTAAAGGTGACGTCCATTTCCCACCTCTGTATGAGTGTGTCCTTATCGCTGAGAGCGCTGCGCAGCACCTCGAGGTCGCGCGCGGCGTCGCGTGCGCCGGCGCTGCGCCGCCGCGACCCTGCCAGAGACACCTCGATGCTGGCCATCTGCAACAACCGATCGATACAGACACTCGTTTATACTTACCTATATCATAGACAGTAGAGATAGTTGCAAAAAAATATAGGTACTTAGGTGTTTTGAGCATATCGAGTTTATTTTGGGCTTCTCCTAAAAAATGCCCATTCATAAGTTCAATTACGTTCCTTGCCAGTTGTTATCATCCCAAATGACATGGTTACTTACTTGTGAACCTAGGTAGTAGTCATAAATAAAAACTACTTCCAAAAATTCAATAAAATCAGCCCTTGACGAGTTTCTTGTCTTGTTTGTAAAACCGATGGCGTACCTTCTTTGATATATATCCACCGTCAGTTAAGTTCTGGATAGATTATCTGCTAGATAATTTGACAGTTACTACTGTTACTACTATATATATATATGTATATATAATTATGTATGTACTATATATATATATATATATATATATATATATATATATATATATATATATATAATATATATAAATATATATATATATATTGAGTTTCAGTTTAAACTCAGTGTACCTCACCTATACACAAACAAAACAATCACTTTGTAACATAATAGAGTAAAAGATAACGATGATTTATTAAAGAGATGCTATTAAATCACGAAACGGTGTGGAAAATTGCGTTTCCGAACGACTTAAGTTCATTTATTATGCAGAAAGTGTAATTGAAAATATGCGAAGCGGGAACACATGCGAATATTGTCTCTAGTACGGGCAGAGCAGATGGAATAAAACGCTGGACAGTATAAAGTATACTTTACACAGCGAGTACTAACTACTACATAAAACATTTTACTTGTATATAACAGCACAGCTGATGAAATGTCTCAAATTTTTTAAATAAACGTCTGCGGTCGAGGCAGCTCAAGTTATTGCCATAAGTCCGAAACTTACCTTAAATTAAACGAACTGCAGGGGCCGCCCAATATTTTACATTACGAAAGTCGTCAAAGTCTGCGGTTGATCGCGCCTACAAGGAAAATATGGCGAAAAAATTCAAACACACTATTTATTACATATTCGTTTACGAGACCATGTTACTTTTATTAATATCAGCTTATGTTTGCTAACTGACTTTTAGTAACGTTTGTTCGGTATTTCTGTTTCCTACATAATTCGAATGGTTGTATTTTATATTTATTATGTTCTCAACATTTTAATATTGCTTTTATTGGACCGTACAACTTTTAGTTTCTTCTTAGGAACATACTACTTAGGCTTGCAACGAATAGTATATTCGGCCATACGCTGAATACCGAATATTCGGCAAGGTCCTGGCCGAATATTTTATTTATTTATTTGGTTTAGGTACATAAACAGATTAGAGTCAATACATGATTAAACAAAAATGATTGAATACTTAATCTAGACCATAATCCTTAAGTAGTGTACACAGCATGTTAGAAAAAAACAAAACAGTGTTCTAATTTAAACATTACAGAAAAAATTATAAAACAAAACAAAAGCCAATGACAACCATAATACAAAAAAGAAAATAACAATTATAATTTTGGGAATTTAAGTCATTTCTTTGTAATGAGACTGACGTTTGTAGATTTAGGTTGAGGACCATTTGGATTTTATTATATCGGAAACAATTCTTTTAAACTGGGAAGACCTGCCATTGAAAACATCCATATCCACGTGTCTGTTACCCCGGGTGTAGTCATTATAAGTCAGTACACATTCTTACAAGTGGATTGTAAAAGGACGTATTATTTTTATATACTTGAATTGCAAATGTATGAGAAAAATGGGACCTGAATCGAGTATTAATATTAAGCGCCGAAAGCAAATTGGGTGCATCAATGGATGCATGCAATATTTTATGGAGGCATAGTAAGTCAATACTCAATACTCAATTATTTATTGCATTCCATAATGTACACGAAAGATGGTGAACATAAATAAAAGATCATCATGGACCCTGACGGGCACGCAATAGGGTTTAGAAGAGAGGAGGCGCTAATTAACATTAGATAGCAAAGTTTTACATCCAAAAAATAAAATAAATATAATAATTAGAAAAAAAAAACAATTATGACACAAAGTAATTTTAGATGACAGATTTTTAAATACCTTTTTTTATTTAATAGTGTCGTTGAAGTATTCATGTAAACTGTAATAGCATTTATTTATAAGAATTTTTTTTTATTGGTTTATAAACAAAGAATGTTTACTTTCATTAATTATTAAAGATGGTAATTGATTATATATTTTAATGGACGCATGCAATGTACTATTAGATGTTAATTTTAGTCTGGAATCGGGTAACATTAATTTATTTTGGTATCGCGACGGATATTTAGACGGAGTATCTTGTCGTTTTTTATAAAATTCGCTATGCTTACGTACAAATTTGCAAACCTCTAAGATATATAGACAAGGTAGAGGCAGTATTGAATATTTTTTAAAGTATGGTTTGCAGCTCTCCGTTTGTTCTATGTTGGCTATGATGCGGATTAATTTCTTTTGCATGGTGAGTAGCACAGCCGCGTCCGTGCTGTTGCCCCACAGCACCACTCCGTAACTTAGCCAAGCATGCGCGTAGGCGTAATAAGTAACTATTGCCGTTTCTATATCGGTAGTCTTTTTTACTTCGCGCAGTGCATAGGAAAAGCTTGATAGTTTAGATTTAATTTTTTGTACGTGGGCTTTCCAGTTAATGTGCCTATCTATAATTATGCCTAATAATGAGAACTCTTCTACACATTCTAGTTTTGTACCTTTATAATTATAATTTATATTTAATGCTGCTTTTTGAGGGGGATGGAATGTCATGATTTTAGTTTTAGAAAAATTAAGTTTCAAGTTGTGGTCATTTAACCAGTCTGATGTTTTAGCGACTAAGCAATCTAAGTTTTCGTTTATTATTATTGTTTTTATTACATGATGTGAGTAGGGAGATGTCATCAGCAAACAAAACGCAGGTCTCTTCTATGGTTTTTGGGAGGTCATTAATATATATTAGAAATAAGAGACATCCGACTACGCAGCCCTGCGGGATCGAAGCTTTTACAATTTTACAATCGGAGCGTACGTGTGTGATGTTCCCTGTATCATTATCAAAATATTCGATTTCCACGAACTGACGCCTGTCCTTCAGATATGATGCAAACCATTTGTGAGCGGATCCGCGAATCCCGCGAATCCCGTCGCGAAAGGTAGGAAGTCGTACCTTTCGCGACGAGCATGCAAAGGGATCACACCAAACATAGACATCCTAGCATTATAATCATTAAGTAACCGGCCATACAATTTAGAGTAAGCATCGCTTCTGAATTCTCTCAATACTATTTATATGGACCATGTAATAGGGTGACCAGATTGGGCACACTTCTGACTAGGCTGAAAAATAAAATAAGCAAGCTTTTCGGATCCCTGAAATCCTTGGTCGCCCTGGTTAAGAAACCCAAGAGCCTTTGACTTTTCTTTGTGATGTAATCACCAAAAGACAACTGCTCATCAAACAAAACTCTTAGGTCTTTAACTTATTCTTTTTGATTTAATAATTTACCATTGATGTCATACGAATTGTTTAGTCTTGCCCGCTTACGAGTGAATGATATAACGCAACACTTATCGATATTTAGTCGCATGTTATTTGACAGACACCAGCCATAGACCTTGCGAAAGTCATCCTGAAGCATGGCGCATTGAGACTGATCTCTAACGTCTGCAAAGATTTTTAAATCGTCAGCATATGCGAGGGCAGGGCTATGTTAGAGAGGGATGTTACGCTGTCAATTAAATCGTTGATAAAAACAACGAAAAACAGTAGCCGAAAATTAGGCTAAAAGTATTCAGCCAGTGCCAAAATTTGTATCAATGTGATTGTTTCGCCGCCCTGCGCGCTCTATTGCAATCAGGTAGACTTCATACCAATCTAAAATCGGTCGAAAATCGGACCAAATCTCGCAAGAAAAACGAGATTGCACAAGATCATAAATACATGTTTATTTTGAAGCGAAAACGAAAATTTTGATGAATAACTTTTATAATGTCAAATAAATTATTTAGACTTAACAAAAATATATAACTGATTAGTCTGTTGACAAAGTTGCTAGGAGTAATTTGATAATACTTATATAAAAATATGTATTATTGACTTAATAATAGAGAAACAACAAAAAGTTCCACCAGTCTCGCGAGATTTTGAGAGATTGATGTAGCCGATTTTGTGTGGTCACGGCTTCACCCATTGACTTATTATAACCAAAATCTCGCGGGTTAATTTATCTAATATTGCTACCGTTGCGTGTTTTGACAAATTTAGTTTGGGTATATCTTAACACCTGTAAGCAGTTTATCGTACTCTCTAGTTCTCAACCTATGTTTTAATTTATTTAAAAGTGAAATTGTGTTTGACAAAACCAAAAATACAATAATTTATAATCGATTATGGCGGGTCTGATATGTAGGTTCGAACAACGTCGCGAAGTACGCTGTCGCGAAAAATATTTCAAGTGGTACTTCCTTGCGAAAAGTCATTGAATCGAAAACCGTTGTTTCGAATGACGGATTTGCGATCACGCAGTTGCGAAAACATTTTCAAGTGGTATGTTTTATTTTTAAATGTTTGGTATATCAGTACTCACGCCCTTAAGAACCGATTTGAATATTTTTCTATTTATAATTTGAAAGGGTGTACTTTCAAGTTGGTCCCATTTATAGTTGTTAAATATATTCATTATTCATTTAACAGTCAATAAATGAAATCAACATTAACAGTTAAAATTATCATTATTCGATCAGACAATCGACCGAATTTGCTTTCAATTGCTTTTCATTTAAGGATGTTTTTTTTTCAACAATCATTTCAATTTGTTAATTTTATTGAATATTTTTGGTTGCACTCGATTGTAGGCTCTTTCCCTTTCCGTATAAGTATTAAATTAGAGTGATATTGGTAATCGAATAATGATTATTAACAGTTCATTTCTTTACGGTTTTTTTTCTTTGATTGAATATTATTAGTCGAAGTAGTCAGTTGAAGCGTGCGTAAGTGTTATGCCTGTTATGTATGGAGGAAAGTTAATTGATTCACTAGGTTTAAATTAAAAACCAGTTAATTGTATGATTTGATTGAAAATATCAACTAATATTTTCAACAGATAAAATTAACTGATTAAAATATTTATCATTTAATTTTTAACAGAAATTATTTTTAAACGGTTAAACGGTTAAAAATCTCTAGTCCCATTTTCGTCAAAGACAGGACCTGATGATGGGGTCCTGTAGAAATCTGGTAAAATACTTCAAAAATTATAGGCAGGTATATCGATTTAGGTCTATTCTTAAGTAACTCGTGCATTTGCCTCCGAAAAGCACCATTTGGTGTTGTGGAATGGATGATGAAGAACATACATGGTCATCGGAGCAGCTTCTAAATACTAATTACTTCAGTAGTCGGTCCTTAATGAACCGATTTGAATAATTCTATTATTATTTGAAAGGGTGTAGTTTCAAGTTGGACCCATTGTCGTCAAAGACAGGATCTGATGAGAAGAGACAGGGTCTTGGAGAAATCAAGGGAACTCGACAATAAAAATAAATCAATATTTTTTTCCTTAACTTTACAAATTATCTCACTACAGCTATATATTACTTAAGTATTCGGTATTCGGTTGAATAGAAAGTTAATATTCGGTATTCGACCGAATACTAAAAAAGTGGCCGAATAGGCCGAATACCGAATAGTGCCCGAATATTCGTTGCAAGTCTAGAACATGCACTATGAGACTTGCCGCTTTTCGTTATTCAATTAGAAATATGTCAGACCCTCTTGTCTGGTCGGATATCTTGCAGGTTGTCAGTTAGTAGTTACTTTGCCTGTCGCATCGTGTAGAATATTTCTGTAGTAAAAAGCGTCCTAGACTGAAATAAATGAGATAGGTATGTAAACAAACAGCTACCTAGATTTCTGATTTAAAAAATGTATTTTTAAATAACTGCGCTTGTAATAAAAAATGTATTTTTAAATATATGATATCGTTTTCAGTTCAGTTGCTTAATATAGCGGTCATATTTATCAGTATCAGATCAGGTTGAATTATGTCTTGGATTCAATTCTAAATTCCCATGCGGTGCAACTTATGTAGAATGTTGTATTCTCTGCGAATTATGCGATTGCTGGCAAAGATCGGCGCACACGCACCGGCGAGATGCGCGCGCCGGGTGGCCGATACCATCCGGTAGGATGTGTGCTGCTCTTGAGTTATGTTATGACTACAACGATTTCTTTACAAAATCACAAAACGTTAAACGACGGAGAGAGACACATAAGGTTGGTTTCTGAAATACGAAGTTTAACCGCCTCTGTGGTCTAGTGGGTTCGATTTCCAGCGGGGGTACATATTGTATTCGGTTTGGTTGGTGGAAGAACTCGTTTTAAGTCCGCCTGGCTAGCTACCACCATCTTATCTAAGTCTGACGCCATAAGAACAATGTTTTCAGCATTGTTGTGTTCCGGCAGTTAGAGATTCCGGGAGAGGCTCGCTTCCATCTTCAGCCTTATCAATACTTAACATCAGGTATGATGAAGGCTGAGTATCCCCGTCGTTCATAAAAAAAAGTACAATTTGAGAACCTCTTAAACTCAACTCGATGCAAAATTTTCATCATACAACAGTAAGGATTGAGACGAAAGTCGTGTTCTCAACCTTTTTTGTTTTTTGTTTTGAGTGAGGGTAATCCAAGTCTATACGGATTCGTTCGTAGGATATGCTGGGGTCACCTAGCATACCCGAATTGTGTTCTCAACCTGAAATTCTTAAATCAGAAAACTACGCATAAACCAAATTAGACCTAGAGTGCCCACTATAAATGAATATTTTCTTTACAGCAAATAAATTTGTGAGAGTTATTATTACGATGTAATTTACTACTAACTGTAACTTACTAAAAATACATATATGAAGATTTTTAGACAAAGAACTACTATGGCTAAACCTTGGTTAAGTTTTCATGGTTTCATTATAGGAAGCCAAGTAATTCTTCGATTTTGGGAAGCCGCGCTGTGCCGGCGTGATTCCCACCATTGTGCTGGTACCGTAATGCATCGACGCCCTTTCTTCTCACAAATTATCTCCGAGGATGATACCAGATCACGCAACCGATTGCAAGCATTGTTCCTAATTGTAGGGAACTTGATGCAGTTTATTATGCCCCTTTGTTACCTCTCTATTTTGTGGTTTAGACGACGCGTTTAAAGACGCTTGATACGAGAGGTTTGTCGCGGAACTAGGGGTTATATATTTTTATTATTCAATCATTATTTTTTATTTAAGAAGCTTCAAAAATTAAACACATTAATACCTATAACATGTTTGTTTGTTGCGGCAAATAACAGCTACCTATAAGTAGTATTCTATATATCAAAATTAATTGACATGAGCTAAATTAGTTACTAAAAATATAAAAGCAAGCAGATAATGATATTTAATTGCATAAACTTTTTAATTTTATCTACGAATGCGTTTCATACAGAGCATTTGAAATGCGTATGGTGAGCTGCATGGTGCTTGTGAAGGAAATAGTAGCGCTGTCACACTGGGCAAGAAAACTGCGATAAGGTTTTAAAAAGAAAGACTGAAACTATTAGTCACAGATGTTATTTAAATCTTTCCGTCAACCGTAGGTTAATTTTAATTTAATTTTTTAAGAAAAGGACAGTTTACAAGACTCACACTTATACATAAGTGAAAAACATGATCGGGTACAAGACACGTAGTGTGGCCTTAGTTACAAACTGCCACGGCATGTTAGATTCACAAAAAGCAGTATATGAAACAGTTCATGAAAATCAAAAAGTTATATAAACAAGTTATACAAACAAAAAAAAAAAGTAATTTAAACAAGTTATATAAACAAGAAAAAAAGTTATATAAACAAGTTATACAAACAAAAAAGAGTTATATAAACAAAAAAAAACACTTATTATATGTGTAAGTTACTTAGTGGACAGAATTTCCAATAACATTCTCTTGAACTCGGAAAATCTGGAGTTGATATCTAAATCTGGAGTTGATATCTAAAGTTAAGAAATATAAATCTCAATGTTAAGTAGTTGTAGAGAAAAAAAAATTCGGCAAAACTAAATTTCTTATTTAATTAAATTAATATTTATTAAAAACAGCTAGAGGCTTTGAAATAAAACTACTTTTACGGATATCAAACGCGCTATATTTCACGAACTTAGTGGTAAATGTCCGTATTTTTAGATTTTCTAGGGGTTTTTTGATTTTAACGACGTTTCGGCACCTTTCAGCTGCCGTGGTCACGGGATAACTGACACATTCATGCCGTGACCGCGGCTTGGCAAAGTTGTTTTATTTCAATAAACAGTGCGCGCCAAAACATAAGATATACAGCTAGAGACTAGCACGTGTACTTCGAATTCAAGTCGATTCAAATATCCTCCAGTGTAAATGCACCTTAAAAGATGGCTCGATTGCCTGACAGAGAGATTCTCGCAATTTGCTTCTCTCTTCCCTGATTAGATAAATTAGCACCGCGTCGAGTGTGCAAGATATGCTATCTGTGGTAAACGTAAATCGGAATAAGCAAATGAAATTGCATATTCCTTTGCTAATGAGCTTCTGCGGGTGAATACGTTTTCTATGCTAATTTGGGAAGTTTTCATTAGACTCGTTTGTTAGAAATAGTTATGCAGTAGTTGAGATACTCGTAAGTCGTAGTTAGAGAATAATTATTTTTTATGTGAATACGAGCTGGCCACTTAGGGAAGTAAGCAAGATCTTAAAGTTGACATAAAGTATACTGGGACATTACACCAAGTTTAACAGTTGAACTACGAAAACCGAAATTCTAAATTAATATTACTTTCTCAATGTCATGATTTACATATTTCTTCGTACATTTAAGGCGGTATACGGAAAAAGTACTTACTTTTTGTTGTAACCTATAGGACGGTTAGATTTCTTCATACCTTTATCCAAATTTGTAAAGTTTCAGAAACACGATTTTATGATTTATGATTTTTTATTTTTGTATTTTTCAATACTATTTTTATATCTACATAGGATTAATTTTAACCACTGACCTATCGAGACTTGGTCAGACATTGGTGGTTAGAGCATTGGACCGGATTTCCAAAGGTCATGGGTTCGAGTCCCATCTGAGAATTCACTTGTGGCCGAGTTGATTTTCTCCAATATTTTTCTATTTAAAATTTATCATAACGATTTTATGATTTTCCCTCACACTTTTTCTTTTCGAAAAGATTCTTTACGTAAATTCAAGATTATTCTCAAATGATGTTACATATTATAGGTAAGTACTATTGGACATTGGTTTAAATAGTGGACACTAATCATATTTAGCATCGTGTTGTTTCGTTTTTCTTTAAGGTGGTACGACTTCTATACAAACAAACATTACACAATTATTGGTTCATCATACCTTAATAAAACATAAATACATGCGCAACTAACTCGTTTCAGTTATTAGTTTGCGCGAAATTATAAAAAAAATGTAGTTTCATACATGAGCTATATAAATGCGATGAGTCACACACAACATACGTATATTTATTGAAATTATAAAATATTAGTATATTCGTGTTTTATGTATGAATGTATAATTTTTTAATTATTTCACGCAAACAAATAACTGAAACGAGTTAGTTAATCTATCCATAAGCAAACGTTTTCTGAGGGATACTGGACCTCTATTTTAACCGACTTCAAAAAAAATAGGAAGTTCTCAAGTCGACGGTTTTTTTTTATGTTTGTTTTACCATAACTTCGCCAGTTGTTAACAGATTTTTATAATTCTTTTTTATCTGAAAGAAAATGGTTTATGTGTGGTCCCATATAATTTTTACGAAGATCTGGCAAGTAGTTTTTTCATAATCCTGAAAATATCAATCACGTTTTGGCAAGTGGTCGTTTACCTAGATGACATCATTGTTGTGTATGGGCTGATTTTTAGTGTAAGTAACCATGATGTAACTAAAAAATCTGAAATAAAAACATTTTATAAAAAAAAACAAACCGACTTCAAAAATTAAAAATTAAAACTTTTGGAGTCGGTGCTAGCTAGCTAAGGCCAAAAAAATATATAGTTAATAGTAGTGCAATGTAGAATGCATTGGCTGGCACCGACTCCAAAAGTTTAATTTTTTACTTTTTGAAGTCGGTTTGAATTTTTTTTATAATTTTTTTTTTAATCACTCGTCGCGCGGCTGGCGAGGCTAACGAGGAGGCGATCAGGCGATTAGCGACCTTGCAAGCGTAGACATAGCACGCTTTTCGCTTTGCCCCTCGCGCCCTCGCCTTGGGAGGCGGTACGACAGGCCAAAAGCGAAGTTAACGTTATACATGCAAGGTCGCTTTTACTGAATACGGAAACTCACACGTCGCACGAAAATCAGTAGAAACGAGTGAATCAAAAATAGAGCTCCAGCGCTCTCATCTTCAATGACTTTGCGGTCTCAAATTGATGCCATCACAGTCCATGCGCGTGGAGTCGCGAGCTCATAACTCGAGTAAGTTATTTACATGACGAATGAATCGCATTTACATTGTGTCGCGGGCTA
Organism: Chrysoteuchia culmella; assembly: GCA_910589605.1. Taxonomy (NCBI): domain Eukaryota; kingdom Metazoa; phylum Arthropoda; class Insecta; order Lepidoptera; family Crambidae; genus Chrysoteuchia; species Chrysoteuchia culmella. The sequence continues at coordinate 2,018,225 of OU342646.1, forward strand.
ATGTGGTGCATTAACGGCAAAGCGAGTGTGAAGTAATTGGCTGTCACACATCATATTTTACCTTTATAATGAGCGTTTTACCAAGTTTTATGTTCAACATCATAGTTTACCTTCATAATGAGCGTTGTATTAAGTTTTATATTCTTATGATAAGTTTTTAATAGAAAACATGTTCATGTGTTTAACAGTAGCGAGGCGTCGATTAGGCGTATTGTAAGCCGCTTATTTTTCATTGAAAGCTGCTAAATACAATGTGTCACTTAGGACATGAGTCATATTTTTAAGTTATGTGTGCGTGTATATTCAATAGTTAGGCTAGGCTAGTTTTTAATTTTTTAATGTATCTTATTTGTGAAGACCTGTATGTAATGTCTTTATGTTTATATTTAAGTTTTTTAATGTATTAGGTTAAGCAGTTTGTTTTCCAATAAATAAATAAATAAATGTTTCTATAAAATGTTATACAGCTGAGATAAAAGCAGATTGATATAAACATTATTAGGAATCACCAATAAAATAAATGTAAACGTTTGCAAAGTGTTACATTTTAGTGTTATATTATATGCTATAACCTAAGCTGTACCTAAGAGTAATAAAATTCAGTAAAGTGCCTACAAAATAGTTACGTAGGTATTCGCAATAAAATAATCTTACGATAGAACTTCTCTACATTATAATCTAGATAGTTATTGGTTGGACACCTCGCATTAAATAAGATTAACACGGTAACTATCAGAGTAGAACTCAAGTTAAAAAGTAGCCTTGAAATTAAAATGTCAACGTCATTCAAGCGCATTTATCGGTTAGAAGGAATAAAGGCGGCGCGCGGCGTGTTACAAATTGAATAATTGAAGCGAAGTGCCCGCGCAACCGCCAGCGATCGCTAGATAACGACAATCAATACCGCGCAACGCTATTGAGGTGGATGCTATTCCTATACTTAGGGCGAGAATTTTATTGAAAATGACATTGCATTTCAGTAATTAGTTTGATGTCAAAAGTGCAATAATAAAACAGAGCAATGTTTTAATATTTTTTTTTTACTTGTGGCCGAGTTATTTTTTATCCAATATTTTTCTATTTAAAATTTACTATAAGCAATGTTTCAAATTTGTTCATCGCTAAACGTATTTCAGTTGGTAAAACTTCGCCTGAATGACAGATGAATTTAATTAGAATTATTGGATGGTGAAAAACCACTTTATGCGCTAAGTTTGTTTAGCGCGTTGATGTCTTTTACAAGTGACCGTAGCGAACTTCTTGTAGCATTGCCTCTTGCCTCTCGACTCGAGCAAGGCCTATCGGCTTCATATCCTAATTCAAGCACATAGGTATCTTCCCGTAGAACACTTTATATAATTAAAAGCTTTACAGTGCACCCTGTGACCGTATATTTAAGACAAAGTACGGCTTCGCAAGTGACATTCGAGCCTATCACAGTGACCCAGCAGTGACCAGATGAATTTTTAGGAGTCGCCGTCGCCGGATACGGCGAGCAGGGGCCTTACCATCAACTGTAATGCAATTCATTGTAGGTTGTGAGAGTGGGATGCTGCCATATGGCGCGTCTAGCGGCGTTCCGCACTTACTACCTGAAAGTAGCCTAAAATGAATCGCATTACAGTTGATGGTAGGCCCCCAGGACATGAATAATAGGCTATTTGACAATGCCAAAAATAAAGTGTCAATTACTGTCATCAGTATAAATTAAGCGTTTAAAAATGGTTTTTATTAACGGAAGTTGAAAATAATTATAAATTTATTTAAAAATCCGTAAATAAAAATGCATTTTTTAAACGTTTGTCACGTGACACAAAACGCTCCTGATTCGTCGAGTTTATGATGACGTCACCTGCTTGTAAACCTCGTTTGCCTAGTGCCTAGTGCCAGCGCCATATTGTCAAAGTAGCGTTTTGGCAAACTATTTAAATATTGAATTTTTTATTTGATATTTTTCAGCAAATATGTACCAGAATTAAAAAAACAACTTTTACTGGGCTCCTTAAACTCTACTACATAATATAAAATGGATTTTAAAAACCTGTCAAATAGCCTATTAAAAGTTAGGTGTTACTACTAACAATAGCTAGCCACAAGCCATCTACACTATATATAAAATGTTGACGACCTGTTTGGCGCCGGGGTACTAACCCCGCCTTCTGCGCCAGAGGTCCCGGATTCGATCCCCGGACAAGACAAATATTTGTGTGCCTGAATATGTCTATTTGTCTTCGTCTGGGTGTTAATATGTATATTATGTATGTATTTACAAAAAAAAAGTATGTTTATCCGTTATAGTATCCATAACACAAGTTCTTCATGATCTAAACGTGGGCTACATAATTGGTTGTATGGAAAGATTTATTTTATTTATTTAATGTTTAAAGAGGTAAAGTTTGTAGAATGAAATCCCAGGAACTACTGAACTAGAAAATTCTTTCAAATTGAATAGATGCGAAGCCGGCAGGCGCCCGCGCAGCCGACGCGATCGCGAGATAGCGACGATCGATACCGCGCGCGATACCCGACCCGTAATCGATGCTATTCCAATAACGAGAAATGAATTCAATTAGAATGGAATGGTAAATAACTCATTATGCGCGATTTAAGTTTTGTTTACGTTTTATCTCGATCTTTTACCAATTATTGCATAAAACTTTTTACTTCTATACTTATATGTTCCTTTGATGTTCTCACAATATTTTTTCTTGTATTGGTTATAACTTGTCCAAAAATATTCTCATCGCCACTATAGGTATATTATAGCTAGTTAGATAGATAATAATACTTTTGTAAAATTACTGTTTGTTGTCAAAAAATATAATAGAACCACCACATGGCCCGTTCTCCCTATCACTCCCTATCTTTTCATAAGGAAGCCAATGTCCCCACCAGTAGTACCGCCACTGGTGGGGACATTGGGAAAATGGCCAATCGTGATGATTATATTAGAAACACAACAAGACGTTTGGCCTTGAACTGCTAAAGAAAGACCACTTCGTGTAAATCTAAAAAGGAAAATATGACTGGTGCTGTCTTTAAGATGTAATTTACATGTTGTCTCTGACACACGCGTCCGGCGGCGGGAAAGGACGTAGCGACCACCGGCGATGGGTGCGAGGATAATTTTAGACGGATAATTTGTTTATATTTATTTATTTGTTTATTGGGCAGTCAACAAAAACATGTACTAACAGTATGTAATATATGAAATTTAGAATCTTAGTCTAAGTACAGTTTCTAATTATGGACAGCCACGGCATGCAATTCGAAGTTCAAAAAAACAAATAAATACAATGTAAAAATCCAACACATGTTGCGGAAGGCTGAAATCAGGTTGATAGAAGATTATCTAATTTAATTTAATTTAATTGGGGTTTGCGTTACTAATAACAGATTAAACAAATTCTTTATAATAAGTAAATAGAATGAAATTACCTATTTACTGCCTATCTTGCCCAGCGGCTGAGACTTTGCATTCAGCGGGGCAACAGCGCCAGTGTTCTCGGTACTATGCCACGCGGCTGTGAGTTGGACGGCGTATTTTTGTTATAGTATAGTTATAGTATAACATTTTATATTTAACGGTTTCTTGTTTTTCTACTAATTTGTAAATATTTTGATGACTTTGATTGATCTTAAATCAGCAGACATCCGCATTATAAATCCTAAAGCTTTAGATGCTTTGGTTACGATCTGGTCAATATGCAAGTCAACAAGTAGCTTGCTATCATGTATGATGCCTAGGTCTTTAATGTTGTCTACCCTTGACAAATCTTGATCCAACAACCGATAATTAAAAGTAATTTTATCGGGTTAACGGGATTTACTGCAATATAGAATTTTGTCAAATTAAAATATAAGATCACAAAACAATAGCAACAATGCAGCACAGCAGCTTTGTTAAAAATAAGTATTTTGAACACATCATCTCATTATCACATTATATCTCATTAGTTTTGTTTTTCTCGATTAGTTTTTTATTTGGCGCTTGTGAGTAGCGTGAAATATTTTTTGTGAGGTACGTATTAACATCTTACTTAAACATAACTTAAATAATGTCAGCTACTACGATTATAATTTAAAAACGAAACTCGATAAAACCATTCTTTTTACTTGGCTCCAAAAATATTTTATTTACTCATTTCAAGTATAGACAAAAGCAACAAATATAATAAAAGCTTAATTAATAGACATTATAAACATTCGTAAAGATGTTAGGATCTCGAGTTCTATTTTTGATTCACTTGTCTCGAGGATTCTACTGATTTTCGTGCGACGTTTGAGTTTACTTATTCCGTAAAAGCAACCTTGCCCGTATATTCATAGCTTCGCTTTTCGCCTGAGCGAGGGGCAAAGCGAAAAGCGTGCTATGTCTACGCATTCAAGGTCGCTAATCGCCTGATCGCCTCCTCGTTCGCCTCGCCACTCGCGCGACGAGTGATTCAAAATAGAGGTCCTGGGTTTTCAGTTTCAGAAATTCCATACATTTTCATGCTATTTTCTCGTTTTTACATATCCATACATTTCTTAGAATGTTGTTCAGATCAGTTGGGTGTGTATAGCAATCTGGGTCTCCTCCATTGGCTCCCTGCATGACCACTATTAGATCACACCTCGGTCAATCCTTGGAAGAGAACCAAGGCTCCAAAGTTACCTCCATTGCATGAAAATCGACTAGTGTCGTTAATTATGTGACCACCACGTATATCTTGAACTACTTATTTACTTATAACAAAAAAACCAAATTGTTTAAGTTTGTGTAACGCGTTGATGTCTTTTACAAGCGACCTATTACGTCCGTAGCGCAGCTCTCGTCGCGTCGCCTCTAATAGCAAGGTCAATCGGCATATCCCATTTCAAGCCTTATCACGTCATCCTCCAGGGTACTTAATGTTAGTATTAACTCACTAACAATAACTGCCATTCATTCCATTGAATATTGATTGAACAAAATGCCAAGCTGAGAACATTCTTCGGAGTTATCTCTTAGGAGTTAGGAGTTATTCATTTATTTAGTAAGAATTTTCTGAAACTATTGAACCGATTTTGAAAATTATTTCATCCGTAAAAAGCTTTATTCGTCAACCACATAGGCTACATTTGATTGTTATAAAATTCCGTCACAAGTGAAAAAATTTCACACCCAGAGTTTGCACTGGTCAGCTTCTTTTTTTTAATAATAACTGGGCAGGCATTTGACCATCATCGTGCTTAACAAACAGGATGCGGTCTAAGGTGTTGCATGCTTGCCCAGGAAATGCCTATTCACTCTCGCCTTATAGAGGCCAAGGTTGTAGAAATCGGGGAACACATGAGCAGGCAGCGCTAAAGATGGGAGACGGAGTGAATAGGCAGGAGAAAGGCAGTTGGGCGAGGCATCATTCTGCCTACCTGGGGACTATCTCACGACTGACACACTGAGAAGGAGATTGGCCTGGAGACTGCGAGGACGCCCGAACACCCCCAGAGATGGCCACCTGGCCCTAAAATTAGTAGCTTGTATCATAATCACGCCTTTCTCGTCTATAGGGTAAGCAGAGATCACTTGTTATAGTGTTAATAATTTGACTCACCTTGGCTTCCAGGCTCTCGAGGTTGGCCACCCCGCCGCCCCCAGTCTCTAACGTTTGCTGCAACAAACAAACAACACATTAATAAAGATCAATTAGGTACCGTTACTTTTAAACCCCTCAGCCCCCCTATATCACGCGATATGATCACAAAGAAAAGAAACACTCTGCCTTCTTTCGTTTTATTTTATATGTACCTACATTATTTAATTTTGTGTCAGTCAGTATGTAGTTATTTAATTATTTAATTTTACTGTTATATTATAAACGTCTAATTGATCTGGCAGAATAACAGCGCTTCTGTGTTCATTCTACCCATCTGAGAATGACACAGAAGCAAAATGCTGAGCCAGGGTATTTATTGGCCCCACATGATATTCCATGTTTTGTTTTTATTGTAAGGTTTTTTTTTTATTCTATGTAAGCATGTGTGTGTGCGTGACAATAAATGTTTTTTCTTTCTTTCTTTCCTTTCTTTCGATATGATATGGTGCATATGATGCTGTCTTGCTTACTCTGCTAAGATAGGAACGGGACAGTGACACGATATAAATAATAAATAACAGATCTCAGTGGCGTGCACTTGGAGAGGCCTATGTCCAGCAGTGGACTGCGACAGGCTGATGATGATGATGATGATGAAAATAAATAATGATCCGGTCCAATGGTCTTGGTAGCTCAGTGGCTAGAGCATTAGACCGGATTTCCAAAGGTCGTGGGTTCGAGTCCCATCTCAGGATTCACTTGTGGCCGAGTTGATTTTTCCAATACATTTCTACTTAAAATTTATTATAAGTTATACTGTTAGATATTATTTATTGATTGACCATACTGCCCTATACAACTATTGAACTAGTCCTATAGTCCGCTAATAATCTGTTTTATTGTGACAGATTTATGTCAGTATTATTCTTGTACAAGTAATGGCATCTTGATAAATAAAATAAAAAGTGGGCAACCATGCGTTAATTTAAATTTATAGGCAAAGACATTGGTTGGAAAGATCCGAATAATTGTGAGAAAGTTTGCTACCGACTCCTCACATAGTAGATTACTAAAGATAAGGTTAGTGATAGATGCAAAGTAAAGGTTACAATTCTGTATTGTCTCAGCTGTACCATTTATTCAGTGGCTGTACACCGGAGCTACTTAAAAATCATTATTATTAAGTGAAAAGTAGGTAGTGTCTTTGTTGTTCCTCAAAACGTTGGAATGGCTGCTGTTTAGAATCGTAAAAGCTTTAAGGCGTTCTTAGTTTTAAAAATACATAGTCAAAATCAATTCAAAAAATTGAGCTACATGCTTTGTATAAATATGCTTACGATATAGCAATTTGTGGAGTCTTTTTGTGTTACAACAATAATACATTTATGGAGTTCAAGAACCTAGAATGTTTCTGTCTAAAAATACGAAGAGCATACTACAAAATAAAAAGAAATATCAATTAAAATTAAGCCGTGGTGTGTGAAAGTACCAAATTAATTCCGCAAGGAAGCTTACAAGAAGATGGCAACTTGTTTGGAGATGTTACATTCAATATCTCGTGTTATGGCCAGTATGAGAGTTGAACGACCCAATATTGAGTTTTATCGCGCATCTTGCGGAGGGGGACGGGGACTATATGGGCTATATGGACGCGCGCATAATTACACGCGTGCGCCGTAATTGCTACGTCGGGGTTAAGGTATATTCAGATAAGATTCAAGTCTTTAAAGTTTGAAGTTTTTGAAAATTTATAAATAAGAAGGAAACCATAGAATAATTTTCATAACAGTAGATTTCACCATTGATTATAAAATCGAAGAACTCTACCTATACCTAGTTAAATATGATATAAACTAACACATTTTATATAAATCTCAAACTAACAATGTTTGGCGACCAGAAAAGAATACTTTTTTTTAATAATCAAATATCTATCTGCGCTCAATGGAATACCAAAAAAGATTTTGTATAATAAGTACTCGTAATAACGTGTCAAAGTGTTGAGTACGAATCATTCTTTCTATTTCGAATTGTGTCTGAAATCGCGATAAAAAATATCGCAACGACTTATGTGAATAGATCTTACTACCGGAGGCAGCATCCAGAAGCGAACTCGGCTACCGAAACGGCGCAATGTATAATCACCAAAATACAGGTGCTCACTTTGATTTAATTACACGGTGCGAGCACGGCATGCGCCGACCAGTGGGCGGACCGTATATTATATCAAGTCTACTGACTGACGCAAAAAAAATTGGGTTGACTATTCACATATATACGAGTATAAATTACAAATCGGGTTTGAAGTTTTGTATTCATACCGTCTGAAACCAGTCTAACTTTTAATCATAGAACAGTGCATTGGGACCAAAAACTGGACGTTCCGCCTCTTTTCATATTTGATTTCTATACTCGTATAGCTCCGTAATTTTCCATAGACAACTATATGCAAAGCAAAACAAAACTTCTTTTGCCGCTAATTTAAAACTTTCAGATGTACTGAAACGTCCACGTGCTACAAAACAGCCGCGCATAAAATTCTCAGCGAAAAACTCGCTCCAATTATCGGAGTTACACGAACAAACCGCATGCGAGCTGCCTATGGAATAATAACTAATCTCAGTAAATAGTTCGTGTACCGCTTCAGTTTATCTGCGGTAATGTCGAGAAATCCAATTATTGTAGTACACCGAGTACATGGCTGAGCTGGGTTCAAGGCCCACGCCGGTCACTAAGACCCGCCAGTGATCTGGGGTTTGTCAGTTGAAGACTTGAAGACTTTGTTCAAATAACCCCTTATTGATAAGATGTTTTAATTGACTAAAATTAATATTCATATTATAAAAAATGCAATAAAAGTATGTAGACGGTACAACTACTTTTAGACCGAAGTCGTTGCAACTATTTTATTTTATGGATAAAGGGGTTTGAACTTTATTGTATGGAGGCTGGCCTCATCCAAATCCGTAGTACGAGACGCCATTTAAAAAAAAAACAATTGACGTTGCACGATAATACCTATATAAATGAACAAGGGGCTTACAGAGGACAAAAAATGTTATGATACATAATGCCCTAAAGTGTCACGTTACCGAGATAATTAGAGTTAAATATATCCCAATATATCACCTTTGAACTTTAATTATCTTACTACTTGACACTTTAGGGCATTTTGTAGTATAATGTCCCTTTCCTTTTTGTAGTAAGTACAGATTATACCAATTCTTTTATTTTTATTTTTCTAAGATCTTTGTAAGATGAAGTGTGTAAGATTGTTACCTTTGTCCATTGCTCAAACATATGTTTTAGTAATAAGTGGAAACTTTGCTGATTTAAGATATATTTTGTTATTATTTTACTTATAATTGTATTATTTGTTTCCCAAATAAACTAAATAAATAATATATTTTGTTAATTTTACGATCCCTATCCATTTATACAGGGTGGGAAAAAAAGACGCTGTCGACCCCCCTTTGATGTGGCCAGCTTTTAATATGTAAATAAGGAATGAAAATGACTTCATCCAGGGCTCTATCTACATAATTTTTCACACTGAATATGCTCGCTAAAGATGATATAACAAAAAATCAGCATTTATCTCGGAACAGCTACTTAAAGATTTCACACCGAGCTTTATGCATAATTATGTTGTTTTTTCTGGTCACGATTTGGCAGCGTCGTGTCCTCGAGCGCCGAGTAACGGAGCCTGCGTTACGTAACGCGAACGCAGCCGTAACGGAGTATTATCGTATTTTTGTATCAAAACCGACGCGAAACCTGATACAGGTCGTTCGCAGTCTGTTTGTCTACGCGATCAGGGTCGAAATGTAACACCGGTTGCAATCGGTGTGTTATATGACCAATTTGTAAATGTCCTACTAATGTGTTCAGGGTTATTGGGATCAACTTACCGCGGTAGAGATATTGTCTTATTGAAAGTATTATAATATTCAATTCAATTCAATTCAAATAATTTATTTCAGAACTAGGTTCCATAGTGTTAGTAACAATTTAATATACTTATAAGCTATGTCAGTCGGTATTACAGTATGAGTAAAAATTAAAAATTATCCGGTATGGAGCTTCACCCAGTGTCGCAGCAGAGGAGAGTCCCACCGGTCGTTAAACACCCTCAGGATGCTGTTGGTACTGGAGCGGAGCCTAGTGAGCATGGAAGCGGACCTATAATATTAGTCTTCACTTAAAATTAAACAAGACAGTGTACTCCTCTGTTCTGTTCAGTTCTTTTCAGGGGCTTTACTAGGATTATTATTACTAGAGAGACCGCGAGAGGCTTCACATTAGCTCCGCGGAAAAATATTCAAATATTCAGAATATTAAAGTGTGAAAGAGGTGGCGCTAATCACACCCTAAAGCCTCGTCTTTTAATCAAAATTGATTCAATATAACGATAACAGCTGGAGATTTAGGTTCTAATATATACGGAATTTACAAAACACCAACGTATATAGCTATTACGCTAAAAACTTCCCTCATCACTCTCTATGGTATAACAAATGGCTTTGCTAATTGGAACAATAAGCTACGGCTGCATATGTTACTTTTATGCAGTTGTTTGTATAGTGAGAAAGTAAGGAATATTTATTTCATTTTTTGTTTATTCCTCTTGCACAATATTACAACAGCGAACTTAATGCCTGGCCTTGAGCAGTCAGGGTGCTAATCACTGAAAGGGCGCAGGGAAGCTCAATAGCAAACGCACAACAGATCGATCATCTTTTCAACATTTCATAACTGCAATAACAGCTGATGGTACAGATATGTAGGGTCTTATATTGATGCAATTTACAAGCCACCAACGTAACTATTACGCTCAAATCTTACCTCATATCTATGATACGCGATTGTATAAAAATTATTGCTAATTAACTATGGTTGCAATACTATAGTATACAGTCAGGGAACTTTCCGGTTGATCAGTAGAGCTTTTAGGGAGCTTTAATTAAAAAAGTCATAGATATATAAAAAAAAAAATATCACAAATTATAGAACATTAACATGTTTGTTATTTAAATGATAAATTATTTCTCTAACCTTAGTGCTTTCCGAGAAAACGTTTCCCACATTCTACTGGTCAACCGGGAAGTTCCCCGATTGTAGCTAGTGAGGACGACGACGTAGGAAATGTTATCTGTGGATACACAGTGTAATCTGTGCAACAATCTGTGACAAGGCGGCGTTAGTTGCGCGTTCGCAATTAGTGAGGTCATCAGCCATGTCACCTGCCGCCGCGCCGCGCAGCCACGGCGATACTAATCGCTGAGGCACAAACTTCAACCTTGACATTGGCATTGAGGCTTATTAGCAAACGCGCAACAGATTGAAATCAAGTATGGAATGTTATCAATCTGTGATACAGAATCCAACATAGCGCGCGGTGAGGCCATCAGCCGCGCCGCGCCGGGCAGCCAAGGCGATGATAATCACTGGAAGGGCGCAGACCTCCAGCCCTGGCAGTGAGCCTCATTAACAAACGCGAGTAACAGATTGAAATCATGTATGGAATGTAATCCTCAAAGTGTAGAAAAAGCTGATCAGCTGACGTTGAATTTGTTGGTGTCGTTGCGAGGTGTGCCGTCAAATATTATAAGGTGTTAGATTTTTTTTAAAAGTGCCTATTTTATCTGACTGAAATTTATTATGAAATTTATTATTAACTTATCTTTTCTATCTTCTATATTTTCAGGCTCAAAATTGAAATCTTGAAAAAAAAAATTCGCTTACTCATAAAGTTTTCGATCTCTCACAATCTAAATGATGTGAAGAATCGAAAACTTTTTTGAATACGAAAACCCTCATAATAAATACAAAGCTAAATATTTATTTGTTATTTTCATAAGATGAAAATGGAGAAAATCCTTAATAATGAGTAAAAAAAGTTTGGGAAATAATGCGAATGGAACTTTATTTTAAGTTCCATTTGCATTATTCCCCAAAACTATAGGGAAAAATAATTTATTGCTTGTTAACTTATTGTGTTCCATACATTTATATCTAATCTAGGACACGTCTATATACGTATTGAATCGTGATGCTTACTAGTTTAAGATTTCAGCTTAGCAGTTCCCCAGATTGGAAAATGCCATTTATAGTATTGGGTTACTTTTTATATGTTTAAAGTTTGGGTTGCTTTCGTGATTGTGGCTGTTATGGTGAATCACAAGAATGTGAACAGCACCAATTTTATCCTAAAACGAGAGTTTGATTTAAACTTTTTATAAAACACAAAAAGTTCTGCCTTTTTTTTACATGTTTTTACGAAAAAGGTTTATAAAAATAACCTTCTAGTTAAACCAACCAAACAAGTTCATGTAAAATGTCAAAATCTATAGATTAAATTAAACAGTGTGGGTTTTTATCTGAGAAAATTGATTTATTTCAACAGGAACGAAAAAAGAAGTGTTCAAAAACTAAGCTGCTAAACTGAGTAGTATTTAAATGTTTGCTATTAGACACCGACATAAATTCTTAATCCTCCAGCTTTCTGACAATCTACGTTAATGAACACATTAGCGGCTGCAACTGCAACCCACCGCTGTCCGCAAGAAGATAATTAATGATAATTCGCTGATCATTTTATTGCGCAGCCGCCGCCAATATTGCTCTGTCAATGCGGTTTTTATTTAAACGAGATCGTAATCGCTATTTTTTATGGATAATATTGCTTATATTATTTCAAAGATGGATTCGTAGAAAGTGTACATAAGTTATCGTGTCTTTCTTCGATACAAGAAGATTTATGATATTTAATGTAATTACTATTAATCGCTATTACTTAGCTGTGTTTTAAAATATTCTCTGAATATTAACTTCCAATTAGCATTACATTCGCTTGATGTTATTTCATCATTTGCTAGCAGGACATGTATCTCATCATAATCCGGGGTCTGAAATTAACTGTTCTTATAAAAGAATATTTTTGAAAAGAAAACAACAATATTTTCATATATTAATCATAAGGCATTAAACAAAATATGAAAATAAATCAATCCGGCCAGTCGCCGGAATACTCGTCAAAAGACAAGTTGCTTTTTTGTACAAAATAATCACCCAGAAAATATAATTTGGAATGCAAAAAAATAAACATCAGACAAACGTAGTTAATTTAGTAATAATAAGTTTAGTTCTCTACTTACATGTCGTTTACACTTTCACTGCAAACCACATTATAACTATAGTTGACGTACGTGCCGCAAATTGCCGGTTCGGTAATCTTGTCTAAACATATTACCAACGTGTGTTGTGCGATACGAATAATAAGTATTAATGTTTACTGGACTATTTCATTATCAGCAGTAGGAAGAACGTAAACGAGATGGAAAAACGATTATTTTCAGACCCAAAATTGACAATTTTTCCGGAACGTGGTATGGTTTTTTTTTTAAACGTGGTTCATATATCATAAATCATTGTGTTGCGAGCTATTTTGTTATTAACGAAAGGACTAATTAGATTTATTGGCGAGTGAACAACGGATAGCACCTTTTTATTTCTATCTTATTTTGTGTTTTCATGTCTCATGTATTTTGCTCGTATGTATTTCCCATTTGTTTGAAATTTTCTTATTATTATTTATTCGCCACGGTATTTCCTCATTCTACGTTTCACAAGAGAGACGTTATTTGTTTTGAATATGGTTACGCCCACAGAGGTATTAATTATAGCTATTAAGACTTTGCTGATGACTTGATTGTCTTTTATGTCCAAATTCTTTTGACCTCAATATCTCGGAATTTTAGAAAATTATAGTTCTTTTTTACTTTTTTTTATTAGAAAGTTTTGTAACAAAGATATTTGTTTTGTTAAAACTTTTCCATTTTAATATTATGTTCTCTCTGTATGTGTGCAAATAAAGTATTCATCTATCTATCTATCTAAGATAGAGAGACATGGAGCATTCATCGCACATTTGTTATAACTTATGAAAAAATTAATGCTATTTTCTAATATTTGTCTGGTAAAGATACATTTTTATAGATGTCAAATGTTTAGTAATTTAATCTAAGTTATTAATATAAGTCAATATTTGTCTATCCGGAAAATAAAAACAAAGTAATAAAAATACTTACTTTCAAAACCTTGTGGGTAGAATCCAAATGAATTTTAAGGTAAAAGTAAAAAGTTTGATGCAGTAAACATTCTGTATCCGCTATAATATAAAACTGAGCGTAAATGCACCATAATAAAAAAACCGGACAAGCGCGAGTCGGAGTCGTCCACCGAGGGTTCCGCACTTTGTAGGTACATATTAATGTAGTTCAGGAATCGAAGCTCACGGTTTTTTCCGAATTATTCTCGAAATTCAGTTTTCAAAACGAATGACTATTTTTTATGATTTAATTACAAATGTTAAGTTTTTAGATTTTTCCTGTACTTGTAGTAAAAGACGATATTACATATCAAATTTCATAGTTCTAGGTCAACAGGAAGTACCCTATGAACTTTGATTCCCTTGAGAGAGTCAAATGTACGTTCTTGTGGCATAAATGGCCCTACCTTTTTTCACGTAAACCTAAATACTATATTTTTATGATTTAATTAAAGTGTAGTTTTTAGATTTTGCCTGTATTTGTAGTAAAAGACGATATTAATTGCTAAATTTTATAGTTCTAGGTTAACGGGAAGTACCCTATGAATTTTGATTCACTTGATAGTGTATAAATCTATGTTTTATGCGACATAAACGGTTCTATCTTTGTTTTAAGTTAATTTACAACTTTGATTTCTTTACACCTAGAACAGACTGTTGACCCGAATATATGGTTTTAATTTCAACTTAATACCTCCACACGTTCCCGAGATAATCGAAAACAGACAGACGGACGGCCGGACAACAAAGTGATCCTATAAGGGTTCCGTTTATTCCTTATTTAGAGGTACGGAACCCTATAAACACCTACTTTGAACCAACAATAGTAAAGCGTGTCCCGCACAATGCGACCTATACCGGGACGTGTTATCAACAGCGCACTTGACACGGTTGGGACAATGGGGGGCGCGCCCACTTGCCTAACACTCGATGCGAACATTGTTCAATACAATTAGCCGTCAAATCCTAAATACGGATTGTATCAACCCTGAGTGTTTGTTTGTGTTTGTGTAGTGCATTAAAAAAAATATTTTGTCAAAGATTGGTTTTAATTCTGAGGTGGTAGGAAGGACGTTTAGGAAGATTGATTTTACTATGTAGATAAGTAGTACTCATATTTTACCAATGATATTTTTTTTTGAGATTTGACTTAGATTTTCTTTTTGATGTTCATGCCTTCTTATTATCTTATAATCTCTGAAAAACTAATGAAATACACTCCTTTTGGCCAGTCGTGTAAAAACTGGCTGAATTATCATATTTTATTACTTATCAATTATATCTGTACAACAATTAATCGTATGGTTCAGAAGTCAGATGATGAGGGTAAACGCAAAATCACATTTGTGCTCATATCATTGTAGTTCCTTGTAATTTTGTGGAAATAAATTATATCTACACTAGCGGATCCTCGCGGTTTTACCCGCGTGTTGCCCGTTCCCGTTGGAATATCAGGATAAAATATATATCCTATGTCACTCGGGAGAAATGTAGCTTTCTAATGGTCTAAGAATTTTCTAAATCGGTCCAGTAGTTCCTGAGATTAGCGCGTTCAAACAAACAAACTCTTCAGCTTTATAATATTAGTATAGATTTACAATGCTATTGCTAAAGATACTCGACGCTGCGTCATCGGTGCTGTGGAGCAGAGGAGGTACAATCGGGGTACTTCCCGGTTAACCAGTAGAGTTTTTTTTGGGAAACGTTTTCTCGGAAATTACTAAGGTCGAAGAAATAATTTATTATTCTAATGAAATACCTGCTAATGTTCTTTGTGATATAAACGTTTTCCTAAAAAAAACTCTACTGGGCCCTTATTCACTATGACCACTTAGCGATTCCTTGCTCAAACCACGCCAATGTCGTACTTGTATTTGACATTTTCAAAATTAGTTTTTTCCTTGATATGCACAAATTATAGAATTACTGTATAATTGTAAGTATAATTATTAAACAAGAAAAGTAACTTTAAAATATGTAAGTGTCATAGAGAAAATTCATTTTAAAAATGTCGGATCCAAATACGACATTGGCGTGGTTTACGCAAGGAATCGGTAAGTGTTCATAGTGGATACGGGCCGTGGTCAACCGGGGAGTTCCACGACTGTACCTGAACATCCCACGACGACGACGTATTGTTATCGTAACGTGTAGCTTGTAGGCAGCTCATCCACTCTACACCGACTTTGTAAACAATAGTCGTTGTCATTCATACTGTGTCAGGTAGGCACCATTGAGAATCAATTGACAGAATCTGGGGGCTAATAGTCTAATTTTAAAATCTATCGCAACCCTTTCAATTCGTCATTTTTTTTTTCTCTTTATTAGGATCACCAACGGTTGATACAATGATACATCAGAAGTAAATACTTAATCAAAGACTTAACTTATTGTACAACCACTTATAGGTGAACACAGCATGCTAAAATTTCATCAGTCATTTGAAAGATATTTACATACTTCAAACCTCACTACTTGACATTTGATAGGGATTGTGATCGGGACGCGTTGAAAGGTATTGAATGAATGAAATTGAACTGTCTAAGCCAAGTGACACTCGTAAATATCTTTCAAATGTATGACGTGTCATTTAAAACATCATTCGTTCCGAAAGGGATTACGACTATAAGTTACACAATTCATCACTATCACAATCACTATACCTTTGAAAGGGATTGTGATAGGTTTTGAAATTAGACAATTAGGGGGCAGATTATAAATGTAATGGATGCCCTAGTGATACAAACCCAATTTCGATTCTTATAAGCCTGTCGTGGTTTAAGGGTTGATTGTGACGTATTGATTGGCAACCTAGGTCTAAACAATATTACTTATATATGTCGAAATTAAAAAATATACTGGCCTGAAAAAAATACCTTTAGCTCTTTTCCGTAAATATTAGGTCACTTGTATTGTATGGTTCAGATATGGTGCTTGTCTCTCATAGAATACATTGTATCCCAGATAGATATGCCCAGTAATCTTGCGACTTGTTGCTCTCTCCGCGAGCGATTACCGCCCAACAATGGAAGTGCGGACAGCTCTCGTCAACATTCCACACCACTCGCAATATCAACTCGTCAGTATCTAGAGATAAGTATTTTACAAGTTATTGTTCTTTGAACGACAGCACTATAAAATACCTGTTAAATAGTTTTATTGTGATGATCTTTTGAAGGTATTTCAATGTATTGGGATGTCTGCTACGTTTGCGTGGAGAAAGATATATAATGTTAAATTTTAAATAGAAAAATATTGGAAAAAGTCATCTCGGCCACCAGTGAATTCTCAGATGGGACTCGAACCCACGACCTTTGGAAATCTAAGAGCATTGGACCGGATTTCCAAAGGTTCACTTGTAACCGAGTTGACTTTTTCTATTTAAAATGTATCTAAAAAAAAACTTTATTTCCAAAAGTGGGTACATTGCAAACTTATTTCTAACGGCCTCTGCACTAAGCTTTTGCTTGTATCGCATTGGCCAATAACAATTTAACCGGTTTAATTTACTATTGTTGCGTTTGACGCACCAAATCGACAATCAAAATTAAAGTTACTTTATTATTTTAGCAAGTAATTTAATATTCAAATTTTAAACATGCTACTTTACATATGATTATTTTCCATGTTTAGTTTGACTGGAATAGAATGACTGTGTCGTCAGCATAACAAACAATATCCGATCCATTACTTTGCAACTGCATAATGTCGCTAATATAGACGAGAAAGAGTGTTGGGCCCAGGATACTGCCCTGCGGAACGCATTGAAAAATGCAAAAAATCATAAATCATAAGATATAATGGCTTGCTAGTGTTGCTCTATATTCTTTATATATATTCTTCTTATATAACGTCGTTGTAGGTTTTTTTTTAATTACACAGATACCTCGTTGAAGTTTCGATCTTGTTCAAAACTGTTACCAGTTTAACTCATTTGTTAGTAAGCTGAACTATTCCATTGCATCACCAATATTACACCAATAGCAGATACGTGACACGTGATTAATCAAGTTGGGCATAAACAATAGTGTGCCAACCGCCCAGGGACCGCTGTGGCCGACTTCCACCGGCGATGACTTAATGCCTGCGTCTAGAATCGTAATTATCGTTTGCCATATGCATCGCAATTAAACGCGTATGTAATTGCTTTATTTAATGGAAAATCATATTCGCTTGGTTTGGCAAGCGCACGCGCAAATGCGCCTTATTGGGACACCGCTATTAGCAGTTGGCGATATATTTAACGTTGTTATATGTATCTGCTTATAGAAAACACATTGGTAAATCAACATAACAGAAAACTTTATTTGTACAAGGTAGGTAGGTACCGACAACTATATCATGAAAATAATATTGATATCAACGTTTTCATGATTTTGTTATTAATTCGATACGTCGTTGCCTGTAATAACCGTCTACAGTCTAGAGCACTCACAGTCTCACATTTATTGTGAGAACATGAACTTTCACACAATGGTGTCGACCATAAAAATGGTTGAAAATACTGGTTGTATTCTGATTTTTCAACGTTCAAGAACTAAAACTTCCTTTAAAGACATAGTCTTATGGAAATTATTACCGAAATTGGATTTATGCAAGCAAAGCCGCGAGCAAAAACTAATAAAATATATGTTTTTGAAACGTGCTTATCAAGAGCTAATATCAAATGACACTTATGGGATATAAACGTTAGGGTAATTGAATATATGGAAAAGAATAATTAAAAGAAATGTACAATAGGTAAAATAAAAATTACTTATGTCATGTATTTTTAGGTCAAATAAAAATTATATGAAGTGAACGTTAGTGACATTGAAATTAGATCAACTGTTTTTATGCCAACCGAATCGCACCGCAAATTTTTAACTAATGAATATACTTATCATTAATATAAATACATCAAATTAAGGACAATGTTGGAGAAGGAGAAGGTTGTTTTTTTATTATCGTCGAAATATTTCTTTCGATAAGGTAGAATAGAAATAAATATAATTTTGTGAAAATTTTGATAAATGGAACCACGAAAAATACAATGCTCAAAAAATATCCAAGCCGGGCGCATAAAAAGTGTAACTCAAATATTAAGTAAAAAAAAAAAACATCAGGAGGTATCATCGAAATCTTTGGCTTTATGTGTGAAATATATAACTAAATAAAACTTCTCTAAATTCCCAAGAGGTTTATACCTGGCATTACATTTTGATCTGTGCCTGTACGATAAGAAATATACGAATACGATACACATTTTTGCCCGCGGCTCGCGCTGCAGATTTATCTGCCTGGCATGAGTGTAGTACAGTGATAACGTATAACTAGCGTAGTAGAACTGGTACAGGTGATCGCGCTTCGGGCTCAGCACTACGAAAATCGTAATGAGAGTGATTTTCGTAGTGTTTCGTTTTTCGTAGGGTTCAGTACGGGAGAAGGGTGTGTTCAGGGCCAACATATTATTTATTTGAAATAAAATAACTTTTACGGATATCAAACGCGCTATATTTCACGAACTAAGTTGTAATTGTCCGTATTTTTAGGTTTTTAGGGGTTTTTTGATTTTCCCGACGTTTCGGCACCTTTTCAGCTGCCGTGGTCACGGGATGACTCGAGTCAGTCATCCCGTCATTTGATATCCGTAAAAGTTGTTTTATTTCAATGAACAGTGCGCGCCAAAACATAAGATGTACGAATATTATTTATTTACTAGCTTCCGCCCACGGTTTCACCCGCGTGGTTCCCGTCCCCGTGGATATATGTAATAGTTTTAGATTATAAATACAAATACAAATTTTTATTGCAAACTAAGTGTGTACAGGCGTTATAATCTAGAAGGAACTTAAAAACTTAGTCGCCCTTTACGGACACAGCAATTTATGAGAGGGCTGCCTATTTTATTAAGTTACAAAGAATAAAACAGAAAATAATAAAAAATAAACAACGATAGAAGTTTACAATTTGGATTGGATGTTTACAGATTAAGTTTTCCAAGAGCTTTTTATTGTCTACACTTAAAATTCAATCATTTAAAATATGTTTTATATCCATGAAGACTTGTTGCCTGACTGTTTTTTATGTCAAAAATCAACTCTGTGTACTCGGTGTTGGTCTTCCAAACATTAAATAAATTAAATAAATAAATAAAAAGTGCCTATGTTACTCTCCGTCTTTTCTAACCGCCTCTGTGGTCTAGTGGTACAACCACCGGTATCAGACCCAGGGGTCCCGGGTTCGATTCCCAGCGGGGGTACATATTGTATTCGGTTTGGTTGGTGGTAGGACTTGTTGTAAGCCCGCCTGGCTAGCTACCACCATATCCTATCTAAACCTGACGCCATAACAACAATGTTTTCAGCATAGATAAGATAGCCAGTTCCTTAGTGGTTGAGGATTCCGGGAGAGGCTCGCTTCCATCTTCAGCCTTATCAATACTTACTATCATGTATAATGAAGGCTAAGAGTCTCCCAGTCATTAATAAAAAAAAAATAAAAAAAAACTATGCCAAAAATCAAGTTCGATTGGTTGCTTAACTTGCCTGGTTAGGTAGGGCCAACAAACACATTTTTGCGTTCATAATATTAGTTAGGATTATGATCATTACTTATACAAACACGACAGACTAATTACACAATAAATAGTTTAAAAGTAGAATAATTTAATATTTAATTGTCTAATTTTAAAATCTATCACAATCCCTTACAAAGGTATTGTGATTGTGATAGTGTTTTATGTAATTGTGTAACTTATAGTCGTCATCCCTTTCGGAACGTATGATGTTTTAAATGACACTTAATTTGACACTTTTCCATACATTTGAAATATATTTTCGTCTGTCACTTTGCTTAGACAGTTCAATTTCATTAATTCAATGCCTTTCAAAAAGGGTCCCGATCACAAACCCTATTAAATGTCAAATAGTTACGGCTTGGAGTATGTAAATATCTTTCAAATGACTAATTGAAAGGGATTGCGATAGATTTAAAAATTAGACAATTAGCCCTCCGCTCAATGAGTTTGTACCTATGATAAGTTGCTGAGGTGAATAAGAAAATAAAAGAGATTGAGGAAAGAGAAACACACAGTCAAACCCACTCATAAATACATAGACACACTGAATGAGATAAATTGAATCTACTGGTTTTTTTTATTTAACACCAATTATCTAGCCCACGTTAAGTTTCATTAAGAACTTGTGTTATGCTTACTAGATAACGGATAAACATTCTAATATCCTTTTTTTTAAATACATACATAATATATATATTAAACACCCAGACCAAGACAAATAGACATGTTCATGCACACAAATATTTGCCTTGTCCGGGGATCGAACCCGGGACTTCTGGCGCAGAAGGCAGGTTTAGAACCCCTGCGCCAAACAGGTCGTCAAAAATTTCATACCTTATTTCCGCTACAGTAAGCTCACTGTACCTATATTTTTAATATGATTTCAGATTAAGTTGTCTATCATTACAGTGATGTTCTTTGGAGTGTACAAGAGTGGTAGTTAATAGACTGGCGACTGGTACACTACACGGCAATTACACGGGGCCCTCGCGCACAAGCTCGCCAGTCGCCTGGAGTGATGACAGTACTTATGTCATGACTTATGATGTGCCTACGCATGTTTTTACTGTGTTTAATAAAAGTTTTTAAAACTGTAATAAAGTGTGTGTGTGTGTGTGTGTTTGTGTGTTAAGGAACATCTGGAATGAGATAAAAAGTTAAATAGTTCTGGTTGTTAAGTTATGGCGTTCGCGGTAATAAGTGAAAATCGAAAATTTTGACGCGTACTTTAATGAAAATAAAATTAAAACTAAAAATTCAATAAAATCGTAATCTACATGTGTTAACAAAAAGTGCGCTTTTAAATCCGTAATTTTTTTTTGTGTAAAATTTAATATCTATACTAATATTATAAAGCTAAAGAGTTTGTTTGTTTGAACGCGCAAATCTCTGGAACTACTGGACCGATTTAGAAAATACTTAGACCATTAGAATGCTACACTTCTCCCGAGTGACATAGGCTATATTTTATCCCAATATTCCTACGGAAACGGGCACCACGCGGGTAAAACCGCGAGGATCCGCTAGTCTTTTATACGTAGACGGATTATCTTTGCACATTCTTTTGTTGCTATATTTCATTATATTCAACAGAGAATTTGACAACCTTTTATTTCATTGTTGGAAGTATGTCAGACAGAGAAATATTGCAAAGTAACAGTATCGAACAATAGGTAAAAACGGCGTGAATAAGGTCGCCTAAAAAACTTTGTAAACTTCTGTACAAAATACATCAATGCAAAATAAATCAGCTAAACATATGTGTTTATATAATTTCCAGTTCATATAATTACCTATTACAGAAAATGTAAGATAAGTTGGCGAATTAATAGGATAGAATAGACTATCACATACCCTATCTATAGCAGTAAAACATAATAAATATAGTTAAATAAAATTACATGTATGTATTAATATGTAAGCATTTTTTGTAATTCCAAAATTATTTTTCTAACATAATCTTCACTACTACTTGTATAGGTACAAATAAAACCCGTCTATGTGGGTCTCTACCCGCGAGGTGTGGTTAACCAACCCACGAAAAGGCAACTCTGACCACGAGTTGCCTTTTCTAGTATAAAGTTCATGAAAAATAGACTTTTCGAATATAATTAATTTTAAAAATCTTAATATAAGTAGTTTTCTCATACTACATATCAACAGCTAGCAGTATATTTAATTTTATTGGTTGGATCAATAGATCCCTAAATAATCATAAGACACAACTAGAGTAGTCTAAAATCTAGCACAAACTTAAATATGCTTATCATTGCACAATGTTAATTTTATTAGTAAATTGTCTCGTCGTCTTCTTCAAACTGTGTGAGAAAAAGACTATTTTTAACTGTTTACCTGTGAAAACTTGTAATTAGCCGTCAGTACATATTATATATAAAAATGTATTACATACATAGCTGTTAGTTTTCCAAAAATTGTAAATATAAAATAAAATAAATAAAATACTTTAGCACATCTGTGCTTTCGTGCATTATTTAATTACCGTAGTAGACAGACAATATACCAATCACAGTAGTTCAATTCACGTATTTTGTAATAGTCAAAATGTCGCTGACGCTTAGAAGTCATCCTATTGAAAAACAGTCATAAATCCGTATTCACCTGTCATTTCGATAGAACGATTACTCGATAGGATCGTAACTCAGCGATTTGTCAACATTTAAACTTAATGTTCTCTTTCTCAGTCCTTTTTTCAAGAACAGTAAGAAGAAAAAAAAAGGAAGGAAGAAAAAAATTGTAAAGTTTCAATGTGTGTATTGTTTTGGCCACCTTTGAAAAGTCGCGGGCGGAAGGCTTGTCATGTAAAAATATCTCAACCAGTTGGTTAAAACATACAGAATTTACAAGTAGTTCATTGGAAAATCTGTCGCTCATTTCGACGTCGACGCCTGTTTCTCTTATTGGCAAGGTCCAAAAAGAAGAAGCGTAGTCCCAGACCCATTTTTTTACGGAAAATCTTGGAAAAAACCATACAAAAGTTAACAAATTATGAACTTCTATTCAACGACTTGGAAATAGTATAATTTGACGGTTAATCGCTGACGTCCGATCAAGCTAAACGTCAAAATAATAGGTGAATAATAATAATAATAATAATAATAATCTTTATTTATTTCTTCACAAACAAACAATAAGTATATGGAAAGTAACTACACAATAGCTTACTTAATGACACAAACATGTAGTATTAGTTAATTTAAGTAAGATTTAAACAATTTTTTTGTATTTTTTATTTGTGAAGACTGGTGCTTGAAATAGGTTGTATGAAAACACCCCGTAATACAAGCCACCAGGTCTCCACCTCTAGGACATTTGTACAATGTACTAATCTTAAAACTAACAAAATAGGTACTAAGTTCTTTCAGATAATTATCTCCGAGTTTAAGTAATGTAGGTAGTTGTAGTTATAAATAATAAAATTATATAAAAATTGAATTTCGCGATGCATGCGTGTATATCTAATACTTTGTATCTGTATATTTAATAGTTTGTATTTTGTATAGGCAAGGTAGGTATATATATATATTTATATATGTTTGTATATTATGGAAATTGAGCGGAAGTAAACTGCATAAACTTGTAATTAAATAACTTGTAATAACTTGTAATAACTTGTAATTGAATACCGCGGAGGCAACGATCGAACTTCGATTAATGCACGTGAATACGCTTATACAAAACCGACTTAAACAAAATCGAGCGATTGATACGTGAATACGAAAAGTGACTTCAGCGATCTAATCGCTTGCATATCGTTGAAGTTTTGTTACGTGAATTAGGCTACAGGATCTACCTACACAAGTGTTTTATATGGTTAAATAAATTGTTACCTAAGCGTGGTTATTATATTTGAGCAGCAAAATTAGCCCATCACTTACTACGAGGTTTACAGTATGGGGCGGCAGCCATCAGCGCCTACGCACCGGGTGTCGAAACCTCCGCGCCGTAAATCATAGCACCAGGCATACCGTGGGTAAATACTCAACGGCGCTGTATCATAGTATCCACAGACCTATATCAAGATAGACGGTAGAAGTGTACCTACCTTACGTGTAAAAAGTTTGATCCACGGTCAAAGTTTTCCTACCTAAGCCAGTCCGCTTGAGACCATTGCCATGAAATCACGCATCAATCAGGACCTCAATTTTGAATCACTCGTCGCGAGAGTGGCGAGGCGAATGAGTAGGCGATTAGCGACCTAGCATGCGTGGACATAGCACGCTTTTCGCTTTGCCCCTAGCGCGCTCGCGTTGGGAGGCGGTACTACAGGTGAAAAGCGAAGCTATGTATATATTGGCAAGGTCGCTTTTACGGAATACGGAAAGTCAAACGTCGCACGAAAATCAGTAGAATCCTCGAGACGAATGAATCAAAAATAGAGCTCCAGAAACGAAAATGGTTATTTGTGCAGTGTTTTCTTGCAAGAGCTCGTCAATAACATTTCCACATCACTAACGGTCGGTTTCAATAACTTATCTACAGTAAGAAGTAGGCTTACTAGAGCTTTGTTGCCTAGATATTTTTGTTATTCAGCCCAAAATAACCCAAAATAACAGCGGTTGCTAAGTAACGTAACTAAGATAAGCCTACCTCTTGTTAGGGATAGATTATTGAAACCGGCTGTAAATCTCGCTCGTGACGTCATAGTACATACGAAAAATTCGACATGCTAGGTTCTCATACAGTTTGAAGCGCTCTTTTCGTCTATCTCGATATAGGTCTGTGACAGTAACATTCTCATTCAAATTTATGCGCGCGCAACTTACTATTACACGAATTTGCATTCGTAGCCGTGTCATGACCGCTACATCTAGCTACGAGTGATTGGTATTTGTTATCTACGGTAATCGCCCGTAGCTAATTGAGTTGATCGGTAAATGTTATACTTTGCATTTCTTGTATCGAATTGTATTTTGTCTGGATGTTTAATATATATATTATGTATGTATTTATAAAAAAAAATGTATATAAGTATGATTATCCGTTATCTAGTATCCATAACACAAGTTCTTCATGATACTTAACGTGGGCTAGATAATTAGTGTGATTGTATAGAAATATATATAATATATATATATATATATATATATATATATATATATATATATATATATATAATAAAAAAATCGTAGAAGGAGTTTGCATTGCCTGAGGCAGCAAAGCAAAGATAAACGTGATTAAATAGGAAAAAAAAGGTTATGTCTTCATGCTTGGACTGAAAACTTACGTGTAATAATAATATACTCTAGCTAGCTATATAGGCTATTGCCCTTGCGTAAGCTAGTAACTGCTTTCTGCTCTGAGGTCGTGGGTTCGATTTTCTTTGAACGTATATTACATATTACTCTTTGCTTGGACGCTTCAAAGTAATGACTTTTATTAATTTGGTATATTTTGATTAACTATACCTATGTATATTTTTGCTACGTGATCGAATCAGAAATGAGGAGATCCGTAGGAGAACTAAAGTAACTGACGTCGCTCGAAGGATTGCTCAGCTGAAGTAGCATTTGGCGGGACACATAGCGAGAAGAACCGATGGCCGTTGGGGCGGAAAGGTTCTGTAATGGCGACCGCGCACCGGAGGACGCTCCGTGGGTAGGCCCCCGACAAGGTAGACCGACGATCTGGTGAAGGTCGCGGGAAGCCGCTGGATGCGGACAGCGCAGGACCGATCGTTGTGGAGAAACCTTGGTGGAGGCCTATACCCAGCAGTGGGTGTTATGTGACTCAGTCGTCTCAGACGACGACGACTATATTTTACTTTTGGCTGTGAAAGGCAATCACTTTGATGCTAAAATCCTTTAACACAAAGCTCTACTAGTCTCGAAAATATGCAATCGAGATACTTTCACCTTTATCAGTATCACCGTGAGACTCACCAGGGAGGCGGAGCGCTGCTGCTTGTTGAGGTCGTGGAGCGCGCGCGCGCGGTCCTCGCCGGCGTCCGACAGCTGGCCTGACTTGCGCGAGCTGCCACGGAATACAAACACAATCAGAAATACAGATTCGAGACAACTTGAAAGGGGTCGTGGTTTAATTAAGGTACTGACCACAGCAGATCAAATTTAGCAGTTGCAATACGAATACAGTGCGACAAGGCTTATATATAATGAACGCAAGCGGAGGCGCTGCACAACTGTTAAAAATTACGTTTCATGTTAGTAACTATTTTTTCCGCGTTCATTATAATCCTTGTCGCACTTTACCGCCCAAGTTACTTTATTACTTTCGTGATAAGGGCGAGTTTCCACTGTGGCAAAGTGGAGCAGACCAGTGTTTGCATGAGCTATTTTAAGATCGTGTGAATGTCAAAAAACTGATAACCACAGCCACAAATCTAGTACTGAGAAACCTGCAAGAAACTCGGCAAAGGATATTTTTTCCCTCCTTGTTTAATTTCAAACGTTTAAAACATTTTTTTATTACTAGCCGACGTAGCTACTTCAAATCAAAATTAGATAACAGCGGTTTGTGTTAAAAAACGTCGTCGGTACGTGTTGTAATTCGAGAATTACAAGGTTGTTCTATTAGTCGGATTCGAGAGAAACTGATGACTCACAATAAAGTTGCTACTTATTTACCGAAATTATTTTCTGAACAAAGCACCTAAATGCCTACGTATTTTAATGAGCTACTCGGAAAAAGTATGGACTTTTGATAAAAAACTATAGCATGGTTACAGTTGTTACAAATCTGGTAATAACATATATATTTCTTCATACCTTTATCTAGATTCGTATAGTTTCAAAAACACGATTTTATGATTTTGCCTCGACACTTTTTCTTTTCGAAAAGACCTCTAAAAATACGAAAATTCAAGATTATTCTTAAATGGGGGTTACTTACACAATTGGAAATTGGTTTAATAAGTGGACACCAATAATATTTAGGATCGTATAGAAACAGTATTTTTTTTTTTTAGTTTAAGTGATTTTGTGTTTTTTTTTGCCTAATTTGCAAAATCGGTCTCGCTCCCGTGCGCGTCGTTTTCTCATTGCTATCTCGCTTCAGCATATTTTTTTCGAGTATTGCCTTAAGCTCAGCTGCTACTTAATTTAAGTAAGACAAAAGAATAATAAAAAAAAAATATCTAAGAAACCATGACTAAAATGTACAGATTGATACAAATCTCAAGACGTAATGACTTTTTGTAATAGTTAATTGCTATATTTGAGCTAGTTACAGGAAAAACATGTTATGACTTGCTTATTCTACATTTCCGCCTTGTTAATCTCCATATAATTTGTAAAATTACTCATGCGTTTAGTATTCAGTATTCAGACTGGAATGTATAACGCATTATTAAAGTGTCAAATATCTAAGTAGCTAGATTGAATTATCTTTTAGAATAGTATTGTGAATGTAATAGTTATAAAAAAAACCCACGACGGTTAAAACGTAAATTAATAAAGGATAAAATAATTTAAAGAACCCCGACTTAATAATCCGTCGGGGGATGCCATTAAATGAACCAATTTTGTAATTTTTTAGTAAGATGAATTATTATTGGAGATATTTTATTGTTTTACTTTCTTATACTTATAAGTATATTTATGTTGAAAATAATAATGGCAGCCCCCGATGGATAATTAAGTCGGGGTTCTTTAAATTATTATATCCTTTTTTACCCGCGACGGTACGGAGACGGGATATGCGTTGGGGTGAGAGGTTGTTTGTTTGTTTGTTTTTTTTTTGTTTGTGCAATCAATGTTACCATTTATCTCCAGAACTACTAGTCCGAATTAGATGCAGGTTTCAGTGATGGGTTCGAGTTTGATCGGTGCATGTTCTTAGATAGGTTTTACGGTAACAACTTACCAGGGGGCGCTGCAGTAAGCATTTGTTTTGCACACCAATGTTATCATTTATCTCTAAAACTACAAGTCCGATTTTGATGCAGTTTTCAGTAATGGGTTTAGGTTTGATTGGTTCTTAGATAAGTGTTAGTGACAACTCACCAGGGCCGTCGCTGGTGAATATTTTTTTGAGCAAAACCAAAACTACTATTTCGATTTTGATGCGGTTTTCAGTAAAGTGTTTGGATTTCATTTATATATATATTTATGAATGACGGGAAGACTCTTAGCCTTCATCATACCTGATGTTAAGTATTGATAAGGCTGAAGATGGAAGCGAGCCTCTCCCGGAATCCTCAACCACTAAGGAACTGGCTAAGGATAACTGCTAAGGAACTAAGGATCTTATCTCGAACTGCCGGAACACAACAATGCTGAAAACATTGTTGTTATGGCGTCAGGTTTAGATAAGATGGTGGTAGCTAGCCAGGCGGGCTTACAACAAGTCCTACCACCAACCTATGTTCTTAGATAGATTTAATGTTCTTAGATAAGTGTTACGGTGACAACTCACTACGGGACGCTGCAGTAAACATTTGTTTGAGCAAAACCAAAACTACTAGTCCGATTTAGATGCGGTTTCCAGTAATGGGTTTTATGTATTACAATGTACATATAATATCTATACTCTCTAGAAAGTTTGAAATAAAAAGCAAATTTTTTTTTTTTTAAAACCCTCGATGTTTAAAACGTAATTGAAAAAGGATAAAATAATTTAAAAACCCCCGAATTGTTTATCCGTCAGGGGCTGCCATTACTATTTTAAATTTCAACATAAATATCAATACGTATAGCAATAAAAATGTAAAAACAAAAATACGTTTGAGTCATACTTAAGTCGTGTTAGTCATTCTCAACTTTAAATTCTCAGTTCAGAAACAGGGGGTAAACCTATTACTGAAAAATCTTGCGGTGCGCTCGCCGCCCGCCGCTGATCATGGACAGCGTGCTCATCACGGCCGACATGGCTGCTGCGGTCACCGTCCCATCGGGCCTGCAACAAATGTAACAGTGGCGGTACCTGGCGAACTTGCGGCGCGCGCGCCGCCCGCCGCTGATCATGGACAGCGTGCTCATCACGGCCGACATGGCTGCTGCGGTCACCGTCCCATCGGGCCTGCAACAAAGGTAACAGTGGCAGTGATAATACCTGGCCAGCTTCCGATGCGCGCGCCGCCCGCCGCTGATCATGGACAGCGTGCTCATCACGGCCGACATGGCTGCTGCGGTCACCGTCCCATCGGGCCTGCAACAAAGGTAACAGTGGCAGTGAGAGTACCTGGCCAGCTTCCGATGCGCGCGCCGCCCGCCGCTGATCATGGACAGCGTGCTCATCACGGCCGACATGGCTGCCACCGTGCCACACGCGGCTGGTCACCGCACCATCGGGCCTGGAACAAAAATAAATAAAACTGTAAGTCTCTGGACTAAAATACTTGTTTTTGTACTTAGTCACACTTAAGTAAAATACGGATTCTGAGTAATGTTTGAATAAATTCTTACTTTATTATCAGAATCGTGATAAAAGGAATAAGAAAATAAACCTGATATTCAATAACCAGATAGTTCTAATCCGTTAAATCCACCTCGTCCACAATGTAATGGATATGTAATCGGCTTGCGCCGGCACAGCGACATAACCGCATGTAAATCAGGCGCAGCCGCGGCGCCGACAAATTGTGTGACAGGCGGCAAAAACGACACGTCGCGCGTCCTCGCCGTGTGACACCACCCTTATATCTCATGCTAATTCTGTTGCATTTATTTTGGGCATTGTTTACTACCTTCTTTAGTGGTATTGCCTTTTGTGTTATTTTTACTTCACAAAATTAACTTTACAACTGTTGCGAACTGAGAACAAAACTTCTGTTTTCTTGCGAGATTTGCAGTTTAAACGTTTCGATCGATTATATAAATATCACGAAGAAACTTAGGTACTTTTTCAAGAAAGTTTAACGTTTACGTTCTTCTAGAATTAATTTCGTAAGTTTTCCAACGCGAATAAGTGACTCACACATGCGAGTCCCGATTGGCTACGCTAACTAAATACAAAAATTAATAGTTGAAAGAACAGTACAATTACAATTAGGTACTACTTCATGCAACCATCCTGTCATTCAATTTAATTTAGGCGTATAATTCCAGTAAAAACTTTGAAGCTGCAGCTGAGAAACCCCCAAAATATTAACCGCTTAAAAAGTAGTTGGCCAACCTGATTTCCGACATTTCATAGTTCGTTACGTTAATGTGAGCGCGCCCAAAAAACGCGCGCACTGAATTGCCGCTGCGTTTAACGCACATTTAACGCACCTTTTTCGGTGCGACGCTGTCATTCAAGAATGATGATTGGAATACCTATAAACTGCTTTGCTTGATAAATGAATTGTGAGCAAACATAACATTAATGGCAAAATGTTTACAGAGGTTACAGGGGGCCCTCCCTATTATAAAAAAAAAAAAAAAAAAAAAAAAAACAAACAGCATATAATACTAAAATATAGATAAATAAAGAATAGCACAAACATGCCTTTATCAGTTTTCACAAATAGAAACATGTACATACAGAAAAAAGGTATTTAAAAAAAAGGATAATGTGCAATAACTAAGTTAACTAAATTTCTAGCAGAATGCATACAAAAAAAATATAAATTTTATTTAAAATAACAAATGAGTACTTAATCTGTAAGAAGCCAAATCAATAATCAATAAAAGCAGAAGAAATAGTAGACTAACTGTCAAAGAAATCTAAATTTATTTTCTTTTTGAAATAATTGGGTCTCACTATAAACAAATCTGTATCTTCAGCGTGGTTGTGGTTAAAAAAATCTGTTTGTAGTGAAATAAAATGTAATGAAAATTAAAAGCAAATAACCTAGATTATGGGAAACAAATTAATCAAGAATGTCATAAAATAAAATCCACTCGATCACATTGTTTGGCCATTCTAGCTGGTCAAAAGTAAATTTTGTAAACATTGATGCAGGAAGATGAAAATTACTGTCTGACAAATTGAATAGATGTAACTATATATAAACTACGAAATTTTGTTCCACCGCCATTATTCGTCGCCAGTATCTCACTTGGAACTTGGTGTTTTATTTTTAAATAAATAAAATAATAATGCACGAAAAAATCGTTATGTTCAACATCGATTATCGTTTGATTAGCAATTATTTTTGAAAAAAGTATTAAGGATCAGGATAATACAAGTATAAATATTACGTACCGTACATTTCAGTTATTTTACATTATCTGACTCATATTGGCTTTTATCGGTTGATTTAGTATGGTAATATGATGTATGGTAATATATCATCCTAATTGACTTGTTACATAATATATAACCACACAACACCGCTTAGAATATAAAAACCGTATAAAATAATTTTGACCGCCTAGATCGACCAAATATATGATGGTACTAATCATCTAGTTTATCGTCATCGTATCGTCATCTAAAATAAATTACTATCGACCTGTATGATGTACGTCACAACTTGCAGTACAGTAACCTTGTAATGCGAGAAATGTTAAATGTAAGTCCTTCCTTACGAGTTGAAAATTGTTTACGGTTAGGATAACCATAAAATGTGTAACCATATATAACTTTTCAATTTGACGACTCTCTAAAACAGGGAGAAAAAATAGCCCTTGACGAGTTTCTTGCCGGTTCTTCTCGTTACAAGGTCTCCCGCCGTAGGGTTTGTGAACCGATGGCGTAGCTTCTTTGACGTTCATAAGTGCTTGTAACAGCCTAGACTGAATAAATGATATTGATTTTGATTTTTTTTATTTTTAATGACTTTCGGAATTTCCCCTTTCCAACTTGTAATGTCGGTTCTTGTATAAGGCAGTATGTCTGCAGACTTCGGTCATTTTAAAATTTCCTTTCATTAAGATACATATATATATACATATATATATATATATATATATATATATATATAAATATAGTAGGTGAGGTGGATGGGTAGGTATGATGGGTGAGAGCTAGTAGAAAAAAAAGTAAAGGAAAAGAGATGCTTAATTCGGTGAATGACTGTATTTAAATGTTTTGTTGTGGTGGCCGAAACGGCTCTTCGAACCTTGTTAACTTTACAGGTTTTCATTGTTCAGAGGTAGCATCAGCCTTGGCTTTTAATTTTGGCCATAGCACACCAGGAATATTATCTTCACTGATTTACGTTTTTAATTCAGTGCGAACGCACGTAACGCCCCATCTGTCAGATCGACAGTGACAGGTATGACACTGACAGGTGATTGTCAGATGGTCTGCGATTGAGATGACAGAAAGGTCCTTGCTTTTTAAGGTTACTTTAATTAATTAAATGATTTATAGAATTTAATTGATACCAGTATAAACAACTATATAGTGTAATGAACGAATAGCTGAAGCCGCAGGTTAGTGTCAGTGCACTTCACATCAGAATTTAATAATCAGTGTCCCTACTTGATCTTACCATTATACTTGCCTAATCCACCTAAATTATCAAGTTAAGCCTTGTAATTGATACAAAGGGACCCCCTAAGGGTGTTACTTTCTCTTTTTATTAGTAAACTTTCATAAATAAGTCACTTCAAGTATGCTTTCATGAGTGCACACCATGTGGCATGGAAGCCCTCATGTAAACATAATTTGGGCTAATCTCTGTAGCCAGAGCTTCCCTGTAATATAAACAGAAAGGCATCATACTGTGGAACATAATTTATTAACAAATTAAACATTTACTTACAAATAAGAAATATTAAAAATAAGTCACAGCATCATAATCGGTATGCAAGTGGCCACTTTAGAGGTTAAGTCTGGGGTATCAACCTTCCCCTTGCTCTGATGCTTTTTAGATGAAATAGGGCCCTTCAGGCTTCGTTGTAAAGACATTACAGTAAGGCCCCCTCTGTGAGAATTCACCGGTTACAATAATATCTGAAATCACCTCCGTTCATAATCCCCTCTCGCAGGTGACGAGACGCATACGGCGCCCCTCCGAAATACCACTCCGCCCGCGAAGCAGAAAATTCCGTACGCTCGGCGTTAGAGGACAGATCAGGGAAGCCCGGGAGTCGCCTCCGGCTGTTTTACTATCCTGCTAGTATCAAGCAGTGAAAATATAATCAGAGGATCACACATAGAGCGGTGACCCCATTCCTCTATTAAATTAACCCAAAAAAACTAACATTTAGTTTTATAATTAGATATATCCATATCAACAACCACCATTCATTCACATCAGCAAGCTTAGGAGTTCACCCATAGTGTAGCATCATCATCAATTTCTCATCACATTCAATTAAGTTCCATTTCTGATATCCTTGGGCAGGCATTCATGAACCTTCAAATTTATTTAAGATCACTAAAACAGTAACTTTTAATTAATTGTTTTAACAGTGTACCTATTTTTTATGTTTTTATGTTATAATTACGGGACACCTTTTTAGTTTTGGTTTGTATAGAGTCAGGATAATAATAAAGATCAATTTACTTGTCACTGGATAATGTTTTGTCTCATTTCCCCGTTGTTGTCCTAGCCGAAAAAGGTAAGTCTATTAAGTAAGTTCCTATTATTATTGAAAGAGAGAAAACAACATTACAAACTGCTGTGAAAACTCTCACTTCCTGTCAAAATACCGAAAACACAAAACTAAACTCGTGCTTTGCGATTTTAATGTCGTTTTCCACTGGCCAATATCTAGTAAACGCAACAACGAATCATGTTTTAAGGGGCCATACAAAGCCAAATACACATTTTTGATCAAGGATTTCACATAGTATTACTGGATTTATCGGCCCCAAAAAAATACTGTAGAAAGTAGACTATAGTACTCAGTTATGTGATTGACAGAAACACGATTGCTAAAACTTTTCTCGATAGAAAAAAATCGTAAAGTTACTTCCAATTTTGTAGTTTTTCAATGCTGTGTCAACCGCTATTAATTCTTTAGTCTTAAAACTATTATTAAAAAATACCTTAGCTAGTTGTCTAGTTTTGTGATTGACGGATTTTTAAAATTTTAAGTAGTTCATTAATAATAAATTAAAAACCATAATGTCGCTTACGTCGATGTTTTTAAAACAGACACCGGTGTTTGCATCTCTTTCGCATGCGTTATTTCACCGTATTTCTGTCTGATTCGCTCCTCGCTCTTCAGTCGTGAGTGCTCCATTGAGACGTGTGGACTGCGCTTGCCTTACGCTCCGCGACGATTTCGCACGTAGATTATTTAAAAAATCTATTTGTGTAAATATGGGAAATAAAAGTAATATTAAAAGAAAAAAATGCATTCAGAGAAAATTACTTGCGCCGATTATGGAGTTTGCTCGAAGGTATGTATAATTTTATTAATAATAATGTTAATATTTAATTAATCATAACCTAGGTATAGGTAATTATAGCAAACAGAGATAAAAAAAAAGCTTTTGTAGAAAGTAGACAAGTATTCGACGAGCAGCATATTAAGATACAAAACTGTCAAATATCTTATAACTTTTTAATTTTGCATTTTACAATGCTATTTTTATGTGATAATTTTTAATCAAGTAAATATACTAGAAAAAAGCAACTTGTCCCATGTCCCGTCAGGGCGACATGAGACAAGTTGCTTTTTTCTAGTATATTTACTTGATTAAAAATTATGTCAAATATCTGTCAGAAATCAGTGCCAGTTTTAATGTTTGAAATTGATTAAAGATATTATTTGACTGTACTTTTTAGGTAAAAGTAGTAATTTATTATAAGTAAATACATAGTATACTTTTTTTAGTTTCAGGCACAAACAAAAGGGGGGGGGGGGGACAATTGCCATTGACCCCCTCCCCCCCGGCACACAGTTTTACGTGCAAAATGTTTGCAATTATGAAATAAGCTAAGATTGCCTCCTCCCTGAACCATATGACTGATGACCACCTGAATGATCAGAATTTATTTTCTTTATTTCCTCGGGCTGAACCTGTTTCCGGTTTTTATTTCAGAGCCGAGTCTAGTAGTAACAGCATTGTAACAGGTAGCTCAATGTTCAATTCTGTTATGTCGGTGCAGGAAGCTACGAATGGCGAATGTATTAGTCCCAAAAGGTATTTTAAAATACTCAATACCTTAAAAGTGCTTTGGTGCATGACAAAACAAAACAGTTATAAAATGTATTATTTTTCTGTTTTTTAGAATCGTATTGGCAGATCTTACAAACATAATTCCTGATGTTACTTCTACTTTAATTAATGATGAGCAGCAACAACATTTAGATAATGACAATGTGAGGGCTAAAATGCAAGTAAGTTTGCAGACAGTGGTACCAGTATCGAGCGAAATAAAAGACTTAGACTTAGACAGAAGGTAGATCTATTCGTGTGCTAATAACATCAACCCGCAACAATCAACAGTTCTTCCGTGACCATGGCGCATGCAACTGCGCCGAAATATCGGAGTCTCAAATATAAACAGGTACATGGTGTAAATCCAGTCCTAATTTATTCTAGTAACTTCAATAACCAGGGAAATTTAAAAGAAGATAAGCTTGTAAAATTAATAATACTTATATTGTCGAAGACATTATACAACCCTACATGTTTTTATTGTTAGACACAAATACATGTTATTGTCTCTTTTTCAGATCTGAGCATAGAAGAAACAAAATGAAAAATAATGATGACAATTTAATTAAAAATCCACCTGACATTTGTAATCTATTTGTTATTATTATATTGACATAATAAATAAACAAACGAATAGTAATTTAACATGTAATAATAACCTGACATCTGATCAAAATTTGACATTTAATAATAGTAATCAATCTAATGAGACATCTAATCATAACATTAAATCTGTAGATAAAACTATATTCTTATATCCGACTACGCAAGAAGAAATATTCAAAATTATAAAATCCCTAAACAACACAACATCAACTGGTTTCGATGAATTGCCTACAAAAGTGTTAAAATATTGTGCATTAATTCTCTCCGATGGCTTGTCTTATCTTATCAACCTTTCATTCACTAAAGGCAAATTTCCAGAAACATTGAAGGTTTCTGTCATAACAAAGATGACTCAGAGGCACTGGATAATTATAGACCAATAGCACTGACTCCGGTACTTGCTAAAGTGTATGAAAAAGCAATGCACGGAAGAATTTTCGAGTTCCTAGAGAAACACAACATTCTCAACCACGAACAAAATGGCTTACGCAAAGGAAAATCCACTACACTTGCAGCATTTAACTTAGTAAAAACTGTAACAGAGAATATAGACCAGAACATAGACACAATAGCGTTTTTCTTTGATATGAGCAAAGCATTCGACTTTGTCTCGCATGACATTCTCCTGTACAAATGCGAAAGATATGGTTTGAGAGGGGTAGCATTAGTCTGGTTAAAATCGTATCTGAATAATCGGCGTCAATATGTAGAAATAAAAAATATAAATAAAAATAATGAAGAAGTATCTTTTTGCTTGACACATGCGGTAAATAATGTAGGTGTCCCTCAAGGCACGATACTACGATCTACCTAATATTACACATTCATATCGCAGAAACAATGTATCCGGGCTATATGTGACGTTCCTCCAATGACATCCTGTAGACAATTATTTCCACAACTAAATTTGCTTACCCTCCCCTCTATACAGGTACATATTGGAGTGTTGCATTTTTGTTAAGAAACATTCCCATATTTTTAATTTTAAAAATATAGATACCTGTAGATTAGCGAGAAACTATGGTAAGTTGATGTTACCTAAAATGCATACAAGGTATTATAAAAGGAATTGTTATCCTAATTGCATATTTTTTTTAATAAATTACCAAAATCAATAACGGAGCTTAGTTTACCTATATTTAGGAAAAAACTGCAAATATGGTTAACAAGGAAATGTTTTTATTCAATTGAGGAGTATTTTAATTAAAAAAATGACATAAAATGAATTATTATTATTATTAATGACATTAATGCTATACAATTTTATTTTATTTGCAATTATT
Organism: Chrysoteuchia culmella; assembly: GCA_910589605.1. Classification (NCBI taxonomy): domain Eukaryota; kingdom Metazoa; phylum Arthropoda; class Insecta; order Lepidoptera; family Crambidae; genus Chrysoteuchia; species Chrysoteuchia culmella. The sequence continues at coordinate 2,055,305 of OU342646.1, forward strand.
TACCGTAATAATCATTTCCTTTTATTTTATAGTGACATTTCACATGCCCTTTGTTTGGCAAAACGGAAGATCAACATTGTAAACGACCATCTGTAACTTACTCTGTTTTATGTGAATAAAGATGATTTGATTTTATTTGAAGTAGTTCATTGTCCAATTTTGATCTGACGTTGCAAGAAAAAAATACGGATGGCGAATGTTGTCGTCCCAAAAGGTTTTTAAAAATACCCTTATAGTTGTGTACTGTGTGAGTATGCAAATTGAAAAAATTTAAAGAGACGACTAACTTTGGGAGACCTTTATGCTACCGAAACTGAAAGACTTTTATATGCAACATGTTTTGCCAGAATTAGTGGATCCTCGTCAGACTCGAAATATGCCCTTAAGGTGGTACGACTTCCATACAACGCACATTGCACATTTATTGGTTCATCATACCTTAATAATTCATAAATACATGCGCAACTAACTCGTTTCAGTTATTTGTTAGCGCGAAATAACAAAAAAAAAATTACGTTCATACATAAATCACGAATAGATAACATCTTATAATTTAAATAATTCTATGTATGTGTGTGTGACTCATCGCATTTATATACCTCATGTATGAAAGTACATTTATTTAATAATTTCTCGCTAACAAATAACTAAAACGAGTTAGTTGCACATGCTTTTATGAATTATTAATGTATGATGAACCAATGAATGTGCAATGTTTGTTAGTATGGAAGTCGTACTACCTTAAGCAGTCCGCTAGTAAATGTAAGCAAAAATAAACGAAAAGGAGCAATATCAATGAGTATTGAAGCTAAACGTAAGAAAATGTAAATAAAAAATTGGTTGCTTGTTGAATAGTTTATTATTTTTCACGCTTCCTTCTTACATGGGTTTTGGGTATATTATAATATTTTTTGCATTTCAATATTAAAATCACGAATTAATAAGAAAAGGTACAAATAGTTTATGATCTTTATGTTGAGCGTATTAATTAGTATAGTAATTAATTATTATTGAGAGACGTACTGAACCCCTGTCAGAACGTGTAAATTGTGTTTTTTTCATATAAATTTCACGTAAGCAAACAAAACTCACACTAGGCATACCAGACCAATGGATCCCAAGATGGTTATTAACATAAGTAAAACGAATAATAATGCGGGAGGTTCACCAAACCACATTACAATACAAAATGCAATGTCGCACATTTTTTATATATTTATTACTTGTATGTTTATTATTAATCCTCAGGTTACCTAAGGATTACCATAATAAAAAGTACTCATCTCCTGTTTTTATTCGCGCTACACTGTTGCCAATCTGAAACAGAAAAAACATTATAAATATTATTAAAACACGTAATTTATAAAATAAATAATAAACAGTACTCACCAGGAATATCTATTTGAATGCATTAAGTATGTGTATATACATGCGACACTTGTCTCTGTTTTCTTCATTACACTGTGCACGTAAACTCAAGCGAACTTTGTTCTCGGCCTGCGATAACGACACGCGCGGAGCTAGTTGACAGCGGCATAGGGTGCGGGACGCGCGGGGGAAATCCTTATTTCTTCTAGCTTTGTATGGGCCCTTAAGTAGTTTCTATACTGTGCGTATAGCTACTGTGCAGTGTATCATTATTATCCTTGAAAGATCGTTCAGTTTACTGTACCTGACAGCTATCAAACGCACCAACGTCATGCAAGCAGACCGGCTCTGCTCTATGCCATTCACATAAGTGATCTACACGCTGTTGATATAAATCAGCCATCCTAACGATAGTTTAGTCAATCCGTTGTCGCTTTCGGAATTTCCTCTTCACATCTGCTCTGAAAAGTCTCGCTTCCTGCCAAAATACTTTGATTCTTGGTAATCGTGATGTACCCCAGGTGGGCATAATTTTCTTTTTTCAGTACATTTAAACTGTAAATTTATCATTTTTTTCTACAAATAACACAAATAAAATTTTATTTTTAACATTGCGTTCGCATGTTTGAACAAATGTGAGAAAATTGAGAATCATTTAAATTGAGGGTTGAGAAAATGATACCGTTGAACAAAGGTATAAAGAGTTGAAACGAAATCCTTAAAGCATTTAAATACTGACTATTACTTTCGTTCAACGTACGTAAACCAATAATGTTATGCAAATTCAATGACTTTAAAAATCAGAATCAATAAACACGATAGCCAATAAAACTGGCGAAATTGTTTAATTTATTTTAACGACCTTAATGAAACATTATCAGCTGGATATTAATGAATATGATATTGAATATATTAATTTAAAATTAAAATCAGAATATTCGATGGATTTTATTTTACTACTAACTGCTTATATACATTTTTTTATGAACAACAGATAGACTCCATTATATTATTTAAGTATTGATAAGGCTGAAGATGGAAGCGAGCCTCTTCCGGAATCCTCAATACTGAGGAACTGGCTATCTTATCTCTAATTGCCGAAACACAACAATGCTGAAAACATTGTTGTTATGACGTCAGATGGTGGACCAACCAAACCGAATACGATATGTTCCCCGCTGGGAATCGAATCCGGGACCTCGGGTCTGCTACCGGTGTTGTTGCCACTAGACCACAGAGGCGGTTAAAATCATATGAAATACGTATATGTATAGCGTATGTACGTATTTATTTAGTTTTAGTACCAAGACCTAGCGAGACCTCAAGGCCTCAATTCCGAGATGTAAGACGAGTGTTCGCTGGAGTGGTTCGCAAAAAGATTTACCATATTGGATAAGAACGAAAACCGAACATGTGCCGATTGAGGGGCAAATATTCATTGTAATTAGTTACGAGACAAAATTATAGTATTTTTGTATGTTTGTAACGAATAAATTCGATAACTACTGAATGGATTTGGGCGAAATTTGCCACAAATATTGTCGATGGCCTGGATTAGAACCTAGGATAGTTTTTATCCCGATATTCCCACGTGAACGGGAACCACACAGGTGAAACCGCAAGCGACCGCTAGTTATTGAATATTTCGCGAATTTAAGGCCCGTATTCCAGAACGTGACTCAAGCAGTTGAGTATAGTTACAAAGGGATGTCACTACATGCGATGAATAAGCGTTTTCCTTTTCTAACTATTCTAAAGTAGGTATAGATCACTGCTCGAGTCTCGTTCTGGTATACGGGCCTAAAGATTCGGATAATAAATTTTCTGATAAAACAGAAGCCCAAAATTCCTGAAAACTCTTTAATATTATCCTTGTTATTTTTAAGACTTTGGTCTGTTTATTTAGAAGTTTTACTTTAATATTTTATTTTCCGGACGCGACGTTACTTCCCCTTTTTAGGGCCATGGTCACAGCATGACTATCCAAAGTCCGATGTCCTCGACAGTTCAGAAGTTTGGTGACCCTCCTCGCAAATTGCCTCAAACGTAACGTACCCGAGCGTGCGTTGTGCCGAGTAATCATATCAGCAGCATTCCTCGGTAATGCCGGGCAGATCACGACAGCCGGGCCGGCATCTGCTGGCCACTGATTAAGGATACATCACACAATTCACTTAGTTATTTATTAAGAAAGAAAGAAAGAAAGAAACACATTTATTGACACACCACACAAAGATTATCAGAAAGTCGCACACAGATAAGGAAAAAGTACTAAGGTACACTAAAAAAAACACGCACATAGTACTTAGATAAAAAATAAACAGACAGAAAATAAGAGAATAAAGAAATAAATTAAAAATAACACGTCATACGTTAGGTATAAGGTGTTATTTTTTATTTAAATTTTAGTTTTTGTGAGTCAATAAAACCCTATCTCAGAATTTTTGCCTCTGTGTCATTCACAGTTAGGCCGAATGGACACAGGTGCGCTGTTATTCTGACAGGGTTGAAGGTTGACTGACAGGAAGGAGTGATGACTTACCTAAACTCGTACAATACTCATACATTAAATTAAAATATCAAAATATAAATAATATTATCATGATTCGATTTCATCTTCATTGTTATGTCTGAAACGTTAGGTATGTGATTTACCGCATCTTCATCCGCGTTGACTATCAACGCATGCGATGCGTGATGTTAAATAACTTAACTCACCGTGGCCCCTGACTCAGGTTAAGGATCACGTGTTACTATTTAAAACTAATATTACCAAATATTTTTAGAATTGTCGTAGAACTACTAAACTACTTGACATAGTAATTTTTCTAGAACTATAACCATCATGAACACTGTTTAACGGATCGAAGAACAATCGTTGAAGTAATAATCGTACCTAATACTTATTCTACAATTTAGATTTACGAATTTTCAGTCGGTTTTAACCACCTGTTGATTTCTGGTACATTTATGTAGCTTCTCACAAGAGATCCCTGACCGCGAAAAACAGTTTAGTTAAGGCCCTCAGTGGATATTTACCTCGTGTGATCATCATCACGGCGCACGGGCGGCGCATTACGGCGAGTAATGACCGCGCCTGGTAATGATCCTCGCCTGTTTTTGCGACGCTCTCATTCAACACTATCAAGGAAGTTTATATACTTTAGATACGGACTAGTTTTTGTGAACATATCGCTTTAATGTTGTGTATTTTGTAGCTGTTTGGAATTAGATCGTACCTGTGGCTTAAGATTTGTTTTTACTGATGTTAAAAGTATAGATAGGCCTGAAAGTGGAATCGCACTTCTCCCGGAATCTTTTAATGTTCTGTGTTTTAACTTAATCGAAAACTGTGTAAGAAGTTAAGTATCTGCTAGCAAATGTATTCGTAATAATAAAAAAGAGTGAGTTGGTAATTAATAGAAAAACAACTATATGTAAATAACCTTGATTAACCTCGAGTACCTAGCCATTATTAATTTTATTCGTGCCTATGCTTTTCAAGTAGGTACCTAAGAAGATTGAATAAAAGTTTTTTACAAATAATCAGCAAAGATTCAGCAATTAGCCATTGTAACTGCAATGTTGCTTTCAAATTAATTAACAAAAAATCTGGTGAAAACACTATGATGTTATGCACATTTCAACAAGTATGCAATTTAACGTATGTAAAATCGATAAGTGCCTGCAATGAGTTACTAAGTTAAGAATTAATAAACTTACTTATTTTTGACCCACACACAACAAAGTTTGTTATACTTACCTATTATATTAGTTACCTAGACCAGATACTTGACTATAATTTTATACTATCTTAACTGTAACTATCTATACAATGAATATAGTATTATGCCTGTCGAGTTAATCTTAGTTCTGATTATGGGGAACAAAATAATTGTCTATGATAATCGGGTTTGAGATGGAGCAATAAACTGGGCGCATCATTACCCACCTTTTGCGGGCGATGAGAGGTCCTCCGTGACTAGAGGACGGTGTAATACTTGACTGGATATGTACAGTCAACAGCACGTTTTAATTGAGCTACGAAATCCACCGCTGTTACAGGCGACACATAAGGGTGCTAACTGGTAAATTGTGTAAACTGTAAAGTCTGGCATGCTGATAACTGTACTAGAGGAAGTACCGCTCGGATGAAAGCCTTCGAGCTTAGAATAAGGTTTATTGTTCTTGTTAGCCGTTCTGCAGTTCCAATATACAGCACCAACCCTCAACAGCACACATTTTCTTCGAAAATCGCATATTTATTTAGAGAGCAATGACTTTAGGCTGCAAAACTACCAAAAATTCATGCGAAAAAAACAAAAGTCTTAATATCTTGGTATTTAATTTTTTTCATTGAATTTTCAGATGGGAGCTCTCTGCGTAATATGAATTCAAACTTTTTCATGTGAACATAATTGGTTTAGGCGTATTTACAAAGATTTACTAAAAAAATGTTTTTGGGCATCGTTACCTTTATGTAGGTACTGCTTTTTTTAAATGAATTTCTTTTAAATTTCAAAATAGCGGAGATACTCACTTAAAAGTACCTAATTTCCGGAATTTCGTCCAGGATCCCCTTAAAATCAAGTCCACGTTATTACGTTTTCATACTTTAATCAATTTAATTGAATATATAAAAACAAAACAGATCTTGTTAAAAAAACCAGACGGGAAAGGAAAAGAATAGCTTGGCATAAGTAAATGTTTTTGATTCTCATAAAATCATACAGTTTACCTATACGATGTTTTGAATCTACGATCACCCGTACTGTCCTATTTAAATATAAATTATAACGGTCTCTATGCTCAGTTACATAATATTTACCTCTCCAATTACAGTGGTTTACAGAATTACAGAGGACAAAGTAAATAGGGTACCCTGCGGCTGCGCACGCGACTGTTTTGCGGCGTACAATAAACATAGTTCGCTATCACGCTCTGTATTATGGCCGCCTACACGTTTATTGACCAACATGTCTGACTTATGTCAGCTAATTAGTTGAAAATTTATTAAGCTAGATAGGTAGAGGAGTTTGATGGCGTAGTAGATGCCGCATTGGCCAGCGCTTGCCTAATCACCTTTTGCGTTTGGTTGGTGACCAAAAATTTGCTATCTCCAGCGTCTCTGTGCGATCGCCTCTACAAAGCTAAAATAGGCTGTATTCTTCATTAAATTATGATTCAATTTAAAATAAGTTACGTACATAAAAGTGTGTATCACAGAATATAGTAGTATTTACTGAATATATTATATTTTCCAATGGATTTCCCTTGACAATAAAAATGTAGATACTTAAGAAGAGCGAAATGACGGAGGGACCTCAATTACCGCTCTTCAAAGTTGTATGCTATACTGCAATTTAAAAACACAAACAATGACGTAACGAATTTAGTCGTCGCAAGTTATTATCGTGGACCGCTGATTGCCTCCCCGTCGAAAGCCGTGACGAAGGCATCCGTCATCGCGGCTTTATCAGTCGCGTAGGGGTCGGGTGCAACTGTGCAAGTCATGCGGCTGCTGGAGGGTTGACCAGACTGCTGTTGTTGCGTGTATGCCGTTAGTTATGTGTTCCCAGGGCTTACAAGCCTGCATGGTCATCTTTCGTTGATAAATCTCGAGTTGACGATGATGCTATATATATATATTTTAATTTTTGAAGTGAAAACTTCTTTAGCGGCGTTGAGCACTTTTTCTGTAATGGGTATAAAATCTTAAACTCGCGTCAGGACACGTGACCTGATCGAAAAAGCGTAGGACGGATGGAGAATGTTGAGGTGACAGGTTGACTATGGTCTCGGTTGCTTAGCGACAGACTGTTGATAATGTCTTTTACTTGTCTCTTGTTTTATTGTCAATATATATTTTTCGATTCTCTATAATAACTAATGTTTTCTTATATCTTATTACCTAACTTAACGTTCACTTTAATATGGTTTGTCATGTTTGTGTACGATAGCGCAATAAATGAATATTGTATTCTACCACATAAATGATAGTACTTTTATACTGATAAAGCAATTGGTGCAAAATTATTCCCTAACCATTCCAAAATATCAAACATGCTCAACGTTAATAATCAAGTTTTCACTTCTGCCGGCACTCCCGGAGTGCAACCCGTCTTTTTTTTTTTTTAATATTAAATTTTATCTGTTGGACACTAATTTTGACATTTATTTTTAATTGAAATTGACATTGTACTTAGTTATAATTTTTTGTTTTAGTTTGACATTTATTTTTAATTGGAATTGACATTGCAATTTATTTAAGTAATTATTCATTAATGTACCTAATTGTTATTATGTAAATTCTTTAAAATTAATAATATTCAACACAATGTATATTGTATGGAATAAATGAATTGAATTGAATTGAATATCTTTATCTTATATACGACAATTTTATTTTTTTAACAAACTTTACCAAATATTATTGAAAATACTGTCATGATCAGACATAATGACAGGCAATTATATATTAAAACACAAGCAGACTGCTTGTGACCACGGCTATTGCAACATAGCCGAAACGTCAAGATGTAAGTACATAGGTGTACTACATAACAGATGTCGCGTTTTAATCCCGTTGTTTTAATATATAATAATGGAACGCGAAAGTTTAAAATCTTATAATGACAGGCAATCAAGTTAGTCAACACGGTACGTTGGTTACCTACATATTGCAAATTTCAAATCTCGCCCATTATTTAGAGACCTAATATTTCTGTTGTTATATACTTTTAATGTTAGTTATACAATCGACAGAATCCAAAACACAATTTAGTTTTAGTGTGGGTTGCGGTGAGGGTGTTACCTGCTGTCGTGGTGGGAGGTGAGATGTACGGACGCGCCGACGACCGAAGGCGACGACGCGAAGACGACAGATGGTCGCGTGCTTACGTTATTACCTTACGGGCACAGAAATCAACTTCCTTTATTTCCTCCATTAGCAGAAAGGGTAGTGGAAGGTCAGATAACTTTATTAATACGTTTTTTGTTTTAACAGACTTCAAGCGATAAAAGTAGGCATTCGCATTTTAGATAGAGTCCTTTGGAAAATAATTGAATACTCAGCAATCCGGTCCAATGCTCTGCAATGGATTTCCAAAGGTCGCGGGTTCGATTCCCGTCTGAGAATTCACTTGTGGCCGAGTTAATTTTTCCCAATATTTTTCTATTTAAAATTTACCATAAGTATAAAAATAGCATTGAAAAATGCAAAAATTACAAAATCATAAAAAATACTCAGCAATGTTTGTGTTACTTTAAGTTTTTACTTGTGTGGAAAACTGATAGAAACACATTATTCTTTTATCGGTTTAAAAGACGGCGCAGGCGTGTGGGAGAGCGCCGTCTGTCAGTTAAGGAAACTTATCGAAGTTGGATAATAGTGAATGGGTCCGTAACCATCAGTTATTTGCGCAGATGGTGCACACACAATGGGACCAGATTACGTGATCGATCGGTGGTGACAAATGACACACCAGAGTCACATCCGCCATTGGAAAATTGAGTAAGAGTGCAGATAACGTCATGTAAGAACCTTTAGAAGTTTCCATTAAGTTCCCATTAACTTACTTGTAAAAAAAATCATGAGTAAAAGTAAAAAAATGATAAGTACGTGATAACAAGGGAAAGTCTTCCTGTGTCTACTAAAAGTTTTGTAAATGCCCAGCAGTGGGCGTCATGCGGTTAATAAATATTAAAGTCAAAATGCAAATTGCAACCTCAAAACATTAAAAATATATATTTTAGCGACTCCCAACAATCACACTTTATATACCAAACCATAACGAAAATCATAAAATTTTACAGAAAAAAGCAACTTTTTAGACAACAGACTTAGAATGTCATTTGTCTTCAAAAATTAGTTACACATAAGGTCTTTACTACTTACTATTAAACGGCCGTTCGCGGTTTCACCCGCGTGAATCCCGTTCCCGTGGTAATATCGGGATAAAAAGTATCCTATGTTCATAACCAGGCTATCTAACTATCTGTGTTCTAATTTTCATCCAAATCCGTTCAGTAGTTTCGGAGTTTATTCGTTGCAAACAAACACAACATAACAATCTTTCCTCTTTATAATATTATACATATATTATTATAGTATAGATATATGGTTATAGTTATAAGTAATATATAGTTACAGTTACATAGTTATAGTTAAGATTACGATTAGGATTTGATGCACTTGAAGGCCTATCTCCAGCAGTGGACGATGATAAATGATTTACCATTCCATAGACCGTTTGTCTTAAAATAAGGTAAAAAACAATCTTGGTATTCTTCTACTTATACTTATTCAACATTTTATTTTTATTGATAACTAGCGTCCGCTCGCGGTTTCCGCGGTTCCCGTTCCTGTGGGAATATCGGGATAAAAGTAACCTATGTTCATAACAAGGCTACCTACTATCTGCGTACCAAATTTCATCCAAACCCATTCAGTAGTTTCGGAGCCTATTCAATGCAAACAAACAATCAAATCTTTCCTCTTTATAATATTAGTATATGTAGATATAAGGTTTCCTACGTCTTAACCCCGAAAAGTATTGAAGTTCATTATCGATAATTTGTGTCGTGTCATAATCCTATTTTCATAATAGCCGAAATTTTATACGATTTCCTGAATTTCCCGAGAGAGTGCCTTCCTTTTCATTACTTTGCATATCCAGTAGCAATCTTATTATAATCATTATGGAGAAAATGAGACTGTGAAAACTAACTTTGAGTATACAAAAAAAATACATTTTATTGTAACGGCTATTTATTGTCGGAACGCGTTATCGGTATAATAGTTATTTGTTATGCAAGGCTGGAAAGTTGGTTATTTAGCGGCGAGTTACCTCTATTGAAATCTGAGCAAGTGAAGGGTTCTAGGTTCAAAGTTTGAATCCTGAACGAAGCAAGGATTTCAAAGGTACAAGACGCTAAAAACTTTTCTGCCGAGCGCAACACACAATTTTTCACCTCACAACAGCGAGGAACATTTTATGGTTGTTTCTGCGGTCAACTTCCGGTAAAAAATCCTTTAAACATAAAGTTTAATCTAAATATACCTTATTCTCGTTGTTTTAATGATATAAAAAACTAAAATAATAAAAAGGGAGTATTATAGTTATTTAAAGTTATTTAAAGTAGGAATATATTGTTACCTATTAATAAGAATAAAAACGATTCCGTAAATGTTGACACTGACATGAGTTGACAAAAACAATTTAAAAATAAAGAGAAGTCACAGTCCGGATTCCAATCATAGGTTGTGAAATCTCACCCAGCCTAATATATATTTTTTATTTATTTTGCACTTCCATAATAAACTGATTTATTAAAAGAGCTTTATATATCATTCAATTAACTTTCCAATCAATTTCGTTACAGCGTCAGGAACGCCCACAGTGTTTATAATAGGTATAATATATTTCTAAACGAATGGATGGGGCAGTTCAGAGTCATTCGCTGTGTCTCGTCTAAATGCTAATCGGCAAATAAACTAGGTAGGTACACGCTTTATTCAGTGGATAACTTTACACCTTCAATTTCGCACCACTCTTGTTTCTATTGCAATGAAATATAATTTCTAAAGTGTTATCCTTTTTTATAAGTAATTTGGTAAGATTATCCTTGATATGACCTAAACCTACGCTGATTGACAGTTCTATGACTCTTAATTAATCTCTTACTTGAGGTAGAGACTCTTATTCTTACTTCTCGTAGTTGAAGAGGGTTTGTTTCAAGTTTTCCTTCTCCCGCCAGGTGTTCAATGCGTTGAGCCTCTTAGTCGACTCTTACGACATCCCAGGCATGTAAGGAAGTGGTGACACTTGTATTCTTAGGCCGTCACCAATCGGCAATATTACAGATTATTTAATGTTAACACTTATCATAACATATGTTAATGAAAATTTAGAACATTTGGTAAACTCTGCGTAATACTGAGTCAAAGTACCCTTGCAATTAGGTAAGTGTTTTAACTAGAAGTTAAAATGCTGTCAATCTTGCCATTATTATTTTACTGACGCTCTCACATAAAAATACGAATAGATTAAAAACTTTAACGCGCTACGTCAAGATTTACTTACTTTTTATGTTTGTAAATTTTGATCCTTTCTAAAGTTAGATACACTTTAAGTAACAACATTTCAAAACTAAAAAGAATTCCGTTCTCTTTAAAATTTAATAGTTTGTTGTCGATTGCCTTTTTATGTAAGTATTTTCACAATACTTCATCTTCAGTTGCCAAATGCTATGATAATTCTAAAATCAGCGTGGAGTCGATTGGTCCCAACAATACGTCAAATTTCATGCACCACATTATCATCGGTGTCACCAGTTTGACTTTGTGACTTTTTCATCATATTTATGAACTATATTTTATTTTATAAATCACTTCCATACTTAATACCCACTCCACGATACAAGATATCTTCTATCCAACTAAAAGAATCCAACAACTTTCATACTGTATTGTATAGTCTGTAGTAATATTAAGTACCTAGTCGTGAACTCTTCTATTAAATTGCATAAAATAGTTTAATCTTGAAATCAGTCATTATACTTATTTGTATTTATAATGACTACTTTTAATTCTACGAATTCTACGGATAAGTAAGTCGGGTCATAAGTTCTGTCACACCTTCCGATTTTTTTATTTATAATGGATATTGAAAATATTTTTTTTATGTTAGAATTATAGATGTAATAGGATTATAAAAACAAATAATATATTTCTTTTTCTTATTTGTTTCAATGGAGCGGATGTTGAAAGGAGATGGTGGTGGGATTGTTTGGTTTGCTTTGTTGTGGTTACGAGCCAAGTAAATTTTCAGTCTTGTAAAAAATTTTAATATTCCTTTAAGCTTTACCTTTAGTTACTATCTAACGATTCGGGGAAGATTAAAAAAGCGGAAAGATATGCCATAGATATGATGACAGACATGTGTTGAAAAACGTAAGAGAATCCGTAACTCACCGTGATACTGCAATATTAGCTAGACAAGATTTTCTGTCTTTATGGCAGTGACTGCAGCATTTGTGCACTTGCTTGAGTGACTCATTGATAAGTACCACCACACCGGCGTGGCGTCGGTGTGCATAGCTTACACAAACGATCTAAAATTTAACTGACTGATTATAGTGCTTTTATTATCAATCCATTAGGTTCGATCACAACACAAAGAGCATTCAAGTTTGTGTGTTATTGTAATGCCATCGTTGGTTCTGATTCTGATAAAAACTAATGCTTAAGCTACTTATCTCGGAATCAGATCAGGATACTTATTTATGATGCTGCCTGATATTTATTATTATTGTTACGTTTAAACTATTATGGAGGTAGATCTCCGATGTATTGCGCAGTCAATCGCGACTGTATCGCTGCCGTTTACGGGCCGCGATGAATGCGCAATTAGATCGCTACGATAGTTCGATACCCGCTCAATTCATAATCTGGTTACCAGTGACTTATACGAAGCAGGAAACCGATAAAAACAGTCAAACTTATTCAGAGCAGTTGCAATGCAATTTCTGATGAAACAGTTTTGGTTATCTAAGATTTAATTGTTTCGAACTCTACTTTTTACTTTAAATACTTAGTACTTCTTTCTGTTTCTTTTCCCAAATAAAGTAAGCATATCTGGTACAGCATTCTTCATACTAATGCGTAGGTAGATACGAAAACCACTTTCAAAAGGCATTAATAATTTTATAAGAAATACTTAAGTATAATAAATATATGTTAATTTCCTGTTACTTTACATATGCACCATAAAACTTTCACTTGCGTAATAAAGTTACAGAAACCAAGAAACTGGACCTTAGTCGAATTAACGGAATTTTACTAAGCCGAAGGGACCCGCGGAACCGGTCTGCTCCGGCTCTGGAGGGCAATGCAGGCGGCGGGCTTTAGTACCTTTTCACATAAAAAAAAGACGGGTTGCACTCCGGGAGTGCCGGCAGAAGTGAAAACTTGATTATTAACGTTGAGCATGTTTGATATTTTGGAATGGTTAGGGAATAATTTTGCACCAATTGCTTTATCAGTATAAAAGTACTATCATTTATGTGGTAGAATACAATATTCATTTATTGCGCTATCGTACACAAACATGACAAACCATATTAAAGTGAACGTTAAGTTAGGTAATAAGATATAAGAAAACATTAGTTATTATAGAGAATCGAAAAATATATATTGACAATAAAACAAGAGACAAGTAAAAGACATTATCAACAGTCTGTCGCTAAGCAACCGAGACCATAGTCAACCTGTCACCTCAACATTCTCCATCCGTCCTACGCTTTTTCGATCAGGTCACGTGTCCTGACGCGAGTTTAAGATTTTATACCCATTACAGAAAAAGTGCTCAACGCCGCTAAAGAAGTTTTCACTTCAAAAAAGTTTGAACTTCCTGCGAGAGAATTTCGTAAGCACACTTGAATTCTGCCCATTTGATATTGAAACTGATTGAGGCACTTTTCGAACAATTTCTAAGTATGACCTCCCATGATTATATGACATAACTCTACACGAGATCCATTTCCAATAAAATTGTTGTAATATTTTTAAATTGAAGCGACTAATGAATGTACAGATTATTATCTACTTAAAACATGAAGCTATTTATGCCATCTCTTAATCAGTACCTATAGGTACCTAATGCTGGATGAGAATAACACTTCATTATTTGAATGGGCTTCCACTCCTCATCCAAAACATAATCTTAAAATGTAACTGCTCTCTAACGAGAAGGTTGTTTTAGATTTTTTTTTTATAACACTTTATTTAGTAGACTATTTTAAATGAATTTAATTAACACATAAATTAATTGGGCGCCTCTCTTTTGTTTCTGACTACTGCCTTTTTTTCCCCTCTCGCCGCCGTAAGTAGGTATCTGTCAAGTCCTAACACCAACCAAACCGAATTACAAATAATGTGCTAGCGGGACCTCTGAGTCTCATACCTATGGTGTTACCACCAGACTACAGAGACAGTTACAATATGATATTTCTTATGTCCTATTTTCCATATACTAATATTATAAAGAGGAAGGGTTTTATTGCATTGGAAACGCTCCGAAACTACTAAACGGATTTGAATGAAATTTGGTACACAGATAGTAGATAGCCTGGTTATGAACATAGGATACTTTTATCCCGATATTCCCACGAGAACGGGAACCACGCGGGAGAAACCGCGAGTGGCCGCAAGGTAACAAAAAGATACACAAAAAGTCTTGAAATGTACGTCTTAATTTGGCGGCGGCCCGCGCTAGCCGGAACCGCAGCGAATTATCTACAGTTCATTTAATTAATTACATTTAAAGCCAATGCATTATTCATTCCTTCGAGTGAACGGCCCCGGGCGCTGTGATTGAAGAGAGTCGGACTTGCATGGCTTAGCGTCGGACTCGGACGGCGGGATATCATCGTTTTGATATGCACCTGGATCAACTCACAATGGAAATGTACCATACACGCTAAAGAAATCGGTATGATTATATATGGTATTAAACAACTTTATCTCTTCAGATAAAACTTAAAGTAAAAAAAAAATTGGTCTTATTACAGTAATATGAGTAGGTAATTTATAACAATAAAATTCTATTACGATATACGAGTAGATATAGTAATTATTCTTATCTAAAGAAAGTAAGTTACATATCTATTTCTAAGTAACATACGAAAGCGTTGAAGTTGCGCACGAGTTGATCGTACGCAGCACTGAAAACGCAACATCATTGCGGTTAATAACTGCTCGTCAAACGTCCGTCGTGCAGTGTGAAAACTGACAGCTGATGGAAATCGCTGGTTTCCCTTATAATCACTTTACTCTTTGTCGCTGGTTCTGTGTCGCAGACCACTTACACGCAATGGAGGTTATTATCAACGCGAATACGATTATTTGTATTTAAATTTCTTTCAAAACTTTCTTATAGTCAAAAATATCCACTGTCATTTCAATTTAGACTTTTCCTGGTTTTTTATTAATTAAAAAATAACTACAATAGGTATTCTGATTTTTTTTGTGCAATTTTATATAAAAAAATAAAGCCAACTTGGAACGAAAATAGATTTACATGAACACAATAGGCACGTACTTACAGCAAATATTGGCAATATTAGTATAATGTTATAAATTATTATCTGCGGTAATACTAATTTCAACTGCAAATTCTCTATCAAATATCTATGAAATTTAATCAGAGTTGGCTTGGACATTTTAAATATTAATACCAAAGGTAGGTATTGCGTTTTGTTGAAAATCCAAGTGTATTGTTGATCTTTGTCATTGACCGAAGAGTTATTTCGTGTGTATCGCGGCATAATTTGATAATTTCGCTTCAATTGTCGCTTGTATACATCTTCGATGCGCCCGCGCCGGCGACGTCTCCGATTGCCAGAACGTCACGCTTCACAAATATTGTGGTTATTCTAATAACTTCATTTTTCCTATTTCCTTGCTAAAAACTTTGTGGTATTTGAATGAGGAAATAAAATGCGTTTCTTTAATTTATTTCGACATACTTAGGTAATAAGTTGGAGCTAACAGAAATCACCTGAATAAAAAGTAATTCTAACTTCCATTTTAATAAGTTGAACTCTACATAAAATTCATTAAAAATGTTTCAGTGGTTCATATGTGAGGAGTTATTTATGACCTAGCATGTACATATTGTAAGTATGTAACAAACAATGATTTGATAATTAGAACTTATAGAACATATACATAAGCATATTTTTTTACTTTATTTTTTTTTATTTCAAGCTTAATAGTCAAAAATATCTTATAAATAATTTATACTTACACAATATCGTTGAGACCATGGATTCAGCAGCATAGAATATAGACAGAATGAAATTGGTCAAAAACAAATAATACGTAAGTTAAACAACTACCTATGTTGTTTACCTTTATTTACCAATATTTATTGTATTTCACGTGAGTTGCCCAAATTTATTTTTATTCATCTAGAATTTGTATTTAACGTTCTAAGTCATCATCATATATGCACATACACACAAATCAATTACCTAAATAGAAATAGAAGTTTTATTAATGAAACCATTTTTTTCTAAGCAAAATCGAATCCCAGTCTCCCCCAGTATTGGCGAAACTGGTGGTGGCGACTAGGAATGACCGGTAATATCTTACTGTCATCTTCTGCGTGCCTAATCTGTTTCATTTTCTATCTAAGTATTTTAGCTTTACCGGAATACGTATTGTGACACTTACTTACGACTATTTCGTATCGAAAATAAGTTTTTATAAGGTTTGTAACACTTTTGAACATTATCAATAGTTAAAAACTATTTATATGTCAAAGTCAACACGGACATCTCACAACACTTCGTCAAACGGTATTTACTTTAATATTATTAGCCGGTTTCCTAAAAACTGTATTTTAAAATATTCTGCAGTATGACAAAATAAGTAGTCAACAAAATTGCATTCGCAGCAGGCTCCCCTTGCTCGGGCTGTCTGTTTGTGTTCCGTTGCATTAGGCAGTGAAGAGTGCACGTACAACCGTTCAGCCCAGTTAAAAAAGCAAACAAACTTCAATACTGCTGTAACATAAGTAAATTCATATTCAAACAAAATAAGAACAATTTTTCTATCGTCTTTTATCGAGTTTTCGGTTATTTTTATCTTTTTAAGCTTTTTAGGGGAAGAAATATTTTTCGATAGAGATTGAAACTTATTTTAAGGTGAAAAATTTGACTTGTAAACTTTCGTATGTAACTGGTCTTATCAAGCAAACTTGTTTATTTCGTCAAATAAACTATGGGCATAACTATATTTATTTACAATATATAAATATATTATAATCTCCAATTTAAAATACCGTAAACTCACGGGCACTTCGTGTAAAATTATTAAGGCACTTCATCATGCGCAAGCAAAGCGGTTTTTTTTTCTTTAGTCGATAAAATCTTTATAGTTTTTAAATGAGCAAATGTGCGAGCCTCTACGGCATCGTAAAATATTAATTTCCATTCATAAAAGTTTTTGCGTGGAATGAGATTTGAATCTCTATTCCCACTTATTCATACAGATCAGACTTAATAATAAAATTATTGATTATGTTGAATTTGTGAATGATTGCGATATTTAGTAAGTAGATATCAGTAGGCTTAGCATGAGCGGCTTTTATCGACGCGATAACTCGATAACGTTTCACTGTCCCGCTCACAGCGTAGCGGAGAAAGCAAGACAGCATGATGCGCTATATTATATCGCGTGATATAGCGGTGTTCATGCTAGGGGATATGCGCAATTTTATGTGTTTGTTTGCTCCACTACTTTTTGTGATCTCTCTATGTTTGTATGAACACGTTTTTAATGACTTCTGTGAACACTTGATAGGTTTTCACAAAAGTCACTTGTTTCATTCAAAATATCACGTCATCATACTATTATTGGCCGCTACTTTAGAGTGGGTAGGTAGCTACTTCAAGAAGGCTTTAACCCTTTAATCGCGACTAGCGTCGCCAGGCGGCGGTCAAGTGCGAGCGGTGGCGCGTGACGCAGCAGGTGGCGGCGAGGGCGGAGGGCGGAGGGCGCAGGGCCTCCGACCGTGACGCGACGCCATTGTGCTCTGCTCCCACGCAACTATTGCGGTCGTAGTGTACTTATATCTGAAGAACCGAATCTTAGGAATATCTTGGTAGAACTTTCTAGGAGCTTAATATTTTCGATTTCGATAGTCATTTGGTCAAAACCTAGAAAATGTTGGCAATGTAAACCTGGTCACGGGAATGATATTCGCATGAAGCAATACGGCCAACACCAGAATTTAATTTTCGTATTTACACGCCCATTTTGAATTTATTCTTTTTGATATGTTATGAATACGGTTATTTAGGAAACAATATCTGAATTTCATTAACCCAAAAGGAATGGTTCTTTTTTTTTCAGACCAATGGGATCTTTCACGCCAAGACGAGTAGATCTCAAGAATTATAATCATAGGTGTATTGAATAACAGTCAGTACCTACAGTTCCTATTTAAGTCCACCGGTGTAACGTAGGTATCCGATAGCATGGCAAGAAGTAACATCGCCCGTATGAGTTAACAACGAGCCATTTATGGCCCACTTGCCCTAGAACTACCTCGATACAATAGAGAGGGAAAAAGTGTATGTTTAATTTTCTTGTGCAGTAGATACAATATCGAACGTGAGTCGCTGCAGAATGATCTGATAATGCGTAATCGATGTGAAGGTGTAAGATGCAACATAAATATTGCAATGTAACAAAAAATATGGTCAGTGTTTCTAAGACGTGCTTTGCAATGAACCACTCATTGCATGCATGCTTTGGTGCATATTATCAATTGATTTTTATAATTATGGATTGCCTGGTGTGTAATGGATACTTAAAATCAAATCAAACTTAACTGTCTACTTGAAAAAGTGATGAAACTGTAGATTTCCTTGAAGGATCATGAACTCGCGGATAATCCGATCGAGACCGAATATCAATTGTATTTATATAAAAAATGGTATCTAGAGGTTCATAAAAGTTAAACAGGTTGTATAATTCATTAAAACTAAGAAGAACGTAACATACTGATATTGAATACAATAACTTTATAATACTTGAAACTAAAAATCGTTTTTAAATTACAATAACAAAAGAAGGCCGCAGCTGGTCAAACAAAAGTGTTAGATTTGCGACTGTCGATCCCACCGTTACACAAAAAGATTTGTTGCAAACAAATTACCGACATCAAAGTGTCGTGTTACTAGTTTTTAACGAATATATTAGAGCTCTTGAGGCACAAACAGCACGGTTTTTTATATTTTTTAATAAAGACCCTATCAGAGTTCACTCCCCTCGTCTCTTTGTTGGCAGGAGTTAGATAAATGAGTATTTATTCATTGTGTAGGCAAGACCGGT
The DNA here is from genome assembly GCA_910589605.1 of Chrysoteuchia culmella. Lineage (NCBI taxonomy): Eukaryota > Metazoa > Arthropoda > Insecta > Lepidoptera > Crambidae > Chrysoteuchia > Chrysoteuchia culmella. The sequence goes on from OU342646.1 coordinate 2,074,578, forward strand.
GGCGCTATGTTGTTAGAACGGGTTTAGAAATATGAAAGCAAATAAATAATTCAAGCTTTTATTTTTCATTTTAGGTGCGAGTGGTGTAGTGGAGTGGAACGGATTTTTGATTATTGGTATAATGTTGGCTTTAAAAGGCTGCGGGAAATTAACGACCAATATTCAATTCCATAATTGTATTTAATTTATATTTAAGATTAATGAGATAACTTGTAGATTGTAATCTAATCTTCCATGTAAATAAAATTAAACGTAGAAGTCAATTATTGATTAAGTATTAGTTACTATAATTAAAGAGTTTGCATATTTCTCTCATCGAGTAGGTAATTTTATATGTAAAATATTTTCAAATTTAGAAAAAATAACAAAATTTTTGGTGAAAAATGATAATAGTCACGGATAAAACTACATATTATTTTACTAGCTTCCGCCCGCGGTTTCACCCGCGTGGTTACCGTTCCCGTGGGAATATCGGGATAAATAGTAAGTATGTTACTTAGCTTGTTACTCTGCGTCCTTTCAACTAACTCTATGTATGCCAAAAATCAAGTCGATTGGTTGGGGCGTGAAGAAAGGATAAACAAACACACTTTCGCATTTATAATATTAGTTAGGATTAGGATTAAGATTAGGATTAGTAATGCTGAAGTGAGACCGAAATAAAAACATAGAATCTGCCAGAAACTGGTACTTTCCGGGGTAGATAGCAAAGCCTATCACAATCGAAAATTATTGTGCTTAACTAAGTAGGCCATGGGCTGGAAGTGCCATCCTGTCGCTATTGGTTCCGGACAACATCTTTTATTTTCTCTTTATTGGGTCAACATGCAACTACATATTACGGATTTAAATCATATTTTCTTAGGTAACAAACAAGTATGCAGTCAAATACGTTAACCAAATGTTACTTTAAAATTACATTACATTTAAAAAAAAAAGTTTATAAGACACTGCGATGCTAAGCGACAAAACAATATATAAATATACAAATCATAACTAACTACTTATGTGAAAAAAAAAAACAGAATTACTGCTGAGCCAAACAGAATTTGTCATACCTACATATTTCACTTAATTAAATTTTTAATCAATTAGCATATAAGTATATGTTTCATTTATTATTTTGCATTTACAATGTGATAAATTTTGAACGAGAAGATGCACTTACAAAAGCTACCCGTCTCTTATCGTCCCGTCTGAACGATATGAAACAAGTGGATCAACATATTTTTGCCATTAAAGAAAAAACTTAATTAACTAATTATATAAGTATTGTAAGTTGCGGATGGAACGCTTGAATTGCGCCTCAGAGAGCGAAAATATGTCAGCAATCAGGAACAGCGAATTATAACTATCAGTGATGCGCTGCAGAGGTGAACGTTTACCAGCATTCGTACGACTCCTAGCAATTGCGAACAACTTACGAGCACGAACTTCTCGCACCTGAATAGTTCTCGGGATAGCATAACACAGACTGCCAGTCAGCTTAGTAGAATCGAACTTATCTATACTTAATATTAAAAGCTAAAGAGTTTGTTTGTTTGAACACGCAAATCTCTGGAACTACTAGACCGATTTAGAAAATTCTTAGACCATTAGAAAGCTACATTTCTCCCGAGTGACATAGGCTATATTTTATCCCGATATTCCCACGGGAACGGACACCACGCGGGTAAAACCGCGAAGATCCGCTAGTAATATTATAAAGCTAAAGAGTTTGTTTGAACGCGCAAATCTCTGGAACTACTGGGCCGATTTAGAAAATTCTTAGACCATTAGAAAGCTACACTTCTCCCGAGTGACATAGGTTATATTTTATCCCGATATTCCCACGAGAACGGGCACCACGCGGGTAAATCCGCAAGGATCCGCTAGTTGTGAATAATTCCATGAAATAACAACATTTTAGACCCAACCAAATGCCAAATGTGACATCATTGATGTGTGCTTACGAGCGTGATGTTTATATTTTTTTTTCAGTCTGCACCTTTAATGCTCTGCCAGCCTCGTTAGGGATGCATAGGTGAAGGTTTGTAGGTATGTGTTGTATTATATACATTTAATGTACCTTAGTAATACAAAAAGAAACAGCACAAATGATTCTTATAACTAAGGTACAGGTGAAAATAAAATTATATTTAAGTACAATTTTCCAATCAAGTCCCAATCAATATCCATTTAATGTTTTGTGCAATCTGTATAGAGTTAATTAAATTATATTAGCTGCGAGCTTTAATGGAGCTACCCCATGCTGAACAAGGGGTCGGGATGGTTGCATCGTCAACCCATTGTGCGGCACAGTGGGCAAAAACTCCCCGCGGCCGCGTCGGGACAGCAGACAGCCCCAGTAGTTTTGATGTAACTGTCACTCCAACGGCGCGTGTGGTACAAGCGATAAAACTAAGTAAGTAGGCATACTACAATTAGTATGCACATTGCACAGTTAAACAAAAAACGAGACGAAAGAGATCCATTAATGTATCATTGAAAACTACACTACTATTATTTCATGCAAATACTTAACAGAACTTGACTTGACGTGGTGCTTATAACCTTTATCTTCGATTGCCAAAACTCGTGGAAAGTGATTTAAACATATAGAAAACTTTATAACTCTAGATCCGCCTGTCTCAAGAATAAGCTTGCCGTTCCAAGATTTCGACTTGAAAAATGCAGTCGCTCGTTTTTGGGGAAAGGCATAGCCTTTTTTAATAAAGTTCCACAACAAGTGATTGAGCTGCCTTTGCATAAATTTAAAATACATGTTAAAAAAACGCTCTTAAGCAAAGGTTATTACAAGGTAGAAGATTATTTGAAAGACCAAAATGCATGGAAGTAATACTAACATAAAACATGACTATTGTAATTGTATAAAAGGAAAATATTCTAATAACTGAGTATAAGAAAATTTTCCTCTTATATTAAATATGTTTCAAGATTGTAGATTTGTGTTTGGCAACGACATGTTCCTTTGTAAATGTTGTTGCTTCTGTTAAAGCTGATAAGTTTCTTGCGGCCGTTCTTCTTATCAGTTAAAAGATGTCCTGAATGGCTGGTAGGAAAAAAAAAATTGGACGATTCGAAAGCACTTATCTATAAGTCTATTTGAATAAAAATCTTTGACTTTGACTTTGACTTTCTCTTATGCATTGGCGCACACGCAACAATCATAACGGACGCGCCAACAATAGGGTTGTTACAGCGTATTTACGTCGACTGTAAACGTCACGCGGATTTGATTGTGGAGCTGAATGACGACGCTACCGTGCGGCTGTCGGCGCCCGCGCAGCATCTCCAGATGATGTCGTCATGTCAAATATTTATGACAATGTTGGACGTTTTGATGGCCGTTGTGCAAAATTGCAAAGGGGAGTTAGAAAATCGCATGATTGGATTTGAAAGGAAGAAAAAAACATTAAGAGTAGATTTGACGTAAGCTGCGTTTCAAAGCAAACAATATGTTTTCATTTGATATAATCAGGCGTTACTTGGTTTAAGTAATGTGATTTAAAAATAATCTATTCAACATAATATTTTTATTTTTTTGTCATTCTTTAAGTAACAACCAACAAAGTAACTGGAATGCGGATATAAATACATAATTAGTTCTGCTTGAATATAAATACGAGTTATACTGGTAAATTTAGTTCCTGGATATCTTAAATAATGTTAGCGACGTAACCGCAGCGTTACAAGATCAGCTCTCGAGTTTCCCTTTCATACTTAACATTCCATTGTTCCAATTAGATAATTATATTCCGAGTTTAGACCATTTCCGACGTCTATTTATCAAGTAGGCGTAACAGACGTCACGCAGAGATAGTTTCACAAACTCGCCGCGATCCGAGTCACTGCCGCAAATTTATGAGCCGATTCTAATTACGGACGCAGTGAAAACAGATCAGATTTCACCATTGTTTGTACAACAACAAACAGCTCATGAAATCACTCAAAACTTGAAAATAACCGCCACTTAATCGGACCTTGCGGAAACAAGCGCGTGCGGGGACTATTGTGCGCGCGCGATCGATAGGAAAATACGGATACCGATTGTTCTGCGCTGGCGCATCGGTTTAGTGTATAGTGCCAGCCCTAAGACACACAGGATAAGGTTCGGAATTCGATGTTTTCGTTACACAGTTGTATTGGTTACTACCGCCCTTAGTGCTTTATCCACGGTGTGTATTGTTCTCAGTATTGTGCCTCTCGCAGCAATCCGCGATGTTTTATAAATAAGTAGGCCCATTGTTACAAAGTCAAATAAAGGAATGTACGTACTTACTACAAAGATTAGATCTACCAAATATTTTAATTATCAAGCCGGAGTCGTACATGTTAATACTTCCTCCTCTAAAATATCTCTCATAATATAACGCACGCTTTTTAAGCATACACTTATGTTTCCATGCGCTAATTAACGCCGAAATAATTAAACTAACGTTATGATCTCATAAATTTGATACAGTAATTTACTCATCACCAATACATGCACGATATTAATTTCATTAAGAATTTTGAAACACTATGTAAGTACGAAAAATTAAAGAAGATTTCATTTCTACCAATGAGTATAGACCAGGAGTTTCACCCGAATTCTTTTCGTAATAACACGTGTTGTGAGGCTCCATTTTTAACTCAATCTACCGTACAATTTCTATATATATCACAAAATATATATACTTGACATTGGCAAAATTCGCGAATTTTATCGCGAACACGCCATTAATTAGGAAAGACGAAGAAGTAGAAGTATAGACCAATTAAATATTCATTTCAAACTTCAACTAATCAGAATTTGCCAATCTTTAGGGCATAATATGTTATTGAAATAAAACAACTTTTACGGATATCAAACGCGCTATATTTCCACGAACTAAGTTGTAATTGTCCGTATTTTTTGGTTTTTTAGGGGTTTTTTAGGGGGTCATCCCGTGACCACGGGACCTTTACAGCTGCCGAAACGACGGGAAAATGAAAAAACCCCTAAAAAAACAAAAAATACGGACAATTAATAATTACAACTTAGTTCGTGGAAATAAAGCGCGTTTGATATCCGTAAAAGTTGTTTTATTTCAATGAACAGTGCGCGCCAAAACATAAGCTGTACGTATGTGAACATAATATGTTATATTTCGGACAAAACAAATAGAACAATAAAGGGACTCAATATAAAAAAAACGCGCACAAAGAGGAAGTAGTGACTAGAATTACACCAGTTTATTTCCTTTGAAACGCTCTAGAGTTTTATCCGAGACATTATTAACACCACCTGTCAGAATCATAACGCTCAACGTTCGTTACTTGCGACAGTTATTTGAAAAGCAACTCCATTACAACGGCATTATGGTTCGTTTTGAATCGTGTGCCTTATTTTTTTTGGATAGATGCGTAGAAATAATTAAGGTGCGCAACGGTTTTGATAATAATCGGAGGCAGTTTCCGGGCTCGGGTGATACCCGGGATAGTTAATTAGAGGGTACAATCTGGATCTCTAGATTCACTGATAAATATCAAACGATCCTGTCTGAGCGTTGAGCCAGTAGATTTTTTCTAGTATACTTTCTTATCACTTAAAAAAAATTGCGTGGTAAAATGCAAAATTAAAAAATAACATCAAACAAATAGAAAAGTATTGGAAAAAATCAACTCGGCCACAAGTGAATTCTCAGATGGGTCTCGAACCCACTTCCTTTGGAAATCCGGTCCAATGCTCTAACCACAGAGCTACCGAGACTTGCGAACCACCGCACCGTCGAAATTCTCCAATACTTTAAATTTTTTAATACGCTGTAGGCCAGCATTGTCACATCAATGCTAGGAATATATATATTTATCATAAGTATAAAAAAAGCATTGAAAAATGCAAAAATTCTAAAATCATAAACATTAAACAACTTTGAATGTTGTTAACACTTTTGCTTATAGTAAACGAGACACAATAGATGTTTTATTTTTATAACGACTATAGCCGTTTACTCGCAGTGAACGTGCAATCCGGAGGTTCTAGGGTCGTTAGTTCGATAATCATCCTCAACGAACATTTATGTGCTGAAAAACGTCAATCTATGTCTCTACAAATCCATTGATACCAGTAGACCTAGCACGAATAACTTCCAAGTAAGTATCGAGGAAGTAAAGTAAAAAAATGAATGAAATATTGGGCAGCGTTCCTGCCGGACGTAAACGGAACTACATTTTCCATTACATTTTTTGACATTACGTGCTCGATATGTATTCGATACTATTTCGATAGTTTTTCGTGCTAACCCTACAGTTGATAAAACTATAAAAAACGTGTTACAAAGTTAAACCTATCATATTGCGTGAAATTTTTACCGTCGAACAAAAGACATCAACGAGCCACTCTTAAAATTATTTTTCGTGTATTAGCTTCCATTTTTTTTTTGTTTTTCCAAATCACGTTTTTATCCCTAATACTTTGCAGTCTTTTATAGTATAAATAAGTGAAACTTGCAATGTTTTACGTTAAATTGTAGGAAATGCGAAGGAAAATTTAACCTTGGTTCAAAAGTGTTTTATAAACATTTCTCCGCAGAGATTTTAAGTCAATATGAAATTTTAGAACAATGGATTGTATACTTTTTTAGATGACTTTTAGTCATTGACATCATTGCATCACCGCTAGTAGCACCAAAATTCACTTTAATAATTCCTTTGCTTACCAAAACTGTTAAAAATATTAACGGCGGTTGGACTAAAATGACTACTTTTACAAAATTTACGAATACGAGAAGTGCGAGTGAGCTGTCTGTTTCAAATATACAAATAAATGCATAATTATAAGTATACATTCTTTATCACATCATCACAATTCTAAGGTATGACCTTTGTTCATGATAATGTTCACACGTAAATATCAAAGCTGATTGTTCTAAAAACGATATTCTCATTAAGACAAACAACGAAACTAGCAACGGTCTTAATCTTTTCGTTACATTCGCACGAAAAGAAAGCTCCGCGATTTGTGTAGTAATTAATACTAGAAGTTCTATTTCAATACAATCAGATGTGTGAAGAAATCGAATGCGCACGCGCTGCGACAGACAATGCCCGCGGTTGTAAGGCCAAGCAAAAACTGCAGGATTCTTTCGAGAACCCGATACTAACATTTAATTGACACAAACGCAGTTTTTGCCAGACTGACATAATTGAGAATTTCATTATCTGTCAAATTCTAAATTAATTAAAGTTTAGTTGTCAATTCCTATATGTATATTTCTTTCTTTTTACAGCCGACAAAAGCTCTCAGTCGTTATCGATTGAAAAATCACTCATACATTCTTGATAGTTCAAGACGCTCGAATGTCTCCGCTAAGCGAACGTTTCTGTCAACGTCATTCGTAGTAACGTTATATAGATTATCGCTCGATAGCTTCAATTAACTTCAATAAATTATCGTGAATCAATTAGCTCGTCTCTTATCTATAAGGGTACTTACATAGAGAAGATACAAAAAATGTCTAGTAAGGAAGCACAGAAAAAAAACATTTAACAATTTTAATTACCTAACTAAGTCAAAGTCTGCTCTTAACAAACTGTATTTTTATACCATACTTTAATCAAAAATAATCATCCCACGTTTTTCAGAGCTTCCTATTTAAAGAGTTAGATATACTTAATTACTATCTTAGAGCACTAAAAACTAGGTGTATCGGGTAAAAACTGGCACCAGTCGCGTGTTCCTTGCTTTCACATGGTGCCGATGCCGTGCGTTTGCGCAACTAGGCTCGTGGGATGCGCATGCGCCACGCTTTTCTGCCTCTGTTTATGCTAATGCTTCGGCTGCGGCCGCTAAATGGTGTCGTGACGGTGGCACCACGCGAACTGAGCGCAATTAATTTAATAAACTACCTACTATTCACGCTCCACATATACGTGTGAACATTATAATAAGTGCTTTGATAGAGCACTGCAGGACCTCTATTTTTAAATCACTCGCCGCGAGTGGCGAGGCGAACGAGGAGTCGATCATGGGATTAGCAACCTTGCAATCGTTGACAGAACACGCTTTTCGCTTTGCCTCTCGCGCGCTTGCGTTGGGAGACGGTACTACAGGAGAAATGCGAAGCTATGTATATACGTGCAAGGTCGCTTTTACGGAATACGGAAACTCAAACGTCGCACGAAAATCAGTACAAACTTCGAGACGAGTGAATCGAAAATAGAGCCCCAGATCGCCAACGATCACGTGTAGAGTCGAGATAAATTTAATTAACATACTTAAATAATACACTTCAGAGACCGGTGTGACAAAGAGATAAAATAAAAACTTGAGCCTTAAACGATCTGAATTTTGATAAATTACTATTATCTATATATCTTCTATATTAGTGTCTAGTATTGGTACCTAAACCATCCTTTTTTAAGACAAGGGTGGCACCATGTAAAGCCTGATAACATATTTTAGAAGCTGAAAGTCTTGAAAGTTTTGGTACCTAGGTGAATTTTGGTGATTTAAAAGCCCTTTTGATTACCAAGTCTATTAGAATAAAAAATAAATTTTATTTTTATTTTAAATACAGTAGAACCAGTTCTTTATATTAATTTATTTAATTGATTCCGTTATATTTTTTATTACCTGAAGTTAGTGCCTAACCTTATTTAATTATTCATACACTTAGCCGTAGATGGTGAAACCGGCTCAAAATAATAAAAACGCATTCGAATTGCTACCTTTACTATCGTGAAGTAAAATTAAGTATTTTATAATTTTCCCAGGAATTCCCAGCGCAGTGCAGCCGTGCGGCACCACTTTCCCCCACATTTGAATGCACTCCTTATCAATGCATCTTTTCAATTACGGCGCAGGAAGAACTCGGCTCTCAGTCCTCAGACATTGCGACTCACCCCTGTATTGCATTTTATCTAAATCTCAACACATTGCGGTTTTAATTAACTGTTTGTAAACATCGTTAGATTAGAAAGTTTAGAAACATGCACTCCACGCTACCGCTGAAGACAGAAGTGGGTGTTAAATACATTGAATGGTTATTAAACTTATTGTAGATAAATACATAATCGTTCTGTAAACACGCCAAAGCATGAATTATAGGTACACTTATTATGATTGACGTACGAGTATAACGCTTTCCCGTTTCCACTTTGCTTTGGAATACTGGGATAAGGCTTTCAATAAAAAAACCGCTTATTAATATACAGATAATGCAACTGCAGATACATAACAGTCTTTATGATTATCTAACTACTCGTTACTATTGAATAAACCTTAGAATTTTTCACCTTCATAACTTTAATAACTGCAGTATTTTCAGAGAAATTTGGTAATAACAAAAACTGTAATTTATAAAACAAATTAATTTAAAAGGATTATATAAGGATATACATATAAGGATTGTAATGAAGTGTTTGCATATGAATGATGATGTTCGCACCTCGGTAATGATTCGTTATATGGCTGCATTGACTGCGACTGCAAGATAATCTCGATAATATATTAAGAAAGCTGACGCCTCTTCCCTGGCTGTCATCGCATCGCAAACTGCAGCCCCCACGCAAAAACCATAACAGATCTTGCTCTAAATCTTTAGATTTCGTATATAAATAAAAATGAGAGAGAAATGAGAAAGCTTAAAATCCATATTTCTTGCGAATAAGTTTTTCTTACGAACTTGGCAAAGAAATAACATAACGCAATGCCACGGGTACAATTTCAAAGATAACGAACAAGTAGATAAACTAAACACCTCACGATGTGGTGAATTTACGGCATAGCATAGGGGTATGAATGATAGGACCTGGGAATGGTAGACCATTACTTATTTTACTTATGTTTCAGTCGCGACTGGCTTAAGTTAGTTACAAAGTAAAATATATGTTGAAGAGATTACATTTCCCTCTTTCGCTTAAAGCACCCTGAAGTGAACGGTAACTAACTTTTTGCTGCGAAAAAATATAAATCTTTTTCTTATACATTTGCAATCCTATGATAAGACTGACCGATAAAGGTTTGCGAAGATTCGTAAGATGTTTGAAAAATTAGTTCGTAAACTACATTCTTCACAAATCTCGAACATTTCATATCAACAACGCAGTGGTGCTGTGCTAAACACCTTAATTAACCAAGGGTAATATTTGATACCCCCCCAAAAAAAGATCTTACATAAATTACTACAAAGTAGTATAATTAAAAATCTACTTACAAAAAAGTATATGAAAAAACAAAATCCTTTGCTCCACAATCGAACACCACTTCAAATCACATCGTCACAGGCACTTTTCACTATTGAATCCCACCGTTGAGAGCTGCGTATGGGTTGTTTGAAAAGTTTACGTTAAAACTACGTTAGAGCGGAAAATGTCGCGTCTGCATGCGAGCGAGACGAGCGCGCGCGGGCACCAGCGCGAATGGACTGGCGACGAACGAGGCGAGAGACGCGGTAGAGCCGGGGCGGCCAGAGCCCTGCGACGCTTGCCTGGGGCCCCCATACATTACGCGTATAAGCATAATGTTGGGCCCCATGTCGGACGCGAACGTGCGCCCGCGGCAACAATGCTTTGTTGTGGTCTTGGTCGAAGAGACAAAGTCTTTAAACTTATAACTAAAGATTTCCTAACTTGGTTAGATTAAGGTATAAAACACAGGTGAATCCACTTTTTAAAGAGGATATACTTAGTTTATAACAGCCTCTATTTTGTTACAGTTGCCGCTCACGACTTCATCCAGGACATGTGCTTCGATCTAGTACCTACCCTACCTAACTATCCCGTCCCGTGCAAATACAGGGGATTTGGTCCACAAGATTTATTTCCAAATCAAAACTATTGAAGCAAGCCTACTGTTCAGAATTAAGAACTAACACAATTATTAGCGCTACGAATATGCTACAAAGGCTGTGTTTAGTGATACCGGAAGAATGCGCATATCGGGCGTCTCATCGCGTTAAAGAACAAAAAAAGGGCGTAGATTTCGCCTGCTCATAAACGTAGCATTAATTTTAATTACTTACCTACCCCACCCCGGTATTATCGCATGCAACCAACTGCGCCAAAATATCGGGGAATAGTTTGCTTATGCAACTATAGAAAAAATCTCGTTTTTTTTAAATCATGTCATGATAGTGAATCACTATGATTTTTTTATCCATCTCTGTGCGGTCTAGTGGTAGCAACCACCGGTGTGTGACCCAGAGGTCCCGGGTTCGATTCCCAGTGGGTGGGGGTACATATGGTATTGGGTTTGATTGGTAATAAGACTAGTTGTAAGTCCGCCTGGCTAGCCACCACCATCTTATCTAAGTCTGACACCCTAACAACAACGTTTTCAGCTTTGTTGTGTTCCAGCGGTTGGAGATAAGATAGCCAGTACCTCAGTGGTTTGGGATTCCGGAAGAGGCGCGCCTCCATCTTCAGCCTTATCAATACTTAACATAAGGTATGATAAAGGCTAATGAGTTTCTAAAACATCGTTAGAACCGTTGTACATAACACCACATAACACCGTTGTACATACCAAAAATCGGTAACATTAATTCAAACTCAAACTCAAACTCAAACTGTTTATTTGCAAACTAAGTGTTACATAGGTGTTACATATTGCTCGTACTTAAAACTTAGTTACCTTGAAAAGGTATTGCAAATATAATAAACATAACATTTGAAAAATCATTTACCGAAATTATTCAAATAAACAATAAGCACATCTAAAGTTTTTTCGCGCACTCATAATTAGCGTTTAGCTGTAGCACAAGTTTCTTCGATGAGCATGGCCCCAGGAGTAGTCGGTGACCTGCGGCAATCAGCGCTTGTTTTGTTCGTGCGCCCGCGCACCGGTCACGCCCCTGCGACTTTTTCGAATCCTTTCGCTCTCTTCACAACAACAATGCTGTTTTGTTGTTTTTATTTACAGCTAACCATTTCTCGTCACGATAGTACATCACGAACTCTCGCGAAATACTAAGAAAGAATACCGACGGCTATTTTTACAAATTATTTATCAAGTTGGAAAGTAATAAGCCTAACACTAATTGATAATTTTCTTAAATTGTTTATTTTTAAGCTATGATGATACCTCTACACACGAAGTCTTATTATCAAATAAAAGGTAATACCAAACCGCGAAATAGTACCTTCGAGCTATCAGAACAGAACCATTCAGTCACCTGTGTGATCGTCACTGCGCAGGAGTATATGCGGAATCATTTGATTTGTAACCGTTGAATCACAAAAAGGAGAAATCAGTTTCGCACATCAATATAATAGTTAATAATGAAATACTAAAATGAATTCGGCCACAAGTGAATTCTCAGATGGGAATCGAACCCAACGACCTTTGGGAATCCGGCCCACTGCTCCGCTGAGCTGAGCTACTGAGACTTCTCGGTTATTGATTTTTTCTATTTAAATATAAATTTATCATAAGTATAGAAATAGCATTGAAAAAGGCAAAACCTAATTATGCCGTTACTTTTTTGACGATAAATACCAAATAGCTATCCATTTATTATAGACGGGTTAGTTATTTTATTAGACGCAAGCTAGGCAAAGGAATTAGGTACTTATTATTATACTTTATCTAGGTCCAATCTTTTAACCGAGCATCTCATAGATCTTATGGAGAGCAGAAAGTTTTCAAGGTGTTGGGGCATTTACAGTTACAAAACATACTAAAGATAATAATTTATGGATTACTAGCTTCCGCCAGAGTGGTTCTCGTTCCCGTGGGAATATCGGGATAAAAAGTATCCTATGTTACTCTTCGTCCTTTTAACTAACTTTATGCCAAAAGTTAAGTCAATTAGTTGCTTAGTTGGGGCGTCAAGGAAGGACAAACAAACACACTTTCGCATTTATAATATTAGTTAATATTAAGATTACCTACATCCAAAGAAGTTTAGAAAGCCTCCCCCCTGGCCATGATTTACAATGGCCGATCTGGAAGTCTTTAAATAGGCTTCGGACTCAGACCGGCCTGAGCAAAGAAAACATGATCAGTGGGCCTACCATGAGTTTTTCTTTTCGTTTACTGTACAGTAAACGGGAGACATTTTGTATGCGAATCTGTACAGCGCCTCTAGTAGGCAGTAGCAGAACTACAGATTCTCATACAAAATGTCCCCCGTTTACTGTACAGTAAACGGAAAGAAAAACTCATGGTAGGCCCACAGGTGGGGTTTTTCAGCTGGTTCCGCGGAATGCCTTTGCGGTGCAGTCCAAACGATGGCCCACCTAACATCGTGCCCTGCGTGTCCTGACACCTGCACGCAGGAGGATCTAATGACAGCATCCGCTAAGGCAGTCAAAGTGGCTGAATTCTGGGCCCCAAAACTTTAGTGTCTGCCATCGACACGCTAAGAAGAAGAAGGAAGTTTAGAAACTTCATCACGTCAATAAAAATAAATCGAATGGCGTACATACATATTAAAGTGGTAATAAACCAGGAGCCAGTGTCATTATCGGCAGCAATTACAACCACGTAACCACCACATTAGAAACCGCTCCATCAAACAGACAGACAGGCAGACGGACGGACTCGCTACTTAATTTCATTCCATCGGAAGTCTCATTATATCTTGCCGTAACGTAATGTGTTTAAATATCTGCTATTCTAATGTAGGTGCTCATCCGTTATAATTGCTTAACAGGAAAAACAACCTGTACGTACTGTACGAGTGGAAATCGGAAAAATTTGTAATTTAAGTAAGTAAACTTAGGTACCTTCTTTTACTCGTTTATGATTTTTTATTTTTGCATTTTCATGTCAATGCCTAATTACTTTATATTAGGTCTTAAACATAAAAAATATTAGATTTTAAAGTAAAAATTAACTTTAAATTTTAAGGAAATTGCCGATTTGTAAGAAGATTTTCAAAGAAAGTTCGATTTCCATACTATTAATTTTTGTTACAATTACTCTCGCAAGTGCTAATGCCTCAATTTTTTTATGTACAAGCATTGTTTGATCTTTAATCAATCTAATGCTATATTTTTATTATAAAAAATATGAATAATTTATGAAAAAAATCAAATAATAATCATAAGATAATTATTGTTGATCTTTATGATCTTAATTTAATATAAAATCCCCCTAAATGAGAGGGGGTAGTGCTATTCTAAGCCGACACTACACAGCTCGAACATCTTTTAGCACAAAACTTAATAATCACCTAAGGTTATTCTAATCTAACTATTTCAAAACATTAATATAATAATAATAAATGCACACAAACACACCAATTATCTAGCCCACGTTAAGTTTCCTGAAGAACTTGTGTTAAGGATACTTGATAACGGATAAATATAATACTTTGTTTTGTAAATACATAAATAATATACATATTAAACACCCATACCAAGACAGATAGACATGTTCATGCACACAAATATTTGTCTTGACAGCCTTGTCGGATGCTGTCCTCCTGCGTGCAAGATGTTAGGTGGTCCATCGTTTGGACTGCACCGCAAAGGCATTCCGCGGAACCAGCCGAAAAGCCCCACCTGACCATGTTTTCTTTGCTGCGTCCGGTCTGAGTCCGAAGCCTATTTAAAGACTTACAGATCGGCCATGGTAGATCATGGCCAGGGGGGCTTTCAATAATGGGGACGTAAGGAGTAGGTAAGGTCACTTTTTCACGCCATAGGTTGCACCTCGCATGTTTGGGTTCGATGGACAACGGTTCGACGCACCTTACGAAGCTGCGTCGGCTTTTCCGCCTAATTTTGATTATGAAAGATATGAATAGGCTTAGGCGATTCTTAAGTTTAGTCCAAATAGTTGTTAAAGCGTTTTGTTCATACATCAATACTTCTAGTCTCAGTAAGTATGAACAAAACCTGTCTTCAAAGGTGGTGTTTAATCGTTCTATTGCACTCGATACTCACACGGCAAATCAAGGTTTGATTGAAGGACCGACAGTTTTTCAAGCAAACATGACGCGCACGGACGTGAAAATAGTACGTAATTGTTGGTCTGGTTTCCAGTGCGCAACGGGGCTGTGACGGACGCTGCGCTTTCTTCGCAGACACGACTAAGATATGCGTTAAAACTAGTTCCAGTTTTAATAAGGTACTAATTACAGCGTTAAATGCGCGCATGTTGTATGTACATAATAATGTGGTGGATAACTAGGTTTCTGGGAAACTGTTGTTTGTTAACGTGTCAGTTTACCATTACTTGTTATATTAGATGATTGTTATTTCTATTTAAGTAGGTAGATTAGCCAACTACAGTTCGCGATTTAGTTATTCTACTAATATAATACCCTCCATAAGTTTCCACTAGGTCGGTCGTCATCAGCCATTTTTAATGTCCCCACTGCTGGGGCACTGGCCTTCCTTATGGATAATGAGAACGGGCCATGCATGACCCACCACGCGGGCCCGATTGGTTGGTTTTAACGGCTTAACGTGCCTTCCGAAGCACGGAGGAGCTCGAGATAGTAAATTTTTGGCAACTCATCCCATGATCGACCATTGCGAAAATTGCTTAACCTCAACAATCGCGGGCCGAGCGCGAGAAACACTGCACCACGGGCTCCTCACTAGGCATGTACTAACAACTTATAGTCTCAATTTAGATCCGAACCCGTAATCGCTTCGCAGTCGGGTCACTGCATGACCATTACCATCACCAAGTCACCCGTCATCGGCACTTACTGCGTGTCTCTCATAAATCACTAACATAAAAACTGTAAGTCGGTATATAACTTTCTTTAATCCAGTTCGTTGAATATTACGCACAGGTAAACAGCATCACACCGATCGCTGGCACTTTCTCAGCGGCTGTCAGGCTTCAGCCATTATGGGTTTCTTACTTGTTTTTTATCTCCCTGATGCTCCGCGATCATCACCGCTTTTCTAAACCCCATCGGTATTTTTCCATGAATTATTTGTTATATATGTAAGTAAGTATAATAGATTGAAAATCGTTCATGAAGCTCATTGGGGAATCTACACACTATGAGTGATTTTCCTGAGAAAGCGACCATAGACTGTAGCCTATCGTCAAATCAAATTGGCCAACGTCATAAACAAAAAAAAATTCAAAGAATCTTCATCAAATGTTTAGTTTGTAGTTTGCATTTTTGGATAAAACTTTAAGATCAGAGTGATTTTTACAAATATTTTATTAAGATCATGGAATAAAACAAATCAAACTTTAAACAACCCTTTTTTAATAGTAGCTCAGCTTAATCATAATACCGTCGGTGCCGCGGCTCTTCTTCTCGTTTTCTGTCTTCTCTGCTTGATGTTCTGTGAGTATGCAATTCCTTTTTATACTTCTCTCGATTTCCTTCGCCCTTTCGCCTATCATAGTCTTCATAACGGACTTTGCTTCTGTCTCTGCTGTATTTAGATTCATCATAACTATTCATATTACTTGTTGCCCCTCTTTCATAATATCTTTCATCTTCTTGTTTAATATAAACCTGATTGACGTTATCTTTTTTATTATAAGAACCGCTATATGAACTAGATCCAGACTTATATTTGGATTTATCTTCTCTGTGATTGCCTGTGTTGCTACGCCTACCTCGATATTCATCCTGATTCTGTATAGAATATATTTCTTCCCCAATGTCTACACCAGGCATATCTACTGAATTATCTTTCTTTTCTTTTTTGATTCTTGTATCTTTATTTATCTCAAAATCAGCTTTGGAAGCATTTTCATATCTAAATTCTCTTCTACCTTTATAGTGTCTATCAGATCTTTCTGAAGAATTGTTTCTTTTTCTTTTTTTATGATTATCTTCATAGTTTTTATTGACTTTGGAACCACTTGGAACATCATAGTACTGTTCATACTTTTCCTTTCTTTTATTGTAATCGCCAAAATCACGTCTAGAATGCTCACAAGCCTCGTTATCTCGACTTCTATCTCTGGATCTATTCGGTTTGAAGTGGTGTCTATCTTTAATTATTTCGTTGTTTGTATCAACTTTATGGTATTCAGTTTTATTTTGCAAAGAAACTACTTTGCCTTGTTCTTCATGCTTTCCTTTGACATCAGTATATACTTCCATCTGTAAATTGTTTATTATTAATGTTAAACATATAAAAGTGTGTATATGGAAGTGATGTCTGTTTATCTGTTTTGAATGCCTGACTCCTTGGAATTTATAAGTCTTGGCTATTTGTTGAACTATGGTAGTGAAAGAGGATTTTTTTTGTCACAAAAACTAATTTATATGCGGTGTAAAGCCCCCAACCAAAGCATGTGTAGGATACTGAAATGAAGGAGGAGAAGCAAGCTCAAAGTTAGTTAGTTTCAAATTAATTACATGCCTGTGTTTTGATGACATCCCTCAGCAAGTCTGAGTAGTTGCGCGTCTTGGCGGCGACGCGGTACTTGGTGCGCCGTCGTTTCATGTCGCGCAGTTCCGCCAGAATCTCTAACCGGGACTTCTGTTTCGCATTTTTTTGTTCATCTTCGTTGCCACTGAAAAAAAGCAAAGATGTGCGTTTGGTGTTCATAGCAGTTTATCACTTCCTAATCAAATAAAAAACACAAAAATAAATTGTTTTACTTTATTAGTCTTATACTTTTCATCTTTAATTTTTGGTCTTTTGAGTAGAAATCTTAACTAGTAACAGTGGTGGTCACACAATTCATCAGATCAATAGGGTGTGCATAGCAATCTGGATCTCCTCCATTTGCTCCCTGGATGGCCATTATCAAATCACAGTTCAGTCAATCCTTGGCAGAGAACCAAGGCTCCAACATTACCTCGATTGTATGAAAATCGACTAGTGTCGTTAATTATGTGACCACCACATATATATAAATATTATAAATACGAAAGTGTGTTTGGTTGTCCTTCCTTCACACCCTAATTAAGCAACCGATCAGCTGGATTTTTTGCATAGAGTTAGTTGAAAAAACGAAGAGTAACGTAGGCTACTTTTTATCGTGGTATTCCTTCGGGAACGGGAGCATACATACAGGAAATATATACAATGAACGCTTGATGTCGCTTTACTGTGTTTTAAAACTTACCATAAAAAATTAGCTTACCTCAACAAAGCTAAATCAGATAGATCATGGCAAGAAGGTGCTGCTTTGACCACAGCATCATATATTGCTCTTCTCTCATCTGGCGTGTAAGAAGCCTGCAGGCGCTCCAGCGACATGGGCTCTGCACCTTTGCTCCCTATACCTTAGTTGAGGAAATTATTAAAAATATCTTTAATTTTCTAGAGATCATACATCAGACCAAGTGCAAATGAATACTTAAATAACGTTATTTTTTAAATTTAGGGTCTTCTGGCCTAACTCCTATCCCGAGATAATTTTCGAATAAGATGCGAATTTCTAAACTTGACTTATTTCAATAAGTATAAAGATTTACACAATTTTATTCTGATAATGAATTATTGTAAAGGATACCATGTTGGAATGATAATGTTTCTCATAATGTATACTGTAAAAATCAAATCATGTTGAATTCTGAAGATTCTTGCATTTTGTGATTTACCTCTTTTAAAAGATGGATCACCTTCAGCAGCCATGTCAACAATTGTTTCAATCTCATTTTTACCTGTAATGATATTGTTCATTAATAAATGCTAAAATTAATAATAACAATTCAGAAAAACTAATACATATTAATAAAATATTAGTACTTAGTTTAATAAGTGTGCTTGCATTAGTATCTATTGGGTCTGGCAACAATGTATCTTCCCTGGAATAACCATTTGAAATAAAGAAGCATTGACTTTCATGAGCATCTCTTCTATCAACTGGTATTCTGTGATTAGAATCATATTTACAATTCACCATAGTAGGTCTCTGTAACAATAAATTGATTAAGAATCAAACATTTGCGCTACCACGTTACGCCCAAATTATACAAATATTTAGTGTTAATTAGTGGGTAGGCCCCCGAAAAGGTGGACCCACGATCTGGTGAATGTCGCAGGATTCCGCTGGATGCGGGCAGCGCATGGTCGATGACCGCACGACCGATGGTCGTGGAGATCCCTGGGGGAGGCGTATACCCAGCAGTGGGTGTTATGTGGGTGAGACGACGAGATAAATCGACGAGAGCTAACCTCTAACAAATTACTCCTGTCCCACTGCAATTGCTGAAGAATCATAGTCATTTCCGCGTCAATTTTTCCTATAAAGTTTCGAACTTCTAATAAGTCTCCTTTCCTTCTATCCATTGCGTTAATTGAGAATAGTCGTACGATTAGAAAAAATAATAAATTTTCGATATAAATCACATGTTTTCTTTCCTCTATCTACTCCAAATCCAACCACAACAACAGTGTCAAAAGAAATACATGTCATTCTCAATGTCACTGTCAAAAAATATTTTTTTCGAAGCCCCGAAATAGGCTAAGGTCCAAGACCATACTGCCTATAATTACTTTACTCTTTGCCATACTGTTAAATGATAAAAAATGCTTCCTTTTATATACATGTCAAATCCTACACAAGAACCGGCAGTCAGTATGGCTATTGTAAGACATTGTCTGGCTAGACGAAATTATCCTTAAAAGATTTTGGTCAAGTTACATTTATTATTTGTCATATTACATCTTAGGTCGTAGTTCATGTACGGGTACCATTAAGCTAATGACAATTTTTTTCTACTGGCAAAAATATTTTGACAGTTCGTGCCAAATTTCTTTTTAGTCTGTTTTCTCTTTTGCAAAAGACGTGTGCTTTCTGAAAAATATTCTGGATGATCGAAAAATGGCAGATTCAGAGGTAAATTCAATAATAATTACGCTAAATATTAGCGTCCCTTATCCGGTCAATCTCTTAGTACGCACTTTGGTTACAGGTTCTTAAGAAATTAAAAGACATACCATTCAAAATACAGACCGCAAGTTTGAAAGAACGTCGTGCAGTTATTGAAGAAATTCAGGATGTTTTATCAACACCAGGTAAGTTATAATACACAGCATGTAATAAAGTACCATATAGTGCGATGGAACCACTTGTGGCTTAAATAGTAATATACTATAACCCTAGGTACTGGGTGTGAGTCTAGCTTTATTGATCCATCCCAGATTTGTTTTCCCAGGTGCACTAGCTGTAACGATCGTGCGGATGTCAACTAGATAGTGCATTGGACATGTGTCAATGAACTTAGCATTTTTTTATTTATTTGTTTAAACTATTCATATTTTAGAGGTTTACATCTGTGTATTTTACTACTATTTTTTACATGAATTTAATTTAAAACATGCATTAATGATGACTATTTTGGACAGAGAGTTCCATAGTTTCAGGGTTTAAAGATTTAAATTTTCTTTCTTATCAATATTATCTAATAAACTAAGTTTATAAAGAAGTTAAGATATTCACAAAAGTTGAATTGAATAAAGCATATTTATATTTGAGATTATAGACATTAATAATAGGCTAAGGAATTTTTCCTAAAACTAATTCAAGATATTATTCCTGCTTTATATTATTTTTTATTTATTTATTAAGCCTTTATTTACTTGAAAGTACTACATTACAAGTTTATTAGTTATTTATAGTTACAACTAATTTGGGTTTTTATCTTTTGAGTTTGCAACAGCATCCTTTGCAAGTCTGCCCCTTCCTGACACAAAGGCCTCCTCCAGTCTGTCCCAATTCACCCTATCTCTAGCCAGTGTTGGCCAGAGTGGGTCTATCAGGTTAAGATATTTGTCTGACCATCTTCGTATTGGCCTTCCTCTTTTTCTATTTGTTTTTTCTCGAGGGGTTCATTCAAGAAGCTTCTTTGTCCATTTGTTTCTTGGATCTCTCATAATTTTTCCCGTCATCAGTAAATTTTCCATTTATTATTTATACATCTTAACCCACTTGCTCCTACCGTGTCTTTAACGACACACCAACTTAAAAAAAATATTCTGTTGTAGGAGGGTACTTTATTTTTTTATTTTATATTGCTACTAGCTGTTGATGCCTTAGTCAGTCATAGTAAAGTGGTAACCGTGATATCCAGTTTATTGTTTTTGTGCAAAATGAGGTTAAACTAAGTGCTTATTAAAATGATAAATACAGGGTAATTTGAAATATTGTTTTATGCTGTTTTTAATTTATTTGTTATCTAATTATCAATAGGCGGTTCCTAATAATCTCGAAAATAAAAAAAATACGGTATATTTATAAGATATTCATCAAGTATTTTCGTTTTACTTTGGCTGTTCCGTTAAAGACACAGTAGGAAAATGTACTACTATCAGTAGTACTTATATTTGTTACAGGGCTTTACGACAACCTTTCACTCTGAACGAGATTACTGAGAAATGAGAGCAAAATTATGAAAAAATAGTTCCAGACTCTATAACTATCATCATCACATTCATATCAGCGGCATGAGAACGACTGCTGGGTATGGGTAGCCATCGAACAATTGTTGTGAAGATCCTCTAGGGCCTAAGGATCTTCACGTTGATCGGTCGTTGGCGGGCTGCCCTCACCCAGAAGCTTTCCGCGATCTTCACCAGATCATCGGTCCACCTTGTTGGGGGCCTACCCGCAGAGTCGCCATTCTAGAACCACCCCGCCCCATCCGCTAACGGTTCTTCTCGCTATGTGTCCCGCTTACTGCCACTTCACCTGAACAATTCTTCGAGGGATGAAGGTTTACTTTTGTGTTCCTGCGGAACTCCTCATTTCTGATTTGATCAAGCAGGGAAACGGCAAGCATGTCTTTCTACATTGCACGCTGGGTGACGTTACCTTACATCATGCCTCCGCAAAATTGTAAGTAACGGATAAAGACTCTGGAGACGACATTTTGTTTTTCTTCAAAATGTCCCTGGGCCTTTACTCGGAGCACTTGCTGAATTTGTAACATGAATGACTTCTTTGATGAATGTAAGTTGAGTCATTTTATTATTTCCCATGCTGGACTGAGCGTGATAGAAAGTATAAAATGCGTCTAATGCGGGTACATTGAGTAAGTCTTCAAACTGTCAGGGCTGATGAATGAAGGATATTCGAAAACTATTGTAAACGATGAGCTGGCAACCTGTCGCTATTGCCTATCGTCTAACCGCCTTCGTGATCTAGTGGTACAACCACCAGTATCAGACACAGGGGTCCCGGGTTCGATTCCCAGCGGGAATACATATTGTATTCGGTTTGGTTGGTGGTAGGTCTTGTTCTAAGACCGTCTGGCTAGCTACCACCATCTTATCTAAGTCTGACGCCATAACAACAATGTTTTTAGCAATGTTGTGTTCCGGTAGTAAGAGATAAGATAGCCGTTCCTCAGTGATTGAGGATTCCGAGAGGGGCTCGCTTCCATCTTCAGCCTTATCACTACATAACATTAGGTATGATGGAGGCTAAGAGTCTTCCCGCGGTTCATAAAAAAAAACGCCTTAATACCTGCGACCCAACCAATGCCAAATATGGCGTCGTCGAGGTGTGGATATGAGAGTGATTCTTTGGGTGTTTTACTTTATTTCTCCTATTTATGTCGAAGCCTACTGAAATCGACGTAGTGAAAGATCATAGTAGTAGATTCTCCTACTGTGTCGTTTACGACACGGCATTTTCCAGCTTTTCCTGAACTGAAATATTTTTTTAATTATTTTTTATCAGTTTTATGTTTACGTTCTGTGAAGTATATGAAATTTCAAATCAATTGTGCAAAAAAAGTTAATTCAGGAACAAGTGGGTTAAATCACCTAATGTGACCAGCACATCAAGGTTCTCATGTAATGCTGTGACACAGGCCTGAAAGATAATGAATTGCATAAAATTAAATAAAAAGGTTAAGACCAAGTTCCCTGTCGTACTTAGTTATTATTATTATTATTTCTGGAGAGGGGACGCCAGCAAGGCCGGACGGGTGATCAGTCTCCCTAGTTGGAACCATTTCACCCAATTCCCCGGTCGTACTTAGTTAAGTAAGGCACCACTTTTTAAGAAAATGTCTATCGAAATATCATGAAGTTTTAGGTGTAAAAGGTATATTTACTTATTACCACATTACTAGAAAAAGCTGTTTATCATCAGGCATCACAGAAGCAGCAGTGCGTTTTGTATGTCGTGTTGTGGCTTCAACCCTACACCGCTATCGAGATTCAACATCACAGTCCTACATAAAAGGGCTGCTTGCATACCTCGCTAGTCACCATCGCGAGTGGACACTCAGAAATTTGCTGCCTGTCTTGTTTGATATATCTGAGCAGCTGAAGAACACAGCAACATCGTAAGTCAGAAATCTTGATTGAAAGAAATGTTATTAATTATATTTAAAGTATATGAAGTTTAATGTAATTAAATTCTCTTCACAGTAAGAGTATATGCCAGAGCGGTTTGTTTGTGCTCCGCTGGTCGACAGTAGTGGCCGAAAACGCGTTAAAAATCACTGAAGAAGATGGAGTGGACTACAACATGCTCGTTCTCACTCAAGCCAACTTGCTGGCTGCTGTCACTGCATATGGCAGTGCCAAGAAAAATGAGAAGGCTTATGCAGTGGTAAGATCTACTAAAGATAGTATACGTCTTGATGCCTTTGACACACATCTGAGATAAAACACAGGTTTTAAATTAAAGTTCTTGCAAATGGGTTAATTGATAAAAGTTGCATAAAGGCTATTGCAGTAACATTTGTTTGTATTAAATCTTTGACTTTTATGTGAAAGTAGACACCACTTCATGTCATAACTCCTTTATAGTGATTGGATAATTGGATGCATATTTATTATTATACTCTTTATTGCACATAAAAAAAATACATTCAAAATAATGTTAAAGATACATATTAAGCAAAGGTGGACTTATCTCTAAAAGAAATTCACCTAAAGTTGAGGTGTTGGCTGTTATGGAATGTACTTTTGTATCGAAAAAATCCCGGATTCTGATCGTTTTTGTATGAGCCAGGGACTTAGCCAAATTTTCCAAGTGAAATTACTATAGAAATGCGACTTGGAAAAAATGTTTGCACTTTTTTTGTATTTTTGGTCTTTTTATTATGTCTATTGATTCTGAGAAGGGGGTTTGTGGTTAGCGTAGGGAGACGAAAAATATCATTGTTTCCGAGATATATCGAAAGTTTCTGGAATTCCGGGATTTATATTTTAAAAGACATATTTTAAGAAGCCGCTGCCCTAATTCCTAGCCAAAAACTAAGTTTAGTCAGTTTATCCAATCACTGCTCATTTATGAGGAAATATAAAATAAAAATATAGTTTAGTTACTTTTAATAGTTATAGTTTAGTAAGGACATGTTATGATTTGAGAAGTCATATTAATAAATAGAGTTGAAAAAAAGAGGACCATAAATATGGATTAATTGATGATTAGTGTTCTCTGTGTTATTTGATCAGCTTCATTCATCTTGGAGCAGCCTGGGCGTGCGTCGGAACAAGTGGGTGGAGGTTCTAACGTCACAGGCGGCAGAATCGGGTCCGGCTGTGTGCGTGGCGCTGTCAGCACTTTGCCGCCACCACCGGGAGCGCGGCGAGCAAGCAGCGCTGGCGCCGCACAAGGTAATAATAGTACATTACTGCAGCGGCTAGTAAAAGAGGCATTGGTGGACAAACGTGTAAATACGTATACATTTACGTATGTAATTAATTCACATACGTAAGTCCATCGATGCCTAGTTGTGTTGTAGAAATTAAATCACTTTCTCTCAAACATGCTTGAAAATGTGAGCATTATTTTGACAACCTTCTTGGAGATAAATCGATATTGCTGTACTGGCAATGCATGCGAGCAGCGGCCGGCAAATGTTTTATGAAAATCCATGGATATCTGTCGTGTTTTTTGCGGCCAAATAAATTACATAGTGACTGACACTGATCGCAAATACAAATAGAAAAAAAAAATACATAGTAAACTTATATCTGTCGTGTAATTTAAAAATATAACAATCTTTTCCTATGAAATATGGCAACCTAGGAGGTAACTTATCAAAGGTTTTATTTAAATGTCGAACTGGCTTGCAAATAGAAAGCTGTTTTAGAAAAAAAACAACAAATGAACACTTTAATGCGGGTAAAATATTGTTGTTACCCTTACCGCCTGCGGTTTCACTCGCGTGGTTTCCGTTCCCGTGGGATCACCGAGATAAAGTGTAGCTCATGTTTTAGCCCAGGCTATTGCCTGGCTAGATTGAAACATGGGCTACATTTTATCAATCTGTGTGCCAATTTTAGTCCAAATCCGTTCAGCCGTTTTTGCGCGAGGGAGTAAAATACATTCAAAGCGGCGCCTGCGTTTTCACCTGCGTGGTTTCCGTTTACGTGGAAATATTTGGGACAAAATTTATCCTTTATTCCAATATTTTCTTTATACTGTGTGCCAATTTTCATCCAAATCTGTCCAGCCGTTTTGCGCGTTGAACAACAACAATGATGTGATTGTAACAACATAAACATCAAACATTGAATCTTTCTCATTTATATTATTAGTAGGATAGGATTCAAATCTAACAACTAAATACTTTGCAGCTAAAAATGCTGGAGTGCTTCACTAAGAGCCTGATCAACGTGAAGACCCGACCCAACGCCAACTACATCCGCGGCTGCGCTGAACTGCTGCACATGCTTGATGAAAAAGAGGTGAATATTATTCCCCTAATTTTCTAAATATACTGCTTCTTCATTATGAACTTTGACTATGTATGTAGTCTTTGTAACATTCATTTTATACTATTTTTCAAAAGAGGTACAAAAGGTTTTCCTCACATTTTTGTAAGGTTTTCTTTATCATACTTATCCATCTATAAGGAAGGTCTAAACTCCAGTAATAGTTACACTCGAGCTTAACACCTATTAGTGTGTATAGACAAAGCAATTAATTTTTCTACTAAACCAATAATAAGGATTGATTTTAGCTATAGTCTGTTTACTGAAACAAGCTATAGTTCGTTCGCGTTAAGAATGCAGTGAGTCATACTTGTCTGCCGGCCTAGCCACGCCCTCTAACCAAACAAATCGTTCCTAATTAGAGAGAGAAGTTCACAGTGACCAGTTGAACGCATACTTTCGAACGCAAGGGTTGTGTCCCGTGTCTTGTGTGTACTAAATACTATGGAAGATACCTGTGATAGTGATTAAAATTTATTGTATTTTAAAGGAGATGTTCTTTTTTTGGGCCCTGTTTTTCGTAAACTGTTCATGTAATATTTTGCGGATAGGTCTTACCACTAAAACAAGGTTTTCGAAAACAAAAATAAAAAATATATTTCATAAAGCTTTTCTTTACATTTTATTATTTTTAATTAATGATCTAATTATTTATTATATTCTTCTGAGTTTATTACTACATTCTACAAGGAATTGTGAGGTTTTAATACAGTTTATTCAATTCAGAATAATAAAAAGTCTCACAAATTGACATTATTTGACATAAGTCTTAGGTCACTGTCAGTGCCTCAACCAATGAAATAGTCTTCTTCTTCTTTCTTAATTAATGGCTTGCTCACGATAAAATTCGCGAATTTTGCCAGTGTCAAGTATATTTTTTAGTATTTATAGAACTTGTACGGTAAATCGAGTTAAAAATTGAGCCTCACAACATATGTTATTTTATTACGAAAATAACTCGGGTGAAACTCTCAATTGAAATAGTGGAATTCAACGTTCTGACAGTTTACGTCACTCAATGTGACAAATGAAAATCGAAGTTGCCAACGTAGAAAAAGTGTTGGGTTGCAGATTTATTAATATTTATCTAACCTTTTTATTAAAAAATAAAATGTTTGGGCCCCTTTTAAAAATATATAAAAACATGGAAAGGTTAATTATGTTGGACTCTTTGCATAAAATATAATTTCATCACTGTAGGAATTAGGGGGGGGGCAGCTTCCATACAAAAATGGAACATCTTTAATATATATTAATGTCTTTATTTTGATTGTAGACATTTAACTGTATTTTTAGAAATCCATTACAATTGATCTATAAAAATATAATATGTTTGTATTATGAACATCACAGTGAATACACCTTTACCCTGCAGTTGCACTGATGACTCACGGCATTCTTAACGCGAAGGTACTATAGCACTGATAAAATTTGCTTAGTCGCTCGTGTTTGGCTGAAGATAACGCGCATAGGCGATGCGCCTTATGTTCATCATATCAGGAGCCACCAATTTATCTCAGTACTAGCACGTTTCCGTTAACAGATTATAGTCGGATTTCCAATTCAGTAGAGTGATTTCAGAGGTGCCGTCACTTTGTAAAAAACAGTTTTTCGTTATGATTTGCTCATATCCAGTTCAAGTTCAGTACCTAAGTGTTGATTCTATTCACCTATACAAATTCAATAATAATAAATAGATAAAAAATAATTGCACACAAGTACACAAATTATCTAGCCCACGTTAAGTTTCATGAAGAACTTGTCTTATGGATACTAGATAACAGATAAACATACTTATATACATTTTTTATACATACTTAATATACATATTAAACACCCAGACCCAGACAAATAGACATGTTCATGCACACAAATATTTGTCTTGTCCGGGGATCGAACCTGGGACCTCTGGCGCAGAAGGCGGTTTTAGTACCCCTGCGCCAAACAGGTCAAATAATATCAGTATGGCAACATTTTAAGGCAGCAATATTTTTACAAAATGACGTTGGCACCTGTCAAATTACTTTACTGAATTAAAAATTCGACTATATAGGAACCAGCAATGTTCTTTATCTCACCTAGGTATGCGACATTTTATTGCCGGCTCTGCAAAAAGCCATGCTGCGTAGCCCTGAGACAGCCGCGGAGGCGGTGGGCGAAGTGCTCGACGCCCTGCAGATCCCCCTAGGAGACCCCGCTCTCGAGATAGGGAAAGGTCTTATAGGTGAGTGCTACGGTGATTATGATTGACTATATATACGTTAATAATTTTGAAACTACTTATAATATTGATGATGAAAAAAAATTGAGTAAAATCCCAGTACAGCCGTTTTAGAGTAGGCTTTATTATTAATTATCATATAAGATTAAGTTGTGCGGCTATTGACTAAATTTAATACATTTTTCATGTGAAGTTTTTCACATTCTTTGAAACCCTAAGATTATTTAGATCTTACTGTTGACCGCAGACAGCTAATTTTATTTAACTGAAAAATAATGTTTAGGTGCTCCCATACTGGTGTTTAGAAACGTTCGTAAACAATTATAAACATCCTGTGTAGCAGTAATTTCCTCTGAATTTGTATGTTTTGCTTTGTTTATAATTGTTTAAAACACCGGTGTAGGAACACCTTTAATAACATGCGGTAGATTAAGAACGTCTTTATGGAATTACTCGATTGGAAGAGTTATCTCGTACGTACATCCTAAGTTTTTGCGCGCACTGTTCATTGAAATAAAACAACTTTTTCGGATATCAAACGCGCTATATTTCACGAAGTTAAGTTTTCGGTGTTTTTTCCGACGTTTCGAAACCTTTTCAGCTGCCGTGGTCATGGCATGACTCGGTCATCAGTCTCAGTCATCCCGTCACCATGGCAGCTGCAAAGGTGCCGAAACGTCGGGAAAATAAAAAAAAACCATTACAGCTTAGTTCGTGAAATATAGCGCGTTTGATATCCGTAAGAGTAATCACGCGTATCGTTGCAGTGAATCTGCACAGCAAGGACAGCTGGGTGCGCGTGGCGGCGCTGCGGGCATTACGAGCGTTGGCGCGGCGTTGCGGCGCGAAGGGGGGCAAGGCGCTGCTGACGCACGCCGTGGCCGCCTACCACGGCGCGGGGGGCAAGCTGTCCTCCAGCGAGGACAAGATCGCCGTGCTCAACGTACGTACACGCTTAAATGGTGCTGCTAAACCGGCCAAATGTACCTGCAATTTCTGGGCGGCTATATCGCTGTCTCATGTTGACTTTATGCACTAGACTAGAGCAAGATGCATAGGCCACACATTTTAGCAAAAATGTGGCCCGTTGAGCACCATTATACAAACACTGTTTTAGGCTATTGAGATTGCTTAGGATAAGGTAGAAGGGAACTGAAAAGAAGGGGACTGTATCCTTTAAAAGTTTTCAGGCGGATGGGTTCGCCGCTTAATAACTTTCATGAGCATGAGTATACATACCTTATTTGTTATAGACCTGTAAATGGCTTTATGTTTATATTTAAGTTTTTTAATGTATTAGGTTAAGCAGTTGGTTTTCCAGTAAATAAATAAATAAAAAAAAAAAAAATATCTATCTCATTTGTTGATTAGGGCGTGAGCGCACTGAGCGAGCTGGCGGTGTCGCGCGAAGAGCTGGAGCAGCTGTTCAAGGAGGCTCTGACGCAGATGACCCGAGTGCTGGACAGCGAGTCCCACGAACGCACGCTGTGCGCCGCGCTGGATACACTGCGCTGCTGGGCCATCACGCTGCGCGCGCCGCTATCCGCCGCGCTGCTCGACATGTTCCAGGTCAGGGGGGATGGGGGACCGGCTAGAGGCAGCTGGACATGTTCCAGGTCAGGGGGGATGGGGGACCGGCTAGAGGCAGCTGGACATGTTCCAGGTCAGGGGGGATGGGGGACCGGCTAGAGGCAGCTGGACATGTTCCAGGTCAGGGGGGATGGGGGACCGGCTAGAGGCAGCTGGACATGTTCCAGGTCAGGGGGGATGGGGGACCGGCTAGAGGCAGCTGGACATGTTCCAGGTCAGGGGGATGAGAGACCGGCTAGAGGCAGCTGGACATGTACCAGGTCAGGGGGAATGGGGGACCGGCTAGAGGCAGCTGGACATGTTCCAGGTCAGGGGGGATGGGGGACAGGCTAGAGGCAGCTGGACATGTTCCAGGTCAGGGGGGATGGGGGACCGGCTAGAGGTAGCTGGACATGCTTCAGGTCAGGGGGGGTGGGGGACCGGCTAGAGGCAGCTGGACGCACTGCGCTGCTGGGCAATCACGCTGCGCGCGCCGTTCTCCGCCGCGCTGCTCGACATGTTCCAGGTCAGGGGGGATGGGGGACCGGCTAGAGGCAGCTGGACATGTTCCAGGTCAGGGGGGATGCAGGGCCGGCTAGAGGCAGCTGGACATGTTCCAGCTCAGGGGGGAGGGGGGACCGGCTAGAGGCAGCTGGACATGTTCCAAGTCAGGGGGGAGGGGGGACCGGCTAGAGGCAGCTAATGCTCCAACGCTCGCTAAGCACCGCGTTCTATTTGAAGAAAACTATTATTTGAGCAAACCTTGACTAAAAATTGTATAAAACAATTTACAAAATTTGATTGTTACAGAAAAACTTGTCAGCGAAGAGCACGACCCAGGTGGTCCGCATAGCGTACACGTCGCTGGTGGCGCGCACGCTGCTGGCGGGCGGCGCGGGCGCTCCGCAGGCGGCGGCGCTGCGCCCCATACTGACCCGCGCCGTCGACAAGGCGGCGCAGCAGCCGCTACAGGTAACCACTCACGCGCTGTTTGCGGTTGGTGCATCACTACTTTAGGACAATATTCAGAATTTACGTTATATATTTTTTTTTATGTACGACGGTGAGTCTCTTAGCCTTGATCATACCTGATGTTAAATATGATGATAAGGCTGAAGATGGAAGCGAGCCTCTCCCGGAATCCTCAGCTACTGAGGAACTGGTTATCTTATCTGGAACTGCCGGAACACAACAATGCTGAAAACATTGTTGTTATGGCGTCAGACTTAGATAAGATGGTGGTAGCTAGCCAGGCAGACTTACAATAAGTCCTACTACCAATTAAACCGAATATAATATGTACCCCCGCTGGGAATCGAAACCGGGACCCCCTTTTTTTTGTTTTGAGTGAGGGGAATGCATTTACGCATACCAAACGGTTATGCTGGGCTCACCTAGAATACCGGACTCGCGAGTCCAGCACCCTATCCGTCGCCGCCCCCCGACACCCCGCCAAGCCTAATAGGCTCGGCGGGGGTTCGGGGTAGGATCGAACTAGCCTCCGTCCCCCCACCGAGCTTTCGAGCTGAACGGGAAGATGGAGGATAAAGGGAGAATGGAGGGACCACCGCCTCCCGAAAGGGCCCTGAGTCTGATACCGGTGGTTGTACCACTAGACCACAGAGGCGGTTAAAATATACAAGTCTTAATTAAGTTTTGCCAACTGTACTAAAAACTTTTCTCACACGACAAGATATAACGCTAACCACGCGTTGAAAAGCTGAATTCTTTCAGGATTCCGTCGTTGGCTCAATAGTAAAAGTTAGGCATGTTGATGGAGACCACTAAAGTTTTTCTTTAACTTCATTTGTTACAGCCGCTCGTAGTGAGCGAGGGCATCTGCGCGATGCTGGGCCTGGTCGCGCTGGACGCGGACCGCTCGTTGCCCACCACGCCCACGTGGGCGACGCTGGCGAACCCCGCGCGCCACGCGTTGCTGCACGAGCGGACGCTAGCGGCGGCGCCCGACGACGGTGAGTTGTATAAACTCACGCTGCCCTGCCCTTGCTGGGCCCTCACTATGACTACTTAGCGATTCCTTGTTCAAATCACGCCAATGTCGTACTTGGTTATGACATTTTCAAATTCGTTTACTCCATGATACTCACAAATTAATGAGTTATTGTACAAGTACATGACAGCCACGAATTGTATAGTTATTAAACAAGTAAAATAACTTATGATTTTTTAATTTTTGCACATTTCAATGCTATTTTTATACATGATAATTTTTTAATAGAAAAATATTGGAAAAAATAAAAAATCAACTCGGCAACAAGTGAATTCTCAGATGGTAAGTAAAATAACTTTAAAATTTGTAAGTGCCATAGGGAAAAGAATTTTGAAAATGTCGAAACCAAATGAGACATTGGCGTGGTTTGAGCAAGGAATCTGTAAGCGGTTATAGTGAATACGGGCCCTGGATTTATGCACGATATGTAACATTTATAAACTCGCAAAAAGCACCTTTCAATCACCAAACCGTCAACCATTTGATAGAAAGTGTTAAAATTAATCACATGAGGGATAAGTGATTTAGATTGTTACTTTAGTTAGTGCTTGATCGATAAAACATTTCGGGTTGTCGACTACAAGTTAGATTGTTATTTTAGTTAGTGCTTGATCGATAAAACATTTCGGGTTGGCGACTACAAGTTAGATTGTTACTGTAGTTAGTGCTTGATCGATAAAACATTTCGGGTTGTCGACTACAAGTTAGATTGTTACTTTAGTTAGTGCTTGATCGATAAAACATTTCAGGTTGTCGACTACTAGTTAGATTGTTACTTTAGTTAGTGCTTGATCGATAAAACATTTCAGGTTGTCGACTACTATTAGATTGTTACTTTAGTTAGTGCTTGATCGATAAAACATTTCGGGTTGTCGACTACAAGTTAGATTGTTACTTTAGTTAGTGCTTGATCGATAAAACATTTCGGGTTGTCGACTACAAGTTAGATTGTTACTTTAGTTAGTGCTTGATCGATAAAACATTTCGGGTTGTCGACTACAGGTTAGATTGTTACTTTAGTTAGTGCTTGATCGATAAAACATTTCGGGTTGTCGACTACAGGTTAGATTGTTACTTTAGTTAGTGCTTGATCGATAAAACATTTCGGGTTGTCGACTACAAGTTAGATTGTTACTTTAGTTAGTGCTTGATCGATAAAACATTTCGGGTTGTCGACTACAAGTTAGATTGTTACTTTAGTTAGTGCTTGATCGATAAAACATTTCGGGTTGTCGACTACAAGTTAGATTGTTACTTTAGTTAGTGCTTGATCGATAAAACATTTCGGGTTGTCGACTACAGGTTAGATTGTTACTTTAGTTAGTGCTTGATCGATAAAACATTTCGGGTTGTCGACTACAAGTTAGATTGTTACTTTAGTTAGTGCTTGATCGATAAAACATTTCGGGTTGTCGACTACAAGTTAGATTGTTACTTTAGTTAGTGCTTGATCGATAAAACATTTCGGGTTGTCGACTACAGGTTAGATTGTTACTTTAGTTAGTGCTTGATCGATAAAACATTTCGGGTTGTCGACTACAAGTTAGATTGTTACTTTAGTTAGTGCTTGATCGATAAAACATTTCGGGTTGTCGACTACAAGTTAGATTGTTACTTTAGTTAGTGCTTGATCGATAAAACATTTCGGGTTGTCGACTACAAGTTAGATTGTTACTTTAGTTAGTGCTTGATCGATAAAACATTTCGGGTTGTCGACTACAAGAACATACTTGGTGGGTCTCCTAACGGTAGCCGAGTAGAAAATATCAATGGGCGAAAGCTAGTAGAATCCCAACATAGTTTTTACTATCGTGCCTAAATTCAGCATTAATTTCCGTAATTTCTTTTCATTCATTTCAATTAGAAATTGCTAACTGTGTTTCGTTTTCACCTGTTAATTTTTTAATTATATATATATTTTTTTATATCAATACTTGAAATAATTATATTATTATTCAAAGTAATGCATGCCAAATTTATTTTCTATTCTAACCTTAACTTGTCAGCCATCGCTTGTCGTTGTTCATACATTTATTTGCTGCAAACTGCCGGGTTGCACTATAACATTTACCCCTTTATAGTCCTAATACAGGTGGTGTTGCTATGCAGAACAGTGTTGGAAAACTACTCATGTGTTGCCAGTGAACAGAACTCGCCTATTTATAAAGCTTTTATACTAGTCCTTTTGTCGCCGATCAAAGCCGTCCGCGACACGGCGATAGAAGAAGTCAAATCTCTATTAGCTAATGAAGAAAGAGCCCTATTGGCCAAATATTTAGTTCTAAAATTAAATGAAGTCTTAGAAGAAGGAAAGATATTCACGTCGAAAGAGAAAACGCCACCCGAAGAGAAGACGTCGACGGATGTCACAGGGAAAATGATACTGGATTGTGTTCAAGCGTTGTGTTCATATAATGGTGAGTCATAAATACATCACACACATATTTTAGTTTAAGATGTTTAACAAAACAGATAAAAAACTTCTCGAACTCTTTTTGGGTCGACTAGCTAATATTAGTTTTTCAATTAGACAAATAGTCAAAGTCAAAGATTTTTATTCAAATAGACTTATAGATAAGTGCTTTCGAATCGTCCAATTTTTTTTACTACCAGTAATGTATTAATATAGAATATCATGAGGATATTCTAGGAAAGGCTCACATCACACGCAGACACCAAACATATTCTTTCATCTTTATATGAACCCTTTAGCAATAATATTCAATTCAATTTATGCTATTGCAATGCAGATGCAATATAGATGTCTCATTTCGGAATCGAGTATCTACAGGTTTTTGAACCTATGAACTTTTACAGGGGCCTTGGCCACGGGTCCTTATTGTTTTACATGGGTGTTTGCGTTAGCGAGGCCGCGAGGCGCGCCAAATAACTTGTGGCTGCTACAAGTTCGCGGACACTGACGGCAGCCATATACATTAGCTTACACTCGTTCAAATTGCGCGCAGCCAACGTTCTACCGTGCCATGAAGCGCGTTGTAATCACGGCCCATTCACTTGCGTTCTTTCTTTCCGGATTGTACAATTGTAGTGGATTTGCATAAGCGAAATGAATGGCGTTATTACAATCTCCTCTTCTTTAACAAAAGCTGAGCGGCTCTATGCTTTCTCTTAGTTTTGAATGCAGGTTTCTTCGTAATTTTTGTTTCCTTAAAAAAAACGCTAAATGACAGGCATTAGCAGACCATCCTTAACGTTCTCTCTTTCCGGATTGTACAATCCTTCGGGTTGAATCGTAGTGGACTTGCAAAACTCCACTACGATTCCATATAAAACAACAGGATAATCACCATCGACTGACACGGACTGTTTTTCCTCTCGGACTGGCGCGTCATGATAAAGGCATAAGAAAGAACGTAGGGATTGCTGTCAGTTTGTGTCCTCAACGATTTTATTCCGTCGCGTTTCCGTACGGATTATACGACAAGACAAGCCGGAATTAAAGAACGCTAATGGATGGCCCGCTTATGTGCTGCGGCTAGTAATTTCTGGCTTCCCATACGCGAACATTTGTAATATGTTCGGACAATCCGCAGCCAGGTTACCTACTGAGCAGCCTCGCTTCTATTGTGGCTACTGCAGCGGCCAACGGTGCGCGAGCTCGCTTCATCGCTCACAAAACTGAGGGCTTATTCTTGACGGAACCGAGTTTCGATCGTGATCGAAGCAGTGTCGAGATTCAATTATAATTACTCTCTCTTATCGTATGAGAATTAGTGGCCACCTCTGGTGTTAGAGTTTATGATTATAAATGTTTGATTCGATTTCGATTGGCGCTGCAATAGATTTTTTTTCGTCATAATTACTTTATTTACTTATTAAGTCATAAATACTTGATTCTTGTCGATAACTTGAACTTGATCGATTTCGATCGCAACGGGATTCCGTCAGGAGTAAGTCCTCTGACGACTTTCCGTCCACCACAGACTACCCCGAACTAGAGGCGCAGAGCGTAGCACTGGCAGCGCTGCCATGCTGCCACCACCCGCTGGTGTGGGCGGCGGAGCGGCGCGCGTGGCAGCGACAGTGCGCGCGTCTGCGCCAGCGCCCGCACCGACTGCTGCCGCCCAACGCCGCCTCGCTCAAGGACCGCTACATCCACGCCTACACGCCCGACCAGGTCACTATGTACTACAGACTACCCGCAGCTAGATGGATTTCAAATTCTTTGATTTATGACAGGGCTTTTAAATGTTTACCAAGTGTATCTTCTCACTTTTATCTACTATTACGCCCATGGGGACTACAGTCCCCGAACTGTTAAAATCTTGAAATGCCCATGGGGAGTATAGTCCCCAAAGCGATTTCAGTACGGCGGCCGGCGTTCAGATTAATGCTAATAGCAAAGCACAGAGAGCTCGTAGTTCCATCAAAATATTGCTATCGATGTATGTTTATTAGTACTAATATATCAAACATTATAATATTTATAAAACATTTTCCACATTTCATTTTCCTAAATATGCTTTTGAAAATAAAAATATAAAATAAATAACTAATTTCTTGTATTATTGTTTAATATGTATTTTAAGTATGTATTTACAAAAAATAAGTATATAAGTATGTTTATCCGTTATCTAGTATCTATAACACAAGTTCTTCATGAAAGTTAACGTGGTCTAGATAATTAGTGTGATTGTATGCAAATATTTATTTTTTTATTTTTTTATAATACATGTAATTTTCGCATAAAACAAATCTGATGTTCTTCTGAAAAATACAATCATACACTTCTAATACATGTTTTATACCGTGTATTTTTCATATTTAACAATCATAGAGAAAAAATCTTGCTTATTTAATTCAATATAAATAATTATTGATATTTATTTACGCGGCTGTTCTTCCGCTTGTTTATTTTTATAAGATTAACTAGCTGTGCCCCGGGGCTTCGCTCCCGTGAAATTTCGGGATAAAAAATAGATAGTAGCCGATTCTCAGACCTACTCAATACGCTCACAAAATTTCATGAGAATCGGTCAAGCCGTTTCGGAGGAGTATGGGAACGAAAACTGTGACACGAGAATTTTATATATTAGATATTTTATACATGCCATTATATCAAAATAAACTGCATACCAGAGGAGCCCGTGACGGAGTGGTTTACACATTCGGCCTGCGATTGTTGAAGTTAAGCAACTTTCGCAACGGTCGGTCACAAATTTACCATCTCTCAAGCTCCTCCGTGCTTCGGAAGGCTCATTAAACCGTCGGTCCCTGCTGCATTTGCAGTCTTTAAATCCACGTGGTGGGTGATGGCTCATTCTGACGACCTCCGTGGTAGAGTGGTACGTACACCGGTTTCAAGGTGTCGCTTACTCTGAGGTCCCGGGTTCGAATCCCGGTAGGGGCAAATGTTTGTATGATAAATACGAGCATTTGTACCTGAGTCATGGGCGTTTATATATATTTCTACACATAAATACTTATATCTGTATAATTATATGTATTATATCCGTTACCCTAGTATCCCATAACACAAGCCTTACACTGCTTACTTTGGGGCTAGGTTAATTGGTGTGAGTGTAAGAAATATATATATTTATATTCTCCTAATCCATCCATATGGAAGGCCAGTGCCCCAGCAGTGGGGACATTAAAAAAGGCTGATGACGAAAGTACATACCGTCCACTCCGAAACTCTTTGAAAATCTCATAAAATAAAATTTCTTGATTAGAACGTATAATATCCAGCCAGCCCAGTACCCGTAACACGTAACACGATTAAATGATACAAGATTTAATCGTTCGTGTTACGGACCATAGGTACTTAAAATTTATATAAATTTATTTATAAACTCAAAATTGCATCTTATTGTAACATTGTATTAATGCGAAAAATACATGTAAAAAACGTAAACTTGCGAAAGATTCAATCGAAGATCCGCAAGGAAAGATTCTGTATTTGATTGATACACGGGCGTTTGAAAGATACATTTGTATTTTTCATGTCATTTTCAACGCTCGTGAAGAGGCACATAATATTATGTCAGTTCGGTATTCTAAGTATTTTATAGTGATATTCTACTATATTAAAACAAATATTGCAATAAAAGTTTCATTGAGTAGCTTTCACAATGCGTTATCCTTCAAACTCACACATATTTTTCGTCTTATAGACAAAGTGGAACGTAGTCCGAACACTAGTGGAAGAGAGCCCAGAGACAATAGCTGGCGCAGCATTACAAGTTGCGCTAGACTATCTACAAGACCCGGCGCTGCTTCGCGTCACGCGCGACGAGTACTTCACCTACCTCACACCGAGCGGCGAGCTCTATGACAAAAGCGCCGTGCCAGGGTCAGTACTAATACATGATTGAAACTACCTATTTAAGCGTGATACTGCCAGTAGTGCAGACGCGCTACTGCAAGTCACACGGAGCGATTACTCCAACGCAACAAATCTTCATCTGACGCAAGAACAATTTTCCAGATATCCATACAAAGTTTCACCCTATTTTAAGATTTTTATCTACAATTTTCTCAAGAATCTTTTCGAATTATCTTGGTTTGCATAAAGATTAAACTTGATAAGGCTGGTGGTAAATCATAAAACTTAATTTAAATGTCTTGTTAAATTAGTATTATTGAATCGGACATATTTGTTATACTTCAGGCAACAAAAAAGAGTCCTCCTTCATACACTCAACATTGAATACCGCCACTGCCGCTATTCCAAGTTAAATAGACAAGTAAATATTTTATTTCTTATTTTTTATTGTGCGTAGGAATGAGGATAACAAAGAAATGAATCTAAAACGAGAGAGCAAGGCGTACAGTTATAAAGATCAGCTGGAGGAGCTGCAACTGCGGCGCGAGCTCGAGGATAAGAAGAGGAAAGAGGGCAAGATCAAGGAGGTAACTTAACTCTCTGTTACTTTTTTTAGGGTAAAAATTTATTAAGTTTCTTACGCATATATTTTCATTGCAGGTTCCCTTAACAGCAAAACAAAAGGAAGCAATAAAAGCACAATTGGCCAAAGAAAATGCAATACGAGAAAGACTGAGCGCGGTAAGTTTCTCGTCTTGTCTTCTTAATTCGTAGGTCTACATTTGTGGCAAAACAAAATTATTAAACGTTCAAACGATACCTACACAAATAGTAATTCCTATCAAGAGTTTGTTTCATTTAAAACTTGTCAATGATTTATAGTGTAGAATCATCAAAATCATTGTGGTTTTAGCTAAACTCACGCGTGGTAGCGGCGACAGACCTTATAGCGGCAGTAGCGGCCGGCAGCGCTAAGGCGCTAGGCACGCGGGCACGTGCACTGGTACCAGCACTACTGGGCGCAGCGCGAAGCCCGCTAGCGGCGCCGCGTGTGGTGCCCGCCGTGCTGACGCTGCGGGCCGCGCTGTTGCCCTCGCACGCGCTGCTCGGGGACACCGTCGCACGCGTCACTCTCAGGTACTGTATTAAACGCCTGCGTTCTGTGCGTAATAGCGGTTAGGAACGCGGCCGCTAGCACTTGTGCGTGCGCTGTTAGGCGTCGCGTGTGGTGCCCACGTACTAGCGCTACGGTCTACGTTGTTGCCCACGCACGTGCTGCTCGGGGACACCGTCGCACGCGTCACTCTCAGGTACTGTATTAAACGCCTGCGTTCTGTGCGTAATAGCGGTTAGGAACGCGGCCGCTAGCACTTGTGCGTGCGCTGTTAGGCGTCGCGTGTGGTGCCCACGTACTAGCGCTACGGTCTACGTTGTTGCCCACGCACGTGCTGCTCGGGGACACCGTCGCACGCGTCACTCTCAGGTACTGTATTAAACGCCTGCGTTCTGTGCGTAATAGCGGTTAGGAACGCGGCCGCTAGCACTTGTGCGTGCGCTGTTAGGCGTCGCGTGTGGTGCCCACGTACTAGCGCTACGGTCTACGTTGTTGCCCACGCACGTGCTGCTCGGGGACACCGTCGCACGCGTCACTCTCAGGTACTGTATTAAACGCCTGCGTTCTGTGCGTAATAGCGGTTAGGAACGCGGCCGCTAGCACTTGTGCGTGCGCTGTTAGGCGTCGCGTGTGGTGCCCACGTACTAGCGCTACGGTCTACGTTGTTGCCCACGCATGTGCTGCTCGGGGACACCGTCGCACGCGTCACTCTCAGGTACTGTATTAAACGCCTGCGTTCTGTGCGTAATAGCGGTTAGGAACGCGGTCGCTAGCACTTGTGCGTGCGCTGTTAGGCGTCGCGTGTGGTGCCCACGTACTAGCGCTACGGTCTACGTTGTTGCCCTCGCACGTGCTGCTCGGGGACACCGTCGCACGCGTCTCTCTCAGGTACTGTATTAAACGCCTGCGTTCTGTGCGTAATAGCGGCTAGGAACGCGGCCGCTAGCACTTGTGCGTTCGCTGTTAGGCGCCGCGTGTGGTGCCCACGTACTAGCGCTGCGGTCTGCGTTGTTGCCCTCGCACGCGCTGCTCGGGGACACTGTCGCACGCGTCACTCTCAGGTATTTTACTAAACATGCATGTTTT
Source organism: Chrysoteuchia culmella (assembly GCA_910589605.1). NCBI lineage: Eukaryota > Metazoa > Arthropoda > Insecta > Lepidoptera > Crambidae > Chrysoteuchia > Chrysoteuchia culmella. Next base: position 2,114,407 of record OU342646.1, read on the forward strand.
TTTGTTCGGGTCCTCGTTCCAATGCTCCCGCTTAGGCACGCGGACTCGTACACTAGTGCCTGCGCTACGAGGTGCAGCGCGAAGCTGGCTAACGGCGCCGCGTGCGTTACTCTGGGACACCGTCGAGGGCGTCACTCAGGTATTTTACTTCTAGCTTCCCTAGGTTTCTTATGGGGGGACTACTGTCTCACAGTGTCTAATTGCCGCTATACGCGGTTGTTGCTGATGTACGGATATTTATTTTTAACTGTTTACGTCACGCTCCGGTAAGGACCTCGTCCATCACATGATAGGCGGCTCTAAAACGATTTCATACACACTAAGATATCCAAGACTAAACACATACAGCCTTATTAATAAACGTGGAGTAAGTTACCCCTAGAAGTAAATCTGATGCTGTCACTTTTATTCGTTAAAAGGAAGATAGAGACAGCATCAGATTTACTCCTAGGTGTAACTTACTCCACGTTTATAAATAAGGCTGTTAGATTGTTCCTCGATTTGTAAATCAATTCTTACTTGTTTTAAAAGTAAAATTACCCTATCGTGTTCAGACTCCACAACCCCCAATGCGACCTGGACCCGTCCTGGGAGGAAGAGAACCTGGATAGCGCCACCCTGCGCACCATCAACCTGACGCACGCCGCCACCGCCGCGCTGAAGGGGCCCGACGATGAAGAGCCCTCGCCTAAGAGCTACTTCACCGCGCCCGGCTTCTGCTATGTCTTCCCGTTACTCAAAATGGGTAAGAGTTTACTTTTTCTATATTTTATTGAGTCTTATGGTCCTTCGAGAAGGATGATAGTCAACTTTTTGATTATTTGATCATCAACATTTTAAAATAAAGTCCATTATAAATGCCACTTGTACTGTATTTTAGGCTATTTTGAGATAGTATTTTATTGTGTTACAAAAAATTCAAAAGTATTTGTCATTTAAAAAAATCGTTTGGTTTTATGCCATGAAAACTTAAGGCCGGTTCCACCTCCGACTGACAAGTTTGGGATAGCTTATCTGGTAGATAATTTAACAGTTGTGTTTGGTATTGTTTTAATGCTGCCACTCAACAGACTCGTTGGGTCTTGATATTCTTGATAAATGATAAATCTTTGACGATTTATAAATGTTTATTGTCTTGTTGCAAACGAGCTCACAATTGAAGCGATACGAACTAAATAAATTACAATAATTATATTTAAAGAAATATATGAAAATGCTGACGTGGCATACTAGTTGTAATATGAAAAATATGTTAAATTGTCTGCCAGATAAGCTACCAGAACTTATCTGTATGTGGTAAAATCGGCCCTCACTATTTTGTATTGTGGTACAGGTTTAACCCGTTCAACGACGCGCGCAGACGAAGCTTGCATGGTCGGCGGACTAGCAGTAATAGCACACCACGCTTCCGCCGCGCCGCAGCCCGCGCTCATGCCCACCGACCACATGGTCCGACTGCTCATCGACCTCATCAGTCAGTACCGTTATTTAAACTTTAAACAATGTTTTCAGTTTGTTGTGTTCCGGCAGTTAGAGATAAGATAGCCAGTTCCTCATCAGTGGTTAAGGATTCCGGGAGAGGCTCGCTGCCATCTTCAGCCTTATCAATACACATCAGGTATAATGAAGGCTAAGAGTCTCCCCGTACATAAAAAAAAACACATGATAATTGCTCTTTATAACACAAAAATTCACTCGATCGTCTCTGTATTGTCATAATTATCAAGTCAGATAGCTTCTTTTTTTTCCGATTGATTTAAACCAAGTACGAGTTAATCCAACCATATTCGTATTGACTGTTTTATCGACATTCGAGCAGTGCATCCGATAGCTGGCGATAACATTGATAGTTAATGTCAATTCGCACTAAAGGTATATATACTATATTAGGATACTACTACGCACTGATACTATATTAGGATGTTATTTAATCAATCAGCGAAAACTCTAACCAATAATTGATGAAACCAGAAAAAATAACCTATTTGGTCAGCGAATACTAGGTCAGCCACAGGCAGATGGTGACTAAATTATGTTTTAGCAGCGTTGGATATAAGGATAGTCATATAAGATAGTTATACATGTACTTCAACCTTAATACTAATGATAGCATAATTATGGTGAAAGGTAACATTCCTTTATTTTAAAAAACAATTAAAACTGCATTCTAAGATTTTTTTATTTATACTTGGTTGAACTGGTAATCGAACCAGCTTAAATAAATAAAAATCACCTGTATTTTTAGGGATACCGATTAATAGTGTTTATCATAAGGATCAATTTAGTTTAAGTAATATAGTATCTAAAATTGAAAACAGAACATGAAAAGATTAAAATATCATTATAACTCACCATACTTTATCGTATGGTACGTATGAATACAACTCGGATGGGCAGCATTCGGGAAGCTCCGTAAAATCTTCGCGTCCAACTTACCGCAGTGTCTCAAGACGAAAGTCTATGACTAGTGTGTTGCAGTGCTGACTTACGGCAGTGAAACGTGGTCGCTAACTTTGGGTCTGTTAAGTAGGCTCAAGGTCACCCAGCGTGCAATGGAGCGAGCTATGCCCTGCGTTTCCTTACGTGATCGAATCAGAAATGAGGAGATCCGTAGGAGAACTAAAGTAATCGACATAGCTCGAAGGATTGCTCAGCTGAAGTGGCACAGGGACGGACACATAGCCAGAAGAACCGATGGCCGTTGTGGCGGAAAGGTTCTGGAATGACCACCGCGCACCAGATGACGCTCCGTGGGTAGGCCCCCCACAAGGTGAACCGTCGATCTAATGAAGGTCGCGGGAAGCCGCTGGATGCGGGCAGCGCAGGACCAATCGTCGTAGAGATCCTTGGGGGAGGCCTATACCCAGCAGTGGGTGTCATGTGGCTGAGACGAACGAATTATAAGGATATGTAACACAAAATATATAAAAAGTACTATTAAAACATTATTAAATACAAATACCTTTTCTTCACTTTAAGCCCAATAACTTTTGACCTGCACGCAATTGTAATAGAAAATTGGGTTAATAGTCATGAAAGAGCCTAAATAAACATGTTTATACTAGTCGCAAATTGTTACAAGGGTTGAGACGCACGCAACTCGTATAAAAATACTCATTAACCTTTAATAAAAAAATTAAATACGATATCTTTCTCTTTATTTCATTACAAACCTTTCACGATTACCGTAAGAATAATTTCAATAGTATTAAAAGCTCCTATTGCATTATAATAAATAAAAAATTGGGTAGGTTAACTCTGAAAACTTAATATACTCTAACGGCCAAAATTAATAACATATCTATAGATATGGATAGGGCTATCTGAGATAGTTGCATAGGATACTGACTTCGTTGCCTAGCAAACGTCGTTATTTTAGTCATATTAACAAAAATACTAGGGCGGTTACAACTCGATACTCGGGTTCGTCGATCGACGAAAATTTCAAATTATGCGAAAATAATGACACTTTTTAATTGCAGTTTGTGATCATCACGTTTAACATTTTGTATATTTTATAGTTTTCGGAACAAATAGACTCGAGTACCTTTAATTTGATACTTTACTCGGCCGCGTACTACGCGCCAAAGTCCCTATCGAGTCGTCACAAATTTTGCGAATCTGAATTAAGTATATAGATCCTAGGCAACTATCTCAAATACTCCACATCTGTATATTATTTGTAATACAGGCAGTACAAGCGGGCGCGTGCAAGCGGCGTGCACTGTAGCACTGTTAGAAGCGGCTTCTTGCGCAGCGCGTGGCGGAGTTTCACGCGAAGACGTTGCTTGCTTACTAGCTGGACTGCAGAACCCGCTCGATGTGAGTATCAATATCAATACATCCGATATCTAAGGCACTGGAGGAGGAGGAGAAGGAATTGTCTTTGATCTTGTCTGAAATTGTGTAATATCGTCAAAACGATAACGTTTTTCAAAGCAGGAGTGCGATGGCGTAAGGTAATCGTATTTATTTGACAGTTCATATCGTCTCCGATCGGCTGCAATTTGTATGGAATGACATACGTTATGATACAATTGACTGTCAAAGGAATACGGTCAATTTTACGCAATCGCCTATCAGTTTTTTCAGTTGATTTTACAAAACTATTATCAATGTATGATGTGTACAGTCGGGGAACCTTCCGGTTGACCAGTAGAGTTATAAGGAGCTTTATTCAAAACAGTAATAGATCTACAGAAAACGTTTATATCACAAAAATTAGAACATTTATATGTGGAAGGTTCGGTTGGTGGAAGGACTTGTTCTAAGTCCGTCTGGCTAGCTACCACCATCTTACTAAGTCTAACGCCGTAACAACAATGTTTTCAGCATTGTTGTGTTCTGGCAGTTAGATATAAGATAGCAAGGTCCTCAGTGATTGAGGATTCCGGGAGAGACTCGCTACCATCTTCAGCCTTATCAATACTTAACATCAGGTATGATGAAGGCTTAGAGTCTCCCCGTTGTTCATTAAAGAAAATGTATTTCATTTGAATAATAAATCATTTCTTTAACCTTAGTACTTTCGAGAAAACGTTTCCCAAAAAACTACTGGTCAACCGGGAAGTTTCCCGATTGTACAAAATAGATTTAAAGAATCTAGTTCCACGCTACGACATACATATCAGAATCCCTTGCGGGGATTGATAGCGTGCTGCGTGCTAAACCTCTCTCTCATAACAAAACCTTAAAAACGCCGCATTTGGCATAGGTTATTTATTTATTTTATTGATTTATAGAAACAGTTGTTCAAATTATATCGTCATCAGCCATTTTTAATGTCCCCACTGATGGGGCACTGGCCTTCCTTATGAATGGATAAGGAGAACGGCCATGACCCACCCCGCGGGCCCAATGCGGATTTTTGGGTTTTAACGACTGCAAATGTAGCCGGGAACAACCGCTTAACTTGCCTTCAGACGCACGGAGGAGCTTGACATAATAAATTTTTGGTCGCCCATCCCGTGACCGACCATTGCGAAAGTTGCTTAACCTCAACAATCGCAGGTCGAGCGCGCGAACCACTGCGTCACGGGCTCCTCCTGCCCATAGTTTGCTCTCCTTATCCTTATGGGTGGATAAGGAGAGCAAACTATATGGCTGCCACATATTACCTATATGGGTTAAGTAATTTATACAAGTATAGACATTTGGACCAGAATTCGAATATACCCATCCATTGAAAATAGAAAATAGAAAAATATTTATTTTGATTTGGTAGGCTTTTACTATCAAGACTAGACTATAAATTTAGCAGGTGGCAATTTTTTTTTTTCTATCACTTTTATGGCCTGCGCAGACGACGGACATTGAAGGACTTTTTGTCCGCGACACGACCTTATTACTAAGAACATAAAGTTGAATAAATAACGAGGACTATCGCGTACTTTTCGCGGATATACGCGGTCTATGTTGAATCTTATTTGGTTAACAATAAAGACGTGTCGCGGACAAAAAGTCCTCCGTTATCCGTCGTCTGCGCTAGCTCTTAGTCCAGCATAAAAGCTTCTATGTATTGAATATTATGATTAGGTGGTGCGCGACGCGGCTCTGCGTGCTTTATTACGAGTGGTGGAAGGGTTGCCCGCCGTGCTGGAAGACCCCGAGTGCGCGCTCGAAATCACCGAGCGACTGCTGGTAGCCACCTTCGACGTTTCCGAAGACAATAAGTAATTCATTTTAGTCCATTTCCAAAGAGTTGAATGTTAGTGGCGTAGAGGATAAGTGCTTTATTACGAGTGGTGGAAGGTCTGCCCGGTGTCCTGGGAGACCCCGAGTGTGCGCTCGAAATCACCGAGCGACTGCTGGTAGCCTTCGACGTTTCCGAAGACAATAAGTAAGCCTCTTTTGTTAATTTCCTAAGAAGTTATGAATAATTACTGTATATAAGGGTTTGTGGCAGAGTATCTTCATGAAATACCCGGTCTGTCCTATCTAAAGTATAATCCATTGTTAAACCTCCATAGAGGTTTATTTAAATGTTGAGAGAATTATCTCATTTAAATGGGTCTCTAAATTAAAAAAAAACTAGGACCCTTCATTTCACAACCGGATGAGCGCTATGATCAATTAAGATCTGCCGACCTCGGTCTGTGACCCAATTTATTCAGGTAATAACAAAAACAATTAACATCTTATGTAAATACACAAAAATCTTAACACCGCAGTCTACGCGTTGTACTTTTGAAGACAGCGCCATCTGTCGGCGCGTTATAGAACTAAACATCCATTGATGCGTTGACGATCACGTATGTTTATTAATTTTATTCTGACAACATTATAATATTGGAAAAATAATCGTTTAACTCGACTCGACATTCGAAGAAACGAAAACGTAGTAAAATCTAGAGTTTTGTAATTGTCCTCGTCTTCAAATACTTTTAGACATTTGTGCATTCGACTTGTAAAGTGGGTGTGTTTGTGGCGTCAGGAAACTAGCCGAAGAACTGTGGAACGGTCTCCCGCTGGCGCAGCAGTGGGCGCGCGAGCCGGAGCTAGTGGCGCTGGTGCTGCGTGACGTGCAGCACCCCGCCGAGCCCATCCAGCGCGCCGCCGCCGCCGCGCTGGCGCACCTCGTGGCGCGGGACCCCGACCCGGACGCGCCGCGCGCCACGCTCGCCGCGCTGCAGGACACCTACCAGGACAAGCTGCCGGTGAGTCACTATAGCACGAGCGCACCCAGCGCGGGACCCCGACCCGGACGCGCCGCGCGCCACGCTCGCCGCGCTGCAGGACACCTACCAGGACAAGCTGCCGGTGAGTCACTATAGCACGAGCGCACCCAGCGCGGGACCCCGACCCGGACGCGCCGCGCGCCACGCTCGCCGCGCTGCAGGACACCTACCAGGACAAGCTGCCGGTGAGTCACTATAGCACGAGCGCACCCAGCGCGGGACCCCGACCCGGACGCGCCGCGCGCCACGCTCGCCGCGCTGCAGGACACCTACCAGGACAAGCTGCCGGTGAGTCACTATAGCACGGTGTAGGGACCGATAAGAGAGCCGTAAATAGCGTAAATCGACTAATCTCATAAACTGGTCACATTACAATATATTAAATGATATTTTGGGGGCGGAAAGAGCTTTGTTTCCGTGTGCGTCAATGCGATATAGTTGTAAAGTGTATACATGTTATTACTCGTGACTGTTCATCAATCAGTATAGAAAACCGCGTTCAATCTTAATAGCTGATAGTTATCCATGTACTTTCATTTATATTATGTATTGTAGCAGTAAGTTTTCCTAATGAATAAAATAAAATAAAATAAATAAATCAATACCTTGCTGGACAAATGAACCTACCTCTTCCATCCCTCCCTTTCCGTAGACTCTTAGACCTCCCCTCGTATTATACTGTTTCTATTTGGTCATTAGAGTTACGATCGAGATGATTATGTGCAGCTGATCCCGGCCAAGCTGGACCAGTTCGGGCACGTGGTGGAGGGCGCGGTGGACGAGTGGGGCGCGCGGCGCGGCGCGGCGCTGGCGCTGGCGGCGCTGGCGCCCCGGCTGGCGCCCGACCACGTGCCGCACGCGGTCACCTTCTTCGTGGAGCGCGCGCTCGCCGACCGCCACGAGGCCGTAAGAGCCGAGATGCTCAACGCCGCCATGGCTGTCGTGGAGCTGCATGGGAAGGTATGTTCATACTTTCTGTATTTTTTTTGCATTTCTGAACTTTTGCATTTTTCAATGCTATTTTTATACTTATGAATCATATAATAATAATAATAATAAGAGTCTAAAATCTTGATCTGAAACCCAGCACTTACATACTGTAGGGTGCTTTACCTACACTTTAGATGATAATGATAAGAAATTGATATGATATTACGATAAATGATAAGATTTGCTTGATAGAAGGAAAGGTTAAAAATGATAACAACCAATTCCAACGAATGCTTAATTAGCACTGATTTTATTGCTATAAATATAAAATAATTATTGCACGTATTGCAAAGTAAGCAATGTAAACAATCACGTACGATGACTCGTACATCTTGCCAATCCAAAAAAAACAAGAAAAAATGATAAACAATAATTAAAATTTAACAATGATAAAGTAAGTAATATAGTAAGTATAAGTAAGTAATAATAAAGGTGTATAAAATGTAAAAATGCTTAGGTAAATAAAACTTATGTAAACATTGCAATAGAAATAAATTAAATTGACTATAATTATTCATTAAACTGAATGTCTTTAAATTCTATTGTTTTCGTCTTAATCTGATCCCGTGTATGGCATGAGGACCCACACGATGGTTTCGCGTAGAGTGGGAAGTCATTTGATGAGGAGGTGTTGTCGCCAGGGGGTGCTGTGTACAACCGCACTGGCTTTGGTGGCGGCACAACGCTTACTCTGTCTTTGGACTGCCCTTGCCGCCTGAAACAAATAAACAAACAAACAATACAAATGATTAGTAAAATGCTGATGAACAACAAAGTGTATATCATGACGTAATGATGTTTGTCATGAATGGATACGTCATCAATGGTAGCTTCTTTCAGACTTTGAATCTGTTTCTTTATCTTGATCTCATCCTCTTTGTCCATTTCTATGAGATGAATAGGTACAGATGTGTTGATAAACTCGTTCAGTCTGGATGTGAGAGGAATCTCTATTTTCGGTGTCGGTGATTGTACTTCTAATTGATTTCTATAGTCATGGTGTCCGATCAGTGTGAAGGTGTCTCCCTTCACAACACAGTCTTGACCTATGGTAATGATGCCACAGCCGCGTAGTCTGCGTGACGTCAGGCTCGCCGGACACATGACGCGCACGGGACACTCTTCGCAACATGAGTAGAGCCACGCGTCGCTGGAATGCAATTTGATCCATACGTCTGTGCATTGAATTATTTTTATTTTACAGAATGTTTGATTGCTGCCGTTCGTAATTATTTTTATATCACATATTGAATGATCAACTTTTAGTTCGTAGATTGGGGCATTTAAGCCACACAAATATCTATCTTGATGAAATTTTGTACATGATAATAAGTCTGTCTGCGTCATAGGAATAAAGGTATCCTTTCTCATGTTGAATGCTATAAATTCAGTGATAGGTATAGCGTATATTGGTTTGTTATCTGTTACTTGCGGCAGGCTTATCACGTGATTTATCTCATAGTTTTCACTCGTAGTTAGTGGTATTTTCATTTCCATAATAAGATAGTTTCCTTTGATCTTTGCCTTCACTTGGAGTATTTCGTATAAATGTTAATATTTTCAGGTTTGACGGGCACAGTTAATTCTCTATTTAACTGTCCGGAGATAATATTCAACTGTTCCTTTAGCTGATCGGGTGATAATATGTGGATATCAATGCGTCCTTGGTATATGTCGGTTACCGTGTTTATAAGGCTCTCCTGGATTCTTCTTATGTTTGATATCAGTATGTTTAGTGAGAGTCCATTTGATAATATGTGAAGGGATTTTCTGATAATGTTCGTATCTTGAGAAATATTGTAAAGTTGTTTATTGATGTTTCCAAACTGTTGATCCATATGTTGTGCGTGTCTATGTAAAATATTGTTGTGAGCTTCAACGACTGATGTTTGATTTTTTAATAATTGTAGAAGGTGGGCTTCATTGTGCGTTATCTTTTCAATATCCTGTTGGTATTGTTCTGCAAACTTGTCATCCAATACCCCAAATAAGAAGTTGGCGACGTTTCCGACAGCGTTCAATAATGCTCTTTTTGTACGATGATAGTGAGAAAAAAGAAGTATTTCGTTGTAATGCTTGATTTCGTTAAGATCGTGGTCATATTGTGTTATTAAAGTGGAACATATGTCCTTTTCGTCTGTTTCGTCACAGTAGCTGCGTAAATTTTTTATGTAAGCATCCAGGCTTTCAATACTCTGCCAATAACCAGTCATGTTGTAATAAACAATCGTAGTCCATTTGTCTTTAATAATTTGCATATCGGCAGTTTTATCAAAATAAAGCGAATTTGTGTTATTGATTTGCGCTATGTTCAATGATTGTTGCAGGCTTGCGGAAATGATAGACAGCAGAAATAATAAAGACATGATGATAAAATTATTCTGGAATGCTTTCCTGGGTCTTGGTTGCTTGATAGTCCCTTTTTGATTAGTGCCACTTGATATTTCATTACTCTCTAACTGTTTTTCTTGCGTCGGTAAAATGATAAGCTTGTTGATTGGCCTCTTCATGATATTATTTTTAGTTTTCAGAGTTACAACCCTGACGTGTCCGTCCTTGCCGGGGTGCAACTCACAAACACGTGCCAATGCCCACTTGCCGGGAGGCATGTTTTCCTCCTTGATGATAACCACGTCGTCTATTTTAATGTTTTCAGTTGCTTTTCTCCACTTTGACCTTGATTGCATTTGTTGCAGATATTCGCTCGACCATTTTTTCCAGATTTGTTTATTCATATTTTGCACTAGTTGCCATCGAGTTGATAAATGGGTGATATCAGGATCGGTCTGTGGCCTTGATATCAATGGACCACCGACTAAGAAATGACCAGGAGTCAGACACAGGTCCTCAGGATCCTCAGTGAGTGAACAAAGTGGTCGGGAGTTCATACATGCTTCAATTTGTTGTAGTAGGGTTGTCAGCTCCTCGTATGTAAGTTTTTGCTCCCCTACTACCCTTTTCAGGTGATATTTGACGCTTCTCACTGCGCTTTCCCACAAACCGCCAGCCGAAGGCCAGGCAGGAGCGTTGAAGTGCCAGGTGACCCCAATATCGTTGTTGTTCATGATTTCTGGATTGATCGAATTAATTATATCCTTGTGCTCCTTTTTCAGGATACGTGACGCACCGACAAAGTTTGTGCCATTATCGCTGAATACATGTTTCGGCGTGCCTCGCCGGGAGCAAAGTCGTCTGAATGCGGCTAGGAATGCTTCTGTGCTTAGATCTGACACCACTTCCAGGTGCACGGCTTTTGTGACGAGACATATGAAGACAGCAACATACCCTTTCGTGGTGCGGACGCCTCTGCCCTTATTCAATTTGATGTCCATGTGCCCCGTGAAGTCCACTCCTGTATTGGTGAAGGGTCGCGATGGTGTCACTCGGAGTTGGGGCAAGTCTGCCATGATCTGGTGTCCTGTAGTTTGCTTGAAGCGTTTGCAGATGACGCAATCACGAAGTTGTTTCTTCACTGTTCGTATGCCGCTAACAATCCAGTATGTTTCCCGTATGTATGATAATGCAAGCTTTGGGCCGCCGTGCAGGGTTGTCACGTGAGCTTGATTAATAATTAACTGAGTAAGTCGACTTGAACTTGGTAAGATGATGGGGTGCTTGGCTGAATAACGAAGGTGTGAATTTTCCAACCGTCCACCAACCCTTAGTATCCCGTTGTCGTCCACATAAGGGTTCAAACTGGCTAGTCGACTGCTTGCTTTCACGTGGCCTTTACTTTTCAAATGTGATAAATCTTCCGCGAGCTCTGTACTTTGTACTTTTCTTATGATAAAATCGTAAGCATTTTTCAGCTCAGTTCGTGATAATTTATTGTTTTTATTGAAATTGTCTTGTTTGCGTAAACGTGTAATAAAGCGTAACACATATGCTATTGTTTTTGCAATCGATGTTATAGAGCTCATTTTGTGTAATAATAAATTGATAATGCATTCTGTAGCATGTAAGGCTGTGTGCACATTGTGTTTTTTCTTGACTTCAACAGTTGGTTCTTCATATTTCGAATCGTTTGGATCTTGATAATCTAGGATGCATTTAGGGCCTTCCCACCATAATGAATATTTTGATAAACTTTTTGTAGACAACCCTCTTGTAGCGCAATCCGCAGCGTTTTCTTCTGATCTTATATGATGCCAACAGGACGCTGGAAGTACGTCTATGATCTCTCGTACTCTGTTTGCGACGAATAATTTCCATTTTGATAACTCTCCGTGTATCCATCCCAATACGATCATTGAATCTGTCCAGGCACAAATTTTTGTGATAGTGATATCTGCTGATGATAGGGTTTCCAAAACTTTCTTCATAAGTTTTGACAGTAATAATGCACCCAAAAGTTCTAATCGTGGCAATGATACTTGTTTTTTGGTCGGAGCTATTTTTGTTTTTGCAGTGACCAACTTCGATGTGCGCTCGCCCTTATCATTTACTGTCACTAAGTAAACACAGCAAGCGTACGCTTTTTCTGATGCGTCGCAAAATCCGTGCAGTTGAAGCGATTGACCGTGACCCAGATATCGTGGAATATGAATCATATTTATTGAAGAAATGTCTTGCTTTAACGAACACCATTCCTTTTCTATTGTTAATGGTAATGTGATAATTGATAATTCTGATAACCAAGTTTGCTGAAACAGGAGTTTTCCTCTGACTGTGAGTGGAGACAGCCATCCAAGGGGATCATAAACTTTGGAGATTTCTGATAACAGCTGCCGTTTAGTGACTAAATGATTGTTATCGTTAGTCACTTTGTATTGATAAGAAAAGCTGTCAGAGGCGGGATTCCACATCAAGCCCAATGTTTTCCTCGTTTCACTGTCCTTGAACTCGTACATAGAGCTTTGTTGTTCAGGCGGTAAATGTTGTATCAGCTGTTGCTCGTTGCTAGCCCATTCTCTTAGGTTCATTCCTGATTTTTGCAAAACTTCTATTAATTCTTGCTGTAATTTTCTTGCTTCTTCTAAGCTGGGTACACTGCAGAGAAGGTCATCCATGTAGAAACAGTGATTTAAGGCATACGCTGCATGTTTAAGTTGTTCATTATCCTTAGCGATTTGTCGTAATGTTCGCATCGCTAAGAATGGTGCTGACTTAGTACCATAGGTCACGGTTGTAAGGTGATATTCTTGTAATCGGTCACGCGGCGAGTGTCTCCATACGATAGTTTGTAAACTTTGATCAGCCGTTCGAACATATATTTGACGAAACATTTTCTCTATGTCCGCAGTCAAAACATATTTATGTGCGCGCCATTTCAAAATCAGTGACTGAAGATCCTGTTGTAGATTAGGCCCGCTTTCCATGAGATCATTAAGGCTGCGACCAGATGATGTTTTTGATGACGCGTTGAAAACTACGCGTAGTGACGTAGTAGATGAGTCCAGTTTTAAAACTCCATGGTGCGGTAAATAACATGTTGTCTCGTTTAAACCTGCGTCGGCCTTGCGCATGTGACCTAATTCTTGATACTCAGTCATGAACTTCCGATATCCGTCTGATAATTGTAGATGTTTCTCAAACTTTCGCTCAATCTGCAAAAATCTGCCGATAGCGATTGACTTAGAGGTGCCTAAATCATTCTCAAATCCAGGCTTCATAGGGATAGCGATCTCATATCTGCCGTCATCCAAACGCTTTGTTGTTTGTTGATATAAATCTTCACAATATTGATCTTGTTCAGATAAGGGTGAAAGCTCTTGTGTATCCATGATATCTTCAATTTCCCAGTATTTGGCCAACTCGTCCACGTGATTAATGATTACGTTGCAATTAAAGGTTTTTATATTGCCTGATAAGATCCACCCAAGTCTAGTGTGTTGAGCTACGGGGGCGCGTGCGGGTCCTTTGATAAGCCCTTCCATGATAATATCTGAGTATACACTTGCGTCCAATAACAAGTCGATAGGCTTTGATACATTGAAGTCAGGATCCGCTAGCTTGATATGTTGAATGTGAGGCCATGATTTTTTCTTAAATGATGAATTTGGTAAACTGTTTATTACTCTTGATATGACTAATGCTTGAGTTGTAAAATTATAATCTTCATAAATTGACTGACATTCGAGCGTAACTATGCCCTTGCTTTGTTTTGAACTTGGCCCAATTCCTGATATGGAAGCGTGGTATTTCTGGCGCTGTAATCCAAGTGCTTGCGCAGCACTTTCAGAAATAATTGATATCTGTGAGCCCTGGTCTAAGAGTGCCCTTAATGTGATATAACTGTTATCAACCGACTTGACCTTGATAGAAATTGTCGTAAGTAAAATTTCTTCGTCGTCCGCGGCCACATAATTAGTATGGTGCTGTCGCGGTGATTTTGCAATAGGTGCGGGCGAAATCGATGACGTAGATGGTTGCGGCTCAAATGCACATTTATTTATTTTATTATTTGCTCCACGCGATTGCGTCACTGCATCGTGAATCAGTGTATTATGATTTTCATTGCATTCCTTGCATCTACGAATCGATGTGCATTGTTTGTCATAATGTTTATACAAGCAATTAGGGCAAATTTTATTCTTTGTTATTGCTTCAATTTTTTCTTTAGCAGGCAACTCTAAAAATATCTTGCACATAAATAGGTCATGATTTGAACGACATACTGCACAGGACTTCCTAGTGTAAGCAGGAGCAGCTTGATATTGATGATAGTATGCCCTTTTGGTAGGATTATTCTGATATCCTTTCGGCGTAAATGGCTTGCTGATAAATGTTGGCTTGTTGTTATGATAAAAAGGTTTCTCGGCGACCAAATGATTTCTGCCATCCTTTTCTTTTCTTTGGATCGGTTCTAGCGCCGTGAACTTAACCTCAATAAATGACATAAACTCTTCTAGCGTAGGTAGCTCGCGTGGCTCTTTACGCGACTCCTTGTAATCGCTGTATGTTTCTGAATCCAACTTCTTTGATAAAATATGCACTAATAGAGGGTCCCAGGTATTAGTGTCAACTCCTAAATTATGTATAGCATGAATGCATTCAGTTGTAGTGTCATAAAGCTTCTTCAATTCAAATGATGATTGTTTTGATAAGTTATGCTGATTGAGTAACATTTCGGCTTGATTTGTGAATAGTAATTGTGGGTTATTATACCGGTGATTTAAAATGTCCCAGGCTGCTTCGTAGTTCTCTGCTGATATGTGTAGATGTTGTATAAGGCGCTCGGCCTCACCCTTTACTCTTCCCTTTAAATGCTGCATTTTTTGAGCACTGGTGAGATGTTTGTTGTTGTGGATCGCCTCCGTATACAGATCACAAAATGTAGGCCACTGTGTATATTTTCCTGTGAAAATAGGGATTTCTATTTGTGGTACAGACTGATGTAAATGAGCTGTAGAGCACAATTTCCTATTAAGCTTTCTTTTGATTTTAGTGAACTTATCTTCAATGTCTGCAAACGCGTCCTCATAGCTGGTGTTCCGGCCTTTCAAAATGCTGTCTATACGAAGGTGAAGATCATCAATGATACGCCAGCGATGTTGTACATTCTTGAGCTCGTCTTCAATCTCCCACTTTTCATCGATTTGCTGCTCATCAATACGCTTGATTTGCCTTTCCAAAGCTCTAAAGTTTGCTTGTTGGGTTGATAACAACTCGCTAACGGTATCAGTCGAAGCCGCTGTAGTGTTAATGAATGGGACCTCAAACCTGATTGTTGACCCCTCCCCTCGTCTAAGGATAGGTGTAGATGGTCTTAATAACTCCTTGGACGCTGCTTCCATTACTGCCCGTGCTGATTGATAAAAATGCTCCGTTTGCTGATAAATGTTCTTGGTAAAGTAATCAGAAGACTTATCTTCGCTTTCTTGCAACTTTAAATCATTCTGCCTGAACTCATCCCATAAGCTACTAATTGTTTCAATTTTCTTTTGAAAATATTCAGGTGTCTTCTTGTCCTTGGGATCCTTCTTGAAGTTTGTGTAGATTCTCTCAATCTCCTTGATTATTACACTCTGGCGCTCCATCATGATATTGATATTGATATTATAATGCACTGGAAATATTGACGTCTGCTACTGAGCAGAGCTAGTGTATTCTTTAAACGATATATACGACTCTCAATTCAACCCGGTGAGACCCGCTTGTGGGAGGCCAGGAGAACCGATTCGCTACCGTAAAAAAACACGTAAATGATGATATGTAAAGTAGACCGATGAAAATGTCCACTGGCTTAGCTGGTACTCGTACACGTAGGAACTTCACTCACCAACGAAAGTATGTCACACTCGCGGTATGTCCCTATACGAAAGTTCAGTTTTTAGCTCGAAGGACCAATAAATGTAGGGTGCTTTACCTACACTTTAGATGATAATGATAAGAAATTGATATGATATTACGATAAATGATAAGATTTGCTTGATAGAAGGAAAGGTTAAAAATGATAACAACCAATTCCAACGAATGCTTAATTAGCACTGATTTTATTGCTATAAATATAAAATAATTATTGCACGTATTGCAAAGTAAGCAATGTAAACAATCACGTACGATGACTCGTACACATACAGTTGCAAAAAGCAGCCATACTTAACACTTGCCGTACAGTCCGTAAGTTCCTACAATTAGATGACCACACTTTTTGACGACCTGTTTGGCGCAGGGGTACTAACCCCACCTTCTGCGCCAGAGGTCCCGGGTTCGATCCCCGGACAAGACAAATATTTGTGTGCATGAACATGTGTATTTGTCTTGGTCTGGATGTTTAATATGTATATTATGTATGTATTTACAAAAAAAAAGTATATAAGTATGTTTATCCGTTATCTAGTATCCATAACAAAAGTTCTTCATGAAACTTAACGTGGGCTAGATAATTGGTGTGATTGTATGGAAATATTTATTTATTTATTTACACTGAAACATAAAGAAATATATATATATTTCATTTACTTGGCATTGTCCCGTAAATGACATAAAATACCAGCGTACGCTGAGAAAAAGAAACATAAGAAAAATAATAATAATAATAAAAATTCGGACAACGTAAGATCCATACAGAGGCAAAAAAAAAACAAATTATTTTGGTACTTACTTAACTAATACGTACAGTTTTTTACGAGTTGCCTGATTATCGGGCAATCGTTCTTTTGGGCTATTACATTAGTATAAAAATATATCATACTCGTAAGTATAAAAGTATAAAAATCATAAGTTATGATAAAAGAGATGGCTAAGAAACCGCCCTTAGCATTACTAGGGCGTAACATTAAAATATTCATATTTGAATTATTTGGAGTTCAATATAATTATAATAATAATAATTTCATACAGACACCAATTATCGAGCCCATGTTGTTTCATTAAGAACTTGTGTTATGGGTTCTAAATAACGGATAAACATACTTATATATTTAACACCCAGACCAAGACAAATAGACATGTTCATACACACAAATATTTGTATTTTCCGGGGATCGAACCGGGGACCTTATTACCACTTTGGGGTGATTTATTATTTATTTTATTTATTTATTTATACTTTATTGTACACAAAGAACTTAGATTGATAAAACAAACAATCAAAGAGAAACATACAATTGGCGGCCATATCACTAAAATTACGATTTCTTCCAGGCAACCTTAGGATGGACAGGATAAGAGAATAAACAATGATTTATGTGCGCAGGAAACACTGGGCAGCATGCTGCCAGTGTTCGAGAACTTCCTAGACAAGGCCCCGAAGTCGGGCGGATACGACGCCGTGCGGCAAAGCGTGGTGCTGCTGGTGGGCTCGCTGGCGCGCCACCTCGAGCCCGGCGACGCGCGCATCAAGCCCATCGCGCTGCGCCTGGTCGCCGCGCTCTCCACGCCCAGCCAGCAGGTAAACCGAGAGGGACCAATCAACTTAAGCTTAACTTTTTAAGCTGAGTACATTGTACAAATGTCCTAGAGGTGGAGACCTGGTGTCTTGTATTACGGGGTGTTTTCATACAACCTATTTCAAGCACCAGTCTTAACAATAAAATTTTTTTTTTTTTATCTTACTTAAATTAACTGTAAGTAAATTATACTACATGTTTGTGTCATTAAGTAAGCTATGGTGTAGTTACTTTCCATATACTTATTGTTTGTTTGTGAAGAAATAAATTAAGATTATTATTATTAACTATGGAGTATTTTAACCGCCTCTGTGGTCTAGTTTTACAACCACCGGTATCAGACTCAGGGGTCCCGGCTTCTTTAGGGGTGATTGCGAACCCTACCCCCCCGTGACCAATGGCGGCCTGGAGATCAAGTACTAGGAGTTTTAGTTGGTAGTACCCGCTCAGGTGAGCCCAGCATTTCGAATCGCCACTGCACTTGGGGGCGAGGGATGCGTAAAAGCATTTCTACTAGTATAAAAAAAGGGGTCAGGACTCAGGGGTCCCGGGTTCGATTCCCAGCGGGGGTACATATTGTATTCGGTTTGGTTGGTGGTAGGACTTGTTGCAAGTCCGCCTGGCTAGTTGCCACCGTCTTATTTTAGTCTGACGCCATAACAATAATGTTTTCAGCATTATTGTGTTCCGGCAGTTAGAGATAAGATAGCCAGTTTAATTGAGGATTCTGGGAGAGGCTCGCTTCCATCTTTAGCCTTATGAATACTTAACATCAGGTATGATGAAGGCTAAGAGTCTCCCCGTCGATCAAAAAAAAAAGTTTGGTTTCAATTTGTAAAGCATTGTGCCCGAATGAAACTCACAGAAAACAACCATCACTCCTAAATCGACAGATTCATGAGAAATATGCTTATGAAGTTCATCAATTTATAGGTAATTTTATTGAAAACTGTCTATACTCGGGAAGATAATTAGACGGAAAAAATGTAAACAAACAGCTGTCATTGTTTTTTCTTAAATTATTGAAATGATACTATATGCAAACACATTTTCCCAAAACCAACTTCATTAAGATTTGCTTTAAAAAATAAGACACGAACGTTTAACGCTCGTCATTAATTTTCGATTAAACAAAATAAACAAAGCAATTTTAACATAACCCTTTAAAATTTAAAAAAGCTTTTATAGATGACTTACAAATTTATTTTCAATAATTCGACATAACATTTTTTTGAGTACTGTTCACACTGTGGCAAATTATCGTGGGTCACGAACCTTTTTATTTGAGAAATAATATTAATGATATTATATTGCAGTATAATTTTACCATTTAACTATATAAAATCCTATCCTATCCTACTAATAATATAAATGCGAAAGATTGGAAGGATGTTTGTTTGATATTCTTTCGCGGAAAAATTTCTAAACGGATTTAGATGACACTTTACAATAAATAGCTTATACATCAGAAATCAGGCTTATAAATTATGAACCACGCGGGCGGCCACTAGTATTATAAATGTGAAAGTTTGAATGGATGTTCGTTACTCTTTCACGCAAAAACTACTGACGGATTTAGATTAAATTTTACAGTACAAAACTAATACATGAGAATAACACAGTCGCTAAAATTTATCTTGATATTTCTACGGGAACGGGCACCACGTGGCTGAAACCGCAAGCGGCCGCTTCTTTTATTATATTCCGATTTTTCGATTCCTTTAAACTAAATTTATTATGATTTTCACTTGGCCTACTAAGTATTACCAGAACTTGAAAAGTTGAAAAGTACTAGAACTAAAAAACTCATGGTTCTTTTGGTCGTTTAGAAAACGTTTATTTAAAAAAAAGTTGCTAAACCCTGTACTCAACTTGTGACATTGACAGTTCTTTGTTTACATTTTTTCCGTCTAATTATCTCCCCGAGTATACATGATTTCATTTGACTGTGTCTTATAGTATGCATAATTAAGTTAGACATAATTATTAGTTTCTGTAGTAGGTAGGTACTTATATAAGGCATTCAGTCAAAATAATACACAATTTTTTTTTTTTCAAAGATTTGGTACTGATACGAAGCGAAACCATGTTTGACCATTCTCCTTTGCATTTACATTTGCATTCAGCCCACAGACCTATATCGGGATAGACGGTAGAAGTGTACCTACCTTACGTGTCAAAAGTTTGATCCACGGTCAAAGTTTTCCGACCTAAGTCAGTCCGCTTGACACCATTGCCATGAAAGCACGCGTTACTCAGAAACAAAAATGGTTAATTGTGCAGTGCTTTCTTGCAAGAGCTCGTCAATAACATTTCCACATCACTAAATCTCGCTCGTGACGTCATCATAGGTGCGAAAAATGCGACAGTTTCAACAATGGTACACGTCGAGTTATTGTAATTACAGCGTGCGCTCGTGTGTCTTTTTGTTGTTTGATATCTAAAAAATTAGAAGAATTTGAAAGAGAAAGGAAATTTGACGTAAAAAACGGTGGATGATTTATATCCATCGCAATAGAACTTTTTCCGTTTCAAATAGTTCTGAATTTCATTATAATATAATATGCTCACTGTACACTCAATGCCGCTCTAATGCTGGCGGTCCTTTGACTTCGGCAGCGCGCGTGGCAATGGCAGAGGCATGAGAAGTATCGTGTTCACACACTCATCCTACCCATCCTGCCCCTGCCTACTTTCCTGCTCACTTCGGCAGAATGGAAACGAGCCAAAACGCGCTAAATGGACTGACCCCGGCAGCGTATCTAACTTATCGACTCGTGGCCACGCTTGAGAAGTTCTTAATAAGAAAATACTGGTCACCAATTTGTCACTGACTTTGCAAAAGTTGCAGAATCGCAAGCTCAGTGCGATAACCAATGCCCCAGCGAGGACATAATGTATTTACGTAAAAATATGTCAAATTTAATATTTAAGCATTCATATAATGTAGGTTCAAGAAGCAGTTAGCAACTGCTTGCCGCACCTGGTGAGCTCGCCCGCGCTCGAAGACGAGATCCCCGCAATCATGAACAAGCTCATGAAGCAACTGCTCACCGCCGAGAAGTACGGAGACCGAAAGGTAATCCATCAATCCACTCTTCATACCTTTTTACTGACAAATAGAATTTGTAACAAGTAAATAAGAATGATTATTTGTTACTTAGGGTGCTGCGTACGGTATCGCGGGTATCATCAAGGGATTAGGTATCCTTTCACTGAAACAACTTGACGTTATGGGCAAACTGACTGAAGCTATACAGGAGAAGAAAAACTACAAATACAGAGAAGGTAATCATATCACATTCACATAGGTTTTGATAAGGTTAGGTTTTGTAAAACATGGAATTATATTGTATTCTTTTGTGCAGGCGCTCTGTTCGGATTCGAGATGCTGTGCTACAAACTCGGGCGTCTATTCGAGCCATACATCGTTCACGTACTGCCACACCTGCTTCTGTGCTTTGGTGACAGCTCGCAGTATGTGCGGGCAGCTGCTGATGACACCGCTAAACTCATCATGAGCAAGCTCAGCGCGCACGGGGTCAAACTAGTGCTTCCCTCGCTGCTGCAGGCGCTGCAGGACGACAACTGGCGGACCAAGGCCGGTGCGTATGTGGCTGTGGTAGATAAAAAACAAACAATATTGTGTCCAACTCTTCTGACTGAATCATAAAGGTTTATTCACACACATCAGTGCTGTGCCCATGAGTACCGTAACATGCTATTCGCTCATCAGTACCGACGCGCTTCGAAACCTCAAAATATGTCTTTCCGAGAAATTCGTGTCGGACCACGGAGAGCGTCGACGCAGCACTGACCTCACTGAGCATTGACTAGTCTTAGAATTTTTTTTTACCGTCTTAGAATATCTTTGCAACGAAATTATTTTCTGTGACACGGATGTAGGGGTTTGCCCTACACACTTTAGATGATATGTATGATAGATTGATAGGTGCTCTGATATTGATATGATATAAGGATGCTGATAGGAAATGATATAAAGGAGTTCAAAATGATACAACCGTGTCGAGTGCAAACCGTAATAGAACTGATTTATTGTGATATAAATTAAATGCATGTAAAAGGCGCGTGAAAATAAAGTGCAAGTTTGCAAATTACAAATGTTGCAATAATTAGGTTCAATGTGCGGTTCACCGTACAACGGATGTGAACATAATTTAAATAAACCTTACAAATAACGGATTAATTTAGATTCAATATCTACCTATTTCAATTCCATTGCTTCTAAGAACATAAATAATAAAATTAAAACTATTTACTTTCAGTGCAAGTTCAATGCAATTCTATGAAACATTGTCTAGAAATCCGAAGCCTTTCGTAGACTGTGTGTGTGAAAAAGTGACGTAGCCACTTTTTTTTTATAAATTACTACTTCAATACCAAAGCAACCATTCTACGTCAGGTTCTATCGAGTTGCTGGGCGCGATGGCATACTGTGCGCCGAAGCAGCTGTCTTCCTGCCTGCCGTCGATCGTGCCGAAGCTGATCGAGGTGCTGAGCGACTCGCACATGCGCGTGCAGGAGGCCGGCGCTGAAGCGCTCAAGGTCATCGGCTCCGTCATCAGAAACCCGGAAATACAAGGTATGTCTTTATATTGAAAGATAACCAACTTATAAAGTGTTGTTTTATGTGTAACATGAAGTTCTCATTCGGTATGTTATATAGTAACTGAAGGAACTTTAAAAAGAATACCCCGAATAAAGATAAAGGTTCAGAGCATGTGCGAGTCGCCGAAGCTGATCGAGCACTTAGATCAGCTTCGGCGCGATGGCATACTGCGCGCTGCAGCAGAGGATCTACTCTCTTGTCTTGAAAACGATCCGAAAGTAACTCGAATCTTCGCAAACGGCTTAGAGTGGAGGTCCTCAGCTATCTTCCTGTCTGTCGTCGATCGTGCCGAAGCTGATCGAGGTGCTGAGCGACTCTCATATGGGCGTGCAGGAGGCCGGGGCTGAAGCGCTCATGTCATACCACAGCATAAAGAAGAACTAACAGTGGGACAACGCCTTTGACGTATCGCGCAATGCCTCTTTTGACTAGACATTCTTAGGATTTGATAGGACATTGTCAGGCGTGTATCGAGCGAGTAAGGCAGCTCGCGCTCACCAGCACCACCCTCTTAACCCACGAAACCCGCTCGATTGCTGTGTCAAAACGTGTCCGATGGACGACTGTATGGAAGAGAAGTTAGATAGATTCTGGTATATAGCTACCACCATCTTATCTGAGCCCGACGCCATAACAACATTGTATTGAGCATTGTTGTGTTCCGGCAGTTAGAGATAAGATAGCCAGTTCCTCAGTGATGATTCCGGGAGAGGCTCGCTTCCATCTTCGGCCTTATCGATACTTAACATCAGGTATAATGAAGGCTAAGAGTGTACCCGTTGTTCAGAAAAAAAAACAAAAAAAAATTAACTAACTGTAATACCGGCACGGTATTCGATAAAAAAAAACGTCCGTTAACAATAACTGTAGACGACGCGATGCTCTTACTTATAGCCTAAATTCCCTAAATTGTCATAATTACCTTTTTTCATACATTTTTCATGTTTATTTAAATATGTATCTGTTGTGGTATTTTGAATAAATACGCCGTAGGGGCACAGAATACTTAATAGTACAAGTACAGAAGGTTCACTTCGCAACTCCAATCAAATAAATTGCTAGTCTAGCTCACGACGCAATAAAGTCCAATTCACGTCGCGCTGCTCTAAATGCCTAGCATTATATTCACCTACATTCTGCGACTCTTTCTATCGCGTAACTCGTATTCTTTCTGACGCAGCTAGGGTTGCCTCTTTGTGATTCATTTATTTATAGGTAGACTTTGTGGCGGCATATGCATAGTATAATCAAAAGGTAGATATATTAAAGGTTAATAGGTACCTACCAAAAGTTAAAAAAAATAACAAATCTACCTATAACCTATAACGACCAAACAGAGCGTTAGTCTCAAACATCAGAAATTCGTTTAATTCTATCAAACTCGTGAAAGAGTTATTATTTCCAAACTCCTGGATACCACGCCAATGTACGTCACTTACAATAACATTGTCATTATAAATTAAAACAACGGGACTAAATCGCGACATTTGTTATATAGTACAATAGGCTATTTGACAATGCGAAAGACAAAGTGTCAATTACTGTTATCAGTATAAATTATGAGTTTAAAAATGGTTTTTTATTAACGTAAGTTGAAAATAATTATAAATTTATTTAAAAATCCGTAAATAAAAATGCATTTTTTAAACGTTTTGTCACGTGACACTAAACGCTCCTGATTTGTCGAGTTTATAATGACGTCACCTGCTTGTAAACCTCGTTTGAATACGTATGTGGATGATATGCAGAATACAGGCAAGTGACGTCACCGAACCCATTGCAACGCCTTATTGTCAAAGTAGCGTTTTGGCGCGCTATTTAAATATTGAATTTTTAATTTGAAATGTTTCAGCAAATATGTACCAGAATTAAAACAAGTTAGCAGCGCCTGCTAGTTAGCAGGCACAAAATAGACTTCTAAACCACGTGACAGTTGTTATTGTTTTGTAGTGTAGAAACTAAAAAAGTACATTTGACACATGTCCAAGGTGTCCTAAACTCATTCCCGTTGACCGTTTGTCTCTATCTCTTATGGTTTCTGAGATCTCGATGCGTACATACATACGTACGTACGTACGGACGGACAGAGAGGGATTATAAGACTTTTCTAAACTTTAGAGTTTAGAAGTCTAAAAAACAACTTTTACTGGGTTCCTTAAACTCCACTACATAATATAAAATGGGTTTTCAAAACCTGTCAAATAGCTTATTATGTACTTACACTTATGATTGTACTACATAACAAATTTCGTTTTATAGTCCCGTTGTTTTAAATTATAATGGAACGCGTTTAAAATCTTAAATAACATTGTCATTCCAAAGCGAATAAAAATCCCTCATTGCTGTTATGTGTTTTTATTTTGTATTTTACTTTCCTCGCAGCCATCGTACCGGTCCTGCTCCAAGCGCTCCAAGACCCTTCAAACAAGACGTCTGCCTGTCTCCAAACGCTGTTAGACACGAAGTTCGTCCACTTCATCGACGCGCCGTCTCTCGCGTTGATCATGCCAGTTGTTCAACGGGCGTTCTTGGATCGAAGCACGGAAACGCGCAAGATGGCCGCACAGATTATAGGAAATATGTATTCGCTCACTGATCAGAAAGATTTGCTGCCGTACCTGCCCAATATTATACCGGGGTTGAAGAGCTCCCTGCTCGATCCTGTGCCGGAGGTTTGTTTTAGAATTAGCTTAGCTACATTTTATACAGGTTTTTATTATCGATGCCAATTTTTTGATATTTGGTTATTTTTTTAGAAATATCTTTTTTGGATTTTTGGTTTAGAATAAGTATAGAAAACTAAAAGTTCTTGCATTTATAATGAATAACTTTATTGCCGCCTTAATCTCTTTTTAATACTCCACGGACAAGAGCGCAGCTCTTAAATCTAAGATCTCCTTTTTTTTTACATCCTTTTCGGTTGACTGCTAGAGAATGCCTAAGGGCATTAAGCCCGCCTATTGTATGTGTATAATTATATAGCCACAGGCGGGTTTTAATCACATGGTATCAATCATTAACTGTTCACGGGTAGTTAGCTCGTAGCTTTCACTTAAAACTGTTGTGTGATCATAGCGTTTAGAGATCAACAAAACATGTCCCTAGGTGCGATCAGTATCTGCACGCGCCCTTGGCGCTATGGTGAAGGGTATGGGTGAGAGCAGCTTCGAGGAGCTGCTTCCTTGGCTGATGCACACGCTCACATCCGAGTCCAGCTCTGTGGACCGCTCGGGCGCCGCCCAGGGTCTCTCAGAAGTAGTTGCCGGCCTCGGCGTGCACAAGCTGCATAAGATCATGCCTGGTAAGTGGGATTATAGTATAAGATGATGCCAGTTCCTATACAAGTGGGCAATTTCGGATCTAATCAAATTAGACTCGGAGCTACAGCAACGCACGACTTACGCTATCAAATTGTGTCTTTTTAACCCCCGACGCAGCGCAAAGAGGGGTGTTATAAGTTTGAAGCCTATGTCTGTATGTCTGTCTGTATGTGTGTACGTATATTCCTAAACGAATCAAGCTATTTCAATGCGGTATTTTTTAATTGAAAGCTAAATTAATCGAGATGGTTCTTAGCCATGTTTGATGAAAATCCATCCGGCCATTTATGGAGATGGTCAACTGCCTGCCGAAACGGTAAAAGATACAAAGGTGGCGCTTTGACTAAAATAATGTACACCCTGGGCAAATTTAGGTACAACAAAAAAAAACAAAATGGCGGCAATTTTTATTTTTATTTTTGTACATAAATATTCGTAGTGCCTAAACGAATTAAGCGATGCAATGCGGTTTTTTTTTTTAATTTTGTGTGTAATTCAAAAAGGATGAAATAAAAATATAATTTTAACATTTTAAAAACCTCCCGACACAAAAAAAACTTCAAAAAAATAAAATTTCTCTCGGTCGAGGGACCACAAGAAGAGAAGTACTAAAAGGGTGCGTTATACGTTGGGGGTCCCCCGACCGAGAGAGATTTTTTTTATACTTTACTATTTCGGAGAATTGCAGCGGCCAACAAATGTATATTAAAAAAAATATTCAGACTTCAAGGAGTCTAAACACGATATAAACGATTATCTGTAATCTGTAAGGCCTTCTCTTTAAATCACTTGTATGTAATAATATGTGGTACATATTCCAACAGATATAATAGCGACGGCGGAACGCACGGACATCGCGCCGCACGTGAAGGACGGCTACATCATGATGTTCATCTACATGCCGGGCGCCTTCACCGACGAGTTCACGCCCTACATCGGGCAGATCATCAACCCCATCCTCAAGGTATCGGCTCTGGAACATCTATCTGTGGTATACTCCGACAGACATAATAGACCGCGCCGCATCTGAAGAACGGCTACATCATGCTGTTCATCTACGTGCCGGGTGCCTTCACCGACGAGTTCACGCCCTACATCGGGCAGATCATCAACCCCATCCTCAAGGTATCGGCTCTGGAACATCTATCTTTGGTATACTCCGACAGACATAATAGACCGCGCCGCACGTGAAGGACGGCTACATCATGATGTTCATCTACATGCCGGGCGCCTTCACCGACGAGTTCACGCCCTACATCGGGCAGATCATCAACCCCATCCTCAAGGTATCGGCTCTGGAACATCTATCTGTGGTATACTCCGACAGACATATTAGACCGCGCCGCATCTGAAGAACGGCTACATCATGCTGTTCATCTACGTGCCGGGTGCCTTCACCGACGAGTTCACGCCCTACATCGGGCAGATCATCAACCCCATCCTCAAGGTATCGGCTCTGGAACATCTATCTTTGGTATACTCCGACAGACATAATAGACCGCGCCGCACGTGAAGAACGGCTACATCATGCTGTTCATCTACGTGCCGGGTGCCTTCACCGACGAGTTCACGCCCTACATCGGGCAGATCATCAACCCCATCCTCAGGGTATCGGCTCTGGAACATCTATCTGGGGTATACTCCGACAGACATAATAGACCGCGCCGCATGTGAAGAACGGCTACATCATGATGTTCATCTACATGCCGGGTGCCTTCACCGACGAGTTCACGCCCTACATCGGGCAGATCATCAACTCCATCCTCAAGGTATCGGCTCTGGAACATCTATCTTTGGTATACTCCGACAGACATAATAGACCGCGCCGCACGTGAAGGACGGCTACATCATGATGTTCATCTACATGCCGGGCGCCTTCACCGACGAGTTCACGCCCTACATCGAGCATATCATCAACCCCATCCTCAAGGTATCGGCTCTGGAACATCTATCTGTGGTATACTCCGACAGACATAATAGACCGCGCCGCACGTGAAGGACGGCTACATCATGATGTTCATCTACATGCCGGGCGCCTTCACCGACGAGTTCACGCCCTACATCGGGCAGATCATCAACCCCATCCTCAAGGTATCGGCTCTGGAACATCTATCTGTGGTATACTCCGACAGACATAATAGACCGCGCCGCACGTGAAGAACGGCTACATCATGATGTTCATCTACGTGCCGGGTGCCTTCACCGACGAGTTCACGCCCTACATCGGGCAGATCATCAACCCCATCCTCAGGGTATCGGCTCTGGAACATCTATCTGGGGTATACTCCGACAGACATAATAGACCGCGCCGCATGTGAAGAACGGCTACATCATGATGTTCATCTACAAGCCGGGTGCCTTCACCGACGAGTTCACGCCCTACATCGGGCAGATCATCAACTCCATCCTCAAGGTATCGGCTCTGGAACATCTATCTTTGGTATACTCCGACAGACATAATAGACCGCGCCGCACGTGAAGGACGGCTACATCATGATGTTCATCTACATGCCGGGCGCCTTCACCGACGAGTTCACGCCCTACATCGGGCAGATCATCAACCCCATCCTCAGAGTATCGGCTCTGGAACATCTATCTGTGGTATACTCCGACAGACATAATAGACATCGCGCCGCACGTGAAGGACGGCTACAGCATGATGTTCATCAGATCAGTTGTATGTATAATCCAGTCTGATATGTCTGATAATGGCCATACATTCCTATATGGCCATTATCACATCACAGCTCGGTCAATCCTTGGCAGAGAACCAAGGCTCCAAATTTACCTCGATTGTATGAAAATCGGCTAGTGTCGTTAATTATGTGACCACCACTGTATATGTCGTGTTTCGGTGGTCATGCTACGGTGGCTGATGTGCTTTTGTCATGCATAGTGCAATTTATATCATTTGTTTGTCTGTGTAGGCTCTCGCCGACGAGAATGAGTACGTGCGTGAAACCGCGCTGAAAGCGGGTCAGAGGATCGTCACGCTGTACGCCGAGTCGGCCATCACGCTGCTGCTGCCCGAGTTGGAGCGCGGGCTCTTTGACGACAACTGGCGTATTAGGTAAGATAGATATATATTTAAAAAATATGGAGACTACTAATTGTAATTTAACATTCTTCTTTCATTTTGTAAGACTGTTTGTTACTTAAGGTGGAACGATTAAGTTACAAAAAGCTGAACGGTCGTTAGATGGCGCTACTTTCGCTATTTAGTAGTTTTTATTTATTTGTTAATTGTTCTTTGTATCTTTTTAACTCAAAATACTATCAGCGCATTCTATAAATAAATATTGAATTTTCGAAACCAACATTTATCTTTTTGTAGTACATAAATCATCCAAATATCTCGAGAGAGTGTTTCTGTCTCCCAATTTTACTAATCACTTACACATGCATACCTTATTTCTGAGTTACTTGTAGTAGAATATTTCGACCCAGCTGAAAATAATAAAGTAGCCCAGCGGTCTACGTACTCGGCTTAGATATCAAAGAGTTAGGGTTCGAGACTTCAGATGGTAGATTTTTTTTTATTTTTTTATTATTTATTTTATATTATTGTTTATTTAAATAACATCACAATATTTATTTTGATGTATAAATTGCAACAAATGCAATTGCAACTTTTTTAAATTGCACAAGTGACAAGAATGTAATTGATACTCTAAATTTTAAGATTTCTTAGTGTGTTTGCCCATTATAATATCTTTTTTTTAAACCACTGCTGAACAGATTTTGATTAAAATTGCAGTGTTTCCTCAATCAAAAAAAAGTGGTGGTGGTTGTTGGATCATCATGTTACCGTTTTCTATACTTCTATACTATATAATATTACTAGCTTCCCGCCCGCGGCTTCGCCCGCGTGGACTACACGACTTATGCTATTGTGGGTTATCCATAAGAGATAAACATAAACCACCGCGGAGTTTTCTGTAGACATTTTCAAGGTGTACAAATACTTATTACCTTATATTGATAAATCTCGTAGGGTTCAGCCTGCGTTTGCAATGTAAGCGGAAAAAATGTAATCATTTACGACATCACATTAGAAACCTTAAAAATTACAGTATTTCTCTACTATATATTGAAGGTTATTTTACCTTCCTCTCGAATCACTCTATCTATTAAAAAAAACCGCATCAAAATCCGTTGCGTAGTTTTAAAGATCTAAGCATACATAGGGACAGACAGCGGGAAGCGACTTTGCTTTATACTATGTAGTGATAAAGAGGAAAGATGTGTATGTATGTATGTAATGAATAAACTCAAAAACTACTGGACTGATTTCAAAAATTCTTTTAGGATGCTACACTATCCCTGATTAACATAGGCTATATTTTATCCCGATATTCCCACGGGAACAGGTACCACGCGTGTAAAACCGCGAGGATCCGCTAGTACAATACTACAATACTATTATATTAGTTTTATTTAAAATCAATACATTTAGCTCCTTTCGGTATATTGGCGCGTATATAAATTTGCGCAAATGATCATATTTTGTCTACTTGTTTGTTAGTTACAATCTCCATTTTATATTAAATAGTTTTGGAATCAAGCTCGAGACGCCATTTTTATACTTACTCTTTTTGTTTACTTATGTGGTGAAATTTTACATCTTGTAAATCATGTTAAATTCTACCTTTAAAGCTTTAATTTACTGCGATAATTTAAAAACTTAGAAGCTTGATTTTTACAGTTCGGGGGAACCACTTTAATCTTTATTAATATCAATTTTATACTTCACGTGTTTCTGAGGATTGAGTCTTTAAAGGCACTTATGTGCATATAACTAATTTCGTGTTTTAATTTATAAAGATACTGATATTATAAAATATTAATACATAAAACATGTAAGTAAGCAAAAATGCCCCAAAAAAAATTACTATTAAGTACTTACCTCAAAATGAAATTGTATTATTCAACAAATACTTATTCGTAAAGCAGCGCAGCGAACACCAGGGTTGGAAACAATTAAATATCTATTGTGTTTCGTTTTCCGATGCCTGAGAGGTTATAAAATAAAAACAACGGGTTGCACTCTGGGAGTGCCGGCAGAAGTGAAAACCCCTTAAACGAAAATAACAATCAAAATCCACTATATCTTGACCACAACTTCATAAAAAGTTGATGAAAACGGAGACCAACTTGATTTGGCAGGTAAATCCACCGTCCTACGCTTTTTCGATCAGGTCACGTGTCCTGACGCGAGTTTAAGATTTTATACCCATTACAGAAAAAGTGCTCAACGCCGCTAAAGAAGTTTTCACTTCAAAAAGTGCTAACCTCTTGTGTATCTTTAATATGTATTATGTAATGTTAAGTACAATCTAGAAAAAAAAGTGCTGAGATAGCGCTAACATTCATTCATGCGCTGTACGGTGAAAATGTTTTTGAAGGCTAACTGACCAATAATTGAGGCAAATTTAATTACATTTGTGCACTATTCGCGCAAATGTTTATTCGAGCAAACGGCTTTTCGTGTAAGAGTCTTTCGCGTTATTAGCTTTTCGCGCAAATGTCCTGATTCATAGTCGAAACATCAATAGTCAAGTGATATGTGACGTCAAATTCCTGTTTTGTATTTGGTTTAGTCTATGTTTATCTCTATCCTATCATCATACTTATGATGTTTTGAAAGGCTAAGTAAAAACATCATAAGAATTTGTACTTGAATACTTAGATTGTTTTCTTAACTTTCTTAACGGTTAAATCAAAATTAAGTCTGTTATTATCATTTAATACGTTAAAATTGTAATATTAATTAATAAAATAAATCATTCAGATCGTTAAATCATTAGGATGTACGTAAAATAAATCATTTCTAGTCAGAAAATAAATTTCACTCAAAACTGAAATATTTCAACCCGTTTTGAAAGATTTCATAAGTTTCGTTTATATTTCATTTTCATTTCACTGAAATTTTAGTCAGTAGTATTGACCATCCCTAGTCACAACAACACAACGAAAAAACACTATAAACAAATGACAAATACGGAACGGTCGGTGTTGTCAGTACGTAGATGTGATTCCGGACAATTTAATACCTATTTGAAAAAATAAAATATTTAAATATTAAGTACGTTACATAATACAAGTAAATTTTATTTGCACAAAGCAGATAAAATTTTCTTTTCTTTTTTTTTGGCTTATAAAATCTTATTTTCCATTTTTTGACAGTGATGGGAGAAAAAAGTTTTACGCATAAAAAACAAAATGTAAAGTCGTGTTTAGCATTTTTTCAAAATCGGAGTCAGGATAAATCCTACAAATCACAACTTTATATCATAATCCCAAAGTAAATTATTACTGACGAAACTCATCTCTTTTGGGACGCAACGGCAACACAGCTGAAAAATCTAGTAAAGAGAAATTTAAACAATTATTAAATCGAGACAAACGTAAGAGCGGCAACTTCGCGCGTTGCGCGTCTTAGCCGCATGGAATGGCAACGTCGCGATTTTTGTATACGTACACGACATTTGTCACATACACACACGTAATATTTGCAAAAATTTTGTGTTCATTTATAGGTGATTTCTGAATGAAACAATGTTTGTTTATTAATTTAGCGCAAATGAATACCCGAAAAGAAATAGTTGCACATATATTTAAGTATTAATTCTGTTAATCTACCAAGATTATCTCGACTGTTTTTAGTATGAAAATCGTTCCACCTTAAATAAATAAAATTAAAAAAAAAAATAAGAGAAAACTACGCTACTAAGATGTGGGTTTAATGGATAGCTATTAGCTTTCTATATAAAATTTTACCTGTAGCCCTAGCATACGCTCCAACACAAAATTTCGATACATTTCTTACGTAAGCGCAGGGTATGTCCCGCTAATACCGTACAAATATGAGTGGGACAGACATCGCCAGACAAGTATCGACAAACATTCGTAGTACGCGTGCTAGGTGTGGTGTACTGGTAAACTTTTTGTAGCATGCACTCTTACATATCTAAATAAATAACACAGGTATTCATCCGTGCAACTACTCGGCGACCTTCTTTACCGCATCTCCGGCGTGTCCGGCAAGATGAGCACGGAGACGGCATCAGAAGACGATAACTTCGGCACTGAGCACTCACACAAGGCCATCATGAGAGCGCTGGGAGCAGAACGGAGGAATAGAGTACTGGCCGGGCTGTATATGGGACGGAGCGATGTGGCGCTTATGGTGCGACAGGCGGCGCTGCACGTGTGGAAGGTAAGCTCTTATTGTTCATATAACTTACCGACATCTTCGGCATGAAGTATTGACACAAGGCCATCGTGAGCGCGCTGGGAGCAGAACGGAGGAATGGAATACTGGCCGGGCTGTATATGGGACGGAGCGATGTTGCGCTAATTATGCGACAGGCGGCGCTGCACGTGTGGAAGGTGTTAGTTGTCTCTTTTAATTGTGATTTAAGTGGTCCAACTACATTTTACTTGTAAAGAATAATTGATCTGAACATTTACCTAATTGCAAGCTATGTTATGTTATATATTTCTATTATTCAACTATTGTAAGCAAATGTTTCAAATAGCTAACCAAACCTTACTCTCCTTCCATTTAAGGATGGAGGTTGGATCTTTGGATTCGCCTGTCTGACCTGTCTCATTGCATGCCATAAGCTCTTAACCATTGCCATCATGTTGACGTATTCAATGTTGCCTGTATTTTTTACTTATTAATTTTTATGAAACCTTCGCAGGTGGTAGTTACCAACACGCCGAAGACCTTACGCGAGATCCTGCCGACGCTGTTCGGACTGCTGCTGGGCTGCCTCGCCTCCACCAGCTACGACAAGCGGCAGGTGGCTGCGAGGACACTTGGCGACCTCGTCAGGAAGGTAAAATTACCATATCACTGTGTACATACTACTCGCATAAAACATCATTTTTGATTTTTTTGATTTTGAACCTTTTAAAATATTTTTCTATATTTTTAACTGTCTCTGTGTAAATGTTTGAAATAAATAGCCCCAGTTCTCAATCTTTTAATAGGCATGTTGATTAGATTATTTCCCATGCCTTATTGAAAACCAGAGAAACAAATTGCACCGTCTACTAGCGTTCCAGTGCAGATAGTAAAATTGCTGGCACAACCTGTCATTTTATTTGTTAGACCAACTACAGTGATTGATTGACTCCGTGTTCTAGCTGGGCGAGCGAGTATTGCCGGAGATAGTGCCGATTCTGGAGCGCGGGCTGCGTTCAGAGCGCGCCGACCAGCGCCAGGGTGTGTGCATCGGACTCGGGGAGATCCTCGCCTCCACTTCGCGAGACGCTGTGCTCAGCTTCGCTGATGGATTGGTAAATTTAATATTTATATGTAATAATTTTTGCTTTTTTTCAATGGTATTTTTATACTTTTGATAAATTTTAAATAGAAATATATTGAAAAAGTCGATTCGGCTACTAGTGAATTCTCTGACGGCACTCGAACCGGCGACTTTTGGGAATATGCTTTAAAATATATCACTGATACGTTAGCCACAAATTTTTGTTACAAACAATTTCATACTATTGCTTTGCTGTGGGTATTATTCATGAGCAACTTTTTGAAGTTTTATTAGATTTTTTTTTAATGTTGTTTGCTGTAGTCAATTCACGTAAGATTAGTTTTGAATAAAAAGTTATGTCATGTTATTAACTTTATTATTTTTTATTTTTAGCCTTACGTATGTGCCGGGATGCCGTTTATCAAGTTTTGTTTATCGTTTAGGATTAGAACTCTCGGTTGTACAAAAAATAACTGTATTTTGAGCTTATCATCCTGTGTCCGTTTCGATGATTCATATACTTGTTGTCTAATGATTGTAATTTTGTGTGGTAAAGGTGCCAACAGTGCGCACGGCATTATGCGACCCGCTGCCAGAGGTGCGTCTGGCAGCGGCGCGGACATTCGACAGCCTGCACGCCACCATCGGCAACAAGGCGCTGGACGACATCCTGCCGCACATGTTGAAAAATTTGCACCACCCCGACCCTGCCGTGGCTGACGCCACGCTGGATGGACTTAAACAGGTAACGTTTTTGCGTCATTATTGCGAGTTTGGCTAACTTGACGTTTACGTAAAATGTTACGTAAGCTACTGCTCTATTACTTTTATCGACAAGAGCTGTCGCGTTTTTGCTACGATGATGTTTTTGCATCGATAGTTTGAACAAGGATTGAAATCAGTTTGCACTAAAGTTATGGTATTATGCGTTGTAGATAATGGCGATAAAGTCGCGCGCGGTGCTGCCGTACCTGGTGCCGGTGCTGACGGCGGGCGGCGCGGACGGCGGCGCCGACACGCGCGCGCTGTCGGCGCTCGCCGCGGCGGCCGGCGGCGCGCTGGGCCGGCACCTGCCGCGCGTGCTGCCCGCGCTGCACGCCGCGCTGGTGGCCGCCCGCCACGGGCCGCACGAGGCGCGCGAGCTGGACCACTGCCGCGACGCGCTGCTGCCCGTCGCCGACCCGGCCGGCGTGCGCTGGTGAGTGTGACGTCACCTGCCGCGCGTGCTGCCCGCGCTGCACGCCGCGCTGGTGGCCGCCCGCCACGGGCCGCACGAGGCGCGCGAGCTGGACCACTGCCGCGACGCGCTGCTGCCCGTCGCCGACCCGGCCGGCGTGCGCTGGTGAGTGTGACGTCACCTGCCGCGCGTGCTGCCCGCGCTGCACGCCGCGCTGGTGGCCGCCCGCCACGGGCCGCACGAGGCGCGCGAGCTGGACCACTGCCGCGACGCGCTGCTGCCCGTCGCCGACCCGGCCGGCGTGCGCTGGTGAGTGTGACGTCACCTGCCGCGCGTGCTGCCCGCGCTGCACGCCGCGCTGGTGGCCGCCCGCCACGGGCCGCACGAGGCGCGCGAGCTGGACCACTGCCGCGACGCGCTGCTGCCCGTCGCCGACCCGGCCGGCGTGCGCTGGTGAGTGTGACGTCACCTGCCGCGCGTGCTGCCCGCGCTGCACGCCGCGCTGGTGGCCGCCCGCCACGGGCCGCACGAGGCGCGCGAGCTGGACCACTGCCGCGACGCGCTGCTGCCCGTCGCCGACCCGGCCGGCGTGCGCTGGTGAGTGTGACGTCACCTGCCGCGCGTGCTGCCCGCGCTGCACGCCGCGCTGGTGGCCGCCCGCCACGGGCCGCACGAGGCGCGCGAGCTGGACCACTGCCGCGACGCGCTGCTGCCCGTCGCCGACCCGGCCGGCGTGCGCTGGTGAGTGTGACGTCACCTGCCGCGCGTGCTGCCCGCGCTGCACGCCGCGCTGGTGGCCGCCCGCCACGGGCCGCACGAGGCGCGCGAGCTGGACCACTGCCGCGACGCGCTGCTGCCCGTCGCCGACCCGGCCGGCGTGCGCTGGTGAGTGTGACGTCACCTGCCGCGCGTGCTGCCCGCGCTGCACGCCGCGCTGGTGGCCGCCCGCCACGGGCCGCACGAGGCGCGCGAGCTGGACCACTGCCGCGACGCGCTGCTGCCCGTCGCCGACCCGGCCGGCGTGCGCTGGTGAGTGTGACGTCACCTGCCGCGCGTGCTGCCCGCGCTGCACGCCGCGCTGGTGGCCGCCCGCCACGGGCCGCACGAGGCGCGCGAGCTGGACCACTGCCGCGACGCGCTGCTGCCCGTCGCCGACCCGGCCGGCGTGCGCTGGTGAGTGTGACGTCACCTGCCGCGCGTGCTGCCCGCGCTGCACGCCGCGCTGGTGGCCGCCCGCCACGGGCCGCACGAGGCGCGCGAGCTGGACCACTGCCGCGACGCGCTGCTGCCCGTCGCCGACCCGGCCGGCGTGCGCTGGTGAGTGTGACGTCACCTGCCGCGCGTGCTGCCCGCGCTGCACGCCGCGCTGGTGGCCGCCCGCCATCATCAGTCATTTTATTAGCTTCACTGCTGGAGCGCTACTTTCACCAGCCCACCATCCTGGGATAGTGAATAGGCAATGATCCACCACGCGGGCTGAGTGTGGATTGATGTGTACGTCTGCAAATATAGCCCGACCAACGACTTAAAGCACGGAAGAGCCAGAGATAGTAACCATTTGGTTTCCCGTCCTGTTGTAACGGTTCTAAAAACAGTACTTACTTTTAACTAAATTAAATCAACCGCTGTCCACAGTCACTATGCCGACCCTTGCAAAAATTGCTTAGCCGTTACAATAGCAAGCCGAGTGCGTGAACAAAAATTACCGAGCGCTATTGAGCTACTTGATCATAAATATTAATATTTCGATTTTCTTCGTAGCATAATCGACACTCTACTGGAGTGGGTGCGCACAATGGAAGGCGAGAAACGCCGCGCGGCCGCCGCCCTGCTATGCGCGTTCGTGACGCACACGCGCGCGGAACTACACGCACACGTCGGTGCCCTGCTCCGGGGATTGTTACTGCTGTTCGCCGGCTCGGAGCGCGACGTGCTGCAGATGGCGTGGGAAGCGTTGGCGGCCCTGACGAGAGGGCTGGAGCCGGAGCGAATGGTGCAACACGTGGCTGACGTGCGCCATGCTGTCCGCTACGCCGCCGCCGAGCTGCCCGACGGGCCCGACCGCCTGCTGCCCGGCTTCTGCCTGCCCAAGGTCTGTATACTAGGTGCACGTCCCCGGTAAGCCTAGATGGAGCGAATTTTTTTCGATGTCTTTTTTATTTCGGTGATTATTCCTCCGTGGTAGGTCCGTTTTTTTTTTTTTTCTAAACCGTCTTCGGCTGAACGCGGAGTTACATGCCAATTTTCGTGGCCATAGCTCTTTTAGTGCGGGAGGAGTTCAATGACGAAGCGAAAATCCGAATCCGGGAAGAATGGAGCTTCGCTCCAACTATTGGGCTGAGCGTCAGTTCTGTACCTCCCGACTCGGCCCTTACGAGAGGGCTGGAGCCGGTACGAATGGTGCAACACGTGGCTGAAGTGTGCCATGCTGTTCGCTACGCCGCAGCCGAGCTGCCCAACTGGCCCGACCGGCTGCTGCCCGTCTTCTGCCTGCCCAAGGTCTGTATTCTAGTAGGGCGAGCGTCTGTTCTATACCCCCCGACTCGGCCCTGACGAGAGGGCGTGGTGCAGCACGCCGCCGCCTTGCTGCCCGACCGACTGCTACCCGGCTTCTGCCTGCCAGAGGTATGTGACAGATGCTTGCAGTTCATTTGTAGATCTGATACTCTGTACGTATTCTGATGTCGGGAGCTATCGAGTGAAAACTCTGTATAACGTTAATTTAAGACGGCTTCACCCATCCCAGATATATAAGCTGCAGAAAAGGTGAAATTTTGTGTCTACTCTTCCCAAAAAAACTGAAAGCAATCAATGATTATTCTGATTTTTTTTATGTCTGCAGCTACACAACTTTTTTTTGTATTCACGTACGCTGTATAAAAAGTCCATCCATCATCCATCCATCATCAGCCTGTGGACGTCCACTGCTGGACATAGGCCTCTCCTAGCTCACGTCTATTGTGGCGTTCATAGGAGGCTATTAGCCTACTGCTACCACGCTGGCCAGACGGGTTGGTAGAGGGTTTGTTTCAAGTTTTCCTTCTCTCGCACAGGTGTTCAATGCGCCGAGCCTCTTAGTCGACTTTTACGACATCCCAGGCTTGTAAGGGAGTGGTGACGCTTGTATTCTTAGGCCGTCACCACACGACACCAAAAGTCCATCAGGTTATGCAAAATACAACGTCGTAATTATATTGTAAAATACAGCACTAAAGTAACAGAACTTATCATTATGCTGTTTTCTGCACAAACATG
The DNA here is from genome assembly GCA_910589605.1 of Chrysoteuchia culmella. NCBI lineage: Eukaryota > Metazoa > Arthropoda > Insecta > Lepidoptera > Crambidae > Chrysoteuchia > Chrysoteuchia culmella. The sequence continues at coordinate 2,152,568 of OU342646.1, forward strand.
CTCAAAATAAAATTTAATTACAAGTCAACACTCAACACTGATTAATTGTTTGTTTTTACTAGGGTATTGCGCCAATCCTGCCTCTGTTTCGCGAGTCAATCTTGAACGGTCTACCTGAAGACAAGGAGAACGCCGCCCTGATGCTGGGCGAGGTGATCAAGCTGACGTCGCCGGCCGCGATCCAGCCCTCCGTGGTCCACATTACTGGGCCTCTCATCAGGATTCTTGGTGACAGATTCAACTCCAGCGTCAAAGCTGCTGTGCTAGAGACGTTGGCTTCGCTGCTCTCCAAGGTAAAATATCACAATTCCATTTTAGTAATCGTTTAGCAAAGAAATTGGTACTCAAGGTGAAGTCGCCTACCGCCATCCAGCCCTCCGTGGTGCACATCACGGGGCCTCTCATCAGGTATCTTGGAGACAGATTCAACTCCAGCGTCAAAGCTGCTGTTCTTGAAACGCTTGCTTCGTTGCTCTCTAAGGTAATATACCATGAATTATTCCATTTAAGATGTTCGTTTAGCAATCGTTGGTACTAAAGCTAAAGTCGCCGGCCGCCATCCAGTTCTCCGTGGTGCACGGAACTGGGCATCTTATCAGCATTCTTGCAGACCGGTTCAATTCCAGTATCAAACCTGCCGTGCTGGAGACACCTGCTTCGTAAAAGGAAATGATACCCCTAAGTATGTTCAGACTTTACAGATTATTCTTGATATGATATTTTTATTTTATATGCGGTTATTTTGTTCTAGTAGAGAGGACATTACTTCGAGCTTTCACATCCATATCGTTTACCTATCTTGAAAGATGGTTTGGTGGTAATATTGTCGATAAATTAAGATTTGATCAAAAGCAATAATGTTCCGTCAGGTGGGCGCGATGCTGAAGCAGTTCCTGCCGCAGCTGCAGACGACCTTCCTCAAAGCGCTCCACGATCCGAGCCGCGCCGTGCGCATGAAGGCGGGCTTGGCGCTGTCGCAGCTCGTGCTCATCCACACGCGCGCCGACCCGCTCTTCGTGGAGATGCACAACGGGATCAAGAACGCCGACGATCCCGCCATCAGGTCAGCTATGTTACGATAGTAGCATCATCATCATCAACATCAGCCGCATGAAGGCCCGCTGCTGTCTCAGCTGGTGCTCATCCACATCCCAAAACTTCTTACTTGAACGTGTCGCCCTTGCTTCGGCCGACCATTATTGCTCACTATTTTGACAGTTACTAGGCATTCAGTTTGTGGTCTTGTGTACATACATAAATCAATATACGAGGTTCATAGAGCTTATACATTTGTCGTTATAAATATTTAATTTTGCATTTTACAATGCTATTTTTAAGTGATAAATATTTTATTTTTATTTTATTTTATTTTACTTGGAAAACTAACAGCATTAAAAATATAACAGTAATAATAGGACCATAGTACAAAACATGCCTTAGACAGTTTTCACTTATAGATGATAATCCAAAATCTAAATACATTTGAAAGTTATTAAAACATAATACAATTTGATTATTGGTGTTCTAAATGCCATATTTTAGTCTCAAGGGACTGGGTGCACAATTTTGAGTTTAATTAAAACATAAAGAACTAGTTAATACTACTATATACTATATACTATTAATACTACTAATATACTATACCCTTATCAAAACATTGATAAGAAAAATTAAGATTCACATCTAGTTCGAGTTAATCTTCGTGGTAGTTATTATTTTTAAAAAAAGTCAAAATAGATTTGTTTATTAAAATAAGTAGAATAAAATAAGTAGAATAAGTAGACGTTTATTAAACAAAAAAATAAGCAACTAGTCTCATGTCGCCTTGACGGGATTCGATCCCGCATTCATGGGATTCCGGTTCAGAATCTGAATTCTGATTCATGTCGTCAGGGCGACATGTACATGACTTTTTTCTAGTATATTTTCTTGTATAATATTTATCACTTTTTTTTATTTTTTTCTCTTGTAGCCGAGTTAATTTTTTCCAATATTCTTCTATTTAAAATTTATCATAAACATTTGTCGCTCTTTACCGACATAGTAATATCGCAGATGTCAATCCACGATCGCTTTTCCAGGGAGACGATGCTGCAAGCGCTTCGCGGCATCATATCCGGCGGCGGCGACAAGATGTCGGAGCAGCTGGCGCTGAGCGTGCTGACGACGCTGAGCGGGTCGCTGCTGGCCCACGCGGACGACCCGCCGCGCGCCGCCGTGGGGGGCTGCCTGGGCGCGCTGCTGGCGCGACTGCCGCCCGCCCACCGCGCCGCCGCGCTGCAGCACCACGTGCTGGCCGCGCCGCCCGCCGCCGACTGGCCGCTGCTGCACGGCCGCTCCTGCGCGCTCTTCGTGGCGCTCAAGGAGGCGCCCACGCACGTCTACGCGGAGCCCTTCCAGGTGAGCCCGAGCGTCTGGCTGGCCGGGTGCTAGTATCGCCGCCCGCCGCCGACTGGCCGCTGCTGCACGGCCGCTCCTGCGCGCTCTTCGTGGCGCTCAAGGAGGCGCCCACGCACGTCTACGCGGAGCCCTTCCAGGTGAGCCCGAGCGTCTGGCTGGCCGGGTGCTAGTATCGCCGCCCGCCGCCGACTGGCCGCTGCTGCACGGCCGCTCCTGCGCGCTCTTCGTGGCGCTCAAGGAGGCGCCCACGCACGTCTACGCGGAGCCCTTCCAGGTGAGCCCGAGCGTCTGGCTGGCCGGGTGCTAGTATCGCCGCCCGCCGCCGACTGGCCGCTGCTGCACGGCCGCTCCTGCGCGCTCTTCGTGGCGCTCAAGGAGGCGCCCACGCACGTCTACACGGAGCCCTTCCAGGTGAGCCCGAGCGTCTGGCTGGCCGGGTGCTAGCATCGCAACCTGCCAATAAATATCAATAAATGTGTTTACTTTCTTACAACAGTTGCGCCCAAATTCGCCAAGCGACTGAGTCCAAAAGTAATGTTGTCTCGAAGCGTCCTCTGTCGTTACATGCAATTGTGGTATGCAGGAGCGGGTGGAGCGCGCGCTGGCGTCGCACCTGAGCAGCGAGCACGTGCCGGTGGCGTGCAGCGGCGTGCGCGGCGTGGCGTACCTGATGCGCCACCTGCTGCGCGACCGGCGTGCGCTGCCGCCGCACCTGCTCGCGCAGTTCGTTAGGGTGAGTGCTTGCGGTGTTGAGGTGTTCCATCTGTGGCTATTTGATGTTTTTTTTTTTATGAACGACGGCGAATAGAACAGAATAGAAACCATTTATTAACAACACACACGAAAACAGAAATACAATCAGACGAGTAGGTACATAAATTAAGACAGAAAAACAAGAATCATAGTACAATACAACAAAACAAAATGTGTGCTGCTGCGGCCCTGTCTCAGCAAAATTAACTTCTGGGTCATTCGTTGATGGTCAGAATAACCCAGAAGCACTGATATTCTGACGGGGCCCACAGCATAGAGGAGACTCTTAGCCTTCATCATACCTGATGATAAGTATTGATAAGGCTAAAGATGGAAGCGAGCCTCTCCCGGAATCCTCAGCCACTGAGGAAATGGCTATCATAGCTCGAACTGCCCGAACACAACAATGCTGAAAACATTGTTGTTATGGCGTCAGACTTAGATAAGATGGTGGTAGCTAGCCAGGCGGACTTACAACAAGTCCTACCACCAACCAAACCGAATACAATATGTACCCCCGCTGGGAATCGAACCCGGGACCCCTGGGTCTGATACCGGTGGTTGTACCACTAGACCACAGGGGCGGTTAATTTAAATAAATCAATATTTGCATACAATCACACCCATTACTAGCCCACGTTAAGTTTCATGAAGAACTTATGTTATGGGTACTAGATTTTTTTTTTGTAAATACATACATAATATACATATTAAACACCCAGACTTTTTTCTTGTATATTTACTTGTTTAAGTACTATTTGACAGTTCATGTGACATTCAGTCATGACGACGTCGTCGATGTTTGCTTACGGTCGGTTTCAATAACCTATCCTCAATAACAGATAGGCTTACTAGAGCTTTGTTGTCTAGATATTTACGTTAATCAGCCCAAAATAACTTAAAAGTAACGTCAGAAGGTATCATTTCCTGCCACTTGAATTAAGTCGAAATATTGGTGATATATGCTACGTATCCAAAATCGCCAATGGGTTGATTGATTGCCCCGACATATTGAACATGATCGGTCTCCGGACCAACAACTTGGGGATCAGGCAGCGCCCACTCCTTCACATCCCGCCATCAAATACAAATTATAGGTCTAATTTTTTTCGCATTCGTGGTTGTAAATTATTTAATAAGTTTAGCACTGAGCACAACTTTGATTTATTTTCTACAAGTATAGCATCCATCAAACAAACCATCGCAAGAGGATTCCTTTCTTGTTAACAAATCCATTTATTTTTTGTTCTTTTTAAATCATGCATGCTCGATTTATTGTTCTCTTGTTTTTCTTTTTATTTAAGTAATTTTTATGAGTATAACAGTAATGTTTAACTATTTGTGAGAGCTTGTAATTAACTTTCTATAAATATATACCATTTAGATTGGAATCCTATGTAAGCTTTCCTAGTAAATAAATAAATAATTAAATAAAGTAACTAAGATAGGCTCTTATTAGGGATATATTATTGCATTTATGATTTTTAATTTTTTGCATTTTTCAATGCTATTTTTATACTTATGATTAATTTTAAATAGAAAAATATTTCGAACCCACGACCTTTGGAAATCCGGTCCAATGCTCTAACCGCTACCGATACTTGCGAACCACCGTCGAAATTCTCCAATACTTTTATATTTATAATACGCTGTTGTTGTCACATCAATGCTAGGAATATCCTTGCATTCGAAAGAAACATCTTTTCAGTGGGTCAATTCTGCAAAGTTTTTGTCAAAATCGTCTCTCAGTGGTGTTTCAATAGTAGTGTTTATTTACACTGTTGTAACAAGAACTGTGTAAAACAGGGCTACCATTGAAACACCATTGGAATACGATTGTGACTAAGCATTAGTAGACTTGGGCCCCAGGTGTTTAACGATCGATTAAGATACAACAGCCAATATTTATAAAGCAACGCGAAAGTTTAAAAGTGTATACTTTTCGGGGATGCAGCTTGCGTGGGGTTTGTGGAGTGATAAACGAAATTACAGTCAACACTTTTATTCACTGGATAAATGTTCACTTATAACAAGAATAGTCTAAAATATGCTAACTTTAAGAATGTATGTAGAAAATGTTAAAAATATGTTTAAAATATCTAAATAAATTTAATGTAAATGGAGAATGTTAGGAAAATGTTAATGTTGATGAGCACAACCGATCATAGACGCGAAATAAATTGCACTGAAGTGTCATAGCGCACAGCGGCCGTTGGCCTAATTACTATAATGTATGTAACTGTAGGTATGTCGAAATACTTAAGTGTTCGGTAGTAAACAGAACATATACAAACATTAATATTTGTGAATTATATCGACGCCGCAGAGCATGAACCACGCGAGCAACGAGGTGAAGCAGCTGATGGCGAGCGCGTGTGCGGTTGGCGCGGGCGGTGCTGCAGCATCAGGCCCAGGCGGTGATACTCTGCGCGCGTTACTACCAGCGCTCGTCAACGGAACCAAGGAGAAGAACACCTACGTGCGTGCCAACTCCGAGCTGGCGCTCCGCGCGCTGCTGCACCTGCCGCAGGACGAGACCTTCGCGCAGGTGACTATGACCGTCATACAGGGTGTTAAAAGAACCATAATTAAAACGATAACCACGTATTGTTCCCATTGTTACTATTATTTTCTTGTATCGAGCCAAACCTAGGAAACTGATAGTTAAGGAGTTATTGAGAATTAAAGTCATTATTTTTTTTCATCGTTAAAAGTCACAAAACCACAATCAATATCAAAACAACTCAGTGATACGGGGTCACCTACTCGTACTCTATAGACACACGCAAATGTTGTTGCACGCATTCCATTGCTCGTAAAAAAAGAACACCTATTTTTTTTTTTTTTTTTACTAAAATAAAAAACGTCCCAACAATTATTTTTACTAATTCTTATTTAGTTTGATGTACACTACGCATATATCACGGCTACGGTATGGGTTTTTTTAACATCCTGTATACCACACCGGGAGAGGAACACCTACTGCATCAACCCCGAGCTGGCCCAGGGCGAGACCTTCGCACTGGTGTGGTGACTCTATAATTTTGTAACGCCACTTTACGATCACCCATCCGATGCCTGACCGGACCGAACGTCGCTTAGCAAACGTGATCGAATACGATCAGTCTGTCAAGTACCGCCACGAGCGCTTCGTGACAAGACATATTTATGTGTATAAACATGAGCCAATCCAGATCTACACAGGATATTTATATATGCCGTACCAGGATTCGAACCCGGGACCTCAGAGTAAGCGACACCTTGAAACCGGTGTACAAACCACTACCACGGAGGTCGTCAAAATAATCGATAACATTGTGAATGGATGGCATCGTTTGCAGGAGTGCATGGAGCTGCTGGAGGAGGGCGCGCGCGAGGCGCTGGCGGACGTGGTGGCGCGCGTGCTGCGGCGCGCGCACACCGAGCCCGCGCGCGACGACGACCTCGACTGCACGCTGCTCACCTGAGCGCGACCAAGAGCCCGAGATCACGACCTATTACAATAAACTATTTCAAATCAACACCTGTCTTATTATTGACCTCGTTTCCTGCTGTTACTATCCGGCTCGAAGGACTGAGGCTTTCGATTAAAACTATTAAAAAAAGTTAAATAAAATAAGTTAAAGTTTAGTGGCGCGCGTGCTGCGGCCCGCACACACTGAGCCCGCGCGCGACGACGACCTCGACTGCACGCTGCTCACCTGAGCGCGACCAAGAGCCCGAGATCACGACCTATTACAATAAACTATTTCAAATCAACACCTGTCTTATTATTGACCTCGTTTCCTGCTGTTACTATCCGGCTCGAAGGACTGAGGCTTTCGATTAAAACTATTAAAAAAAGTTAAATAAAATAAGTTAAAGTTTAGTGGCGCGCGTGCTGCGGCCCGCACACACTGAGCCCGCGCGCGACGACGACCTCGACTGCACGCTGCTCACCTGAGCGCGACCAAGAGCCCGAGATCACGACCTATTACAATAAACTATTTCAAATCAACACCTGTCTTATTATTGACCTCGTTTCCTGCTGTTACTATCCGGCTCGAAGGACTGAGGCTTTCGATTAAAACTATTAAAAAAAGTTAAATAAAATAAGTTAAAGTTTAGTGGCGCGCGTGCTGCGGCCCGCACACACTGAGCCCGCGCGCGACGACGACCTCGACTGCACGCTGCTCACCTGAGCGCGACCAAGAGCCCGAGATCACGACCTATTACAATAAACTATTTCAAATCAACACCTGTCTTATTATTGACCTCGTTTCCTGCTGTTACTATCCGGCTCGAAGGACTGAGGCTTTCGATTAAAACTATTAAAAAAAGTTAAATAAAATAAGTTAAAGTTTAGTGGCGCGCGTGCTGCGGCCCGCACACACTGAGCCCGCGCGCGACGACGACCTCGACTGCACGCTGCTCACCTGAGCGCGACCAAGAGCCCGAGATCACGACCTATTACAATAAACTATTTCAAATCAACACCTGTCTTATTATTGACCTCGTTTCCTGCTGTTACTATCCGGCTCGAAGGACTGAGGCTTTCGATTAAAACTATTAAAAAAAGTTAAATAAAATAAGTTAAAGTTTAGTGGCGCGCGTGCTGCGGCCCGCACACACTGAGCCCGCGCGCGACGACGACCTCGACTGCACGCTGCTCACCTGAGCGCGACCAAGAGCCCGAGATCACGACCTATTACAATAAACTATTTCAAATCAACACCTGTCTTATTATTGACCTCGTTTCCTGCTGTTACTATCCGGCTCGAAGGACTGAGGCTTTCGATTAAAACTATTAAAAAAAGTTAAATAAAATAAGTTAAAGTTTAGTGGCGCGCGTGCTGCGGCCCGCACACACTGAGCCCGCGCGCGACGACGACCTCGACTGCACGCTGCTCACCTGAGCGCGACCAAGAGCCCGAGATCACGACCTATTACAATAAACTATTTCAAATCAACACCTGTCTTATTATTGACCTCGTTTCCTGCTGTTACTATCCGGCTCGAAGGACTGAGGCTTTCGATTAAAACTATTAAAAAAAGTTAAATAAAATAAGTTAAATTTTAGTGGCGCGCGTGCTGCGGCCCGCACACACTGAGCCCGCGCGCGACGACGACCTCGACTGCACGCTGCTCACCTGAGCGCGACCAAGAGCCCGAGATCACGACCTATTACAATAAACTATTTCAAATCAACACCTGTCTTATTATTGACCTCGTTTCCTGCTGTTACTATCCGGCTCGAAGGACTGAGGCTTTCGATTAAAACTATTAAAAAAAGTTAAATAAAATAAGTTAAAGTTTAGTGGCGCGCGTGCTGCGGCCCGCACACACTGAGCCCGCGCGCGACGACGACCTCGACTGCACGCTGCTCACCTGAGCGCGACCAAGAGCCCGAGATCACGACCTATTACAATAAACTATTTCAAATCAACACCTGTCTTATTATTGACCTCGTTTCCTGCTGTTACTATCCGGCTCGAAGGACTGAGGCTTTCGATTAAAACTATTAAAAAAAGTTAAATAAAATAAGTTAAAGTTTAGTGGCGCGCGTGCTGCGGCCCGCACACACTGAGCCCGCGCGCGACGACGACCTCGACTGCACGCTGCTCACCTGAGCGCGACCAAGAGCCCGAGATCACGACCTATTACAATAAACTATTTCAAATCAACACCTGTCTTATTATTGACCTCGTTTCCTGCTGTTACTATCCGGCTCGAAGGACTGAGGCTTTCGATTAAAACTATTAAAAAAAGTTAAATAAAATAAGTTAAAGTTTAGTGGCGCGCGTGCTGCGGCCCGCACACACTGAGCCCGCGCGCGACGACGACCTCGACTGCACGCTGCTCACCTGAGCGCGACCAAGAGCCCGAGATCACGACCTATTACAATAAACTATTTCAAATCAACACCTGTCTTATTATTGACCTCGTTTCCTGCTGTTACTATCCGGCTCGAAGGACTGAGGCTTTCGATTAAAACTATTAAAAAAAGTTAAATAAAATAAGTTAAAGTTTAGTGGCGCGCGTGCTGCGGCCCGCACACACTGAGCCCGCGCGCGACGACGACCTCGACTGCACGCTGCTCACCTGAGCGCGACCAAGAGCCCGAGATCACGACCTATTACAATAAACTATTTCAAATCAACACCTGTCTTATTATTGACCTCGTTTCCTGCTGTTACTATCCGGCTCGAAGGACTGAGGCTTTCGATTAAAACTATTAAAAAAAGTTAAATAAAATAAGTTAAAGTTTAGTGGCGCGCGTGCTGCGGCCCGCACACACTGAGCCCGCGCGCGACGACGACCTCGACTGCACGCTGCTCACCTGAGCGCGACCAAGAGCCCGAGATCACGACCTATTACAATAAACTATTTCAAATCAACACCTGTCTTATTATTGACCTCGTTTCCTGCTGTTACTATCCGGCTCGAAGGACTGAGGCTTTCGATTAAAACTATTAAAAAAAGTTAAATAAAATAAGTTAAAGTTTAGTGGCGCGCGTGCTGCGGCCCGCACACACTGAGCCCGCGCGCGACGACGACCTCGACTGCACGCTGCTCACCTGAGCGCGACCAAGAGCACGAGATCACGACCTATTACAATAAACTATTTCAAATCAACACCTGTCTTATTATTGACCTCGTTTCCTGCTGTTACTATCCGGCTCGAAGGACTGAGGCTTTCGATTAAAACTATTAAAAAAAGTTAAATAAAATAAGTTAAAGTTTAGTGGCGCGCGTGCTGCGGCCCGCACACACTGAGCCCGCGCGCGACGACGACCTCGACTGCACGCTGCTCACCTGAGCGCGACCAAGAGCCCGAGATCACGACCTATTACAATAAACTATTTCAAATCAACACCTGTCTTATTATTGACCTCGTTTCCTGCTGTTACTATCCGGCTCGAAGGACTGAGGCTTTCGATTAAAACTATTAAAAAAAGTTAAATAAAATAAGTTAAAGTTTAGTGGCGCGCGTGCTGCGGCCCGCACACACTGAGCCCGCGCGCGACGACGACCTCGACTGCACGCTGCTCACCTGAGCGCGACCAAGAGCCCGAGATCACGACCTATTACAATAAACTATTTCAAATCAACACCTGTCTTATTATTGACCTCGTTTCCTGCTGTTACTATCCGGCTCGAAGGACTGAGGCTTTCGATTAAAACTATTAAAAAAAGTTAAATAAAATAAGTTAAAGTTTAGTGGCGCGCGTGCTGCGGCCCGCACACACTGAGCCCGCGCGCGACGACGACCTCGACTGCACGCTGCTCACCTGAGCGCGACCAAGAGCCCGAGATCACGACCTATTACAATAAACTATTTCAAATCAACACCTGTCTTATTATTGACCTCGTTTCCTGCTGTTACTATCCGGCTCGAAGGACTGAGGCTTTCGATTAAAACTATTAAAAAAAGTTAAATAAAATAAGTTAAAGTTTAGTGGCGCGCGTGCTGCGGCCCGCACACACTGAGCCCGCGCGCGACGACGACCTCGACTGCACGCTGCTCACCTGAGCGCGACCAAGAGCCCGAGATCACGACCTATTACAATAAACTATTTCAAATCAACACCTGTCTTATTATTGACCTCGTTTCCTGCTGTTACTATCCGGCTCGAAGGACCGAGGCTTTCGATTAAAACTATTAAAAAAAGTTAAATAAAATAAGTTAAAGTTTAGTGGCGCGCGTGCTGCGGCCCGCACACACTGAGCCCGCGCGCGACGACGACCTCGACTGCACGCTGCTCACCTGAGCGCGACCAAGAGCCCGACACCACGACCTATTACAATAAACTATTTCAAATCAACACCTGTCTTATTATTGACCTCGTTTCCTGCTGTTACTATCCGGCTCGAAGGACCGAGGCTTTCGATTAAAACTGTTAACTGATAAATAGAGATAACACTGGTGTATATTTAGAATAAAACTATATAAATATTATTAGTCAATGGTAAATGATATGAGAACACGTGACTAGATACAATGCTAATTGACAACTAAACTGCTACAATACGATACGCGGGGTTAATACCTATAAATTGGGAATCATCGCGCAGTGATCGTGCGATGGTATTACGTAAATGATCGCTGGCTAATCGCTCGCTGATAGTTCTTATAGCGGCGTCTCAGTCTCTCGCGCTCCTACCTATAATTATATAATATATATAAAATTATATAGTTCATCGACTGTTCGGTAGAGGCCGCACTATAATAACAGTGCGGTTGCTATAGTGATGCATGTATCAAATTGCGCGATAATTGCTTTACGTCATTATCGCGCAATATTTGCTATCGCATTGCTGTTGCAAAGATTACCTATCTTAGGTAACCCTGACAATGCTGTTGATGCGATGCTTGCAGTGGCTAAGTTTTCTTCGTCCTAAATATAAACAAAAGAACAAGTATAAAGCTTATAATGGATACCACTGAGTCTGCGTCGACAACATCGACTGCACGCTGCTCACGCTGAGCGCCGCGCCCGCTCGCTTCCACAATTACAATTACAATTACCTTACTATTTAAAATCAACACCATTTTATTAGTTTCCTGTATAAAAGTAAAACTACATAGAGGTGGCTAAGTTTTGATCCTATAAGTATGTAAAAGCCAGAGTCGACACGACAAGGGGAAGTAGATGGAATCATTATAAAAATAGATCAAATATTTTGATAAATTTCAAATTAAAATCTATAATTATAATAATTCTTCTCATTAAAATATGTTGGACATCAACAATCCCGCGCACTTCTATACCTAACTTTGTTCTCAAATGGTAGTGAGCCACTTGTTTAGAGGTGGTCAGTTGTTATCATTAAAACCAAAGGCCTTGTATCATTGAAGCAAATATATGGTTTACAATGCACTATCAGCAACATATACCACATGGCAATTGCGATTAGTCATCTCAGATCTTTACTATACATGAAGTAAGGCCAATAATAATAATCATAAAACAGATTTGAACTGAATTAATTCAAACCCAAACCGACCCGGTGTCCAGAGAACAATAGAATATCTAATTACTTTTTAATTTTGCATTTTACAATGCTATTTTTACGTGATAAATATTAAACAAGAAAAATACTAGAAAAAAGCAACTAGTCTCATGTCGCCCTGAAGGGATTCGAACCCACATCCTTGGGCTAGAATTACATGGCTGTTTCATCTTTATCGATAATCAAACATCTGTAAAGATGTTTCTTTCGAATGCAAGGGTATTTCTCTCATTCTCTCGTCAGGGCGACATTAGACTAACTAGTCTCATGTCGCCTGACGGGATTCGAACCCGCATCCTTGGGATCGATCGTTAAACACCTTAAAAGATGTTTCTTTCGAATGCAAGGATATTCCTAGCATTGATGTGACAACGCTGGCCTACAGTGTATTAATAATATAAAAGTATTGCAGAATTTCGACGGTGGTTCGCAAGTCTCGGTAGCTCAGGGGTTAGACTATTGGACCGGATTTCCAAAGGTCATGGGTTCGATTCCCATCTGAGAATTCACTTGTGGCCAAGTTAATTTTTTTCCAATATTTTTCTATTTAAAATTTATCATAAGTATAAAAATAGCATTGACAAATGCAAAAAATAAAAAATCATAAAATATTTCTTTCATAGCCTTTAATTCAAACTTGGAAGAATGTTCCGATTAAAATAAAACAAGTTTTATTCTACAGTATTTGTTCATATATTCATTTCCATTTTAGTAACAATAAAACAGTTTAAAAATATTGATAGTTCATTTGCTTATCAAACAATATGTTTTCAATAATAATAAAAGGTAAAGGTATGCTTATTAAATAAAATAAACCTAATGGAATGATAGCTACTTGATCTATTTGGCCTATTCAAAATCGGCCTTAAAACAAAAAGAGGTATTTTATAATAAATTTTGTACAAATTAAAATTCAGATTTTTTGTCTTTTTTCGCAAAGCCTTTAGATTGTAATAGTTCATTGCAATCTTGACGACCGAGTGATGAAAGTGCGAGACGCTCGAGTTCCCGGTCTCCTTCTCCGAGCAATATCAATTCCGGTGGAGCTCCGGTGATAAACTTAACCTCAACACGATCGTAGAATGGAGCATCGTCTAATATAAACTTCTTCACCTCAGGAAGCCTGTTCAGAGAACAGCCTCTACAACTCTGTAAATGAGAAAAACATTTTGACATTATGACGGTCGTAGGAACTGCATTCGGGCAGGACTGAACATGGAAATGGAAAGTGAACCACTTACCTCAATTCGTGCCGATACGATATCGGATAGTTCGTACGTAGATACTGCTAATATTAATCCCGACACAAGAACTATAATTAGTGACTTCATTGTAAGGAATATCTTTCTATAGGAAATTCTAATAAAGTTAACAATCACAAATCAATGTAAAAATTATCTAAAAAAACTCGCTCCGCAGAAATCCTATTCGCAGTATTTGCACTTCGCACAAGTATACAAGTATATCTGTAATAGTAGTCTGTGGTATATCTCATTAGTTCATTCGGGTCCCAAATTACTTCAGTACTTCATTTAGTTCAATCAAACTTCACTGAAGGAGAGTAAAGCGAACGGTCGGATAGATTACGAACACATCTACATCGTCACCACATAGTGCGGAAGCGACAGTTGCACGGACCGCACTCCCTCAATTATACGTCTTACGATTTACAAAGTATCCAAGCAAAAAACAACCCCTATTGCACAAATATAAGGTTAAGTTTTACTCGACTATTTACTACGGATCAGAACGAACTAAACGAATGAAATGACGCGATTGAACTTAGCGACAAGGTGAGTCAAATAATAGACTACTGAAGTACTGAGCTAAGTGAACTAGATGAGTGTTATACTTCATCTAGTTCAGTTGAACTATATCATTCTCCACGCTTCAGTGTAGTCTTTTGCGCATCTCTATTTCGTTTCGATTGTCTTTTTTTTGTAATAGCTTTCTCTTGTCTGTCACTGTCATGTCATGTCATGACAAACAACTTCTTTTTAAGTAATGGCGGTGCCCATTTGGTTTCAACAAGACTATCATAGCATTGCACTATACATAAATAAATAAATAATAAATGTCTTTATTAACACAAATCATACATTATTAACATATAATGAAACAACCCCAGTAAGTAATTCTAAAATACTTGTGATGGGGCGCTTCGCTCATTGCCCTTGCAACTTATTTTAACTTATGTTAACAAAAACCAAAACTAATATAAAAAAAAATGGAAAGCTATGTAAAAGTATCATTTTTTTTTTTAAAGTAAAATTTTTTTGTAAAGGTAAGTGTGTGTATGTGTTTGTGTGTGTGTGTGGGTGTGTGTGTGTGTATGTGTGTGTGTGTGTATGTGTGTGAGTGTGTGTGTGGTGTATGTGTGCACGTGAATGTTTTGTGTGTCATAATATTATATAAATATTTAATTTAAGTAATCTATATAATTCTCTTTAATATATTTTCTGTCTCTTCATAAGTCAAAGTTTTCAACCATTCCACTAGTATTTCCTTACACTCATACAATTTCCTATGATATATATTTAATTTTGTATTCACTTTGTTATAAATAAAAACTGACTGAATAGAGTACTGCCGTATAACAAGGGCTGTACGAGTCCTATTGGATTGTGCCACAATATTTTTGCGTCGACGGTTTAATTTATTTGGATCAAGTGGTAATTTTTTGTGCATTTTTAGAATTATATTTAAGATGTATAACTTTCTTACTGTCAGCAGATCACTAATTTCGTAAAGCTTTTCTGTAGAGAATTTCCTAGGTTTAGAATACATTATTTTAAGAAGTGACCTTTGTGACCTTTCAAGTTCGAGAAACTTCGTCTTGGTGGCTCCACCCCATACAGGGATGCAATAAATAATTATAGATTGCACCAAGGCCATATATATTCGATTAAGTAGTGTATTTGTCATAACATGTCTTAGTGTCTTAAAAATCCACATAAATTTTCTTACCCTACCCATAACTAGTTCTATATGGCTGTGCCAAGACAGGCTTTGGTCAACGATAACACCTAAATATTTAAGAGACTCAACTTTTTCAATGTAATGACAATCACAGTTTATATTTTGGATATTACCACAGCGATGTATTTTAATTTGAAATTCAGATCTTGGCTGGGATCTCTGACTGGGAGCGAAACAAATGAAGTTAGTTTTTGATGTATTCAGAGTTAATAAATTTACTTTCAACCACTCAGCTATTCCAGCCAAACCCGATTCGGCAAATCTTTGTACATCATCCCAACTCGGGCCAGAAAATACAACAGCGGTATCGTCTGCGTAAGAAAATATCTGACCACTGTCAATTGCAAGCTTGCAAAGGTTATTTATGTAAACCAGGAATAGCGTGGGACCCAGGACACTTCCCTGGGGAACACCGAATACAATATTTTCCACATCACTGTAGCAACTGCCAATTTTCACTACCTGAGTCCTTTCTTGTAGGTAATTTTCGAAGAGAGACAGAGCTATCCCTCTTATTCCAACTTCCTCAAGCCTGCGCACAAGAATGGGGACAGAAACGGTATTAAAGGCTTTTTTAAGGTCTATAAACACAGTGACACATTTAAGACCACTATCTACTTTTTCAGTTACTATGTTACTTAAATCTGTAACTGCATCCTGCGTCGATAGACCCTTTCTAAAACCGTATTGAGAGCTCGAGAGTAAATGATATTTTGTTAAATAACTTACAAGTCTTATATTCAAAAGCTTTTCCAGTACTTTTGCAAAACAGGGAAGTACTGATATAGGTCTAAAATTGTTCACGTCACTTCTGTCCCCACTCTTGTGCACAGGCGTAACTACAGATCGTTTAAAAGCCAAAGGGAATATCCCAGTCTCAAAGCACAGGTTAGCTAAACGACTCATAAGTGGAATCAGGAAATCTTTAGCCCTTTTCACAAACTCAGTTGAAATGCCGTCCCAACCAGGGGCACTATTAGAGTCCAGACTAGAAAGGATTTCATTAATTTCTCCAGGATCAGTGTTCAATAAGACAAAAGAGGAATTCGGCGCATTGACACCATCTACCCGTTTGACTTGCGAGCCGAACTGAGAGATAATGTCTTCCGCCAATGTTTTCCCAACACTAACAAAAAATTGATTTACACGGTTAACTGAATCTAGGGGATGTGGTAACAAATATAATAGATGTAAATTTGATGTTTTTGGCGTTTTAAAATTACTAACCTCGTTTATAGTTGCCCAAAGTTCTTTATTATTTTTAGTCGAATTTTCAATTTTCTTTTTATAATACTGTCTTTTAAGTTTTTTTATTAATGAGACACAATAATTGCGAAAACGCTTGTATGTGATTTTTAATATGATATTTTGTGCTTCAAATCGCAATTTCTTTTGCATGCTATTACGAAGCCTTATGCATTTCAAGACTCCAACAGTCACCCATGGCTTCAAAATTCGTTTACTTGCTGTTATGGTCCTTGTTGTAGTGTTAGCCAAGACAGCTGACCTGACCATGTCAATCAATTTATTTGCTAAAAAGTTTGGATCCTTACAAAATGAAATGAAGGAAATGTCACAATTAATTAATGATTTATATGCATTTTCATAATTTACAACATTTATTTGATTAGAATTCTTTACTGACTTACTACATAACGTTGATACATTAAGGTTTACCATAGAATGGTCCGTTATGGTTGTAGTTAAAACAGCAACTGTTGCAGAGTTTGTGGTTTTATCTAGTTTTAAAATGACATGATCAAGGCAACTATTCTGTCTTGTAGGTAGGCAATGACCTGGGAGAAAACCATGAGATGTCAACATTTCCAAGTATTTTAACCTATTATTTCTTTCAGTTGACCTTTCACCTGGCTTAATTATTAGATTAATATTAATATCTCCCAGTATAAAAATATTTTTGTTAGATGATATAGAGTTAAGATGATTATTTAATGAGTCAATAAATTCTTCTGCATTATGATTTGATGGGGACCGATAAATACCGATTATAATAAACATGGGGGTAATTATTTGAAGTCCCGATGCATGAGTAAAGTTAATTTCTGTAACGTGTGTCTTTTGAGTATTATTAACGTAGGCAATCACACCATCATTTTGATTAATTTGATTTAATGTATAATATATTGAATAGTTTTTTAAAGTTAAAAAACTATTCAATATAAATATGTCTGCAAGGAAAGAAGAACGATAGTCAAAATCAGCCAATAATCGTGGATAATAATTTCGTTCATAAGAATGTTCATAAGAATCGCCTATAAAAGATACAAGATAGTTCGGTCCACGACCGTTTATCACAAAGTACCATCGAATCGAGTATTGAAAACAGGGCTTGAAACCGGTATGAAAAAGAGCGGTCTTAAGAGTTTTTTGATTAACGTTTTTACAAAAACCTAAATAAACCGGTTTAATCTAATCTGGCTAAACGTACCTAAGTGAATAAGGGCGTTAGTCTCGTGCAGTTTTCTGACTTCATTGAAAATCGGACCGTATTGCAGTTAATTAAAGCAGGAAAATGTATGAATATCGATGCACTGTAGGCGGTCTCGACGCCACGTACAGTAGTCATAGTTCCTGCCTACTACGCGTTTGCTTTGAGATGTTTCCACCCTCCCCTTTCTTATCGAACAGCGCTCCTAGACAGTACCGTTATGAAAATAAACACGCTTTTTAGTAACACACTTTTTATCCAAGCCAAAAAGCATAATAAAAAAAAACCACTGACATGACATGACATGCATGATGGTGGATCAGTCAGATGGATGGATGAGGATGGCTGACATTGACATCACTGCTTGATTAATGTTTTGTGTTAGTTATTATTGGTTTTGTGGTGCTTGCTATATGCATCATTTTATTATTTATTTATTTATCAGCAGTCTCAGATAACGCACGAATTTGTATTTAACAGACTCAATACTTCAAAAAATTGTGAAACCTCAAGATACTACTGATAAAATGGAAAATGTTCATCGAAGTGCCATACAAAGTAACTTTGGGTCACTGGTGGAGCAAACAGACCTGGATCTGATGGTGCACGTGCTTTACGAGAAGGGAGTGTTTTCAGAACAAATGATAGAAAAGTATAAGGTAGGTCCAGTCGATTTGTAACATTGCTATAAAATATTAGCAAAAATGGGATTTTTACCATGATTGTGTTTGTTTTTGGGTCTCCGTTTAATAATTATATCCTACTAATGTTAGCGAACATTAAATTTTAAAGTGTTAGTGTTCTTACAAACACTGAAGTCCGACTCTCTGACTAATCTGTTCATGAAATTTTAATCCAGGATATAAGTAAAAGTGTACGCGATCGCAAACGCCAATTGTATAGAGACATAATGTTAAGAGGGCCTGATGCATTTGGACATCTGACAGACGCCTTGCAGGAAGCTGGTTATTGGAATCTGGCAAGAGACCTAGACCCTAACAGCTCTTTACATACCAGAAGTCACCATAATCCAAGCAAGTATTCAATGCAACTATACTTCAACCAAATAAAGTGTCTCCCCTAAAAAATATTTTTCAAAATAAATGAAAAACAACAGAGTTTAGGTTGTTTATGTTCATTTTGAAGTCATACAGGGTTGTCAACTCTTCAAAAATTGTTTTTGCAAAAAACAACATTGTTACATCTTCCAAAAATTGTTTTTGAAAAAAACAACATTGTTACATCTTCCAAAAGTTTTATTCCACAGTCAATAATACAGATTGTTGTACCTACTACAGAGGCTGTAAACATCTCATTCTTTTTACTGCTAAATAAAAAAAGGAAAAAAATTCTTTTTAGTATCTGACCAAGACAATTAGGCGCATGACAGCTGAGAAAAACTAAAAAAGCCTAACTGTAAACCAAAATTTTCAAAGAGCAATAATGAATAATTTTGTCACTGTAGTGCTAATTAATCACTTAATAACAGAAGTGCGGTGATAGAAGTGGGCTGTAGGTGCTAAAAGTGCTAAAACTGCATTCCTGTCATGCGCCTAATTGTCTTGATCACATAGTAATATAATTATGATTGTAACCTTCCCAAATATCATGGCAACATGTAAACACTAGAATGTAATGGGCTGTCACATTGTTAAAAAAAGACAAAACATCTCTATTGTAACTATTTGCCTTGGCTTGTTTTTGGTTGCAGTTATCAATCCTCTGTGTGTCTGAATAATACATCCATGTTTGTGGTAACTAACAGTAAAACTTGTAGACCCTCACAAATATTGCATGCACTTATTTACAGAACTTGTTGCATATCATGATATTTTAATTTAATGGATTTTAACTATGTTGCATTTGTTTTAACAGAGCCTCAGCCCCAGCCACATTCCAGTGGAGAGAATAGCTTCATTAGCTTAAGCAATAGGAAAAAAACCAGGAATAAAACAGATTTGGAAACACAAAAAAGTAAGTATTTTAAAATGATTTTATTCAACTTACAATTAAGCAAGTATGTTTAATAAAAAATAAACTTATGTTAAAAAACCTTTCTATTATAAACTTGCTTAGTATCCTAAAGACTCTGTGAAAATTAAACAAACAAGCTGGTATTTAATGTAAATTTGTCACCTTACAGATAGTACAGTTTTGGACGAAGCACCACAGGTACCACAAGTACCTAAATCTGCACCATACGAAGGTGAACCTGATGATGAAATGCCACATTTTGATGTAATTAAATCAACAAAATTTTATGATGAACCCGATACAAAAGGTCAGTACTTTATATAATCAGTTAGATAAGTGAGTTTTATTGAAAAATTACAATCAAAGTTGAAGGACATAACGGACAAATGTTTTTACAATTATTTCAAGCATTCTCAATCAACATAAACTTTGGTATAAAATAAAATAAAGTCTTGGCCATTATTTACAGAAATCTGAGATTAGAGACATGTACCAAACAACATTTTTATTTTTATTTAAATAAATCTTTTAGGTTCTGTATGCCTTTTGGCAAAGGCCTAATATACACAATATTTCCAGGGATTAAACCGTATCGAATGCGGGGCAAGCGGAAGAAGCGCGGCGCAGTGGTCGTGTTCAGCTACATCCAGTTCCAGCACGACATCGAGGAACACCGCAACGGCGCCGATGTCGACGCTAAGAAACTCAAGTACCTCTTTGATGAGCTTGGGTTCACAGTCTGCTCATATCTCAATTTGACCAGAGATGTAAGAGAATTGTTTTTTATATTTTTCATGCTGGGACTGCTGAGTTTTCTCTTGAACTCAGGCGGAGCAGAAGGAAGGACAGGTTAAACTGGCTTATGTGTTCTCTATGACAGCTTATAACGAACTATTGAACTACACTACAGTCCGGTCTGTAACCTGCAATAATAACAAATATAGCCATTTTTACTGTAATTTTGTAGTTCCCGATTACTAAAGAGCAAAGTGTGCGAAAATGATGACGCGCGAATCTAAGTCTGTTTCACATTTACATCTAACAAATACTAAGTACTAAATGCATCATGTTAAGATAGGATTTATTTATTTTCAAAAATATGGTACAATTTGATATTTTATAATAAAGTCACCAGCATATTTTGTTGAGAACTTCAACGCGAAAATGTTATCACACTTAAAAAAAAAAAGAATTTTATAACAATACTTGTCACATGAAACTTATGTCAGAAACAAAAAAATTATGAAAATATTGACATGAAGGCATATGCAAATGAATTATTTAAAAAAATATTACAATTAAATACAATAAACAGTGTTATAAATAAATATTTGCATACAATCACCCCAATTATCTAGCCCACGTTAAGTTTCCCGAAGAACTTGTGTTATGGATACTAGATAACGGATAAACATACCTAAATACTTTTTTTTTGTGTTGTTAAAAGACAATGCCTAATTTTGTATGGAAGGTGGCGTCTTTTTTTTTTCGCGCGGACATCAACCAAGTCTTGTTATTTAAATCTCGGCACGGACTGCGCTTAGACACTAACATTCATAATAAGATTTTCATTTTACATCATTCTTAACCGAAATAACAAGGTTTGGTTGATAGCCACCCAAAATTTAGGCATTGTCTTTTCATGTCTTCGTCGTGAACTAGAATAGTAAAGCAACTAACCACAAAGTTGTCGTTCATATAATAAGCCCAATTGAATCATCACATGACCCACCCTAAGCTATTTAGCAACAGACATTCAATCCAATAAAGTAAAAATTTGCCTAAAAATGTTATTATACATTTTTAAGCTGTTAGTAAATAATTATTTTTAAACAATTTAATAATTACATAATCAACTTAAAAACTGTTACAATAAACTGTAAAACGGTCAGTAGGGAGTGTCTGAATAATTGTGTTGAAAGTTTTATGTTTTTGGCCTGTTCAATCAAATGCAGATCACAGGTTAAAATTTTATGACTACTTTTTATGTTAAACAATGTTTAATATTAGGTATATTGTGCTTTTAGTGTTAAAATTTTGTTATAAGTGCATTTGCTAGTTTTAAGGTTTATTTTGTACGATTATTCTGTGTTTCTCTAGTAAGTGAATCATTGTATTCTTTTAGAGAAATAAAATTTCTAAACCTAAACCTTACTCTGACAGAAAACGGAGGCGACCCTCAAGCTTATGAACAAGGTTCTAGCGGAGGTGGAATGCGCGTTCATAGTGGTGTCGTCGCACGGCTACTGGCGCGGCGCCACCGACGTGGAGTTCCGCTGCCACGACGGCCGCCTCATGTCGCTGCTCGAGGTGCTCGAGTACTTCAGCAACGAGCGCCTGCCCGATCTCGTTGGGATTCCCAAGGTCTTCATCTTCCAGCTGTGCAGGTAGCTATATAAACCTGTTCAAAATGGGTTTCCAAAAATATTTTGATTTATCAATTACTTGTCAAGTTACGCTGCCACGACAGACGGCTCATGTCGCTGCTCGAAGTGCTTGTGTATTCAGTAACGAGAGGTTACCCGCACTCGTCGCTCGTCGGACTCGAGATACACAATTTTTTTTTGTAAACGACTCAAGCAGCAAAATTCTTAAAATTCTATAATTGTTGGCATATAAGACTAAACGTCTTATAGCATACTAATAGAGGCTTTGATTGAGACGACTGATCTTAAGGAATGATTTGCACTACATGCACTGTTTGTAATTTTATATATATATATACAAATGTAGGTAGAAGAAAATACTCGCGCGGATCGCTTGCCAATTCCACCCTCTTTTTTCTGTTCGTCAACACCCTGCATCGTCTTGGCGGAGTCGTCGTATGATTCGTTCACTGATTACGGCGGAGCGCGCGCGCGTCCTTATAACCGCGAGCATTTCGTTCCTTTTTTCGAATTTATATTCCCCGTCGCTGCTCATTATTATTTTCGTATACATAAACTGTTGTGCGTGTCCGGACTAACTGTGCTGTGGAACTCCACCTTCATGAATGGACCTAAACCCAGTGTGTGACGTCACCGACCGCTTGGCACTACGTGCTAGCTACCTAGCATTCTACCACCAGCTAGAAGACTCCCGCTGTAGAGGCTATACCACGGGAAACAAAGGTTGGTGGCGTTGTTTTGTTATCCGCGCTCGATATTTTTCTTATTTGTCTCATTCTACCACCAGCTAGAAGACTCCCGCTGCAGAGGCTATACCACGGGAAATAAAGGTGGGTGGCGTTGTTTTTTTATCCGCGCTCGATATTTTTCTTATTTGTCGCATTCTACCACCAGCTAGAAGACTCCTGCTGCAGAGGCTATACCACGGGAAACAAAGGTTGGTGGCATTGTTTTGTTATCCGCGCTCGATATTTTTCTTATTTGTCCGACTGTCCTATCACCACGTTTTTTTAAATACAGTCCACATTCTGTTTCTACCAGCGACCTTATTCGTCATGAACATGCACTTTCGATCCAATTACGCGTAGTCTTATAAACGTTTACAAGATGATCATATAAGACTATTTCGCTACTATTAAAGTCGATCGCTTTACGTAGTCTTATAAACGTTTATAGGATATCATTATATAGGAACCAGCAGTCTTATAAATGCATATTTTAAGCATTATTAGCAATGCGCCTATAAATTATTTAGTAACTCTTATTACTCTTGTTAACGTTTTGTTTTATATTTCTATACGAAAAGTTTTCCTGTAAATGTTTGCGTATAGCTTTTTTCATAATATAGTACGTTACGACCGCTTAATTAAGCGGTCGTACTATAATAAAGACATCATCGAAATAATTAATAAATAGGTTCTGTACATATTAAGCATACGCTCCGTTCTTACTAGATCGCGTTTACTAGATCCTTATAGGACCTAGTAAACGCACTGAATTACTCAATAAAACAATAATAAAATCAATTTGCACTTTACCGGACTGTAACAGTCCGAATGTCCGAAGTCCAAAGTGCGCCCGAATGCGGCCCTATAAACGTTAATAGGATTTCTATGGGACTTAAAGCTAAGACTTTAAGACTGAATCAGCATGATGAAGGCTAAGGCCTTCATCATGCTGATTCATAGCTTATTTCCTGACGGAACGGTCGATCAGAGTAGTCATCGATGGCAGCTTCTCTGACTCAGTGGCTATTAATGCCGGAGTTCCTCAGGGGTCTGTTCTCTGCGACGCTTTTCCTGTTGTACATCAATGACCTGTTGATACCCAGAATTGTTGACAGTACTGTCGTAGAGAGATACCTTTCGGTGGAAAAGCCAGCGGTGATGACGTGATATTGATGAGAGAAGCCATAGTTGAGCGAACGAACCAGAGGTTCAGCCACGTCTCCCAATGGGGAGGCAGTAACCTGTAACATTTCAACGCCACCAAAACGCAACCGTGTTTGTTCACCGTTAAAAGGAGTTCCTTTAACCTGACTCCTACTTTCCGTAGTACATCTGTGCTGTTACCGACAGTCTCGTCAAATCAAGAGTAAATCTATTAATAGTAAAAAAAAGCAAACCTGATGTTATGATGTTATTGATAATGCTGAAGATGGAAGCGAGCCTTTCCCGGAATCCTCAACTACTGAGGAACTGGCTATTTTATCTCAAATTTGCTGGAACACAACAATGCTGAAAACATTGTTGTTATGGCGTCAGATTTAGATAAGATGGTGGTAGCTAGCCAAGCGGACTCACAACACGTCCTACCACCAACCAAACCGAATACAATATGTACCCCCACTGGGAATCGAACTGGGATACCAGTGGTTGTTACCACTAGACCACAGAGGCAGTTTTTCATTTTAATTTTTCTTTTTTTCATTCTTTAGATTTAGTTAAGTACATTTTTTACGGTAAATATACGCAGATTTAAAAAGCATATATAATTAAAAATGATGAAAAGATGATGTTCTTAATCATAATAACTTTTATCTCATAGAGGTACACTCCAGACGCTGCCTGCGGGCAGCGGGGGGGACTCGCAGAGCGACGGCACTCCACTAGCGCCCGGCGATGACCACTCCCGAGCGCCCGCCACCCTCGCGCGCAACAGCCGCCGCCAGTACTCCGACATACTCATCGCGCACTCCACCCTGCCCGGTCAGTCCCTCGTACCGTCGTCGGTCCCTCGTTCCATGATGACCCCGCCCGGTGCCCACCAGCCTCGCCCGCGACAACCGCCGCCAGTACTCTGACATACTCATCGCGCACTCCACCCTGCCCGGTCAGTCCCTCGTACCGTCGTCGGTCCCTCGTTCCATGATGACCCCGCCCGGTGCCCACCACCCTCGCCCGCGACAACCGCCGCCAGTACTCCGACATACTCATCGCGCACTCCACCCTGCCCGGTCAGTCCCTCGTACCATCGTCGGTCCCTCGTTCCATGATGACCCCGCCCGGTGCCCACCACCCTCGCCCGCGACAACCGCCGCCAGTACTCCGACATACTCATCGCGCACTCCACCCTGCCCGGTCAGTCCCTCGTACCATCGTCGGTCCCTCGTACCATGATGACCCCGCCCGGTGCCCACCACCCTCGCCCGCGACAACCGCCGCCAGTACTCCGACATACTCATCGCGCACTCCACCCTGCCCGGTCAGTCCCTCGTACCATCGTCGGTCCCTCGTACCATGATGACCCCGCCCGGTGCCCACCACCCTCGCCCGCGACAACCGCCGCCAGTACTCCGACATACTCATCGCGCACTCCACCCTGCCCGGTCAGTCCCTCGTACCATCGTCGGTCCCTCGTACCATGATGACCCCGCCCGGTGCCCACCACCCTCGCGCGCAACAGCCGCCGCCAGTACTCCGACATACTCATCGCGCACTCCACCCTGCCCGGTCAGTCCCTCGTACCATCGTCGGTCCCTCGTACCATGATGACCCCGCCCGGTGCCCACCACCCTCGCCCGCGACAACCGCCGCCAGTACTCCGACATACTCATCGCGCACTCCACCCTGCCCGGTCAGTCCCTCGTACCATCGTCGGTCCCTCGTACCATGATGACCCCGCCCGGTGCCCACCACCCTCGCCCGCGACAACCGCCGCCAGTACTCCGACATACTCATCGCGCACTCCACCCTGCCCGGTCAGTCCCTCGTACCATCGTCGGTCCCTCGTACCATGATGACCCCGCCCGGTGCCCACCACCCTCGCCCGCGACAACCGCCGCCAGTACTCCGACATACTCATCGCGCACTCCACCCTGCCCGGTCAGTCCCTCGTACCATCGTCGGTCCCTCGTACCATGATGACCCCGCCCGGTGCCCACCACCCTCGCCCGCGACAACCGCCGCCAGTACTCCGACATACTCATCGCGTACTCCACCCTGCCCGGTCAGTCCCTCGTACCATCGTCGGTCCCTCGTACCATGATGACCCCGCCCGGTGCCCACCACCCTCGCCCGCGACAACCGCCGCCAGTACTCCGACATACTCATCGCGCACTCCACCCTGCCCGGTCAGTCCCTCGTACCATCGTCGGTCCCTCGTACCATGATGACCCCGCCCGGTGCCCACCACCCTCGCCCGCGACAACCGCCGCCAGTACTCCGACATACTCATCGCGCACTCCACCCTGCCCGGTCAGTCCCTCGTACCATCGTCGGTCCCTCGTACCATGATGACCCCGCCCGGTGCCCACCACCCTCGCCCGCGACAACCGCCGCCAGTACTCCGACATACTCATCGCGCACTCCACCCTGCCCGGTCAGTCCCTCGTACCATCGTCGGTCCCTCGTACCATGATGACCCCGCCCGGTGCCCACCACCCTCGCCCGCGACAACCGCCGCCAGTACTCCGACATACTCATCGCGCACTCCACCCTGCCCGGTCAGTCCCTCGTACCATCGTCGGTCCCTCGTACCATGATGACCCCGCCCGGTGCCCACCACCCTCGCCCGCGACAACCGCCGCCAGTACTCCGACATACTCATCGCGCACTCCACCCTGCCCGGTCAGTCCCTCGTACCATCGTCGGTCCCTCGTACCATGATGACCCCGCCCGGTGCCCACCACCCTCGCCCGCGACAACCGCCGCCAGTACTCCGACATACTCATCGCGCACTCCACCCTGCCCGGTCAGTCCCTCGTACCATCGTCGGTCCCTCGTACCATGATGACCCCGCCCGGTGCCCACCACCCTCGCCCGCGACAACCGCCGCCAGTACTCCGACATACTCATCGCGCACTCCACCCTGCCCGGTCAGTCCCTCGTACCATCGTCGGTCCCTCGTACCATGATGACCCCGCCCGGTGCCCACCACCCTCGCCCGCGACAACCGCCGCCAGTACTCCGACATACTCATCGCGCACTCCACCCTGCCCGGTCAGTCCCTCGTACCATCGTCGGTCCCTCGTACCATGATGACCCCGCCCGGTGCCCACCACCCTCGCCCGCGACAACCGCCGCCAGTACTCCGACATACTCATCGCGTACTCCACCCTGCCCGGTCAGTCCCTCGTACCATCGTCGGTCCCTCGTACCATGATGACCCCGCCCGGTGCCCACCACCCTCGCCCGCGACAACCGCCGCCAGTACTCCGACATACTCATCGCGCACTCCACCCTGCCCGGTCAGTCCCTCGTACCATCGTCGGTCCCTCGTACCATGATGACCCCGCCCGGTGCCCACCACCCTCGCCCGCGACAACCGCCGCCAGTACTCCGACATACTCATCGCGCACTCCACCCTGCCCGGTCAGTCCCTCGTACCATCGTCGGTCCCTCGTACCATGATGACCCCGCCCGGTGCCCACCACCCTCGCCCGCGACAACCGCCGCCAGTACTCCGACATACTCATCGCGCACTCCACCCTGCCCGGTCAGTCCCTCGTACCATCGTCGGTCCCTCGTACCATGATGACCCCGCCCGGTGCCCACCACCCTCGCCCGCGACAACCGCCGCCAGTACTCCGACATACTCATCGCGCACTCCACCCTGCCCGGTCAGTCCCTCGTACCATCGTCGGTCCCTCGTACCATGATGACCCCGCCCGGTGCCCACCACCCTCGCCCGCGACAACCGCCGCCAGTACTCCGACATACTCATCGCGCACTCCTCCCTGCTCGGTCAGTCCCTCGGACCATCGTCGGTCACTCGTATCATGATGATGAGCACCAGCCATGTAGAGAATAAGTAATATTGAACAGTTGTTTACCGCTTGAACTGCCTCATGTAATAAAAACATCATGTTGATTTACAACTAAATCCGGCTGCTGACAGTATGTTCTCGACAGGTTGTCTCTGTTTCAGTGTATAATGTAATTTATGTAATTAAATTATTTTTTAATATCTTACTTTTCCTGATATTCAAAAATAAACTTGTAAGTTCACTTATCAAACTGTCGGGAACCTTTCAGAAATGCATTCTCTCGGTCGCCGCAATACATGCTTTTTGTTTACTTTCGCGAGAAAAAGGGTGTTTATATGTATGTAAGAATGCAAGTAGTAATAAGAGCGTATTGTCGCAGGCTACGTGTCCAAGCGCGACTCGAAGCACGGCTCGTGGTACATCCAGTCGCTGTGCGACGTGTTCGCGGCGCACGCGCACGACACGCACGTGGAGAAGCTGCTGCGCCTCGTCGACATGCACCTCGAGGAGAAGTTCCACGTGCAGACCTCCACCGTCGAGAACTGGGGCTTTAACCGCCGCCTCTACCTGCACCCTGGACTCTACGACACGTAGCCGACCTATCTGCTCTAACAACGAGCGCGAGCCCGCAGACTAAGGGTGGACTGCAACTTTACGATTTTTAACCATAACTCAGTTTAAGATATCTGGTGCAACACAACCTTAAGAGTTTTGATTAGAGGTAATGTAACATTCAACCTAACGCCGGCCGTGTCAATGAAAACTGCCAGTATATACGTAATTTCACGTTCGTTACCTAAAATATATTTGAACTCGAAGAATGCATATTGCTCAAATCATTTATTCTTGAAATGGATACTACGATATTAGTTTGTGATCGTGATTTAATCATAATAAACTTTTATATTAATAATTAATTACACGCAATATAATTATCATTGATGTTAATTTTAACGATATAAAATACATTCGTGTAATTATTAAATATTTTTTACGTATGGAATGAAGTATGAAATATAATTTTGAGTCATCGACTCGATATCTCCATGTTGTGACAAAAATGGAAACCAAAAGGCAATGAATTATAAAGATCGGTGGTTGCATACATTTCTGTACGAATTAATACTTTTAATTATGACGGGCGTTTATAATATAAATCCAATCTAATATTAGGAACGACTTTTAGTGGTAATTTATATTAACAAGATATAATATGTATTAGGCGGAAAATGTTAAAACTATCGTTCACATCGCAATAATTATGTAAATCTGGATGGTTTGTTCTTTATTTATTTTCTTAACTTATAATTTTAATTGGTCCGCTGTATGGCCGACCGACCACATCCGTCGATTGATTGTAAATAGTTTCAGTATCCAGCATAACATTGTATGTAGTGTGTAGGAAATTATTACAGGCCGGTTTCACCAGCTACTGATAAGGCGAGTCACACACTACGCAGATACGATAATATTTTATCTGCGTATAAAAAAATATTTATCTGAAAGCACCGCACACTAAACAGATACGATAATATACGAGATGATACATTCACTCGGAATCCTTCAGACTGAGTAGACCTGTTTTTTGGCAAGGATTGTTTATACAGTGTGTTTAAAATTAAGTTCGCGTTTTACGGAAAAAACGCGTTTATTGCTTCTCGATTTATTAGACAGCTCGTCAGAAGATGATTTTGAATTTGATGCACGTCTTGCTTCTATTTCTAAAACGCGAAGATAGAACGCCATATAAAGCGTAAAAAGGACCGAGGCGAAAACCTACCACCATCCGCCTACTCACTAAAATAACCGGAAAGAATACAACTATAAATATTTACGTATCAAAAATATTAAAAAAAAAATCGTCTTCTAACCGTTGAGGAGTTGTACTTTTCATCACCAGTTCATCATCATGAGATGATCTTTGTTGTGAATTTTGTTTCCTTTGAAAACATAATTTAAATATAAGTTGGGCAAGTTTGGGCACGTGCTGATAGTCTAGTATTGTAGTATAGCCAATATTGATGGTCAAAAGTTTCAAAGCGGTAAAGTTGAGACTTGGCCATAAGAGCTCATGAAAGTTATCGCTCCATTAAAAAAAAAACAAAAAAAAACAACCTAACTATTGATATTAAAGAAATACTTTAAGATGATTAGTCACTAGGTTCGAGTGATCTAATGATAAATATATAAAAGATGTACGAATTGAAGAAAAAGTCTCAGACCCTCAATTAGCACTTTGGATCCACTGTGAGCCGGACCGGGTGGTTCCCTCCCCTCTGTCTCACAGCAGGCGGTCCCTGCCCCTGCGCATACATCCTGTATTTACATGCAGATAAAATTTGTGCCATATTTGTTGCCAGATAACATCTGCAGATATATTTGTATACGCAGATAATAATCTCACCATCTGTCGATATATGTCGGTGCCCACAGATACTTCACGATAAAATATAAATAATCTGCGATGTGTGTGTTAATTCATATGAATTATATAGAGAGCAATATTGAAAGATATACGCTCAGATACAGATATCTTATATATGATATGAATATGACAGATAATTTGATAGCAGTTCTGTCAAATTAATTGCCAGAGATGCTACCCAGAACTAGTAAATTGGTGAGTAAATGAATTTCTAGTATTTATAGTCAAGATTTTTTTGTTAGATATCAAAGTAATACTTTCCAGCTCGGTCTTTCGTCTGTAACTAATGAGTCTGCCACGATTTTTTGAGATGTTGATAAGATAGGATACAGAAATCCTGATAAAATAACTCTGAATAGTCCAAAGCTCCAGACGCAATTACTAGTACTTCATATAGTGAACTGACTCGATCCGACAGGAAGGCATTCTCTCAACGGCCAGACTTTAGTAATAGTTAATAGTAACCAACCATAAGGAAGGCCTGTGCTGGTGGCAGCTCACTGCCGGGGAGCAGTGTGCATAGAAATGGCGGATGATATTCATGACATTATGATCAATAGAAATGGTAGTTTTGTGGTGCTATTTTTGTCTCATAATGCATTTATAAATAGGTAGCGAGAATCCAGCTAGTGTATATCATTGTAACATAATTGATAGCAAATGTCTATAGTATTTGTTGATAGGTAACTTTTAAAAACAAGTTGAATAAAGATAAAAAAAAATAGGAAAAGACATGTAAAATATGTCTCAAAAATACACTCAATTAAAAATTCTCAAGGCCGCTTTTCAATCCTCGGCTATAAATTATAATATCCATCAGTTTAATTTACAACCAACTAAAATAAATGATGACAAACTATATCAGATAAATTTCAATCTGCCCGAATAATATGATAATGAAGAAATTATTTTATCTGAGCATTGAAAATGATCCTTGCTTATGGAAGTAGCCTAAAGCGAGTCACACATTACGCAGATCTATATATGTATACGCAGATAATTATCTGACCATCTGTCGATATATGTCGGTGCCCACAGATACTGTACGATAAAATATAAATTATCTGCGCTGTGTGTGTTAGTTCATATGAAATATATAGAGAGCGATATTGAAAGACAATGCGCTCAGAAACAGATATCTTATCGTATCTGCGTAGTTTGTGACTCGCTTAAGGCGGATGTCACA
Source organism: Chrysoteuchia culmella (assembly GCA_910589605.1). Classification (NCBI taxonomy): domain Eukaryota; kingdom Metazoa; phylum Arthropoda; class Insecta; order Lepidoptera; family Crambidae; genus Chrysoteuchia; species Chrysoteuchia culmella. Next base: position 2,183,822 of record OU342646.1, read on the forward strand.
CTGCACCTGATTCATCGGAACAATAGAAGAATCAATTTGTATAGAAAAAATACCAACCGAATTCAGAACCTCCTTTTTGGAAGTGGGTTAAAAACCGCAGGGTATACATGTAGAAGGATAATTAGATAAATCGATTTGTTTGCGAAAATCCTAGGGATATTGCGAAAACTCGGATAATTAGACAATGGTGATGTCATTTCTCAATGCTACTGAAAAAAGATAGGATTTTTGCAAAAACTGTTGCCTTAGTAAGATTGCGAAAAGGCTATTATGAAATTTTGAACACTGATTGGATGGTCGGACCTTCCAAAACATCTTCTCCGATTGGTTAACGACTTGACGTTTCAAATGTCAATCCATTCTCTCACGTGTTTTAACTCTCTGTGAACCAATCAGAGTAGAGAACATCCAATATTACTAAAGCAACCCGTATTTTTGCATAAACCCTATCTTTTTTCAGTAAGATTGAGAAATGTCAACACCATTGTCTAATTATTCGTGTTTTAGTAATATCCCTGGGATTTTTGAGAAAATTCTATTTATCAAATCATCATACGATACACACACTTCTACTAAAGTGTGTTATCCGCTTAGGCGTAGGCCACATTGGGAGTGTTTATTTTCGCTTGGGTTAATAAATAATAAATAAATAAATGAATAATTGCATACAAACACACCAATTATCTAGCCCACAGTAAGTTTCATTAAGAACTTGTGTTATGGATACTAGATAACGGATAAACATACTTATATACTTTTTTTTTTTTTGTAAATACATACATAATATACATATTAAACACCCAGACCAAGACAAATAGACATGTTCATGCACACAAATATTTGTCTTGTCCGGGGATCGAACCCGGGACCTCTAGCGCAGAAGGCGGGCTTAGTATTATGGTTTCTCAGTGCTTTCAATGTGGTCGTACTTAACCGTATAATGTTTAGCTGCACATATTGACGTGACCACTGTGATAGGTAGAAACTCTTAAGAATGTCCGGCCAACTTAGATGTATGAGTATATTTCAATGTATTCATATAACGTTGTGTGAAATGGCCATGTGAATAAAATATATTTAATATCTAGATTTTAAGATGTAAGTTTTGTATTGTTTTTATATATTTTTAATGAAAAATAAAAACTTGATAGTATGGAAGTAGTTTTTATTGAAAGTTAGAAAATCGATCACAGCATTACTTAGTTACCATATTGTAGCCAGTAACTTACAAGTTTTTATAAAAAAATATTACATTTTCAATAAGCAATGAACTATTTTGTTTATTTTTATAATTATTTCTCCCAAAAATAGTGTCATCTGGAAGTCAAAAGATGGGTCATCTCATCACACCACTATGCGTTACGGCCGACACTTTTGGGACTAATTTTAAACTGTAGGTACATGAAGTGGATGGTAGTTTATTACGTTTACGGTCTGTTTCACAATCTAAAAGTAAGTCCCGAGTAGCTTACTTGCCAGATTTTTTGGCAGATATGATATGAAAAAGATGTCAAATCATCTGCCAATTAAGCTACTCAGAACTTACTTTTAGATTGTGAAATAGGCCCTTAATGTATTACATTTGTATTTATGATACATTTATTATATCTGATGATGAAGTAACAAAAAATATTTAATTTACAGACTTACTAGTATACTTTTATTTTAAATGTAATATCGTCGGTTTCCAGAGTTATCACAATGATAATAATTTGTGCTTTTAATGACTACGTCATAAAAATATAAAACTGATAAACAAAACAGTACAATTGACCACACAACATAATATAGCAGATGATAGATACTATTAACCACAGACCTATACCGAGATAGACGAAAAGAGCGCTTCAAACTGTATGAGAACCTAGCGTTCGACTTTTTCGTATCTACGATGACGTCACGAGCGAGATTTAGTCATGCGTAAATGTTATTGACGAGCTCTTGCAAGAAAGCACTGCACTATTAACCATTTTCGTTTCTGAGTGACGCGTGTTTTCGTGGCAATGGTCTCAAGCGGACTGACTTAGGTCGGAAAACTTTGACCGTGGATCAAACTTTTGGCACGCAAGGTAGGTACACTTTTACCGTCTATCTCGATATAGGTCTGTGTTATCAACTTTAGATGATTCTGTTAAGTTTGACATGTTGAGTTGAAATCAAATTATTTTAATAGTGCAACTGTTAGTGTTAAGCTGTGCTTGTGATAATTTGTTTGATTTTTGTAATGAAGAGTTTCTTAAATCAAATGTTAAAATTTAAAAAAAAAATAAAAAGACGAAGTACTTTCGACAATCACTTAAGAATATTAGCAAGAAGATGCTAGAGCACTGTAATCTCTGGACATTGAGAAGATGCGATACGTTTGCTTTTAAATTATCGTATTATGTCGTTATGTAATTCAGTAGGACTCGGACCCTATCGGTCCGAGACCGACGCGACGAGGGCATTGAGCTTGCTCAGGTTGAGCCATTGTCGCACGCAGTAGGCGCTGGTCGCTGGACCGCCGAATTCTGCGCAACGACTCGGCGCCTTCGCCCCGCCGCCGCCCCGCCTCGCGAAGTCGGCGTACTCGTCGATCTTCTCGAGCCAACGCTGCACCGGGTTAACGAGCGAACTCTGGTACAACCAGTTGAGAACCGAGGTCCTCGACCACCAGGGTTCGAAGCTCTTCCAGTCGTACACGACGACGCCGTCGAACCGGTTCCTCTTCGGCTCGGCGCTCTCGCGGTACGTCGACCAGGAGGTGCAACAGGTCGGGCGCTGTACGTCGGGGATCGTCGGCCCGTCGAGGGAGATCTCGTCGAGCGTGGCGTTCCCGAGCGAGGGAGCGTCGGCCGGGATGACGTTCGTTTGCGGGGGAGGGGGGGGAGTCGCGACAGAGGTGGGGGTCGCGACAGACGCGGCGAGGCGGGCGAGGATGAGCGCGGAGGCGAGCAGCGCGAGCGCGGAGGCGAGCGCGGCCGCGGCTAGCGCGAGCGCGCGGGCGGCGGCTCGCGCCAGCTCGTCCAGCGCGGGGGCGCCGCCCGCCGCCGCCAGGTCGCCGTACGTGAAGAACCCGCGCAGGCGCGCCTGCCTCAACGCCACGTTTCGCTCCAGCCATCGCAGTCCCGCTTCGAATGATTTATCACTCACAAAAACGTTCCAATCCTGAAAATATTTAAATTCGTCGTCATTAGCCATCTTTAATGTCCCCGCTGCTGGGGCACTGACCTTCCTTATGGATGGATAAGGAGCCACGACCCCCCCCACGCAGGCCCGATGCGGATTGGTGAGTTTTAACGATTGCAAATTCAGCCGGGTCCAACGGCTTAACGTGCCTTCCGAAGCACGGAGGAGCTCGAGATAGTAAATTTTTGGTCACCCCTTCCGTGACCGACCATTACGAAAGTTTAAAATTTAAATCGTCTCAGCCATATAACACCCGCTGCTGGATATAAGCCTCCTCCAAAAGGGGGGTTTGCCATAATCGCCACGCTTAACGGATTGGCGATCGCAGTATGGCCAAGTTCGTAGGAGACGCCGCTGTCTGTCTCCTGAAGACTGTCCCTTAGTCGCCTTTTACGACACCCACGGGATGAGAGGGGGTAGTGCTATTCTAAACCGACACTACACAACTCAAAATTTTAATATTATATATAATATATGAATTTAAATATTATATTAATAATTATTTAAATTACCGGTCAGTAATTCCGAAATTCTATAACTATTTCAGTATTCGGTTGTCATATAAAATCCGCCTAAATTCGAGCAGTGCAGAGACGATTTAGTTTGGGCAGTGGATATTTCTCAACACAAAGTGAGTTATTCCAGAAACAATGACAAAACAAAAAACAAAACTTGTACTTACTATCGCACTAAGAAATTCTAACTCTAACTTCTTCAGTTGGTTAAGTTCCATACCGCCCGAGGCCGCCCATTCCGAACATATCACTTCATCGTCTTCGCCGTCGTCTTGCAAAAATTTATTTCCCACCATCTGAAAGAAAGAATGAAATGATGAGTGCTCAGTGTGAGTTTTCTCACATTACGCGCTTACGCCGAAGTTTGAGAATAGAGTTTAATTCTGAACTTTATTCTCTTTGCATTAAGGCTATCCGTCAAAATTTTACGCGATGGTATCGTTTGGACATTTCAACTCAAAACTCGCACTAGACCCTCTGATCTTACTCTTGCGAAAAATTAAATTGAAACCGCCTCTGTGGTCTAGTGGTACCACCACCGGTATCAGACCCAGGGGTCCCGCGTTCGATTCCCAGCAGGGGTACCAAACCGAATACAATACGGCTTGGTTGGTGGAAAGACTTGTTGTAAGTCAGCCTGGCTGGCTACCACCATCTTATCTAAGTCTGACGCCATAACAACAATGTTTTCAGCATTGTTGTGTTCCGGCAGTGAAATAAGATAGCCAGTTCCTCAGCGATTGAGGATTGAGCGGAGAGGCTCTCTTCCATCTTCAGCCTTATCAATACTTAACATCAGGTATGATGAAGGATAAGAGTCTCCCCGTCGTTTATAAAAAACCAAAATAGTATTCGTCACGTTAACAATTCGTATGAGGAATTGAGCAATGCCTCTACCGGGCATAAAACTAAATTTCGCCATGCATTTGTTGCCGTTACGATACGAATACTTTTTCGCAAGATTTTCAGGAAGTCGTGATATTTTATAGACCATTAAAACTATTATAAGTGTAGAGAGATGATGGTGGAAGTATGGAAAAGGTGGTAGATGGTAAGCCACTAGTAACAAGCGCGCTCTTCCTCCGGACTGGGTGTTGGTAGTCCGGGGACCGCGGTCCGACAGATGATCGTCGGATGTTGTATATATGCGAGTGGCTCGAAGAAACTTCGCTAGCGTGATGTTGGTTTCCATACATGTTGTTCGATCTCATATGGAATTGTTATCAGCGCCATCTATTTGCCTTACGGTGGATGCAAGTCTCTAGCACCGTTTCGTGTGTGTAATATGTGCGGCGTCAGGTAGGTGCCGCCACATAAGCATCGTTACCAATGATACGAGGAAGAGATCAGCGGGCGCGGTGGAGGCGAGGTAGTCCGGGTTGCAGGCGTTGAGCCGCTCGAGGTACAGCAGCGCCAGCACGAGCGCGCACGGCGACACGCACGCGCCGCGCGCCAGCCCCGCCGCCGCGTCCGCGTGCAGCCGCCGCAGCGAGCGCCCGCGCTGCGCCACCGACCACACCGAGCACGAGATCTCTGCGACACGTTTATTTATTTTTTATAAATAAATAATAGATAAATATTTCTTACACTCGCACATAAGAGCAGAGGACCCTATTTGTCCGCAATGTAGAGAAAAAGAAGAAACAAGCTATCACTTCATGGCAGAATGCCCGATGTACGCATCGCTGCACTGGGAGCTCTTTATAATATTATAATAATAATATTTATAATAATAATAATATTTTATTGAAATAATCATTCATAACAAAATAATCACTATAACCTATTAATAATTTCATAAATACAATAATAATATAAATGAGCCTGAACTAGGATACCCTGTGTCTTTGAAGTAGACAAGCTGAAAGAAGAGGATCTAAAGCGGCTTACGATAAGCCAACTTAACAGGTATTGTAAGCGCACAGGTAGGTTCGAAGTCCCGACGCCGCCGGTGGGGGTAAATGACAACCCGCCTTCCCCCCTGTCTTCAGTGGACTTTGGGGAACTAGGCGAAATGGTTCCGATTATGGGGTCTGGAGCTCTATTTTTGATTCACTCGTCTCGAGGATTCTACTGATTTTCGTGCGACGTTTGAGTTTCCGTATTCCGTAGAAGCGACCTTGCCCGTATATACATAGCTTCGCTTTTCGACTGTAGTACCGCCTCCCAACGCGAGCGCGCGAGGGTCAAATCGAAAAGCCTACTATTTCCACGCACGCAAGGTCGCTAATCGCATGATCGCCTCCTCGTATGCCTCGCCAATCGCGCGACGAGTGATTCAAAAATAGAGGTCCTGATCCTGTCCGGCTTTGCCTGCGTCCCTCCTTCCAAATAATAATAATAATACACTCACACCAATTAACCTAGCCGCAAAGTAAGCACTGAAAGGCTTGTGTTGGGATACTAGGGTAACGGATATAAATACATTTAATTATACATATATAAGTATTTATATGAAGAAACATATATAAACGTCCATGACTCAGGTACAAATGCTCGTATTCATCATACAAACATTTGCTCTTACCGAGATTCGAACCAGGGACCTTGGAGTAAGCGACACCTTGAAACCGGTGTACGTACCACTCTACCACGGAGGTTGTCTTATTTCATATCAATTGGAGCATGATTCACGCTACTTCAGGCAGGGCCTTGTACGGGACGCATATTCGTCGCACGTTACTTCATTACGACTTGAAAGAATTCTTGATAAAAAGAATACTACTGAAAACCCTCGTTTTTACGGTTCCATAGTTAACAACAAGGAATCCTTAGTTTCGCCACGACTGTCTCTGTCCGTCTGTGGCTTAGCCTAGAGGCCCTTACTAGAAATTCTTCTGCAATTTGGCATGAAAGTGTATATTAATCACTCTAAAAAAGTGCTAAAATATAATATAAAAATAAAACTTTACAGTGTACCTTCCTCCCCTACATGTAACTGCGCGTTCAAACAGAGACATGTCGGAGGGCTTAGCGTGAGTTTACAAATGTCAAATTTTGACAGATAGCCTTAATACAATGGGAATAAGGTTGAGAATTTAACTCTTTTCGCAAACTGCGACGTAAGAGAGTAAGGTAAGAAAACTTATACTAAGCACTTAGATCCGAATTTGCCCAATCCAGTTTTAATCACAAAATAATTATATGAACGATTTCACATGAGCATCCGGTTTTAAGATCCGAAAATTCATATAAACTAAAAGCGCATCCGGCAAAATCAGATCCGACATGTCTACATGTGCAGGGTAAGGTGGGGATGTTTTTTTTTCTCTTCAATCTCATAGTGTTGGTTTTCGTTGGATAGGTGTTTTGAAATATAAGTTATAAGTTAACTTTTTTCTTTCTTTCAAAGTTGTTGAGCTTTTGCAACAGGTCCCAGATTGGGCGGGCTTTTAGAAGACTAAAAGCCCACCCAAACTAGTCTGTTATTTCATAAGACGAAAATAATATTCAAGCTTCAAGTAGCAATATATAGATGAGCCTATAAAATATTGGTTACAGTACAGTTATAGTTAATGTATCAATAACACACCAGTGACTGGGAGACTCAAACAAGGTAGTGTGGGCAGCTCCCCGTAGTACAGAGTCTTAGTTATACGCTTCAGGAACTCTTTGTGGTCCCCCATGCTCTGTGAAGAGAATAAACAAACTAAAACAATTATTCAAGTCAAATTCCTGCATTATGTATAATATGTACATTACTAACCAGAAATAGCCAGTTTTTAATCAATTAGTGTAAAATATTGAAGAATTATTTGATTTATATGCCTTTCCACCCACCCAACTTGTTGAACAAATAACAATAATGAGGCTTTGCACACTAGTTGAGGGTAAAAACACATCTAAACAGTTCGAGGCTGCAGGTGCTGCAATGGCGTACTTAGCGATGGAAGCCCATAGGTGCTATAGGGCTCAAGAAGCAGAACACCGATTCCATATCATTTAAATGTATTTAATTAAGACCTATTTAGTATTATGATTGTCATGTACAGAAATTATAATAATTTTGGCCCAAAATGGATACCAGGTAAAATCATTAGTAAAACTGGTCCGGCAAATTATAAAATTCAGAATGAGGATGGTGTGATGGTAAATCGTCACATAGATCAAATTTTTAAAACCTTACCTAAAAAACCCCAAGATAAGGGAGAAGAGGTTATCAAACCGTGTACATCAGATAGCAGGGAATTCCCAATGGTTGCCAGAGGCAGTAAAGAAAATTGTGATCTTGAAGATGGTCAGGATGGAGATATTATTATTGAGATTCCAGATTCAGAGAAATGGGCAGATATATTGGGAATCCCTCCAGCTGCGGATGTGACGGGGCCAGGGCCAATTAGACATAAATTAAATGTTCATTCTAAAAGTCCTTATCAGAGGCAGGGTTGCTCTTCTAGTGATACCTAACAATTATTTACAGTTAGATGATTTTGATTTTTTGGTTTATATATTTATATAGTGTCTATGGTTGTGGAATTAGGATCATGTGGAAATAGGATCAAGTGTGTTATGTTTTGTCAGCCTTATAAGTTATGTTTAAAATAAATAGATAAGTCCAATGTATCTTATATAAGGGGAAGGTATGTCATATATTGACATTTGGTTGATTTTAGTGTAGGTACTTATTACTTTATTGATTAATAATAATGTAAGTAAGTGGAGGGTATGCAGACACTGTTGTGACACTTCTATTCTGGCTACCTAGCTGAATAAACATCATGCGATTCTTATTAGTGTTTTAATTAGTTTTCTCAGATATAATAATGATCAAAGATCAAATTTGAATAATTACTCGTGGCCACGTTGCTCCGGACCATCCTGTAATGACAGTGGTAATCCGGCATTGCAATATTTAATAAAATAGTCCCCCAATACATCTCTTCTGTCCCACATATTGGCGACTAGTTACCGAATAGGTTTCCTCGAAATTATGTTGTTTCGAGTTGGAAATCATGGAACAAAGCACCCTAATGGATGTCTTAGAATTATTTTAAGTTGGATGTATAACACGTATCAGGGAGGCAATTCTCGCTAGAGATGATGTGTCAAATTCGACATTTTCCAAACCTTAATATCTTTACTCTGTCTCACAGTGTGACAAAAACGGACTTGCTTGGTCCTATATCACACTGTGTGTCTGTACTACAGTCAAAATCTTTGGTCAGAGTGTCGTCTTAAATTGCAATATTTTCGACAATCCTATAATGTTGGAAGATTGTTTTCAATGAATTTTTAATACAGATTTCTGTCGAAGATTATTTTTTATAACAAAATTTAATATGGGCAGTTGGCAAAATTATGACATCCTGAACAAAAACCCAAATCTGGTAAAAAAAAACCACTCAAGCGTCCAGCCCCCCCTCAAGCCCGAATGTCCCGCATACATTGCACCCGAATGGTCCTTTTTTAAAGTTAGACGCCTTATATAAGAAGTAAAAGTAACTTTTGTAAGAAATAGTAATGAACAATTCAACTAACTAACATGTTTTGACCTAATTGAAACGGTATTATTAGAGATATCAGTTATGTATTAACGTTCAATGGGTTATCAACCAGCATTGTGACGTGATCACGAAAGCATGAAATGAGACACGAAGTGACCTCCTTGTTTATACCTTGATCTTGGCTTTCGATCCTTCCTTTCTTCTTTTCGATATATTCGACATCTTGGTAGTTTAACTATATTTTAAACACGTGTACAATCCAAATATTCTTGTGCGTTGTTTTTAATTTATTTGGTTGAAATTAGGCCGACATTCCCGCGGCCTATGTTCGCTCAGAAAAACAAATGTCAATGTCACAATCACAACAAACAAAATCAAATGCCAAAAAAAGGAAAATGTCAAAAAAAACGTTCCATTTTATAGGAAAAATTATGTATGTTGAACAGATTCGAACAAATAATCCTGAGTCAATTGTGCAATTATTTTGTAGGTATTTTCTGTAGCCAGCTTCACCACCCCCTTTATAGCTTGAGTGACTTTTATCGAAATGATATTGATTGATAGTAGCTCGATAGTAGCTCGTAGCTCGATAACGCGTCTCTGTCCCGCTTATATCATAGTATAGCGGTGTAAGCAAGAAAGAGGCATCATGTGCTATAGCGCATGATGATATATCATACCACGTGATATAGTGGTGTTCTATCTACACAGTGAATTGAATATACCACAGGAATATACCAATCAGTGTGACCAATTGTGGCAGATTTCTGACATTTGGGGGCAGATTTGGTCATTTGGCACCTGAATTTTAAATGTGGCAGACAGATTATGCCGACGAATTTGAAAAGAGGCAGAATTTGGCAGATTTGAAAGAAATCTGTAAAACTTTAAAATACTTAAAATAAAAATAATAAAGATTTCCTTCAAAGCCAAATTCTTTTACTGAATGATTTACATTTATGACTATGTATGGCAATTAATTTGTAACAAGGTTTATTTTGTTATTAATGTAACTGATCATTAGTTTCTTAATAAGTAAATTGTAGTAGAACTTCTTCAAATTCCTTATGAAGTAGTTTCTTTTTTGGTCGTTTGAGGTGGAGTATTGGAAGTCTCGACAGATTTTTTGCCCGTGGTTTGGCAGATTCGCCATTTCTGAGATGGTCACACTGATACCACTAATTTAATAATATTATAGTCATACTTATGGTAGTGGAGCTGCTGAGGCTGACTGCTACGCTACGTAATCACAGGATACATATTCTAACGATACTCAACTTAGTTTAAAAAGTAGACTGTCAGCTGTCATTTCAGATGTCACTGTCAGACAGTCGGACAGATCAGCAGTCAATCAATTCACAAATCAATTCGAAGTACAGACGGGCCGAAAAAATCTGTACGATTTGATTTGAACCAAAGCTCGGTTTATATTGATCTAAATTATAAAAGGGCCGTATCTAAAATACCGCCTTGGAGCTTTGAGACGATACTTAATGTTTGGTGCTTCTTACTTCGGTAGTACATGTTATTCGATTGAATAAACTCGCAGTGTGTGGGCTGTCAGGGATATTGATTTCTTACTTTCAAGATTTTTTTGAAAATGATAAGAATTGATAGAAGTGGTCTAATTTCGATAATGTGAGGTCCCCCATTATGTTCCTCTGTCCAAGTGTATAATGTACTCTCAATATGAAGACTAAAAGTTTTCTTCTCTTTTCAACGTCTGTTTTCGCAATTAGTATTTATCTCATAGTGTTTCATTCTCAACCGCCTCCGTCAATCCAAAATATTGTAACACAAACACATCAGCACATAAAGGACTTTCAGGTAAATACATTCTTAGATTTGTACTGTTGAAAGTAATACTTTATTTGTATGCAACTTATGAACTATGAATTATTGAAACAAACGAATGCTTCACATGATTTCAAACATATCTAAATCGGTGTATTTGTCTAGTAAGTAGGTAAATCAATTTATATAGTGTACATACCATAGTCAATAGCATTCATGGAAGTAGCTTAGTAAATTGTTACTAAGATTTCCAAATAAATTGTGAATGTATAATTATTATCTCCTATATTAGAAGACAAGTAGGCAGTTGAAACAACTTATGATAGCCTGCATCCTGTTAGCCAATGTTTAAATATTTCTTGTAGGTATTTGTCCAATCTGTTCGCTTTAGCTTAACAGTTTGAGATGGTGCCCCGTTAACTGTGTATTTTGTGTGTATTTAATGACAAATATAACACAATTGTATGGAGCTTATAAATGCATGTCACTCTAAGTGTCATTACAAAACTCTGACCTGCTTTTTTTTGCAGATTTTCCATTTCCTTGAGTTTAAAAAACACCAGTAGGGAATCAACATCAATTTACAGTCCAATAGAAATAGTTTTAAAGCACACACAAATAAGAGACTTTATTTCAATATATTTGTGTAAAAAAAACTAAATGAAAAGCTATTTCATTATTATTTCTATATTGGCAAACAAGTGACATTAAAAACAAAAAACTTGCATGTCGGCACAAGTTACATTATACAAAAATGAAGAGGCCCCAAAATAGGACTGAATCTGTGTTATATCTCATAATGTTAAAACACCCACAAAACAGGTGTCTGTGTCGCCACAGGAGAACCTGCGCGATGTGGAAGAGAACCACCTGGTGCAGGAGGAGCGCTACTTCCATCTGCTGGGGCTGGACGGGCGCGTGGAACCGTGGCACAACACCACGCAGCCGGTGCTGGTGACGCACGCGCGCGGCGACGCGCACGCGCTCGCCGTCGCCTTCGTGCGCGCCGCCGCCCGCCTGCCCTACACCGTGCTCTTGTACAACCTAGGATTAAAGCCTTATTCGTTGGCTGTGGTAAATATGTATAAACTCAAAGGCTTCTTAATTTTGAAAGCTTCTTGACAACACGCAGTTCCTTAAGGTGATTTATGAAAGAGACAGCATGGTGCAGCTCTAAAGTTAAGGTTGTATTTTGGTGATAAACTATTAGAACATCTAGAATATATTCCAAAAAGGTATGTAGAATCCTTGAGAAAGAGGAATTCACCTTTCATGTTTCCTCAATTCATTTATTTAAAAATAAAAAATAATAGTCACCGTACCGTCATAACAAAAATGAGACAGTGATAAATCAGTACTTATCTGTCAAAATATATGATCATGTAATATCAATGAATTTTGGATAAGTACTTGTATTTCAGGTCATATCATGTTTCATTATTTATGCTAAGGGAGGCGTAATAAAACCTTAATTCCAAATACTTGTGAGACATGTCTTTATGTCCATCAATGAAACCTTACTACTGAAAAGTATATAAAAAACCTTTATTCAATTCTTGTCACACCTCTTGAATTCCGCAGTCGTACCAATAGGATGACGTACCTGACTAACAAAAACTGTATTTCGATGCAGGTATCAAATTACTGCAACTCATCCAAGTGCGCCATCATCGATTTCGACCTGGAGGCGTTCCCGTCGCACGTGAGCGATGAGAGCATCCATGCGTTCCGCCCCCTCATCATACAGGTGAGATTCCACTACTTTAAACCTTGACCGCGTTTCTTAGACAAAACAGAGTTATTAACAAGGTTTCAAGATTTCCTTTGCGTGTATGTTCTAGACCAAGATAGGTATAAAATCCGCATTTTTTTCAAGACTCATTTTCGTGACGGAAATGTTCTATCTTCTGTCAGACATTCCCCGGTTTCTAAGCTCTCAATACCAAATTGATCCTAATCAGCCTAGTTTTTACTTGTACAGCGCCTCGTTAAAACTCCCCTGCCTTAAATTAGTACAAATAGTAATCTAATGAAATAATGGCAAAACGGGAACGGGAAAACTTTCTCTACTTTGCGTACGTAAATCGCGACTCACGACTATCTCGCTGACTTGGAAGGAACGCAAAGCGACGCAGATGGAACGCCAATCTCAGAGTCGACTCCGACCGTGCACGGGCACGAATGATATTCACAACGCAGTTCGCATGTGCAACGCAGACTCGACTTTTATGTTTTCTAATTTCATTGCAAGCAAATATACCAGCACCCAAATACCCTACGCTACGGCCCGAACGGGCCGCACCTGTCAATGCGATTCTTTACATAAAATTATAATTATTTTGTCAATTCCTAGCAGCACGCTGGTGTCCAGAGAGCAATGTAATATCTATTGTATTGTATCTCAAAGCTCGGGGCCTGAGAGGTAATGGCCGAATATTGTCAAGCATAGCATAACAATGACAGTTCGGACACAAAAAAGGAAACATAATACATATTAATTAATTGCAGTATAAATGTTTCTGTGTAGCACTGGCCTCGTCTGCGTTGCGAAAGTTGTGTTTGTGCTTTCTAATTCTAGATAGGTATGTAGCAATATTAGTTACTTAAATTCCACGAAGTTTCGCGTGTTGTCCATATCTATTAAATTATTCATCAAAAAGTAAGGACGATACAATTATTTTAGGGGAAATAAATATGAAGTTTTCGATTCCAATAACAGAGTCGACAACAAAAGCGTTGTGCTATGTGTCGCATGCTCCATTTATGGGACATACACAAAAAATAAAACATGTGATGTGGAGCGTGGGATATTTCGGCCGCTGACGACTTGACGAGCCGCCCGATATCAGTGTCACTGCGAGGTTACACCAGTGATTCACATCCTTAGTTGAGTCAGAGGTTTTGTTCTTCCGACTTCTGATATGCACCGCTTATTCGCCTGGCATAATACAATTATGTATTAGTGGTGTAAGATAATAAAGATAAGGCAAGCACTCGGCCAGCCACTACGACTTACCTACGTTCGCCACTTTGAGTAAATCTTGATAAGGTTCTAAACAAACACATTTTATTGCGAAAAAATCGAGAACAAACTTTATTCGAGACTCTTCTGAATTATTGAATGCCGTGCTTCGGTAGAATTGAACCCTTGGTTTTTACCGCAGTTGACTGATAAATGAATGAAACCTTGACCTAGAATTTGTTAGTACCTAGTTGATGGACGCAAAATGTTCAGGTATTCAATAGCACCCTCCATAATTCATAATAGTCTCCAGAAGTAATGGCCCAGGCCGAGAAATTGAAACTCTTTGTCATAATGAATCATAAGCACGTAGGTAGGTATATAGTAAGTTATCAGGCGAGACCCATTTATCAAATAAAGATATAGTTTGATGTATCTTATCGTTGGTTATTAAGTTATTTATTATACACGCATTCAATCACGCTAATTATGTTACTATCTAATTCATCATGTTTTTATTATTTTTACGGCAAAATTGCTACGTTAAATTGCCGATGAGCCATTTAGTAATAACGTATCAATTCTCAACGTGCCGTGTACTTATGTTACTTTTGTTTTTCTTACACTGTTTTACTTTGTTTTCGCCATGTCGTGATGATTTAGCTTTGTTCATTACCATGACGTTGTCCTAAGAAAAAGGTTGCTTCCGGCTATTGTTTTATTAGAGGTGTACTCGGAATGTAACTAAATTAAAAGGTTTACCAACAAATAAATAAATATAACTTTTTAATTTTTCATTTTAAAATGCTATTTAATGCCTGGCGACATGAGACTAGTTGCTTTTTTCTAGTATATTTTCTTGTTTAATATTTATCAAATATATAAATACTTTAAATTATACGAGTACGTATAAAATTTCGATTACAATACTTATGTAAACAAAGACGATATTTAGCTAATCATTCTAAAGTATTGCTTCATGTTCGAACAACAGAAGAGGTGCGTCAGGTCATGGAAAGGTTAAAGTGGTATATTATGAAACCTACAAGCAACAGCGATAAAATATAATTTACGTCAATTGAAAGAAATATAAACAAAAAAATATAAATCACGTTACGCACTTAGGTATCTCATTCATTACTGAACATCTGTATTTAAAGCGGATGTTTGCAGCTGGTGGCTGGCTACAAAAACATGTAATTACGACAAACAAAGTAATCATGACAAGTCCGTGGAGTTTTAAATTTTAATGATTTATTTCATTTAATTCGTTTTAAATTACTTAAAGTACTGTCAATTGCGGTAGGACACACTTATTTCCATGTGGTTGAATCACTATTACTTTTTATATAGCAACTAATTAATTGTTTTTGGATAATGCTTGCGGTTTCACCCGCGTAGTTCTCGATGTCATGGGAATATCGGGAAAAAATAATAATATTATAAACAATCTGTGTGCCAAATTTCATCCAAATCCTTTTGCCAATTTTGCGTGATCGATTGAGTTACAAACATCCAAATATCCAAACTTTTACATTTTTAATATTAACAGGAAAGGAGGAATTAGTAGGATTTAATTTTATTAATAGTTATTGTATACTACGATGTAACGTGAAATAAATGCAATATCTGTGATCGCACAGCATCATTCAAGATTAGGTAAAGCTAGGCATGCAACGGTCATGTGATTCCAGCACGCGCTGGCGCGCACGGGGGGCGTGGTGTTCTGCGAGAGCGGGCAGGTGTGGGCGGGCGGCGCGGGCGCGCTGGCCGCCGTGTGGGAGCGCGCGCGCGGCTCGCGCGGGGGGCTGCTGGCCTGGCCGCGCCGCGCCGCCGTCACCTCGCTCACGCACCCGCGCATGTTCCACTACCTGCACGCCGACATCGACGACTTCCTCTTCGTGCAGATGGTGGACGCGTCGCGGCTCGTCGTCGCCGACAAGCCGGCCGTCGCTGACGTCATGAAGCCCTGGATACAGTGCGCGCTCACGCTCGACTGCATCATGCCTATAGGTGAGACTTGCTGGTCATCACCTCGCTCACGCACCCGCGCATGTTTCACTACCTGAACGCCGGCATCGACGACTTCCTCTTCAACGCGCTGCGGGGCTCTTCGTGACACACAAGTCCGCTGTCGCTGACATCATAAAACCCTGAATACAGTGCGCGCTCACGCGCGGCTGCATCATGCATAGAGGTATATGGTATATTGTCGTGGCACATTAGTCAAGCCCCTTGCTCGACTATTTCCTATGGGGTTTCTGTGCTTTGCATTAGTTTACAGAAGTACGACGATCTTTTTGTATCTTCTCGCTCAAGTGTTGTATGTGCTTTAGTTACATCAGCATTGATAAATCAATGCTAAAGGTACTAAAAACATCTTATCAATTGGAAAAATACTTTAATGCAATATAAAATACTTTTCTACCTAATTTTGATTGACGATCATCATGATGATGGTTTTTAGGGTGTCAATCGTTAAATGGTTTAGTCGACAGATTCTTTAAATGTGAGACGAGTTGAAAACGCCAGATTCTATGAACGTCAGATTCTTCAGCATCTACAAATGTCAGATTATATTAATGTCAGATTTCGAATCAATTACTGGTGCCCTACCCGATGATGCGGTATCATCGCTTGTTGTGTTCGTTCAGGTGCGCAGTCGGGCGGCTGCCGGTTCGACAAGAAGCCGCAGTACCGGTACTCGGGGTGCCACGGGCAGGACGCGTCGGCGCTCAGCATCATCCTGGGGCTGCGCTCGGGCTTCGAGGAGGCGCAGTACGCCGTCCGCGCGCGCGGCCAGTGGAGGCGGGTTACTGATGCTGCTGCGCGGGATCATCTTGCCGCGCTGCAGCGTAATTCTACTGAGCACGAACCCACTCCACGCCCGGACTGAGCGCCCAGGTTCGACCAGTCTCTAGCGAGTTCATACTTCATACGTATAGTTGAGGAGTCGCAGTACGCTGTCCGCGCACGGGGAAGTGCAATAGCGTAACTGATGCTGCTTCGCGGGACCACCTCGCCGCACTGCAGGGGAACCACCTCACCGCGCTGCAGCGGAACAGTACCGAGCGTGAGCCCATGCCGCGCCCGGATTGAGGCGATCAGGTGCGATCACTCTACTACTACTTCTACCCTAGCTGCTTCTTGGTGCGCGGGTGACCCGGTTTTTGGCGTGAGCCACTGCGGGTGTAGGATATTCGCGGCCTGCCTTCGAGAAGGCTGGTCTGTTGGCTTTCCCCCTTCCCTATGTTTCTTCACACGTCGCCCTCAGCGAGGTCAAGCCTTGTCGGGTGGGACCCATGCTGGAGGCCCAGCGAGCGACCTGCGCCCGCCCGCCCCCATCTGCCACCGCAGAGGGGAGTGCAGTGGCAGAGGGGGGCGGGCGTTAGTCCGGCACCCCGACCGCCTAGCGATATAGCTAGTGCTATCGCTATAGCTATCAAACTTCAAAGTCTCTCCCTCCATCAATAGGGTTTTTGTCTAATTCCTCCATATTTCTATTCATCTATTGGATTCACTATTGCATTTTTACATTTTAGTATGAAAGTGATAGCGTCAGCGAGAGCCCTTGTTGGGGGTATGAAAAAACGATAGCAATAGCACAAGCCTTGTCGTTCTGCGTCACTCGACCGAACGCGGGGTTGCGGGTGGGAGCAGGCGCTGTGTGTGATGTAGATCGTTTTGGCTGTGCGGCGGGGGCGGGCGCGGGCAGTGATCACCTTCCAGAGCCCGTATTTACAATGACCACTTACCGATTCCTTGCTCAGACTACGCCTATGTCATATTTGGTAACGACATTTTCAAAATTCGTTTTCTCTATGGCACTTAATTTTACACAAATTTTAAAGTTATTTTACTTGTTTAATAACTCTACAAATTGTGACTGTCGTGTACTTGTACAATAACTCTATAATTTGTGAGTACCATGGAGAAAACGAATTTTAAAAATGTCGTAACCAAATTCGACATTGGAGTGGTTTGAGCAAGGAATCACTAAGTGGTCATATTAAATAAGGACCTACAGATGCGGCCCCTCTCTAGCGAGGCCCTACATCCAATCGAGGGCAGTGCTGAGCCCGAGGTGCGACCCACACTAACCACGTTGGTTAGCCACTGAAACTGCCAGATTCACAAAACAGACCTCCGGAGCCGGTTTTCATTGCCCAAACCACCTTTCTTTACCCAAATATTTCATCTGGTGGTCATGGACAGAATTATTAAAATAAATAATAACTCTCACCCCTCTTGCAGATAACCCGAGCGTAGCGAGTTCCCTCTCGCGTACACAACGCCAGCAACACTCCCGCGCGCCGCTCCCAGCGCCCGCTTCCCTGGAACCTATTCACTTGGCTAACTTATACGGTAAACTTGTTGACTAAAATCTGTCCACTGTGAGGATACGTTTCTGACTGGTTCCTTAAGTCGCTATGTAAAGTTATTTTTTAATTTTATTTTTTAATAATAACTGTTCAGGCATTTGACCACCATCGTGCTTAACAAACAGGATGTGGTCTGAGGTGTTGCATGTTTCCTCATTTCCGAATATCCGGAAGAGTAAGGTATTCAAAAATAAGCTTTATAAACTTGATACAGAGAACTGGCAGGACCTGTTAGGAGCGCATTCTCGCTGCGGCCGGATTCAGTTATCACTAAGGAATTCAATTATCTAGCATAGTTATTGCTTAACTACCAATACTGCAAGTGAAGTGACCTAAGTTATGTAGGTACTAAGTGTACTTACGCTAAAAACTTTAGTCTGTCCAATGGTGGAGTCCTAAAACTTGTCGGTAACCAACTCTGTGGCTCTGATTGTTTAATCTGTATTAAAAGTAGATACCCTTTAACACCACAACAGACCATGTCAGAAAAGAATGTTATGAAATTAGACAATAAGTCTGACTGTTTAAGTGAATTTGTCAAAGCTTGTCGCATCCCTCATCAGTTACAGGAAGGCTGCATTTTTGGGTGTGCTTTTTAAAATTAGATTTTTAGAAAATCTAAAATCAAAGCCTTTTTTAATTGAGCTGTAAATGTGATGCAAAAGAGAGCCACTTAAAGCGCGGAATGCGGCATCACGAAATGAGGTTCATCTGCAACTCTTCATACTTTGGTTCTTATCGCAAACTGTTAGGTTCGGGTACTTTGCCATAGGAACCCCACTTCACTATTCGCTTCTCAAGGACCTGGAGCTCTATTATTGATTCTCTCGTCTCGAGGATTCTACTGATTTTCGTGCGACGTTTGAGTTTCCGTGTTCCGTAAAAGCGACCTTGCACGTTTATACATAGCTTCGCTTTTCGCCTGTAGTACCGCCTCCCAACACGAGCGCGCGAGGGCCAAAGCGAAAAGCGTGCTATGTCTACGCTTGCAAGGTCGCTAATCGCCTGATTGCCTCCTCGTTCGCCTCGCCACTCGCGCGACGACTGATTCAAAAATAGACGTCCTGCGCTTGTCAATTCCGGCTGTAAAAATCATATATGTCGATTGCGCTATCTCACTTTTTGCGCCGCGTTTATAACTAAAGCCCCTCTGAAACTTGACTGCACGCGTTCCCCTTTTCTATTGTAAATTTTAGAGGGGCTTGCATTTATTGTAGGAACGTCAATTTACACTATGAAGCATAAAGACCCTACGGGCTGTACACATCTTTAATACTTTGTATATACTTTCCTATTATAGTCAATATTTGTAATTGTAATACGTTCCTTGGGTAAATTTATTGTTGCTGAAGTTGTCTCGCATTATTTCTCGACGATCTTCAGCCAGTGTCAGTGATATTTTGTAAAATGTTTAATTTTAGGAACAAATATTTGATAAGGTTTAATTATTTGTTTAAATTAAGGTGTGAAATTTAACCGCGAGCCATATCATGTAAATGAATATACCTACCGATATCTGAAATTTGATAATGATTTCGTTGTGATCGTAATATTTAGAACAAAATTGATTGGTGTGAGATGTGTGGAAAATTATTGTTTTTTTGTTATACTCCAGCCATCTTACCGAAAGAATGTTTGTAAACAAACATTTGAACACTTTTCGTAATTATTCTATAAATACGTTATATTTCAGTCAACTAATGCCATATATCAAACTTAGACAGTATATGTGCGCTATTAATGAAGTGCAAATATTCTTTTCATTCTTTTGACGGCCAGTTTGGCGCAGGGGTACTAAGCCCGCCTTCTGCGCCAGAGGTCCCGGGTTCGATCCCCGGACAAGACAAATATTTGTGTGCATGAACTAGTCTATTTGTCTGGGTGTTTAATATGTTATGTATGTCTTTACAAAAAAAAGTACTTACGTATTTTTATCCGTTATTTAGTATCCATAACACAAGATGAAGTTCTTCATGAAACTTAACGTGGGCTAGATAATTGGTGTGTTTGTATGGAATTATTTATTTTTTTATTCTTTCCCTGAGATGGCTAAGGTATAGGTGGGATTAGTTGATAATGGCAGGGCGGGTGTTTGGTCGCGCGCTCGCGAGTGCGGGTTGTGAATCCTATATCAATGCGAATCAATTATATTTCCTGGTTCTGTATATTTAATGTTACGTCCACTGCCAATAAACCGCTTGGTCACAACTCTTAAAGGTAGTCGTCGTAAGTCTTAACTACTCTAAGAAGTCGATTAAACAGACGCATTTGAGTAACATACGTCTATTTGTACCAACAAGTAGACGTGAAACAAGGTTTATTACTGTTTTAATAATTATAGACAACAAGTCATAATTTGATTGAATGTTATCGCGCTTGTAATGATCGGTTCAAAAACAAACAAATCTTTTGATTCTAAGATTCTTTGCCTTAGTGAATGATATCAAATCAAATATACGTGAAACTGAACTAATTGTTAATGTTAAAAGCGATTCCAATAGAGTTCCAAGTCAATCTTATTTATTTGACAGTTCATATCGTAATCGATCGGCTGCAATTTGTATAGAATTTGACAGTAATGCAATACAATATGAACTGTCAAATGGATACGATTAGCTTACGCGATTCGAAAGCACTTATCTATAAGTCTATTTGAATAAAAATCTTTGACTTTGACTTTGACTACGCAATCCCATAGCAGATCCATCAGCTGTCATCGCAATATTGAAGTTGATTGAAGAACGCAGCTATACATTGCGTATATCGTTATTTCCCTTTCAATATTACTTAAACATTGCCAAACAATAGCGTGGCAGCTTGTGGCCGGGCCGTCAGAAGCGGGCGTTAGGTCGTGAAGTAAAATGTGATATAGTTAAGTATTAGTGATAGTTTGTGCGGCTCGTGCGACCGCCTACGTTATTGTTTTTGTCAAACCGGGGATCGGTTTGTTTATCTTTTGCGTATTATTTATTTCTTGTGCTATTTGTTACTTTAAAAACTAGTTCTTTATATGGAAAATTAATATATTTGTAATTAAAAGAACAAAGACATTAGTAGATATATAGCTTTTAGTTAAACTGTTCAAATACATTAGGGCCGGTTCTTCAATGCTCAGATAAAATTATTCCTCTGATATCGTATTATACGGATAAATTGGCAATTAATTGTCATTGATATCTCTTTTAGTTTGTGTTTGTTTGTCATTTAATTTTAATCTGTTATGATTATGAATTAAATAGACAGGCAGATTTTTTTTTATCTGAGGATTGAAAAATCAGGCCTAATGGATCCATCTCTATAATTACTATATAGTGGTCCTAGGGTTTGATTTCATTTCGCCTACCTTACTTATACTTATTTATAAAACAAATGAGATCAGACCCCAAATCCAGGATCTGCATCGTAAGGTCGCGCGGTCCATTACACGAATGCATAATTTTTAAAGATCTCATTATTACTTAAAACATGTAAGTATTAGCGGTACTTAATGTTACATAAATAATAATGTACATAATTTACAGTTTTGTAAAAAGTATTTATAAATATAATACACTGAAAATGTTTTAGTATGTACGAGATATACTCGGTAGTGAATGCACCTTGATATAGATTCCTACAGAATGTTATATGCTTTATGGGCTTTGCATCAGTTGACGCGATGTAAATGCAAGCCAGCCAGAAAGGAGTATGTTACTATTTATAATAATAGTCTAATTTTATAGTAATACATAAATATGTAAGGTGCATAATGTTTGTAATCGCAGACGAGGCGACGACGACGTTAAGCTTTTGGCGTTATTCAATTAAAAATTAAAGTTCGTTAACAATCATATGATGATACATACGAGTACATCAAAGAGGTGATGGGCCATAAACATCCATTTAAATCTTATTCACAGCGCCTTCTTTCCATTTTCACTGATTTAATGGCTTGGCAAAATTTTGTCGACTGCATAGCATGATGCTGGCCCGCTCACTTAAGGTGGTACTACTTCTATACAAACAAACATTACACAATTATTGGTTCATCATACCTTAATAATACATAAATACATGCGCAACTAACTCGTTTCAGTTATTTGTTTGCGCGAAATAATAAAAAAATTGTACATTCATACATAAAACACGAATATACTAATATCTTATAATTTCAATAATTCTATGTGTGTGTGACCCATCGCATTTATATAGCTCATGTATGAAAATACATTTTTTTAATAATTTCGCGCAAACAAATAACTGAAACGAGTTAGTTGCACATGTATTTATGAATTATTAATGTATGATGAACCAATTAATGTGCAATGTTTGTTTGTATGGAAGTCGTACCACCTTAAGGTATGATTCGAATCTTACGCGGCACGGTAGCGCGACCCACTGCTTTGTATGTATTTATCTGAAGCATTAAACAATCCAGGGCGCTAATCGTCTAATTTAAAAATCTATCGCATTCCCTTTTAATTCGTCATTTGAAAGATATTTACATACTTCAAGCCGTCACTATTTGACGTTTGATAGGGATTATGATGGGGACGCTTTTTGAAAGGTATTGATTGAACGAAATTGAACTGTCTAAGCAAAGTGCCAGACGAAAATATCTTTGAAATGTATGGAGAAGTGTCATATGAAGTGTCATTTAAAACATAATTTGTTCCGAAAGGGACTATAAGTTACACAATTTCATAAATCACAATCACAATACAATTAGGGGGCAGGGGGGCAATTCTCGCGCTGAGATATGTCGAATTCGACATTTTTCAAACCATAATTTCTTTTAGTGCATTGGGCCGGACTCCCAAGGATGCGGGTTCGAATCCCGTCAGGGCGACATGAGACTAGTTGCTTTTTTCTAGTATATTTTCTTGTTTAATATTTATCACATAATTTCTTTATTAAAAATGTAAGTAAAATCTTTACTACGGTCATAATACTTTAGTTTCAATGATCTTTGACAATCCTATAATGTTGAAGCTTGTTTTCTGTGAGTTTTAAATATAGATTTATGGCTCCAAAAATGTCGAATTCGAGATGTCGAAGGCGCGAGAATTGCCCTCCAGGTCGCTCGCATTGCTTAGTTCCTCTTATAAATTCATGCGAAGCAGTGGGTCGCGTGGAAAGGTCCGAATCACGCCTTCAGCAGTAATAACACGCGCTGGCGCTGTTGTAGACGATTGGCAACAACGTGGGCATGCTTGACCATTTTGCTTTATCCATTTTTTTTGGATCTTGTATGCACTCTGCATATTTCGTCCTTGTACTGATTTCATGTGATATGCAACGCACTTGTATGTCGTGTCGTGTGTACTAAAGAATTTAAGTTTTTGGGCACAACAATTTAACAATATATTTTTTATTCATGTACACTCAATTTGAGCACGTGTTCAGGCTCAATATTATTACGTATTTCATTTTAACTTGAAGCGCAAACTATTTTTTATTATAGCCATTTTTACTGATATCGTTCCCTTAGTGGTAAAACCGATTATCTGCACTTTTTTTTTTTGCAAAATTTTGTTATAATAAATTCTCAAATTATTGTCAAGATGGCAAGGTAATATACACCTTAACACATAGTTTAATTTTGTTATAATAAATTCTCAAATTATTGTCAAGATGGCAAGGTAATATACAAATTTTGCAAAAAAAAAGTGCAGATAATCGGTTTTACCACTAAGGGGACGATATATTTAAATAATAGTGTTGCCTACATCCGTCTCTGGATTGCCAAAATCAGTTTGCTGCATGCATAGCTAAAATCAGTAAGCATCCTTAGTTTTTATTGTACTTGTCAGCGTCTTAGCGAATACTGTCTAATATCCATGAATCAAATATTTGAAATGAAAGTTCATAATTTTTAAGCTATGCGGATGATACCAGACAATATAAGATAACGCAAAATAAAATGCTTATACTGCACACTTTGTATAAAAATACACTGTATATAATGCCTTCGCAGCGCCAATAGTGGAATTTGTTATGTTATTCATTCACAAGCAGTTCTACTACGTCAGATACGTAAGACCAAACTTACAAATATTGAAGTGTCATCAGTAATTTATATGTTAGCGCTTACCTCACAAAAAACACCAAACTACTAAATAACTGCAACAAGAAACAAAGTCGCTTAGGTGAGAAATAAATTCTTAGATTGATAAGCATTTGTATAAACAAATATCTAGTCATCGATTTAAATATTTCATTTCCTTTATTAGAATACGACCGTAACTTAGAGCAGATCATCACATTATAATAAATAAATATCATAAATGAGTAAGAAATTTTTCATGTAGTTAGTGAACAAGGCAGCTCCGTAATGTATTATACTTATCAGCAAGACATTAAATTATTATCATTTATGAAAATAAATTTGTTTTATTTATAATCTTAAATTCATCCACCAATAATCTACCCCCAGTGACAGACCTGCTAAAGTTTAGTTTTTATTAAGGCTATGTATTTAAGAAGGGTCCTTAGAACATACCCGAAACTACATTCAGGGGCAAATCTAACCGGCCGCCCCGTAATTTTTCATACAAACAAACAAGAACACTGCGACTCTATACATTAAAATATCGACATTTCTGCAAAAATCTGTATGAAAGTTTAGGTTTAGCGTTCGACTGTCCAATTAGCAATTTGTATAAGTACTAACACCATTGCATTTCTTCATAGATGCAGAACAATATATGCTTCATCACATTCAATACAATGTGATTAATTAATTGTAGGATATAGGGGCTATGCAGTTCCAGTTGGAACTGTAGTCACTGCGACCTATAAGATCTATTGTAACTCGCCACCTTGTTATAGTATCTCTTTTAGCCTGGCGGCCTCCAGGAAGTCTAAAATCTTCCTAGCTTTGAGAGATTTTAGTTCCTCTGGCCGAATTATATGCCGGCCCAGGTGGATACTGCGTTTGTGAATTAGGGGTCCGCAGTCACATAGGAGATGTTTGGGTGTTTCTCTCTCTAATCCGCAGTAACGGCAAACGTCAGTGTCACTTAATTTCATGTGAAATTGGTGTCTTTTTAGTTTGCAGTGTCCAGTTAAGGCTCTTGCTATCGCACTTATGTTTGCTCTGCTGAGTTCTAGGAGTTCAGCAGTTTGCTTTTGCGAATAGCCTTCGATAAGGGATTTGGCGTGTACTAATCCTGGTTGATTTAACCAGTATTTTTTTGACTCGCCAAGTAGGTTGCCCTTGAGAAGTTGCATGGCCTGTTCCTTTGAGATACCACAGAAAGGCTCTGGACCTAGCTGGTGGCCCTGAGCTCCAGACCTTGCAAGTTCATCAGCTTTTTCATTGCCAATGATTCCTGAATGGCCTGGTACCCATTTCAGAATAATTTTATTCCGTTGTCCCAGCTCATTCAGCTTATCGACGCAGTCCTTCACCAATCTCGAATGTATGACATTTGAATTGATAGCGTTAAGGGCTGCCTGACTATCTGAGAAGATAAGAGATACAATGTGATATGGCAATAAAGTAATGCTTTTGGAAACGGGAAGAGATTTTTAATACTATTACACTTAGGGCTAATTGGAAACACTAAGCAAAGGCTAATTTGAAATAATAGCTCCATATTTAGCTTTAATTTTTAATCAATGCATAGATGAAGGTACTTTTCCCGATTTAATGAAATATAGTTACTTATTCCTCTAGTGAACCCACAAATTTTAGGCCGATGTCAGTCGGCCCGGCCGGTCTTACCGGCACTTAGTAATTTTTTTGAAAAAATTATATACTTTCAATTATTAAACTATTTAACAGAAAATTAAATCCTTCTAATCAGTTCGGCCTTTCTAAAGGTAGTTAAAGCGCTTATAGCCGCGCTTGACAGACTTGTCGTATTCGATCACGTTCGTTAAGCAAAGTTCGGCCCGGTCAGGTGTCGGATGGGTGGGTGACTGTAAAGTGTTACTATAACTGAGCGCTTCCGTGCTTCGGAGGGCAAGTTAAACCGTCGGTCCCGACTGTTGTCATTTGTTTGCAGTCGATAAGCCAAGTCAGAGGCCTTATAGGCTGCTTGATAAACTCTGACTCCAGAGGTGGCCACTAATCCTCACTCGATAAGAAGAAGATGATGGCCAGTACCGAGTTCGAACACAAGCAACGCGGGAAACTGCCGCTGTACATAGCACTTTCGATAGAGGTTATACATTCATCCAACATTAATAAGAAAACGAAATATTCTTTATTCTGTATTTTAATGCCATAGCTATGTTCCATAGTAAAACAATCATTGAGTATACATTCAAAAACAAAACATTTTACATACCATAGGTACTACATTACAAATTTGATAAAAGTTTAAGGTTCTATTCAAGTTCTTTTGAGTGAAGCGAGGTAGGAACTATTCTCTGGCGAGTTTAGGATTCTAATCGAATTTGTACTTGAATACTGCTGACTAGACGTCACCTTCTTAAGCCATACTCAAAACTTATCTATTATTTACTTAAAGTATGGCGAACCGCAAGCACATCTTCGTCATGACATTTTTGCTCAAACAAACCACCTTTTATTTGTTTTTTAAAAGTATATTTTCCATGGAACAAAAAAGGTTTTGGCGCATTCACAACTATTATTTAGTCCCAAACCACAGAGAACTAGCTTTCTTTCTGTATACTAAACAACACGTAGTCGTGAAATAAAGTACTATTTACTATTTCAACAACTATATTTTTCTTAATTAAAAACTGCGCTTCAAAATGTAACGATATAATTCTCCTATAATAAAAAATAACACGCACAAAATTGGCATTCTTTGTTGGTATTAACTTAATTTAATAGTTCTGATTAGTATGTTATTTATATTTTTTGTTGACAAAGTTGATGTAATACAATACACTCCTGAGTAAACACTTTATATTACATAATTAATAATTAGTCACAGGACAGTCATTTGGTAATAGATTTTAGTGATAGTGCCATAGAGAGCTGCCAATGGCAAGAAGAGATAAATATTATTAAGTCTTTGCCTATCATTGCTACTATGTATTGTTAGCAAATTTGTTTTTGATTAACTATTGAAGGGCGAGTCTCCATATAATATAGCAGCAGGTTGTTTCACTAAACTTTTGTCACCTGCTTCTTGTTATTTAAATTAAGGCCATACTATTATTTCTCTTAATATTAAATGTAACTACTTAAATAAAATATCAACAAATAAATAATCCATCAAAGATTCATATCGTAATTCAACAACTTTTTAATTACAAATCGAATGCTACACTTTTTCACTAGTACCTAGGTAAACTATGAGAAAATTAGCATGGTTTTATCTCTCACTACCAAAATCTGAGGCGCTCTAATATTCATAGCATCCCATGAGTGAGACAATTGAAGCGTAAAGTTAATATTTTTTACAATAATTCCCTTGTGCCTTAGGTACCTACTCGTACGTCGTGTCATCTTATTCTAAAACTAATCCACTACGCGTGCTTGGTCCTACGTGATTACGCGTTTCGTGCGCAGGTGACAGACTAGACACCAGATTTATTCGTTCTATAAATTACAAATATTTACAAATTCATAATAGGTACATAAATTTGAGTTATGACTTGAGGAAACTTGACTAAAGTCTGGTATAATCTTTCGTCTAATAGATACATAAAATTATTTTACTTCTTTTGGGGATTTTCTGTTTTGCTTGATTCCTTTTCGTCATCCTTGAACAGCAGGGGTATCATGCCAAGGAAACATCCTATTGTGATCCCGACCACACGACCCTGAAAATATTTTATTTTTTACCCGACTTCCAAAAAGGATGAGGATCTCAACTCGACAGGTATGTTTTATTATGTATGTACACCGATTACGCCGAAATTTCGGTGCCGATTTACGTGATTATTTTTTGTTCGATGCGAAATAGTTGCCATTTGGTCTCATACAAATTTGATTCAGTTTCGTCCAGTAGTTTTTATTTTATGAATCAGAATCAGATGAGCATATTTTTTGACGATACTTTTTAAATTAAAAGTACGGTAAAGGTAGGTCTGCTACTAAAAAAACTAAGCCAAGTAATAGTCGGACTACAAAAACGGCAAACATGTCTGTTGTATGGAGCCCCCTTAAATATTTATTTTATTCTGTTTTTTAGTATTGTTGTTATAGCGGCAACAGAAATACATCATCTGTGAAAATGTCAACTGTCTAACTATCACGGTTCAAGAGATACAGCCTAACAGACAGACGGACGGACGTACAGCAGAGTAGTACAGAGGGTCCCGTTTTACCCTTTGGGTACGGAACCCTAACAAACTAACATAAATATGTTTAGCAAAACATCGCACTCCCCTGCGACTTAACAAACAAACTGCTCTCAATATTCGCAAGCGATTATGATTGGATGAAATGAAGAATACCCCCCTCCCGCAGGCCAACGCGGGGGGGTTTTCCGTCCATCTCGGGGCAAACAAAATAGTTAGGCCACGCCCATATTTTGTTAAATGTTTGATGTTACGTGTTATAAAACACAAACAGTGTCATACTTACTTCATTTCATCGCTATCTGCGAATATTCTATGATTTTTGAATTTGTTGCATTTTTCAAAAATATTGATTTTTTTTTCAGAACTCGGCCACAAGTGAATTCCGAGTTGTTAGGGCTTCTAACTTAACTTGATTGATGAATAAAAAATGAGACTTGCTTTGAAAAATATAATGAAAAGTAAAAAATGTTTGGTACATGAAAATTGGTTGACAGTTTCGTTCGCGTAGCAGAGCAAAGTGACGGCTCGATTGGCGCCAATCGGTGACGTCTATCTATCAAAGGCGCGGCGTTTCGTTCACGCATTGGAGGTGTGAACATCGTCCCGGACGTTGAAAGTTAGCTTTCAAGAGCATCATCAGTGGTGGTGGGTTTTGTCGGCAACAAACACAACTTGTTAACCGCTCTTCGTACGACGCCCTTTGAAGTCGTTACATCGGCAACCCTGCCGACGCCATCCGTTCCAGGATACAGGCGGGCCACCCGTCCAAGGCGCCACTGCAGCGGCGGCAGGTTATCTTCCTTTAAAATTACAATATCCCCGCAGGTTAGCTCCCGCTGAGGCGTGCGCCACTTCGTGCGCTGCTGCATTTCTGATATGTACTCCCGGCTCCATCGCTCCCAGAAGTTTTGGCGTATCCTCTCGACCAGCTGGTATCTGTTGGGTCTGGTGACATTCACAGGCTCTGTAGGAATCGACATTAGTGGTCTCCCGATAAGAAAATGGCCTGGGGTCAGAGGAGAGGGATCGGTACAGTCGGACGAGAGAGGAGATAGAGGACGCGAGTTAAGGATTGATTCAATTTGTGCAAACAGTGTTGCCAACTCCTCAAAAGTCAAGGCAGCATTTCCAGCCACACGTTTTAAGTGATGTTTAGCTGATTTGATACCAGCCTCGAATATTCCTCCGAAATGTGGAGAATAGGCCGGGCTGAAAACAAACTTAATTCCTTCGCTACTCGAGTATTCATAAACTGATTGGCGGCTGGATTTCAGTACTCTACCCAGTTCATTGCTGGCTCCTAAGAAATTCCTACCATTATCACAATAGATTTCATAGGGCTTACCTCTACGTGCTACGAATCTCTTAAGGCATAGGATAAAGGCTTGAGTACTCAAATCGCTGACAACTTCTAAATGTACAGCCTTTGTACTTAGGCACACAAATAGGCATAGATAACATTTACTGATACGATTACCACGCCCCTTCTTACTGCAAATCATGAACGGCCCAGCAAAGTCAACCCCAACCGAATGGAAAGGAAAGGCAGCGACAGTTCGAGCTTCAGGTAAGTGTCCCATAATGGGTTGTACAGTAACCGCTCGCAAACGAGTACAAGTAACGCATTTTTGTACTACACTACGAGCTAGACGTCTACCCCCAATCGGCCAGTATTTGTCTCGCACTGAAGCTAGAGTTAATTGAGGGCCAGCGTGAAATAATCTCAAATGTTCATGCATTATTATAAGTTCTGTTAAACTATGTTTGGCATGTAAAATAACTTGATGTTTTTTATCAAAATCATAACTCGAGTTTGTTAAGCGACCGCCTACTCGGGCGATCCCGTCTGAATCAATAAAAGGCGTTAAATCTAATAATTTACTCTTTCTATGTAAACTTTGACCCTGTTTAAGAGCCCCAATCTCACTAGAAAATGACTCAGACTGACAAAATTTAATTAAATGTTTTTGCGAATAATTAATTTCGATTATATCTAATGGACCAGACAATTTTTGTTTATTTTTATTGCAATTGTTAATAAAGCGTAAAACGTAAGCGAAACTTCTAACCAGCCTTAAGAAATTTGAGTATCTACTAAAATTAATTAAAGGCTCATTTAAACTTGGACAATTAGTTAATAAAGTATGTACTTTCAACTCGGGCAATTTTTGTGACGTGTATGAATGCTGTGGCCACTCAGATTCGCTGTCCTTGAGAAAGGAAGGACCTTCCCACCACAAACGTGAAGAAGCTAAATTCTGAGGGTCAACTCCCCTAGATGCGAGGTCAGCTGGGTTCATACTTGTGGGTACATGTCTCCACTGAAAGCCAATAGTCAACTTATTAATTTCATTAACTCTATTGCATACAAAAGTTTTTAAATTTTTAACATCTGTTTTTAGCCACCCTAAAACAATAGTTGAATCAGTCCATATAGTTTTATTATTAAGTTCAAAACGAAAAGATTCTATTACCTTTGCACATAACCGTGCCCCTAATAACGCCCCTAGTAATTCTTTTCTCGGTATAGTGGTACACCCTAGGGGACAAACCCTAGCCTTACCACACAAAAGCCTAACAGTTACTTCTTGACGTTCGTTTATTGAACGTAAGTATACACATGCAGAAAATGCAACTTGCGAGGCGTCCACAAAGCAGTGCAATTCTGTAAATACTGGAGCTTCACATAAAACCTTTCTATTGATTTTTATATTTGTAATAAAATGCAAATTATTTATAAAATTTAACCAATCACACATAAGTTTCTCAGGTAAAGGATCATCCCAACCTAACTTTTCGATCCACAGTTGTTGTAAAAATATTTTCGCCTTTATAACAACAGCACAAATAAGTCCTAGCGGATCAAATATTTTACAAGTTGTAGAAATGACTAGCCTTTTTGTATATTGCAAGACAATTTCAATATTAGCTGAAAATTGAATAATGTCATTTTTAGGACAGTAATTTAATCCTAACACACTTGACTCTTTAGTTAAGTCCACTAAATCACTAATTGATTCATCATTAATAAATGCTTGTGAACAATTTGTCCGAATTTTTCTTAATGGGAAACATGCGGACTTTAATACATCGTTGACGTGTTTATATATGTATTTTAATTCACTTTCTGTCTCTGCTCCCGTGTTTAAATCATCAATGTAAAAATCATCTTTAATAATATTTGAAATTAATTTATCATTGCATTCGTTCGCTAATTGTAATAGACATCTTGTACTTAAAAAAGGAGCACTGGCTGTACCATACGAGACAGTAAGTAGTTGTAACGTTGTAATGTCTTTGACCTCGGACAGATTCGAATCTTTCCATAAAATCAACTGGAGGTGACGTTGAGAAGGATGTAATAAAATTTGTCTATACATTTTCTCAATGTCACCTAATAAAACAAATCTATGTCCACGGAATCTTAATAAAATTGCCAGTAAATCACTTTGAATAACCGGGCCTACAGCCTGGATATCGTTCAACGATTTGCCCGAAGAGGTTTTCACTGAAGCGTCAAACACCACCCTTAGCTTAGTTGTCTCACTCTTATTTCGAGTGACACAATGATGCGGCAGGTAATTACCACTCTTTGGACGGTCTATTTCGCATAAATGACCTAAAGTTTTATATTCATTTATAAATTTGCAGTATGATTCCTTAAGTTGCGGATTTTTATTTAATTTACTATCTAAGTTTTCAAAACGCTTCTTAGCTAAATAAAAAGAATCACCTAAATTACCTTCAGATTCTTTCAGTGGCATTTTAACACAAAATCGTCCGTCCTCTAGACGGGTTGTGTTTTCTAAAAAATGATCCTCACAAAACTGTTCCTCTAAAGACAAAGTTTTTACCTCTGATGGCAGTTCATCAACTTGCCAGAATTTTTTAATATTTCTATCTAATTCGGCTAAGCTCAGATTACAATAGACCTTCGCCCTAGGCTGATTAATACCTACTGGGCCGGCTATCAGCCACCCCAGCTCTGATTCTTGTAAAGTAGGCATATTACAACCTAACTTTATTTGATTAGTCCCTATTATACTCCAAAACACGTCAGCCCCTAAGAGAATATCAATAGAAGAGGGCTTGAAAAAAGTAGGGTCTGCTAATCGAATATTGCCCGGTATACTTAACTGCTTAGCATTTATTTCAACTCCGGGTAATGTACCTGTAATCGTAGGTACTACTAGGCACGAAATTTGAGTACTATATGGAGACAAAAGTGATTTTATTATCACTTTACAACTTCCAGTAATATCGCACTTAACATTATTAAGGCCACAAACACTTAAACTTTGTTTTGATTCTTGACGTAACCCTAACTTAATAAACATATTTTGTGTTACAAAAGACGACTGACTGCCGGTATCTAATAATGCCCGCACAATAACGCTCGTATTATTTCTTTCATTAACTAGTTCGACCCGCGCGGTACACAATAACGTGTGAGTCATCGTCACAGCTGATAAGGCGACGGGCCCAGCTGCGGCGCCCGCGCTAGATGCGCTAGATGCGCTGAGTGCGCTAGGCAAAACTTGTTCTAATTCATGCACGGGCGGCGGCGGCGCCGATTGCTTATGCAGCAAAGTGTTGTGTCTGCCTTTGCATAATCTACACAAACCTTTTAATCGACACTGATAAGCATTATGCCCACCACGTAAACAAATTGTGCAAAGTTTCAAATTGGATACTTCGCGTGCCCTTCCGTCGACATCCAATTCTTGAAACTTAGAACATTCATGGAGTAAATGATTCTTATTGCATAATACACACGATGAATAACGTTTAGTATTAGGGTCTGACGAAGCAAAAAACGATTTAATGCCTTTATTATGGAAATTTGACCTTGGCTCGAACTTTTCGCTTCTATTATAATGAGTTGTTTCCAAAATATCAGCTCGGTTACGTAAAAAGGTATAAAAATCTTCTAAAGTGGGTAATTCTACTAAACTATTTTTATGTTCCTCCCACTTCCTATTCGTATTGGAATCTAACTTTGCTGAGACAATAAATATCAAAAGTACATCCCACTGTTCAGTGGGAAGTCCTAGTGATTGCAAAGATTTTAGGTTTTTAGATAAGTGATCAATCAAATATCGCAGTGCCTTAAAAGATTCTCTAGTCATAACGTCAACACTCATTAATGACTTTAAATGATTGTTTATTAAAATATTTTTGTTGTTGTATCTGTCACACAGCAACTGCCAAGCATTGTTATAATTATTTGCGGTAAACTCTATTGATCTTATTACAACGGATGCTCCACCTTCTAAACTAGACCTTAAGTAGTGGAATTTATTTATTAATGGTATAGATTCATTTTTATTAATTAATGAATCAAAAGTGTCCCGGAATTCTAGCCACTTTAAATAGTTCCCATCAAACTTTGACAAATTGATAGTTGGTAGTTTTATTGAATTGAAGGGATGTGAACAATGTGAACCCGCAACACTTTCGATGGCATTTATTTCTTTAGCAGATGAAGATGTTTCAATCAATTCTTGTGCAGTGGAAATAAGAGAGAAAAACTGAGTTTCTAATGTGTCTCGCTCAGTCAGTTGTTCATCAGTATTCGTCGCGAGTAATTCAATTTCAGTTTGTAAATTGTTAAAGTCAGAAAGTAATTCTTGGAATTTTTCCACTCGCATTGATAAATCTCTAATTTGAACAGTGGTAACTTTACTAGAACTCAATTGACTCAAATTATTGACATGGTCTTTAAATTTAGTTAATCTACCTTTTATAATACTACGTTTTTTAATTAACTCCTTAAGAGCAGCTTCCATGGCACACTATTAAATGAATACAAATATGAGTAGCAATGAACTAGGTAGAAACAAAAACTCAAACCTCTCAAAGCACTGTTTAGTACTTTAATCCAATCACCTACGCAGCGCTCGTGCTGAGCACAGTTCGGGCAGCGAAGGAGCCAGCCGGACACGGCTTCCGACGCCTCGAAAATGATAGCTGGTTCTCACTGAAATAGTCGGCAAATACGTATGAGAACAATTTAAACAATTTTTTTTTTATTTTTATTTTATAATGTAGGTAGGTAGGTAGTTAAAGGTCACAGTTTTAATGAGTGATTTAATCACTATGGAATATAAATAGTTGCAATAGTGAAATGCATATAGAATAAGTTAAATAATTGGGTTAAGTTTGCTTGAAGTGCAAATTAAAATATAGACTGAGAATTGGGTCGGGATTGTAAAAAAAAATGTTGCAAGGGCTTTTACTGCGCATAGGCCGATGTGCAAATGTAAGATAATACGCTTTAGAATAAATTATTGTAGCTAGATACTATCTTAACACACCGGAGCGGCAAGCTGCTTACACAAATCGAATTG
This sequence comes from Chrysoteuchia culmella, assembly GCA_910589605.1. Lineage (NCBI taxonomy): Eukaryota > Metazoa > Arthropoda > Insecta > Lepidoptera > Crambidae > Chrysoteuchia > Chrysoteuchia culmella. Next base: position 2,218,646 of record OU342646.1, read on the forward strand.
GAAAGACGGGAAATTACAGAAAGGATTTAGGCCAATACTTCCCTCGGGAAAACCAACCAAATGTCTAGAGCTCCTCAATACTCCTTGGTCACCATCAAAGTCGGCAGCGAAGTCAGCAGCGCCCAGTAGAAATCCTTTTTTCCTTAGCGTCTTCTTTGAGCGTTAGGTAGGTAGGTACTCGAAGTAATCCGAAGATTGTAGTAGTTGCTCCCAGCAACTAATATTTTACACGGTCGCCAGATGTTAGGGCTTCTAACTTAACTTGATTGATGAATAAAAAATGAGACTTGCTTTGAAAAATATAATGAAAAGTAAAAAATGTTTGGTACATGAAAATTGGTTGACAGTTTCGTTCGCGTAGCAGAGCAAAGTGACGGCTCGATTGGCGCCAATCGGTGACGTCTATCTATCAAAGGCGCGGCGTTTCGTTCACGCATTGGAGGTGTGAACACGAGTTGTTTTTTTCCAATATTTTTTTATTTAAAAATTATCATTATTTGCGAATATTCTGTTTGTTAAGTAGCAGGAGACTGCAATGTTTTGCTAATTATATTTAGTATACAAGACATCTTGTAGACCCAGCAGACCCGCCTTTCGTTTTTGTACTCTATTTTGTGTCTGATTGGTCCTTCTTATTTTTTGCTTTATAATAGCAGGTGGTAAATTGGTAAAGTAAATTTAACTTTTATTTTGGGCACCGGCACTGCACTTTGGTGATATTTATAATTTACTAGCGGCCGTCCGCGATTTCTTCGCGTGTCTCCCATTCCTGTGGGAATATCGGAATAAAAAGTACCCTGTTTTAATCCAGGCTATCTACTATCTGCATGTAATTTCATCCAACCCGTTCAGCAGTATTTGCGTGAAAGAGTAACACGAACAAACAAACTGATACTTTCGCACTTATAACATTAGTAGGTAGGATATGAATATTATATTTATATTTACAGTGGTGGTCATCTCTGAACCCTACATCTTTTTAGAATGTTGATCAGATCAGTTGGGTATGTCTAGCAATCTGGATCTCCACCATTCACTCCCTGGATTATCAGATCATTATCAGGCCATTATCATATCACAGCTCGGTCAATCCTTGTCAGAGAACCAAGGCTCCAAAGTTACCTTGTTTGTATAAAAATCGACTATTGTCGTTAATTATGTGACCACCACGGATCAGTTACCATTGAAATAAAACAACTTTTACGGATATCAAACGCGCTATATTTCTACGAACTAAGTTGTAATTGTCCGTATATTAAGGTTTTTTAGGGGTTTTTTGATTTTCCCGACGTTTCGGCACCTTTACAGCTGCCGTGGTCACGGGATGACCGAGATATAGCGCGTTTGATATCCGTAAAAGTTGTTTTATTTCAATGAACAGTGCGCGCCAAAACATAAGATGTACGTATCAGTGACCATGTTCGTGAACCGCCTGGTGACGGGCATGTCGAGCTGCACGGGCGACAGCGCGGGCGCGCCGAGGCCGATGAGCGCGGCGGCGCGCTCCACGTAGTACGACGAGCCGATGCCGATCACGTCGCTGAACGTGTTGCCCAGCGCCGCCGCCGCCATCGTCGACAGCGTGATGTACGCGCTCATGCTGCTCTCGATGCGGTCCCCCTGCAACACCACTACTGCTTAAACACTAAGCTGTTAAACGGATGAAATTTTAATACTTCATAATTTGATAAAGAACTTAGGAAAGTATTTATGCTTGTTCACTTTAGATTTTGTATTATTTATGATGGTTTTTAAGACTGGTGGAATAAAAGAGAAGACTGTTTTAATATTTTTAAGCTGGCGATAATGAAATGTATGACATCTTTCTGAATGTGTTTCAGATTAATCTTTTAAATAGCACGGCCGATGAAGTTGAATTTAAATATTCATAACAACAAAGGTAAAGTTAATGGAAAATAAATCAAACCTGGTAAAATCAATTAAATAATATATTGCAATCAAACACACACCGATCCAGAGGGCAGACTGGAGCGGCCCCTAGCACACCTCCCCGTTTATTTCAGGGAGGCTTGTGCCCTGCAGTGCAAAACAAATAAGCCAACACATGAGAATCACAGCAGTATAGTATAGTTACATGGAACTCAAAAAATAATGAATAATGTCTTATAAGTATAGGTAATGGAAACTGATAGACAAGCCTCTAATAATTAAACATGTAAAACAAAGTTATCTTTATAAAGATATTTTTTTTGAAAAATACAGATTTGCAATTTGCTCTTCAACTACTTACAGCTATGATCATAATGAAGTTGTCCAGAAATCCAAAGCCAATGAAAGGAATTGAATTTGATAATGATACTGAAAAGAAAAAATAAATTATTGCAATAAAAAGCAAAACATAAAGCCACACAGTTGTTGTATTTTTTTAATGCTAATTTTGACTTGATCATTATAATATATTGTTGAAAATCTACAATCTTGATAAACATATCAAGTTTCCAGTTTTAAGTAAAACATTCCAACCCTTGTATTTCAATAAATGGAGAAAGACCAATTAAAAATTAATTATAAAGAAACTATGTAAAATAAACTTACAATGTAAAAGCTCCCTGGTGGTCGGCTTTGGAACTGTTGAAGCTGAAACATTCATTTGAATAGTTACATTAACATTTTCTTCAACATAAAAAATATACAATGTTTATAACCTCACAGGAATCCCATTTTAAAATAATATGTGCGTCTAGATTTTAAAAATAGATCTGTGTCAATACCAGTTAAAACCAGATGAAACTGGATATTATGTTAAAATTGTAACCTTACCATATTTTTTCTTCAACCAGTCTTCAGGAACTGGACAATAGCTGCCCGTAGGATCAACATCCCCTAATGTAGGCACTTTACTAGGCCTTCCAAGTTTACTCCTCCATCTTACACCAGCTAGCTTATCTGTAATCAATTTAGAGCAGTAAATTTAACTGAAAATCTATAGAGATGTTTTTGTACCGTCTGTGTAATAAATTTACCTTCGAATTCCTCTTTGATTCTATTGGATTCATATTCTTGAAGAGCTGTAAACAATAACTTCCTCTCTTCGTCGTTCATGTGTAGGACCAGTTCCGTTGCATGTGCTTTTGTTAGCGGTCCCGTGAATTGTGTAGGTTCCTCAAAATCTTTCGATGTCGGGCCTAGGCCTAAATTCCGGGAATTCACGACCATAGGAACAAATAAACTTGATTTCAATCCACCAGTAGCACTATGACGAACTTGTAACTTTGTAACATTTTTATGGCAACATACACTAAAATTTATGACTGAAGGTCTATATAGGCGTCGAATTATTCGTGCAGCTGGCATATTGATCTATTTTATTTGAGAAATAGCACAAAATTAATCTATAAATTTCTTTCTTGATGTCGAATTCTTTTAGAACACGTTCTATTTTACACAATCAGCTGTCATCTGTCAGTCTGAGTCAACCATGAGTCACTATCATTTCAAACTATGATTTCATCGTGAAACGAAACGTTTTTGTTTCGTTCAGAAACTTGTTAAAAATAAGTCACAAAACCTCTAACAGACATCGAATCACAGAACACAATTACTCCTAGCGGAGCATCGAATATCTTGGGGTGCAGTGGCTATCAGTGTTTATTGGCTACGATTTTAGCGCTTAAGCAACTTTCTCAATGGACATACGTGGGATGGGTGACCAAATAATTATCTCGTGCTCCTTATTGCTTCCGACGGATCTCGATATGCCGCTGGTGTCGGTTTCCTTTGTAGTCGTCGACACCCACCAATCCACATTAGGTCCGTTTGGAGGAATGTAACGTCAACTTGGGAATTCATATATTTGAGTGTTAGTTAGCGAGTCCGCTTAATTTTGACTACAACTCAATGTAGAGTCCGTGAAGTTTATAAATCAAACGTATGCCGCGCCTAGCGCTAAGCCACAACAATGGAATTATTTAGTACTACGTGGCCATGGAATTATTAACTTGATCAAGTCTTAGTCCATTCTTCTTAACCACATTACGAAAGCCTGTCCCCATTATTGGTGACGCAACACAAAAGTTTATTTACGCTCTGGGAGCTAAGTAAAAATTAATGTGTGTGCAAAACTTTCCAGACATAGTATTTCTCCGTGACCATGAATGAATGGGACGGTCCCGTTTTAGGGTTCCTTGCTAGTATTTATAAAGGCCTATTTAGGAAGAAAACTTCCGGAAATGGAATTATGCAGGTAAACTACTCAATGAAATATTTTACTATAAAAAAGAGGATATAAAACAATAATAAAGTTTTTTTTAAATAATTTGTATTATATATGTACACATCATATTTTACGCCTCGCACAAAGTATTACTTAATCATTAGCTAATTAACACAATAATAAAATATTTCTTAATAATTTGCAACTACATTTAAAATTTGGTTTGACACTCATAATCAAAAATATCACAAATAACAGTAACAAAGTATTTATAAGAATACTGGGGTTCGATTTTATAAGTTCTAGCAACAAGGATCAAAACCAAAAAAAAATTTCATTGATTTTCAAAAAGATAGCACCCTCATAGGGCCGCCTTGTACAAAGTGTCCTGACCTGACATGTCGGTTACATGCAATTTATTTATACTAATATTATAAAGAGGAAATATTTGATTGTTTGTTTGTTTGTATTGAATAGGCTCTGAAACTACTGATCGGATTTGGATGAAATTTGGAACACATGGACCTTTATTTTTGGATCGCTAGTCGCGCGAGTGGCGAGGCGAACGGGGAGGCGATCAGGCGAAAAGCGACCTTGCTATACTAGAGCCATTACAAACGTGCGAACCGAGTCATAAATCATTTTTATCAGACCTCTTGCTCACACTTATAGGCATATCGGAACTCTCGCTCGCACTCCTAGTGTTGTGCGTAACAATAAAAAAGGGATTTGTCGATAGTCAACTAACTTTCTAATTGCATTAGTCATCAACGCCCTTGGCGTCCCAGCTACCTGCGTCCGACCGAGCGGCATCCCTTTATCGATAACGATTGGCGCGGCATTGTCACATTCCTATGACGTAATGATTTATGTCTCAGTTCGCACGTTTGTAATGGCTCTAGTATAGTATAGACATAGCTCGTTTTTCGCTTTGCCCCTCGCGCACTCGCGTTAGGAGGCGGTATTACAGGCGAAAAGTGAAGCTATGTATATAGGTGCAAGGTCGCTATTACGGAAGTACAAAATACGGAAACTCAAACGTTGCACGAAAATAATTAGAAACCTCGATGAGTGAATAATATATAGAGCTCCTAGTTATGAACATAGAATACTTTTTATCCCGATATTCCCACGGGAACGGGAACTACGCGGGTGAAACCGCGAGCGGCCGCTAGATTTATATAAATAACAGGAAACAGGAAAAGTCATCAAAGCACCAATTACATAACAATATTTACATCATTTATATTTTAAGGTTTACTGCTGGTCTGAGGTTGCAGCGGAGACGGTAAGAGACAAGCAGCTGTCGGTGAATCACTGTCGTCGAGGATCGAGGAAGCTTCTTTCTGTTCTGGACTGAAAGGGTCTCTGGGCTTCTGTTCAATGTTCACGTGGAGACCGACCGGGCTGAAAGGGTCGTTCCTATGGACCACATCGAATGGGTCATAAGACTGTTTCGTCTTATCGTCCGCCAGGGTAAACTCGTCAAATTTGTCTAAAACTTCCTTAAATGTGGAATTGGCGCTGGGCTGGGGCGCGAAAGGATCGAACGTCTTCTTCAAACCTTCAGGACTGAAAGGATCTTTAGCGTCTTTGGGAGCATCTTCAGCAACACTGTTATCGCCGCTGAAGTCCGATAAATCTATATCGTAGTTAATGTTGCTTAAGCCGGGTGCTAAGTTATCTGATCCAAATTCGTCTGGTGTCATCAGTTCATCTATCGACCTCGAGTCGAATGGAGTGAAGCCTAAAGGGGACGGGGTGAGCAGCTCTAAGGAGCTCGTCTGTTTCAAATCCCATGTTTGATCGAGATTCTGCGGTGACTTCGATGGAGAAGGCCTCTCGACCACCTCGAAGCCGAGAATGTTCAGCTTCTGTTCCGATTCTTCCGTGTCAATCGGCACCGTATTCGGGGATGCTTGTTTAACTGTGTTGGGTTCTTGACCGTCCAATTGGTCGGATTTGTTTTTGATAGCCTCGTCTTCTACGGTCGACGGTACCGGGTTATCTAGAACTGTCTGGGTTATCTGCAAATTATCTATCTGTGGAATCTCGTAGGTTAGAAGCGGTCGCGGATCTGGAGCGGGGTCACCAGGTGGTAGTTCCGGCGGCGTCGCACTCAACTCCAGGTCTATGAGCGGGCCCGCATCGGCCGTCTTTGATCTACGCAGTCGCGGCAGTTCCCTCCGAGGCTTGATTTCGAGAGGTGTCTTCGCTAACACGTCTTCTACTTTCTTCGCAATTTGTTCCTGCGAAATAAATACATAATATTATTAGCTTATAATTTTAATTGTTATGTTTAAGCTCGTACTTTAGTGAGGTCAAAATCTACACATAAACGGTGCCGCTTTATCTTTAAATTTATCAACACTAAAATATTCGATTTTTAATCATTTTCTTAATACTCCTATTCGGTTAAACTTGATTTCGATAAATCAACAAAAACTGGATAGCCAACCCTAAAAAATCGTTCACTTATGCATAAGAAGATGTCGGTCGTGTGCAATCGCGTAGGTTATTATCATTCGCACGAGCCAAACGAACCTATTGGCAAAAATGGTGCGGAAACTCAACAGAGCATACCTACTGTATTCTAGATGTTAAGGTAATTGGTGAGTATTTCACCAAAGAGTGCTGCTTAAGTATACTCTAAAATATAAATAGATGTCTAACCGTAAGGACTTCAGCTTCATTATAAATGGTAATAGTTGAATATAGTCTAGGTTTAATGAGACATATATTTCAAGATTAATCTTTGTATCTATATTTCATAACAAATTATCTGATTTCCTGACGGAAACTACTAACTAGAACTACTAACCTGGTTTTTAGTTGTCTCGTCGTTCCGTCGCGATGGAAAGCAGATTAGATTGTAATAACGCCATTCATCTAGCTTTTGCGAATCCACTACGATCCAAACCTTAAGGATTGTACAATTCGCTAGGAAAGAACGTTAGTGGATGGCCCGCTATAATATATAACTGTGGTACCTGGAAGGTGAGCGAGTCGGCGTGCAGCAGCCGCCGCTATAATATATAACTGTGGTACCTGGAAGGTAAGCGCGTCGGCGTGCAGCGACTGCCGCTATAATATATAACTGTGGTACCTGGAAGGTGAGCGCGTCGGCGTGCAGCAGCCGCCGCTATAATATATAACTGTGGTACCTGGAAGGTGAGCGCGTCGGCGTGCAGCAGCCGCCGCTATAATATATAACTGTGGTACCTGGAAGGTGAGCGCGTCGGCGTGCAGCTGGTGCGCGCGCGCGGTCACGTCCCGCGCGTCGTGCAGCAGCCGCCGCTATAATATATAACTGTGGTACCTGGAAGGTGAGCGCGTCGGCGTGCAGCAGCCGCCGCTATAATATATAACTGTGGTACCTGGAAGGTGAGCGCGTCGGCGTGCAGCAGCCGCCGCTATAATATATAACTGTGGTACCTGGAAGGTGAGCGCGTCGTCGTGCAGCAGCCGCCGCTATAATATATAACTGTGGTACCTGGAAGGTGAGCGCGTCGGCGTGCAGCAGCCGCCGCTATAATATATAACTGTGGTACCTGGAAGGTGAGCGCGTCGGCGTGCAGCTGGTGCGCGCGCGCGGTCACGTCCCGCGCGTCGTGCAGCAGCCGCCGCTATAATATATAACTGTGGTACCTGGAAGGTGAGCGCGTCGGCGTGCAGCAGCCGCCGCTATAATATATAACTGTGGTACCTGGAAGGTGAGCGCGTCGGCGTGCAGCAGCCGCCGCTATAATATATAACTGTGGTACCTGGAAGGTGAGCGCGTCGGCGTGCAGCTGGTGCGCGCGCGCGGTCACGTCCCGCGCGTCGTGCAGCAGCCGCCGCTATAATATATAACTGTGGTACCTGGAAGGTGAGCGCGTCGGCGTGCAGCAGCCGCCGCTATAATATATAACTGTGGTACCTGGAAGGTGAGCGCGTCGGCGTGCAGCAGCCGCCGCTATAATATATAACTGTGGTACCTGGAAGGTGAGCGCGTCGGCGTGCAGCTGGTGCGCGCGCGCGGTCACGTCCCGCGCGTCGTGCAGCAGCCGCCGCTATAATATATAACTGTGGTACCTGGAAGGTGAGCGCGTCGGCGTGCAGCAGCCGCCGCTATAATATATAACTGTGGTACCTGGAAGGTGAGCGCGTCGGCGTGCAGCAGCCGCCGCTATAATATATAACTGTGGTACCTGGAAGGTGAGCGCGTCGGCGTGCAGCTGGTGCGCGCGCGCGGTCACGTCCCGCGCGTCGTGCAGCAGCCGCCGCTATAATATATAACTGTGGTACCTGGAAGGTGAGCGCGTCGGCGTGCAGCAGCCGCCGCTATAATATATAACTGTGGTACCTGGAAGGTGAGCGCGTCGGCGTGCAGCAGCCGCCGCTATAATATATAACTGTGGTACCTGGAAGGTGAGCGCGTCGGCGTGCAGCTGGTGCGCGCGCGCGGTCACGTCCCGCGCGTCGTGCAGCAGCCGCCGCTATAATATATAACTGTGGTACCTGGAAGGTGAGCGCGTCGGCGTGCAGCAGCCGCCGCTATAATATATAACTGTGGTACCTGGAAGGTGAGCGCGTCGGCGTGCAGCAGCCGCCGCTATAATATATAACTGTGGTACCTGGAAGGTGAGCGCGTCGGCGTGCAGCTGGTGCGCGCGCGCGGTCACGTCCCGCGCGTCGTGCAGCAGCCGCCGCTATAATATATAACTGTGGTACCTGGAAGGTGAGCGCGTCGTCGTGCAGCAGCCGCCGCTATAATATATAACTGTGGTACCTGGAAGGTGAGCGCGTCGGCGTGCAGCAGCCGCCGCTATAATATATAACTGTGGTACCTGGAAGGTGAGCGCGTCGGCGTGCAGCTGGTGCGCGCGCGCGGTCACGTCCCGCGCGTCGTGCAGCAGCCGCCGCTATAATATATAACTGTGGTACCTGGAAGGTGAGCGCGTCGGCGTGCAGCAGCCGCCGCTATAATATATAACTGTGGTACCTGGAAGGTGAGCGCGTCGGCGTGCAGCAGCCGCCGCTATAATATATAACTGTGGTACCTGGAAGGTGAGCGCGTCGGCGTGCAGCTGGTGCGCGCGCGCGGTCACGTCCCGCGCGTCGTGCAGCAGCCGCCGCTATAATATATAACTGTGGTACCTGGAAGGTGAGCGCGTCGGCGTGCAGCAGCCGCCGCTATAATATATAACTGTGGTACCTGGAAGGTGAGCGCGTCGGCGTGCAGCAGCCGCCGCTATAATATATAACTGTGGTACCTGGAAGGTGAGCGCGTCGGCGTGCAGCTGGTGCGCGCGCGCGGTCACGTCCCGCGCGTCGTGCAGCAGCCGCCGCTATAATATATAACTGTGGTACCTGGAAGGTGAGCGCGTCGGCGTGCAGCAGCCGCCGCTATAATATATAACTGTGGTACCTGGAAGGTGAGCGCGTCGTCGTGCAGCAGCCGCCGCTATAATATATAACTGTGGTACCTGGAAGGTGAGCGCGTCGGCGTGCAGCAGCCGCCGCTATAATATATAACTGTGGTACCTGGAAGGTGAGCGCGTCGGCGTGCAGCTGGTGCGCGCGCGCGGTCACGTCCCGCGCGTCGTGCAGCAGCCGCCGCTATAATATATAACTGTGGTACCTGGAAGGTGAGCGCGTCGGCGTGCAGCAGCCGCCGCTATAATATATAACTGTGGTACCTGGAAGGTGAGCGCGTCGGCGTGCAGCTGGTGCGCGCGCGCGGTCACGTCCCGCGCGTCGTGCAGCAGCCGCCGCTATAATATATAACTGTGGTACCTGGAAGGTGAGCGCGTCGGCGTGCAGCAGCCGCCGCTATAATATATAACTGTGGTACCTGGAAGGTGAGCGCGTCGGCGTGCAGCTGGTGCGCGCGCGCGGTCACGTCCCGCGCGTCGTGCAGCAGCCGCCGCTATAATATATAACTGTGGTACCTGGAAGGTGAGCGCGTCGGCGTGCAGCAGCCGCCGCTATAATATATAACTGTGGTACCTGGAAGGTGAGCGCGTCGGCGTGCAGCAGCCGCCGCTATAATATATAACTGTGGTACCTGGAAGGTGAGCGCGTCGGCGTGCAGCAGCCGCCGCTATAATATATAACTGTGGTACCTGGAAGGTGAGCGCGTCGGCGTGCAGCTGGTGCGCGCGCGCGGTCACGTCCCGCGCGTCGTGCAGCAGCCGCCGCTATAATATATAACTGTGGTACCTGGAAGGTGAGCGCGTCGGCGTGCAGCAGCCGCCGCTATAATATATAACTGTGGTACCTGGAAGGTGAGCGCGTCGGCGTGCAGCAGCCGCCGCTATAATATATAACTGTGGTACCTGGAAGGTGAGCGCGTCGGCGTGCAGCAGCCGCCGCTATAATATATAACTGTGGTACCTGGAAGGTGAGCGCGTCGGCGTGCAGCAGCCGCCGCTATAATATATAACTGTGGTACCTGGAAGGTGAGCGCGTCGGCGTGCAGCAGCCGCCGCTATAATATATAACTGTGGTACCTGGAAGGTGAGCGCGTCGGCGTGCAGCAGCCGCCGCTATAATATATAACTGTGGTACCTGGAAGGTGAGCGCGTCGGCGTGCAGCTGGTGCGCGCGCGCGGTCACGTCCCGCGCGTCGTGCAGCAGCCGCCGCTATAATATATAACTGTGGTACCTGGAAGGTGAGCGCGTCGGCGTGCAGCAGCCGCCGCTATAATATATAACTGTGGTACCTGGAAGGTGAGCGCGTCGGCGTGCAGCAGCCGCCGCTATAATATATAACTGTGGTACCTGGAAGGTGAGCGCGTCGGCGTGCAGCAGCCGCCGCTATAATATATAACTGTGGTACCTGGAAGGTGAGCGCGTCGGCGTGCAGCAGCCGCCGCTATAATATATAACTGTGGTACCTGGAAGGTGAGCGCGTCGGCGTGCAGCAGCCGCCGCTATAATATATAACTGTGGTACCTGGAAGGTGAGCGCGTCGGCGTGCAGCAGCCGCCGCTATAATATATAACTGTGGTACCTGGAAGGTGAGCGCGTCGGCGTGCAGCAGCCGCCGCTATAATATATAACTGTGGTACCTGGAAGGTGAGCGCGTCGGCGTGCAGCAGCCGCCGCTATAATATATAACTGTGGTACCTGGAAGGTGAGCGCGTCGGCGTGCAGCAGCCGCCGCTATAATATATAACTGTGGTACCTGGAAGGTGAGCGCGTCGGCGTGCAGCTGGTGCGCGCGCGCGGTCACGTCCCGCGCGTCGTGCAGCAGCCGCCGCTATAATATATAACTGTGGTACCTGGAAGGTGAGCGCGTCGGCGTGCAGCAGCCGCCGCTATAATATATAACTGTGGTACCTGGAAGGTGAGCGCGTCGGCGTGCAGCAGCCGCCGCTATAATATATAACTGTGGTACCTGGAAGGTGAGCGCGTCGGCGTGCAGCAGCCGCCGCTATAATATATAACTGTGGTACCTGGAAGGTGAGCGCGTCGGCGTGCAGCAGCCGCCGCTATAATATATAACCTTGGTACCTGCAAGGTGAGCGCGTCGGCGTGCAGCAGCCGCCGCTATAATATATAACTGTGGTACCTGGAAGGTGAGCGCGTCGTCGTGCAGCAGCCGCCGCTATAATATATAACTGTGGTACCTGGAAGGTGAGCGCGTCGGCGTGCAGCAGCCGCCGCTATAATATATAACTGTGGTACCTGGAAGGTGAGCGCGTCGTCGTGCAGCAGCCGCCGCTATAATATATAACTGTGGTACCTGGAAGGTGAGCGCGTCGGCGTGCAGCAGCCGCCGCTATAATATATAACTGTGGTACCTGGAAGGTGAGCGCGTCGGCGTGCAGCAGCCGCCGCTATAATATATAACTGTGGTACCTGGAAGGTGAGCGCGTCGGCGTGCAGCAGCCGCCGCTATAATATATAACTGTGGTACCTGGAAGGTGAGCGCGTCGGCGTGCAGCTGGTGCGCGCGCGCGGTCACGTCCCGCGCGTCGTGCAGCAGCCGCCGCTATAATATATAACTGTGGTACCTGGAAGGTGAGCGCGTCGGCGTGCAGCAGCCGCCGCTATAATATATAACTGTGGTACCTGGAAGGTGAGCGCGTCGGCGTGCAGCAGCCGCCGCTATAATATATAACTGTGGTACCTGGAAGGTGAGCGCGTCGGCGTGCAGCTGGTGCGCGCGCGCGGTCACGTCCCGCGCGTCGTGCAGCAGCCGCCGCTATAATATATAACTGTGGTACCTGGAAGGTGAGCGCGTCGGCGTGCAGCAGCCGCCGCTATAATATATAACTGTGGTACCTGGAAGGTGAGCGCGTCGGCGTGCAGCTGGTGCGCGCGCGCGGTCACGTCCCGCGCGTCGTGCAGCAGCCGCCGCTATAATATATAACTGTGGTACCTGGAAGGTGAGCGCGTCGGCGTGCAGCAGCCGCCGCTATAATATATAACTGTGGTACCTGGAAGGTGAGCGCGTCGGCGTGCAGCAGCCGCCGCTATAATATATAACTGTGGTACCTGGAAGGTGAGCGCGTCGGCGTGCAGCTGGTGCGCGCGCGCGGTCACGTCCCGCGCGTCGTGCAGCAGCCGCCGCTATAATATATAACTGTGGTACCTGGAAGGTGAGCGCGTCGGCGTGCAGCAGCCGCCGCTATAATATATAACTGTGGTACCTGGAAGGTGAGCGCGTCGGCGTGCAGCTGGTGCGCGCGCGCGGTCACGTCCCGCGCGTCGTGCAGCAGCCGCCGCTATAATATATAACTGTGGTACCTGGAAGGTGAGCGCGTCGGCGTGCAGCAGCCGCCGCTATAATATATAACTGTGGTACCTGGAAGGTGAGCGCGTCGGCGTGCAGCTGGTGCGCGCGCGCGGTCACGTCCCGCGCGTCGTGCAGCAGCCGCCGCTATAATATATAACTGTGGTACCTGGAAGGTGAGCGCGTCGTCGTGCAGCAGCCGCCGCTATAATATATAACTGTGGTACCTGGAAGGTGAGCGCGTCGGCGTGCAGCAGCCGCCGCTATAATATATAACTGTGGTACCTGGAAGGTGAGCGCGTCGGCGTGCAGCAGCCGCCGCTATAATATATAACTGTGGTACCTGGAAGGTGAGCGCGTCGGCGTGCAGCTGGTGCGCGCGCGCGGTCACGTCCCGCGCGTCGTGCAGCAGCCGCCGCTATAATATATAACTGTGGTACCTGGAAGGTGAGCGCGTCGGCGTGCAGCAGCCGCCGCTATAATATATAACTGTGGTACCTGGAAGGTGAGCGCGTCGGCGTGCAGCTGGTGCGCGCGCGCGGTCACGTCCCGCGCGTCGTGCAGCAGCCGCCGCTATAATATATAACTGTGGTACCTGGAAGGTGAGCGCGTCGGCGTGCAGCAGCCGCCGCTATAATATATAACTGTGGTACCTGGAAGGTGAGCGCGTCGGCGTGCAGCTGGTGCGCGCGCGCGGTCACGTCCCGCGCGTCGTGCAGCAGCCGCCGCTATAATATATAACTGTGGTACCTGGAAGGTGAGCGCGTCGTCGTGCAGCAGCCGCCGCTATAATATATAACTGTGGTACCTGGAAGGTGAGCGCGTCGTCGTGCAGCAGCCGCCGCTATAATATATAACTGTGGTACCTGGAAGGTGAGCGCGTCGGCGTGCAGCAGCCGCCGCTATAATATATAACTGTGGTACCTGGAAGGTGAGCGCGTCGGCGTGCAGCTGGTGCGCGCGCGCGGTCACGTCCCGCGCGTCGTGCAGCAGCCGCCGCTATAATATATAACTGTGGTACCTGGAAGGTGAGCGCGTCGGCGTGCAGCAGCCGCCGCTATAATATATAACTGTGGTACCTGGAAGGTGAGCGCGTCGGCGTGCAGCTGGTGCGCGCGCGCGGTCACGTCCCGCGCGTCGTGCAGCAGCCGCCGCTATAATATATAACTGTGGTACCTGGAAGGTGAGCGCGTCGGCGTGCAGCAGCCGCCGCTATAATATATAACTGTGGTACCTGGAAGGTGAGCGCGTCGGCGTGCAGCTGGTGCGCGCGCGCGGTCACGTCCCGCGCGTCGTGCAGCAGCCGCCGCTATAATATATAACTGTGGTACCTGGAAGGTGAGCGCGTCGGCGTGCAGCTGGTGCGCGCGCGCGGTCACGTCCCGCGCGTCGTGCAGCAGCCGCCGCTATAATATATAACTGTGGTACCTGGAAGGTGAGCGCGTCGGCGTGCAGCAGCCGCCGCTATAATATATAACTGTGGTACCTGGAAGGTGAGCGCGTCGGCGTGCAGCAGCCGCCGCTATAATATATAACTGTGGTACCTGGAAGGTGAGCGCGTCGGCGTGCAGCAGCCGCCGCTATAATATATAACTGTGGTACCTGGAAGGTGAGCGCGTCGGCGTGCAGCAGCCGCCGCTATAATATATAACTGTGGTACCTGGAAGGTGAGCGCGTCGGCGTGCAGCTGGTGCGCGCGCGCGGTCACGTCCCGCGCGTCGTGCAGCAGCCGCCGCTATAATATATAACTGTGGTACCTGGAAGGTGAGCGCGTCGGCGTGCAGCAGCCGCCGCTATAATATATAACTGTGGTACCTGGAAGGTGAGCGCGTCGTCGTGCAGCAGCCGCCGCTATAATATATAACTGTGGTACCTGGAAGGTGAGCGCGTCGTCGTGCAGCAGCCGCCGCTATAATATATAACTGTGGTACCTGGAAGGTGAGCGCGTCGGCGTGCAGCAGCCGCCGCTATAATATATAACTGTGGTACCTGGAAGGTGAGCGCGTCGGCGTGCAGCAGCCGCCGCTATAATATATAACTGTGGTACCTGGAAGGTGAGCGCGTCGGCGTGCAGCAGCCGCCGCTATAATATATAACTGTGGTACCTGGAAGGTGAGCGCGTCGGCGTGCAGCTGGTGCGCGCGCGCGGTCACGTCCCGCGCGTCGTGCAGCAGCCGCCGCTATAATATATAACTGTGGTACCTGGAAGGTGAGCGCGTCGGCGTGCAGCAGCCGCCGCTATAATATATAACTGTGGTACCTGGAAGGTGAGCGCGTCGGCGTGCAGCAGCCGCCGCTATAATATATAACTGTGGTACCTGGAAGGTGAGCGCGTCGGCGTGCAGCTGGTGCGCGCGCGCGGTCACGTCCCGCGCGTCGTGCAGCAGCCGCCGCTATAATATATAACTGTGGTACCTGGAAGGTGAGCGCGTCGGCGTGCAGCAGCCGCCGCTATAATATATAACTGTGGTACCTGGAAGGTGAGCGCGTCGGCGTGCAGCAGCCGCCGCTATAATATATAACTGTGGTACCTGGAAGGTGAGCGCGTCGGCGTGCAGCTGGTGCGCGCGCGCGGTCACGTCCCGCGCGTCGTGCAGCAGCCGCCGCTATAATATATAACTGTGGTACCTGGAAGGTGAGCGCGTCGGCGTGCAGCAGCCGCCGCTATAATATATAACTGTGGTACCTGGAAGGTGAGCGCGTCGGCGTGCAGCAGCCGCCGCTATAATATATAACTGTGGTACCTGGAAGGTGAGCGCGTCGGCGTGCAGCTGGTGCGCGCGCGCGGTCACGTCCCGCGCGTCGTGCAGCAGCCGCCGCTATAATATATAACTGTGGTACCTGGAAGGTGAGCGCGTCGGCGTGCAGCAGCCGCCGCTATAATATATAACTGTGGTACCTGGAAGGTGAGCGCGTCGGCGTGCAGCTGGTGCGCGCGCGCGGTCACGTCCCGCGCGTCGTGCAGCAGCCGCCGCTATAATATATAACTGTGGTACCTGGAAGGTGAGCGCGTCGGCGTGCAGCAGCCGCCGCTATAATATATAACTGTGGTACCTGGAAGGTGAGCGCGTCGGCGTGCAGCAGCCGCCGCTATAATATATAACTGTGGTACCTGGAAGGTGAGCGCGTCGTCGTGCAGCAGCCGCCGCTATAATATATAACTGTGGTACCTGGAAGGTGAGCGCGTCGGCGTGCAGCAGCCGCCGCTATAATATATAACTGTGGTACCTGGAAGGTGAGCGCGTCGGCGTGCAGCTGGTGCGCGCGCGCGGTCACGTCCCGCGCGTCGTGCAGCAGCCGCCGCTATAATATATAACTGTGGTACCTGGAAGGTGAGCGCGTCGGCGTGCAGCAGCCGCCGCTATAATATATAACTGTGGTACCTGGAAGGTGAGCGCGTCGGCGTGCAGCTGGTGCGCGCGCGCGGTCACGTCCCGCGCGTCGTGCAGCAGCCGCCGCTATAATATATAACTGTGGTACCTGGAAGGTGAGCGCGTCGTCGTGCAGCAGCCGCCGCTATAATATATAACTGTGGTACCTGGAAGGTGAGCGCGTCGGCGTGCAGCAGCCGCCGCTATAATATATAACTGTGGTACCTGGAAGGTGAGCGCGTCGGCGTGCAGCAGCCGCCGCTATAATATATAACTGTGGTACCTGGAAGGTGAGCGCGTCGTCGTGCAGCAGCCGCCGCTATAATATATAACTGTGGTACCTGGAAGGTGAGCGCGTCGGCGTGCAGCAGCCGCCGCTATAATATATAACTGTGGTACCTGGAAGGTGAGCGCGTCGGCGTGCAGCTGGTGCGCGCGCGCGGTCACGTCCCGCGCGTCGTGCAGCAGCCGCCGCTATAATATATAACTGTGGTACCTGGAAGGTGAGCGCGTCGGCGTGCAGC
Source organism: Chrysoteuchia culmella (assembly GCA_910589605.1). Classification (NCBI taxonomy): domain Eukaryota; kingdom Metazoa; phylum Arthropoda; class Insecta; order Lepidoptera; family Crambidae; genus Chrysoteuchia; species Chrysoteuchia culmella. Next base: position 2,235,440 of record OU342646.1, read on the forward strand.
AGCCGCCGCTATAATATATAACTGTGGTACCTGGAAGGTGAGCGCGTCGGCGTGCAGCTGGTGCGCGCGCGCGGTCACGTCCCGCGCGTCGTGCAGCAGCCGCCGCTATAATATATAACTGTGGTACCTGGAAGGTGAGCGCGTCGGCGTGCAGCTGGTGCGCGCGCGCGGTCACGTCCCGCGCGTCGTGCAGCAGCCGCCGCTATAATATATAACTGTGGTACCTGGAAGGTGAGCGCGTCGGCGTGCAGCAGCCGCCGCTATAATATATAACTGTGGTACCTGGAAGGTGAGCGCGTCGGCGTGCAGCAGCCGCCGCTATAATATATAACCGTGGTACCTGGAAGGTGAGCGCGTCGGCGTGCAGCTGGTGCGCGCGCGCGGTCACGTCCCGCGCGTCGTGCAGCAGCCGCCGCTATAATATATAACTGTGGTACCTGGAAGGTGAGCGCGTCGGCGTGCAGCAGCCGCCGCTATAATATATAACTGTGGTACCTGGAAGGTGAGCGCGTCGGCGTGCAGCAGCAGCCGCTATAATATATAACTGTGGTACCTGGAAGGTGAGCGCGTCGGCGTGCAGCTGGTGCGCGCGCGCGGTCACGTCCCGCGCGTCGTGCAGCAGCCGCCGCTATAATATATAACTGTGGTACCTGGAAGGTGAGCGCGTCGGCGTGCAGCAGCCGCCGCTATAATATATAACTGTGGTACCTGGAAGGTGAGCGCGTCGGCGTGCAGCTGGTGCGCGCGCGCGGTCACGTCCCGCGCGTCGTGCAGCAGCCGCCGCTATAATATATAACTGTGGTACCTGGAAGGTGAGCGCGTCGGCGTGCAGCAGCCGCCGCTATAATATATAACTGTGGTACCTGGAAGGTGAGCGCGTCGGCGTGCAGCTGGTGCGCGCGCGCGGTCACGTCCCGCGCGTCGTGCAGCAGCCGCCGCTATAATATATAACTGTGGTACCTGGAAGGTGAGCGCGTCGTCGTGCAGCAGCCGCCGCTATAATATATAACTGTGGTACCTGGAAGGTGAGCGCGTCGGCGTGCAGCAGCCGCCGCTATAATATATAACTGTGGTACCTGGAAGGTGAGCGCGTCGGCGTGCAGCAGCCGCCGCTATAATATATAACTGTGGTACCTGGAAGGTGAGCGCGTCGGCGTGCAGCTGGTGCGCGCGCGCGGTCACGTCCCGCGCGTCGTGCAGCAGCCGCCGCTATAATATATAACTGTGGTACCTGGAAGGTGAGCGCGTCGGCGTGCAGCAGCCGCCGCTATAATATATAACTGTGGTACCTGGAAGGTGAGCGCGTCGGCGTGCAGCTGGTGCGCGCGCGCGGTCACGTCCCGCGCGTCGTGCAGCAGCCGCCGCTATAATATATAACTGTGGTACCTGGAAGGTGAGCGCGTCGGCGTGCAGCAGCCGCCGCTATAATATATAACTGTGGTACCTGGAAGGTGAGCGCGTCGGCGTGCAGCTGGTGCGCGCGCGCGGTCACGTCCCGCGCGTCGTGCAGCAGCCGCCGCTATAATATATAACTGTGGTACCTGGAAGGTGAGCGCGTCGTCGTGCAGCAGCCGCCGCTATAATATATAACTGTGGTACCTGGAAGGTGAGCGCGTCGGCGTGCAGCAGCCGCCGCTATAATATATAACTGTGGTACCTGGAAGGTGAGCGCGTCGGCGTGCAGCAGCCGCCGCTATAATATATAACTGTGGTACCTGGAAGGTGAGCGCGTCGGCGTGCAGCTGGTGCGCGCGCGCGGTCACGTCCCGCGCGTCGTGCAGCAGCCGCCGCTATAATATATAACTGTGGTACCTGGAAGGTGAGCGCGTCGGCGTGCAGCAGCCGCCGCTATAATATATAACTGTGGTACCTGGAAGGTGAGCGCGTCGGCGTGCAGCTGGTGCGCGCGCGCGGTCACGTCCCGCGCGTCGTGCAGCAGCCGCCGCTATAATATATAACTGTGGTACCTGGAAGGTGAGCGCGTCGGCGTGCAGCAGCCGCCGCTATAATATATAACTGTGGTACCTGGAAGGTGAGCGCGTCGGCGTGCAGCTGGTGCGCGCGCGCGGTCACGTCCCGCGCGTCGTGCAGCAGCCGCCGCTATAATATATAACTGTGGTACCTGGAAGGTGAGCGCGTCGGCGTGCAGCTGGTGCGCGCGCGCGGTCACGTCCCGCGCGTCGTGCAGCAGCCGCCGCTATAATATATAACTGTGGTACCTGGAAGGTGAGCGCGTCGGCGTGCAGCAGCCGCCGCTATAATATATAACTGTGGTACCTGGAAGGTGAGCGCGTCGGCGTGCAGCAGCCGCCGCTATAATATATAACTGTGGTACCTGGAAGGTGAGCGCGTCGGCGTGCAGCAGCCGCCGCTATAATATATAACTGTGGTACCTGGAAGGTGAGCGCGTCGGCGTGCAGCAGCCGCCGCTATAATATATAACCTTGGTACCTGCAAGGTGAGCGCGTCGGCGTGCAGCAGCCGCCGCTATAATATATAACTGTGGTACCTGGAAGGTGAGCGCGTCGTCGTGCAGCAGCCGCCGCTATAATATATAACTGTGGTACCTGGAAGGTGAGCGCGTCGGCGTGCAGCAGCCGCCGCTATAATATATAACTGTGGTACCTGGAAGGTGAGCGCGTCGTCGTGCAGCAGCCGCCGCTATAATATATAACTGTGGTACCTGGAAGGTGAGCGCGTCGGCGTGCAGCAGCCGCCGCTATAATATATAACTGTGGTACCTGGAAGGTGAGCGCGTCGGCGTGCAGCAGCCGCCGCTATAATATATAACTGTGGTACCTGGAAGGTGAGCGCGTCGGCGTGCAGCAGCCGCCGCTATAATATATAACTGTGGTACCTGGAAGGTGAGCGCGTCGGCGTGCAGCTGGTGCGCGCGCGCGGTCACGTCCCGCGCGTCGTGCAGCAGCCGCCGCTATAATATATAACTGTGGTACCTGGAAGGTGAGCGCGTCGGCGTGCAGCAGCCGCCGCTATAATATATAACTGTGGTACCTGGAAGGTGAGCGCGTCGGCGTGCAGCAGCCGCCGCTATAATATATAACTGTGGTACCTGGAAGGTGAGCGCGTCGGCGTGCAGCTGGTGCGCGCGCGCGGTCACGTCCCGCGCGTCGTGCAGCAGCCGCCGCTATAATATATAACTGTGGTACCTGGAAGGTGAGCGCGTCGGCGTGCAGCAGCCGCCGCTATAATATATAACTGTGGTACCTGGAAGGTGAGCGCGTCGGCGTGCAGCAGCCGCCGCTATAATATATAACTGTGGTACCTGGAAGGTGAGCGCGTCGGCGTGCAGCTGGTGCGCGCGCGCGGTCACGTCCCGCGCGTCGTGCAGCAGCCGCCGCTATAATATATAACTGTGGTACCTGGAAGGTGAGCGCGTCGGCGTGCAGCAGCCGCCGCTATAATATATAACTGTGGTACCTGGAAGGTGAGCGCGTCGGCGTGCAGCAGCCGCCGCTATAATATATAACTGTGGTACCTGGAAGGTGAGCGCGTCGGCGTGCAGCTGGTGCGCGCGCGCGGTCACGTCCCGCGCGTCGTGCAGCAGCCGCCGCTATAATATATAACTGTGGTACCTGGAAGGTGAGCGCGTCGGCGTGCAGCAGCCGCCGCTATAATATATAACTGTGGTACCTGGAAGGTGAGCGCGTCGGCGTGCAGCTGGTGCGCGCGCGCGGTCACGTCCCGCGCGTCGTGCAGCAGCCGCCGCTATAATATATAACTGTGGTACCTGGAAGGTGAGCGCGTCGGCGTGCAGCAGCCGCCGCTATAATATATAACTGTGGTACCTGGAAGGTGAGCGCGTCGGCGTGCAGCAGCCGCCGCTATAATATATAACTGTGGTACCTGGAAGGTGAGCGCGTCGTCGTGCAGCAGCCGCCGCTATAATATATAACTGTGGTACCTGGAAGGTGAGCGCGTCGTCGTGCAGCAGCCGCCGCTATAATATATAACTGTGGTACCTGGAAGGTGAGCGCGTCGGCGTGCAGCTGGTGCGCGCGCGCGGTCACGTCCCGCGCGTCGTGCAGCAGCCGCCGCTATAATATATAACTGTGGTACCTGGAAGGTGAGCGCGTCGGCGTGCAGCAGCCGCCGCTATAATATATAACTGTGGTACCTGGAAGGTGAGCGCGTCGGCGTGCAGCTGGTGCGCGCGCGCGGTCACGTCCCGCGCGTCGTGCAGCAGCCGCCGCTATAATATATAACTGTGGTACCTGGAAGGTGAGCGCGTCGGCGTGCAGCTGGTGCGCGCGCGCGGTCACGTCCCGCGCGTCGTGCAGCAGCCGCCGCTATAATATATAACTGTGGTACCTGGAAGGTGAGCGCGTCGGCGTGCAGCTGGTGCGCGCGCGCGGTCACGTCCCGCGCGTCGTGCAGCAGCCGCCGCTATAATATATAACTGTGGTACCTGGAAGGTGAGCGCGTCGGCGTGCAGCTGGTGCGCGCGCGCGGTCACGTCCCGCGCGTCGTGCAGCAGCCGCCGCTATAATATATAACTGTGGTACCTGGAAGGTGAGCGCGTCGGCGTGCAGCAGCCGCCGCTATAATATATAACTGTGGTACCTGGAAGGTGAGCGCGTCGGCGTGCAGCTGGTGCGCGCGCGCGGTCACGTCCCGCGCGTCGTGCAGCAGCCGCCGCTATAATATATAACTGTGGTACCTGGAAGGTGAGCGCGTCGGCGTGCAGCTGGTGCGCGCGCGCGGTCACGTCCCGCGCGTCGTGCAGCAGCCGCCGCTATAATATATAACTGTGGTACCTGGAAGGTGAGCGCGTCGGCGTGCAGCAGCCGCCGCTATAATATATAACTGTGGTACCTGGAAGGTGAGCGCGTCGGCGTGCAGCTGGTGCGCGCGCGCGGTCACGTCCCGCGCGTCGTGCAGCAGCCGCCGCTATAATATATAACTGTGGTACCTGGAAGGTGAGCGCGTCGGCGTGCAGCTGGTGCGCGCGCGCGGTCACGTCCCGCGCGTCGTGCAGCAGCCGCCGCTATAATATATAACTGTGGTACCTGGAAGGTGAGCGCGTCGGCGTGCAGCTGGTGCGCGCGCGCGGTCACGTCCCGCGCGTCGTGCAGCAGCCGCCGCTATAATATATAACTGTGGTACCTGGAAGGTGAGCGCGTCGGCGTGCAGCTGGTGCGCGCGCGCGGTCACGTCCCGCGCGTCGTGCAGCAGCCGCCGCTATAATATATAACTGTGGTACCTGGAAGGTGAGCGCGTCGGCGTGCAGCTGGTGCGCGCGCGCGGTCACGTCCCGCGCGTCGTGCAGCAGCCGCCGCTATAATATATAACTGTGGTACCTGGAAGGTGAGCGCGTCGGCGTGCAGCTGGTGCGCGCGCGCGGTCACGTCCCGCGCGTCGTGCAGCAGCCGCCGCTATAATATATAACTGTGGTACCTGGAAGGTGAGCGCGTCGGCGTGCAGCTGGTGCGCGCGCGCGGTCACGTCCCGCGCGTCGTGCAGCAGCCGCCGCGCCGCGCCGCGCTGCTCCTCCGCCTCACGCCACGCGCCGCACAGCGAGAGCGCCGCGCCCTGACACACGTGAGACGCGACACCGTTAAACCTGATTCACGCTACACCGGGCCGGACACGGGCCGTGCCCCGGCAGGGCCCCGTACGGGACACGTTTAAACGTCTATAGTACACTTACTTACTATACTAGAGCCATTACAAACGTGCGAACTGAGCCATAAATCATTACGTCATAGGAATGTGACAATGCCGCGTCAATCGTTATCGATAAAGGGATGCCGCTCGGTCGGACGCAGGTAGCTGGGACGCCAAGGGCGTTGATGACTAATGCAATTAGAAAGTTAGTTGTCATTAGCAAACATGTGGGTGTTTGTAAAAATTGTTGTTAGTTGTCATTAGACTATCACAAGCGAACCATGGAAGCATTATTCTCCAACTTAACTTTGTTGAAATTAAAGGGCGATATTAACGGCCAAACTCGTACGGTTATTCATGTGTTGACAGTGTTTAACGAATTGAAAAGTGACCCGACAAAAATATCTTATTTAAATTTAAATAAACAGCGTGATATTACGGCGCTTCTTTGTAGAGTTAGTACGAGAACTGTAGACAAAGTGAAGAATGAAATACTTCAATCTGGCCATCCATCTACACCAAGAGAAACATATGTGAAACCAGAAACAGTTACAAATATCGATAACTTCGAAATTTGTTTGTTGCAACGCACCATTTCTTCAGTTTATGACAATGGCAAATACCCAACAGTGGCTAAAATATTACAGAAAATGCAAGAACAGATGCCTGAATTTAAGTGCGGTAAGTCATCGTTGAAAAAAATATTAAAGAAAACAGGTTACCAATTCAAAAAAAAACATGGATGGCCGAAAACACCTAATGGAACGAATTGATATTGTCTGCGCTAGACTTGACTTTTTAAGAAAACTTGATACATTAAAGAAGACAAACGATACCCGTCCGCGGTTTTATCTGGACGAGACCTGGGTCAATCAAAACCATTGCAGAAAGCGATGTGGCTTGGAGAAAATGATCAAGGTGGCTTCGAAAGTCAGCCAGTGGGGAAAGGGCATCGTTTGATTGTGTCACGCCGGCTCCGCTAAGACAGGCTTCGTACCAGAAGCAAAATTTGTTTATAGAGATGTGAAATCCAATAACGCCGATTACCACACTAAAATGGATGCAGATACATATATGGCGTGGTTTAAGGAATTTTTACAAGTTTTGGATGTACCATCCATTATCGTTATAGATAATGCCAGCTACCATTCCAAGCAATTAGAATCCATACCGACAATGTTTTGGAGAAAAAATGACATACAGGAATGGCTCAAAAAGAAAAACATTTATTTTCGAATGCCGACATAAAAGAAGAATTAATAATGAAAGTAAAACAAAGCAACCCAAAAGAGATTTATGAAATTGACCAACGGGCAATTGAGTACGGTCACGAAGTTATTCGGCTACTACCGTATCACTGCCAATATAATTACATTGAATTGATATGCACACAAGTAAAGCGCGAAGTGGCATCAAAAAACAATACTTTCAAAATAGCAGACGTCGCGGTCCTTCTACACGAAGCTATCGGGAATGTATCTAAAGATGACTGGATCAAATGTGTGAGGCATGCAGAGAAATTACAGGATCGGGATTTAGCCAAGGCAATTTTAAGAGATCAGAGAATACAGCCTCTGATAATAAATTTACACAAAGATGACAGTGACTGCTCAGAAGATGACACAGACATAGATTAATATTCTAAGGTGATCATTGTTTAAAATTTATTATATTATAATCTGTAAGTAATTTTGCTTTGTATTGTATATCTATATTAATTTAAGATTTATAACATTTAATATATTGTATGTTTTAGAAGCAGATAATTGGTATCTATTATCTGTGAATCTGTAAATGAATTATGAAATAAAAAATTCATGAAAAAAAATATTTTGCATTATTTCCTTGACCTTGCTCTCATTACCTGGTATTGACTATCGACAAATCCCTTTTTTATTGTTACACACAACACTAGGAGTGCGAGCGAGAGTTCCGATATGCCTATAAGTGTGAGCAAGAGGTCTGATAAAAATGATTTATGACTCAATTCGCACGTTTGTAATAGCTCTAGTATAGTATAGTTATAACAGGGTTGCTACGGATATGATACGGATACGGATATTGGAAAAAAATATATCGGTTTCGGTTCCGGATACGGATATGAAATTATTTCGGATTATCCGGTAGTTTCGGATAGCTTCGGTTACGGATATTAAGATGTTTAAAGAATTTCAAAAGTAACATAAAATAGAAAATAAAATGGTTTTATTTATAGGTCATATAGGTCATCATTGGGTAGGTTTTTGACAAAAACAACTTGTCGTAACGTTTCCCATTAAGACTCCGCCCCTATCCGAAACATTTATTTCGGTTTCGGTAACGGATACGGATATTTTTTTATTTGGATAGTTTCGGTTACGGATATCCTTAACATCCCTGCTTTAAGTCCCTCCTGACCTTTTACATAAAATATGTTTTTTTAATAAGCGCCAGGACGCCTTATAGAATGTGCTAAAGGAAATTCAAGCGTCCATACCACAATAATAAAGTATTATTTTTATTGTAATTTACGGATTTAACAGCCGCTTGAAGCCGCGACAGCTGACACGACAAGAATATTTCAATTGCGCTTCGACACAGCCCAACTGGATAATCGTCAATCAGTCGCGATACTATCGCCATGTACGGTACGGGAAACAAATACAAATAATATGTGACATTTCATTAATATGTCGGTGCATAAGCTCGAGTATTATTGCGAAAAAAAAATTTTTTCATTTCTCTTTGGGAAATGTGCTATATTTCTAAAACTGCCAACTATATTTCGTTCAAACCAATTTTCGTTGAAAGTTTTTATTAAGATCTACTATGGGGATATCTAGTTCTCTATCTAGATAAGCTGTGTAGTGTCGGCTTAGAATAGCGCTACCCCCTCTCATCCCGTGGGTGTCGTAAAAGGCGACTAAGGGACTCAGCCTTCAGGAGACGGGCAGCAGCGTCACCTACAAACTTGGCCATACTGCGATCGCCAACCCGCCAACCAAGCGTTGCGATTATGGCAACCTCCCCTCCCTCTCCCCCCAATCGTTGTGGAGATCCTTGGGGGAGGCCTATACCCAGCAGTGGGTGTTATGTGGCTGAAACGACGACGATGGGGATATCCCCTCCCCTCCTTCATATATATATTTTTTATTTTTGTGTAAAAACCGTTCGTTTTTTGCCATTAGGCTACGAAACCCTAATTAAAAAAGAACAGGTAGGCTCTTTCATGACTATTATAATTATGATCTTCGAAAGTTGTGATATCAATTCACAATATATTATTTTATATAGAACAAAAGTATTTTAGAAAATGACATAGTCACTCACCCAAGCACTGCCGCCGATCGAGGCGGGCATGGCCATGTAGCAGTCGAACTCCGTCTTGTCCATGTTCAGGGACTCCGCTGTCAGGTTCTCAATAAATGACACCGCGCAGCACTACGGCAGAGAATTTATGAAATAAGAAACTGATTATTTTTTATGTTGTGTATGCGTGTGTGTGTGTGTGGGTGTGTGTGTGTGTGTGTGCGTGTGTGAGAGAGAGAGAGAGAGAGTGTGCATGTTATGTTCTAATAATGAAAATCATAAGTGCTTGTAAGCCTAGACTGAATAAATGATATTGAATTTTGAATTTTAATAAAAAAATTGCGTGTTTTTTATAGTAATAATGGCGAACCGCGAGGATGGTAAAAACGAAATGTCAAGTAATCAAGTTGAACTTGAACAAGGGATACTTCAGAAGGCTCGTTTAGATGCAGTCAGTTACACAGCAGTAGAAATTTTAAAAATGTCTGACCAATGACCTATGCCATCCAAATCTGTATCTGTGTTGCCAGTGCATGTATGTCATAGTCACCAGGTTGGTGAAGTAGTAGCCGCCCTCGCCGGTCATCAGGCGCTGCGCGTTGCAGAACCGCGTCACGAAGTTTATGTTGCTCACCAGCCGCGGCGGGTTCGCTTTCAGCACCTAAGCCGTAAGAAATAGCAATATGAATCTTACTTACTGTGTTTAAGGTATAAATCACAAGTGTGTAAGGTTTAAAATGAAACTTGTCGGAGAACTATGATCTATCTAAGTCACGGAACGAAACACAAGAAAGAGGAATAACTAGCAAGTTGTCATGCGTCACCCTTTTGTGCGAAGCGCCTGCACGTGGTGGCAGCAGCGTGTGTGTGTGTGTGTGTGCGTGTGTGTGTTGTGTGCGAGTGGTACCGTGAATATGAGGGCGGGCAGCAGGTCGTCGGCGGAGGCGGGCGCGCCGCACAGCGCCAGCACGTGGCGGCAGCAACGCCGCACGCGCGCCAGCTTGCCACCCGGCGACGCCGCGCTGTCCATGCCCAGCAATTCTGCAACGACACACCACTACGCATTTAAATAGCTTGACGAATGACACACACTAATGTAACGAGGTACAACACCGGGGGTAGGAGTGCCGCTCGCCGACCAGCCGGGCTAGTGACGTGACCGCAGGTACTGACCGCTGATGGCCTTGTAGAGCAGCTGGCGGCAGGCGTGCGCGGCGCGGTCGAGCTTGCACTCGAGGTGCCGCTCGCCGACCAGCCGGGCCAGTGACGTGACCGCAGGTACTGACCGCTGATGGCCTTGTAGAGCAGCTGGCGGCAGGCGTGCGCGGCGCGGTCGAGCTTGCACTCGAGGTGCCGCTCGCCGACCCAGCTGAGCTGCTGGATGCGCTCGGACATGGCGCGGTCGGCGCGCTCGTCGTCGGTGCCGCTCGGCGAAAACACGACCGATGGGAGCCTGATAAAGAGGATATGTCAAACTTATATCTATGTACTATTTGTATAGCCGCTGGTTCTGAAATTCCGAAAAACATCAAACGAATTCAATATCATTCATTCAGTCTAGGCTATTACAAACACGTAGGAAGTAATTAACACGCTAAATATCACCTCAAAAAGTAATTGTGAACTGTCGGAACAAGTTAACCTCAGTAAAGATATCAGTTGCAGATATTTAAAAAGTATTTGTACGTAAATGTGACGGGAACGATTTTGTTATAGAATAGTTGCAATCGCGACGACCCCTTATCATTACGAGTACAAAAACGAACAAGCGCCACTCACTCGTGTAGGTAGGTCATCGCGTGCTTCTCCACGAAGTCTATGAGCAGCTCCTTGGTGTCGGCGTCGACGCTCGCGAAGTGCTGCGACGTGTCCATGTGCTTCATGAAGCGCTGCATTACATTTACTTATTAATCTTCAAACTTTAGACAGAACTCTTTTCTTTGGCGAGCAAGTAATAATTTTTATATACTTTCGAAACAATCTTGATCTCTTTAACAGTAGCGAGGCGTCGATTAGGCGTATTGTAAGCCGCTCATTTTTCGGTGAAAGCTGCTAAATACAATGTGTCACTTGGATATTTTTCATACTTTTAAGTTATGTGTGTGTATTGAATAGTTAGGCTAGGCTAGTTTTTCATTGTTTACTGTGTCTTATTTGTGAAGACCTGTAAATGGCTTTATGTTTATATTTAAGCTTTTTAATGTATTAGGTTAAGCAGTTGGTCTTCCAATAAATAAATCTCATCATCAGTTATTTGATGACCTTACTCTCAGGTACAGGGACTGACTCTTTTCTAAAGGATGGATAACGATACTAACAATTGTTATTATCTTGATTGAAATCACATCTAGTTAAAAATATTAACTTAGAGCTTGACCCTTATGGCGTTGACAATAAGAGTGACTTTCATAGTGCACTTGTTAACTGTGCTCGACTGTACGTACATCCAACACCGACTTATGAAAAGCACAAGTAGCCTACAGTAGAAAAGAAGCTTGATCACTCACATTCACATAACATTCTGATATCAACATCATCATTAGTCATTTGAAATGTTAATTTTACAACTTTTTCTAAGTTTTTTTTATAAGAAAATAATCAATTTAACGAATTTTATCATTTGCAAACCTCAAAACTCTTTAGTTAGCCCAGATTGCTTAAAATATGGTGGCCCTTATTTTGTTTTGAGTAGTATACGTGTTTCAAATATAGTTAGTGAAATGAAAAATAGAATAGAATATAAAAAAGTTAATTTATAGCTTTTCAAAATATCCCCCTCCAATCCCAATGCGCTTATGCATTCGGGTGAACCAGCTCTCAAAACATTAAAAAAACGTGTTTTGCGTCTTGCAGGAGGTCTAAAAAGAACCACCGAAATTCTTCGACGGCCTCGTCTGAAGTGCTAAATTATCGCCCACGAAGCGTTTTTTTACCGTGGGAAATAAAAAAAATCGCATGGAGTTAAATCTGGGCTGTACGGAGGATGGGGTAATATTTGTACCCCCAAAGTTGTCAAATAGTCCATGGTTCTAGCAGATGTGTGAGCGGGCGCGTTATCTTGGTGAAAAAAATGCCACGGACGCCGCTCCTTGAGCGCTCGCTATCCAACTCCCCGAAAGTGAGGCAGATAAACTTCGCTATACCATTCACTAGTAACTGTTCTACGGTCTTCTACGTCTCGCCAGTGATTTTCACAAAGGAGGTTTGTGTTGAAATTAGCCGTCTATTCAAAATAGTTTCATGAAAGAAGAGGTTGTATTTATTCTGTGGCTATCAATTTTCGGAACAACCTAGGTACATAGCATTTATTGGCAATACCCGGCATCTCCAACCAAATTATTGAAATTTCGGTTTTTGTTAAGATTCTGGTATGGGCATATTCTTGTTACGGCAGATTATAAAAACGAAATTATAAATATTAAACGAAAAAGTATCAGGGCAGCTTAACCGACCAGGAGTTATTTTTGATACTTAAAAAGCTGCTATTTTGTGCTCCTTAGTTATGGAGGGATAAGAAAATGGGCAATGACTCACCACGCAATATAGTGGGTTCAAGCGACAGCAAATGCAGCTAAAATTCCGACTGATTAAAAAACGTACTATTTCGATAACACACAACACGTAGATACTGCCACCATGGCCTCGATAACAGCTAATGAGCATGGGCTTTGTTAGGATGTTTATTTGTTTCCTGTTTTATCAAAAACGACTGAACGGATTCGCTTGGGATCTGGCACACAGTTATTTTATAGACTAGAATCTAGTCTAGTCACTAGATAGAAACATAGAGTAGATTTTATTCCGATATTCCCACACGAACGAAAACCGCGTGGTTCTCGTGGACTATGGACACCATACCAATGCATTATGTTATGACTAGAATAAAGCGGGAGATACATATTTTTCTGTAGATAATTAATTAATTTGGCTACCCTGCCATTAATTTCCTATATATGACAATAAAGATTAGACTAGACTGGCGTAATGTTAGGTTTCGGGTTCATAAAGTAGAAACAGAAAAAAAAATGTCTCTGAATTATAGTATGTAGTCAGCTAGACAAACTTACACCTAATTCGATGATTAACATATCCCGATAATTTTCAGACGTAATTCATAGTTTATTGCCTTTTAATACCTTAACGATCTATATCTGTTGATTACGCCTAGTTACTGCTACATATCTTTATAAGCGTACTTTGTCTGCCTATTTGATCTGGCAGACACCCCCTACGTGATCAGACGGTCCGACGACGTAACGAAGCAATGAAGATAATTTTCTTTCGATTTATGACAATATGACGCGTTGTCCCCTTACTAATCCATATCGCTATATTTTCGATAGGCGTTGTAATTGCTTTTATTACTAAAATAACTGCCTCTGTGGTCTTGTAACAACCACTGATATCAGGCCCAGGGCTCCTGGGTTCGATTCCCAGCGGGGGGGTACATATTGTATTCGGTTTGGTTGGTGGTAGGACTTGTTGTGAAACCAACATCTTATCTAAGTCTGACGCCATAACAACAATATTTTCAGCATTGTTGTGTTCCGGCAGTTAGAGATAAGATAGCCAGTTTCTCAGTGGTTGAGGATTCTGGGAGAGGCTCGCTTTCATCTTCAACCTTATCAATACATAACATCAGGTATGACATCAATCTCCCGGTAATAAAAAAAAAAAAAAAAAAACGTCTAAGGAATTTCATCAGATAAGGAAGTTGGTTGAAATTGTGAACTTCAGGTGAAGAAGTTGCATTAATAAAGGTTTTCTATTTTAATCATAATACTTGACGTCATGATGAACATTACAGTACAAGACCTCTTCCGAATTATCGAGGCATCAGGATTATTAGTATGCAATATTTTAATAGGAATAAAGCACATTTTTAACTTCGGTTTAATTATTAAAGTAGAGTCAATTTAGACAAGAATGTTTGCGGCGCGGCGGTGCCATTTTGTCAGCGAAAGCACGTTAAATTAACTAACACTGCAAGGTGAAAAATAATAGACTGACGTGAAGTGACAGCAAAAGATTGAATATTGACACGTTGTGACCTACCGCTTTCCCCGGACCGTCCCTCCGCGTGATCTGCCTGTCCGGATTACAGTGTGCACCAAAGTAACAGGGGTTAGCGAGGCTCTACTACAGAAAGCATTGTGATCTAACCTGGTACTGCCGCTGCACCCGCTCGGACAGCTCGTCGACGGGCATGACGTTGGCGCACTTGATGACGTCCATGATGAACGAGTGCGCGAAAACGCGCGAATCGCGGTCAACCTGTTGCAATAAGAGTGAGATGTAAAATTTTAACATGATAAATCAACTTACTTATTTATGTTAACAGCACAACAAATAAAAAATAGGCTACCCTAAGCATCGGATCGATAAAACGTAAAACGCCGTTATGCGTCGACGTTACGCTGTAGCTTATTTTTTCACTTGTCTTGTATCTTGCTAGAATGCTATTATAACTTAGATAAATTGTATATTACTAGAAATTAAGACTTAATTTCCTTATGGTAAATTTTTTAATAGAAAAATATTGGAAAAAAATTCTGAGAACATTGGACCGGATTTCCAAAGGTCGCGGGGTCGATTCCCGTCTGAGAATTCACTTGTGGCCGAGTTAATTTTTTCCAATATTTTTTACCATAAGTATAAAAATAGCATTGAAAAATGCAAAAATTACAAAATCATAAACTTAATTTCCTGTTTGATTTGACCAAAACTTTTGATTTTTCCTATTTCTTATTTCAATCCATAAAACCAAAATGTATGTGCTTATATAATTTTGTATTATTTAGAAAGATAGAAACTTGAATTACATTAATAAGTCACTACAGTTTAGTTATTAAAACATGCTATATTTGAAAAATCGGCCAAAGCCGCCGAGTGACACACTAAAATATATATTGACTCTACACTACACTTGCACTATTCACAAAATATAGACATGACATGTCACTATAGGAGGAGCCCGCGCAGTGATTCGCGCGCTCGGCCTGCGATTGTTGAGGTTAATAACTTTCTCAATGGTCGGTCACGGGATGGGTGACCAAAAATGTATTATGTCGAGCTCCTCCGTGCTTCGGAAGGCACGTTAAGCCTTTGGTCCCGGCCAGTGCCCCAGCAGTGGGGACATTAAAAATGGCTGATGACGATGTCACTATAATCACAGATACACAATATATATTTCAAGTCAAGCAGTAGTTGCACTCAGCCTCAGTACCTCAAAATTTATGTTAAATTGAAAGTTCTTTAATTAATTACTGATAATTTTAGACTTATTGTTTACATTACATTGTTTCCTACCGTTTTTATGATTTTTCTTAGGTACTGCCTTTTTTATCATTTTAATTTGATTGATATAAACTTCATACTCAAATTCTAAAACAGCGGTTTTAATGGTACTTTTTATATGTACAGTCAACAACACGTCTGAATTTACACCTGCACCGCTAAAACCGCCGCTTATTCGTTGTAATCGATTCGTAGTTTAGTAGTTACGACGAAACATAGAACCGGACATACGTAAGTAATAAAAATAAAATCTTTTATTCATCTTAATTCATACTTCATATCTTATCTATTCTTATTTCATAGAATAAAAGATTTAATTTTGTTTATTTAATGAGTTTTTTTCTTCTAATTCATTATACATTAAAATAATAAAAATCCTCTTTTAACGAGATCTTTTATTCTTGTTAATTATTGATATACCTATTAAAATTAAGAAATACAACTTTTAAAGAAATCTATATTTTTCAGTTACTAATTATAATTAATTTATCAACATTCTTGATAGGTAATAATATATTACTAAATGAAAAATATTTCCATCGACGCGGCAACGAAAAATTTTATCAGCGAAAACCAGCGAGACGCCCTTTATTGAAACCTGAGCGTAGCTAGGGTTTCAAAGGTACGAGCCGCTAAAAACTTTTGTGCCTAGCGCAACACACTATTTCAGCTCACGCCAGCGAGGAAAACTTTAGGTTGTTTCTGCAGTCAACTTCCGATAAAAAAATCTTTTAACAAAAAGTTTAATCTAAAAATAAGTTATTACTTTATTATAAGAAAAATAATAAAAAAGGGAGTATTATACACTTGGCAGCAAATAAATCGAGCCACTGCGTTATTTTCATACATACTTTCTTCGCGGTCTAATAAATAAAAAAGTATGTGCATTTCTGCAAAGACTTGGATTGTGATGGCGAGGTCAAATGTTCAACTAACCAATTAGCATTTAAAACAACTGAAAACAATTCTTGATTTCCTAAAATTTCAGTGAAACAAATGTTTAATTTTCATTCCATATCAAGTTGTAGGAAACCGGATTGAGTGAATTTGTTTCCCTTACTTTACACAAAACTGAAAGTTTTCTTGAATTGTTGGGCCTTTTATTCGCAGGTCGAGTATTCGACTCATAAATCGACATACAAATGTTTACATAACTTTTTATACGTTTTGAATAATGAGACTGTAAAGTGAGTATGTTTGTATGAGAATAACGCAGTGGTTCGATTTATTTGCTGCCAAGTGTCATAGAAAAATAGGAATAATATGTTACATTACTAAGAACAATAAAAACGATTCGGTAAATGTTGAAATTGACATGAGGTGTAAGACAAAGACAATTTAATGTCACATTTTTATGTCACATTCCGAAATCCGATTGTGAAATCTCACACAGTCTAAATATAAAATTCTTATAACAAATAGTTTAACGTATTGTTATTGTTTTTATGATTCAAGGAACTACAATAATATAATAAAACTAAAACGGAGCATTATTATTAATTCAAAGTTATGATAAATTTTAAATAGAAAAAAAAGTGATTTAAAATAAGAATAAAATGTAACTTAAAAAGACAATAGTGCGATTCGGAACGCATTAGGACATTTTATGATTTTGTAATTTTTGCATTTTTCAATGCTATTTTTATACTTATGGTAAATAAGTAGCATTGAAAAATGCAAAAATTACAAAATCATAAATTATTGGCAGTTGCATCTTAATCGATCGTTAAACAATCTTTCGAATGCAAGGATATTCCTAGCATTGATGTAACAACGCTGGCCTACAGCGTATTAAAAATATAAAAGTACTGGAGAATTTCGACGGTGGTTCGCAAGTCTCGGTAGCTCAGCGGTTAGAGCATTGGACCGGATTTCCAAAGGTCGCGGGTTCGATTCCCGTCTGAGAATTCACTTGTGGCCGAGTTAATTTTTTCCAGCATTAGGACATATTTTAATTAAAAAAGTACTTTACAATGCTAGGCCGAATAATTATATTTTACACGCAGAAATTGAATGACAAAACCAGCTTTTCGAGCGTGTGAGGTGAAAAGGTAAATTTACCTGCGCGGGCAGTGTCGGGAACCGCGCGCGGAAGTCGCGCTTCATGCCCTCGTTCACGATGCCGGGGATTTTGAACTCCTGCTGCCTCTTCTCGGAATGATCATGGTCATCTGCGAAAGATTCGGTGATCAAAGAAAAGTTTTAAGAGTGCGCCAATAATATGTATAAATATTTTGTTTTATAATATATCACTGGGGAACAGGGGTTTTGTTTTATGAAGTTTCATAGCTGATTCCAAATGATTTTGCCGCGCTGATTACAAATCTAGAATCCCTTTTCCAGTAGCAGCTCTATTTTTTGAGATAACGATGGTGGGAGATTTTAAGAAAAAAGCATGATTTTCGTAACTAAATTCTTTTATTAAGGAAAACTAACACAAACAAAAAAAATATTTTATAAGACATTTTTGAATGGGCCGAGTCCACATTATTATTCTGAATGCTCCAGCAGTAATCAGCCATCATATTAGCATTCCAACGACCTTGGTATCGTTTTTCCATTGTGCGAATATTTTGATGGAAACGTTCTCCCTCTCTTCGTTTAAGTCGCCTGAATTTTCTACTACTTCCCTACTGGAAAAGAGATTTTAGCATTGTAATCAGCGACGTCAAATTAGTGAGAAACCGTTAAAAAAACTGATAAAACAAAAAAAAAATCTACAGTGAATAGGTATGAAAACGTTTTATCCGAAAAGGTCCTATTTCCGAAATGCACACACGGTACTAAAAGGACTTATTCTTAGAAGGACTCATTCCGAAAAGGACGCAATTTGAATTGATCAGTATAAAAAATCCCATTTTTCATAAAAAAAACTTATAATAGTTTACTTTTCATTTATGTTACGAGTGATATTTTATAAGATAAGATAAGATATAAGATAATTGTTTATTGAGGACAAACACATAAATAAAATATAATTAGACACCGTGACCCGTGGTAGTAAAAACTGTGCTACAGGCCACGGTACTCCCAGGTAGATTAACAAATTAATTTAAGTGTGTTTAAAAGTGTGGTCTTAATTAAAGTTTTTCTATAATTAAAATTTCATTAAAATGCTAATAAACAAAATACGTGCTACTGTAACCTTACAAAGAGATTTTCTGTTGCTTCATAATCAAATTCCTTAAGATTACCAAGATTATATTTTTATATTATTCAACTTGACAATTTCTTTTACATTACGGTTAAGTTTATTATAAAGCATAGGTGTGTAGTAGTCATGGCTTTTCATTGCAATTACGGTTCTACATTTAGGCAGTGGTACTTTGCATATACGTCTATTAGGCAGATTAAAAAAGGGATCAGTGTAACGGTGGTATCTTCGCAGAGACTGGTAAATAAATAATTTTCTAACTGAAAGCACACTACAGATTTTAAACAAATCTTCAATGGGGTAGCGTAAGTGTAGACCCATCAAGACCTTCAGAACTGCACGGCACGTTGAACACGCTCAATCTCAATAAGAAAAGTGTTCAATGCCGTGCCCCAAGCACAGATACAATTTAGAAGTATACTTTCAGCCAGCGACTTGTAGGTTAAACAGAGTATCTCAGGTGGAGCAACACCTCGCAAATTTTAAAACACTTACATTAATTTTCTGGTTCTCTTGGCAACTGCGGTTATCCGAGGGCCCCAGCTAAGATTTTCGTAAGCAATAACACCTAAATATTGGATATTATGAACCCGCGTTAGATAATCACAGGAGCAAGGAGCTGTAATGCAAAGATTTCTATTACAGGGCAACTGTATGCAACTGAAGCTTGAAGTTCTTAGGAGAAGTACGATCCGAAATACTGAAACAAATGTAATTGTTTTTGTAGTGTTAAGGTTCAAAAGACTGTCCTCTAACCAGGCTACAACCCTACTCATTCCGGCTTCAGCAAGCGGGTTTGATTACACAGCACTTGCTATTTCAGGATTAGAGATTTGAATAATATAAATAAAATATAATGTCGGCCCTAAAGTGCTACCTTGCGGTACACCAAAAACGCAATCTGCATCATTACTAACTTGCTCATTGATTCTGATCCTCTTGGACCTGCTCGCAAGATAAGAATGAAACCAGGGTGAAGGGGTTCCTCTAACTCCCAGATGTTCAATGCGTTTTAGAAGGATGGGAATTGAATGGACATGAAGTTGAAAGACGTTAGCTGTCAATTCAAAAAAATGCCGAATTTGTGTAGTAAAATGGTGCAAAAATTATGACCCCATAGTTAACAAGTTCTATAGAATATCGTATCATCCGTAAATAGCTTCACATTATTTGTATTGCATGTCTAACAATTTTATTTAAACGATATTAACTTTTACAAGAATTTTTCGTAGACAGTCTTAACCCTAGAGTGGTCGCGTACTAAAATTACCTGATTGGTCGCGGGGATATATATAGTTGTCTGCCAAATATAAATGATAATAGAAAAAATATGTTATTCTACCGGACGATAATAATGTCATAATATTGACTGTCATACTAAAATACGAAGTTAAAAATATCGAAGTACTGAATTCAGAAAGTATAAAAGTTTGAGTAACGTGACCCGCCGTTTCCACTGCCGAAACATTTTCAAGAATCCTTTCAAGAATATGATTTAAACGTTTAGTGCGGCAACTGAGAGAATGCAATATTTGACAGCTCCTATCGAGAGCTATTGCTTGGTTATCCTATTAGCAGTCGCACTTTATTTTACAACATGTTCTAAATGTTCTCGCTACTGGGCTCGCGTAGACATTACATACATCCCAGTCCAGTCCAGCGGTGACTTGCTGTCCAGATGAGACTACTGCCCAATCTTGTCTACACGTACCCAGTTACTGGGTCCGAAATTCTGTAAAACTAAGTCCAGTCACTGCCATCGTGTAAATCACGCATTAACTTGAAAGAGTATTTAAGGAGTCGCGCGCTTTATATCCACAATTATTATTATAGGTTGATTTCGAGGAATAAACATCTTTAGAATATTATAAACATCACAGATTAGCACTATAAAATGTTTTCGATTGATAGTATTTGAAGTTATTGTAGATGAAACAATTTCAAGAACTTCATCCCTTTTCCCGTATGAACAGTAATGCAAAAAAATTTTTATTGTGATGTTATTTTACCGGGATCAGCAAATATGTAATCCATGCCACCACTGGCAGGGTTAATGGCAGAAGATCAAAGCACTAGAGATGGGACATTATTATGAACGATTCATAAAAACTGAATGAATGAATCATTAGCCTAGTATGAAATGAGACGGTTCCAAATTCCCTTGACAAGCAGCTGGCATAATAATAAGAGTAATCAAAGGTGAAGATTCAAAATCCGAATGTCCTCACGTAATTATTAAAACTCTAAAGCTAGCCAACTATTTATATTAATTTTTAAAATATTAATGTTTTACTTTTATAGTAAAACATTAATATTTTAAAAATTAATAAATATTAAGAACACTCACACCAATTAACCTAGCCCCAAAGTAAGTACGGTAAGGCTTGTGTTATGGGATACTAAGGTAACGGATATAAATTCATATAATTATAAATATATTTATAAATATTTATGTGTCCTCCATGACTCAGGTACAAATGCTCGTATTCACCATACAAACATTTGCCCCTACCGGGATTCGAACTCAGGACCTCACAGGTAGGCGACACCTTGAAACCAGTGTATGTACCGGTCGTCATGAAACGAACGTATTCTTGACATAACGACAGCGCAAACACTTATAGGCTGTTATTGTCAAAGGAACTAAAACCAAGGGAACTAAGACCAAAATGTAACGAAACTATGAAAACTCAGTCGCTCTCACCGATTACCAGGTGCCGCTAGTTTTTATAGGAATACTTGCATAGCGTCAAAGAGTAACTTTTTTTAAGTCGCTCCCCACCGTTGTACAAATGGCGCTAGTTTCTATGGAAATATTTTCATATCCAAAAAACCAATAGAGTAAAACTTAAAGTATGTTTTATGATGCTACGATAAACATATTGTGAAAAATCGGCTAGAATTAGAGGATTTTTTCAACTCATACGAGTTAATTTTTTTTACATTCATTTTTTTCATTCACTTTGTATTATGTATTTCTATGGAAAGCTTAACCGTCTACTTTAGTTCCATAGTTAATTAACTCAAAGAACGGCAGTAAACCGAAGATAAAGGTAGGTTACGAACGCCGCGTATAGAAGCGAGACAATTGCACGGGTTACGGTGTTATTACCTACATCTAATATGCATCAAAGTTTGTTGTTATTCGTTAAAATGCACTTATTTGGAAAATATTGAGAAGTTACTCAATTGTCCCTCTTATCTTTATCTTTAATATTCTTTATAAAATAAAAATATTTTTCGTTTATTTCTATATAAAAAAATGCAGTGTTGTCAAATTGGGGAGAAAAGATAATTTTAAGTTGAAACAAGCGTGTTTCATTTTGTATTAGTTAAACAATATTAGAAAATTTTAAATTAGTACTAGCTCTCCAAATAAACTAGATAAATGATAGATAGGATTGCTCCAATTGAACGAAATCGTTCACTTCTGTAATCTTTTTACCCACCTCTGAAACACATATGCGATGCAAGAAGTACGAGTAAGTTGCTCACAGATGGCTCTGACTTTACTGGTATGAAACAGTTTTATGTCAAATGTTCAGATGGGCGCATCCTTCCTTTTGAAATCATTGATTATAATATAATAACTACCAATACCTACTATAAATATTTTATAATGTTTAAATGGCTAGTGAGTGTTAAAAATAAATGAATGGTTGTAAAGTTAACCTGTTGAGCTCTTCTTGAAGACGCTGAACTTGAGGAGGTTGGCCTTCTTCAGGGTCTCGCTCTGGCGCAGGCGTTTCTCCTCGAACTTGGAGAAGGATGAGTGGGCGGCCTGCTTTATGCCGCGCTCCGGCTTCTTCTGCTCAGGCTTCGGCAACGTCGCCGAAGGGTTCGAAGACGCTTTTTCTAAAATATTTAAATATTTGTTTAGTACCAATATAAATAAACTTTTTGGTAAGTCAGCTGACATGACAGCTTATGTGATACTATTGGTTTTGGATAACTATAGGCTTAAACTAGGCATAGCTATATAAAAAAAAATATTTTGGAACTAAACTAGGATTAATATTGTTACTGATTAATAACTACCTAACCCATATGCGATTATTAGACAAATTCTCACATATTTTTTTCTTATGCATTAATTCAAATAAAGTAAAGTCAAAATACTACATTACAAAAATAGGCACCTGAAAAACAAACCTGTTTAGTTGCTTCAACAGCAATATAATCAGAGCCACCTTGAAAGACCAAGCCCATTCTGTGCATTTATCAAATATTATGTCAAAATTATGTTTTTTGGTGATAAAGCTGCTGGAAGGTTAAGTTCAGTTTATCTTTTTGATATTAATCTTAGATATCTTAAACCTTTTGTTAAATTGACAACAGTTATGAAATACTATTATATCACACAAACACGTGTTTACAATTACACAGGTAAAGATAAACTCGAAATGTTAAGGACTATTCACATAATGCGTTTCAACCAACCTAGCAAACCAACATTTGATGCAGCTTGATTAAACTATCTAGGCTGGATGTCAAAAAAAGCCTTAAATGGGAATGGACAACAGGTTCATTAAATCACTTGAAACTTTGTTACAGTATAGCTTAAACATGTAAAAACTGAACTCTTTGTTTTATTCAAATACGATATTTAGATTCGTATTTACAAGTGTTCAAACTTCAAGATCCGAACGCTCTTTGCGTAACGTCATTCTATACCGTTTCATACAAAGAAGGCGACTCTCTGACCAAATCGGTCAAGCGTGAGCCGCAAGCTGCATACAAAGTGTTATAAAGTGACGTAACAAAATAAAACGCCGACCCGAAGTTAAAAAAATAAATTATATCTCTAATCATCTTATCATAATCATAAATTCTTATTTGTCAGAATATGGTACAAATTTGATGTTTCTTACATTAAAGTTTCTTTATATTCTACTGATATTTCAGTGTACAAATTTTAGTCAATTTTTAAAGTAGAAGCTACTTGATATTAATTATTAATTGCCAATTTTACATGTCAATTATAACATTTAAAGTGGCATAGACTTAAATAATTCAAATTATAAAATGTCAGAATAATAATATCTGTTAAACGAAATTTCAATTTAAGTAATGTCAATATAAATAAAATAAAATAATGTCAATAGAAATTAAATAATGTCAATAAAAAGTAGAAAAATTGACATTTAAGAAATCATTAATAGTATAGTACATTTTGTCCATTAGAAATTTATGCAATTGTTTCTGAAATTTTGTTAATGTCAAGTTTGTAAGTGTTTCTGGCAGCTTATTATAAATACGTATTGCCATAAAATAAACATTTTTCGAATACATTTCTAACCTTTAGGACGAAAAGGAAAAAAGTTCTAACACAACTTTTTTCCTTTTCGTCCTCTATAATTTGGTCTAGAAATATGCCACATATAGAAAAAAAAAACAGTATTTTTTTATTTTTCATGTACTACATACATGGTGGCATAAAAATCTGAAAGTGTTGTTAATCCCCATTAAATTTTATTGCTGATTTTAATATACTTAGAAATAAAATAAAAACTCGACTTGTTTCAACTGCTGTCCTATTCGAAAACAGTTGGGAGCCATTTTTATACTTTTTTTTTATTATATTGTATTGAAATAAAACTACTTTTGCGGAATATTTAGTGCATTTTATTCACCCGAAATATATATTTGGTACTATAATTTACCCATGACCACGGCAACTGAAAAGGCGCCGAAACATCGGGAAATCAAAAAACCTCAAATAAACCGAAAAATTATGAGTGCACGAAGAAACTTAAGATGTGCTTATATTGTATTATTATCTGAAATATATAAAAAAAGATCAATTGTATCATACCATACACCTATATCTCATACAATGCGTACCTGTGGAGAGGTGTCGAAATATGGCGAAAGTAAGCCGGACTAAAATTTTCTCCATATAATATTTAACTATGTGGTTGATTGGTAGGGTGTGATTTCTAAAAGGGAAGCCGATGAGAATCGAAGTGTATGGACCCTTTGCCACTGATGTGTACCTATTAGTCACTAGTATATGGGAGGATGGGTGCAGCAAATACGAACAATATTTTTGTCATAACAGATGATAGTCCATAAACAGGTTTATTTTAACACACATTTAACACAAGCTAACTATAGAAAAGTGCAGTAAACTTGTTATCTGATAATTTATGTATTCTGATTAAAATATTTTACAATAAGATAATATCAATTTATATAATTTCATTTCAATACTTAGTATATAAACTGAATTTTAGTCAGGTAAAATAAAATATATGTAGATGCTTTCTCTTACATAATTATATTACTCATTAGAATATTAAAACTTATGTTATTATCTTTGTGGTTTGCCAATTTATTTTTACTTTTCATGAAAACATCTTATTAATCAAATATAGCCTAATGTCACCCTCATCAATAATGTAGTTTTCTACTGGTGAAAGGATTTCCAAAATTGGTTCTGTAAAAGTTAAGGAGTTTACTTCTTACAAACAAACTTACAACTTTACAACTAATATTAAATAAATTATTATATTATTTAAAGCCATGTAATCTTTTAACTACAAAAAGATGGACTAAGAAGGCCTCAGGAAGGAACTCAGGCCCCGAGTTATAAGAGACAGTTGATTTTCTATTGTTCTCTGGACACCAGTGGCCTGCTAGCAAATGATGACAAAATAGACATACTTTTAGTAATTATTATCAATGCTAAATTGTTTATGCAATAAATCTGAACAAAGGAATTTCCCGAAAGTATAAGGTAAAAAGTTAACAATGAAATTACTAAAGTCTGAGAATGTACACAAAAGTTATAATACGAACCAGCTCTTCGTTGTCTGGACATCTGTTCCCTGTGGCACTTGGAGCAGTAACCCTGCCACTGGGGGTTCCCGAAGTAGTCGCATCCATTTTTACACTTCAAGTCATTCTGATCGATACGTAACGATGGCATCTTTGAAGCGAAATTCATGTACTTGTAGGACCTCTGCAAGTTCGGACCGAATAACATCGTCACAATTTCAAACCAAAAAGTTAATTAAGCAAATTTTAACACCCTACACTCGTATAGCCTTCCAAAGAAACGGTAGCTACATTCAGCCCATCTTCGCGAGTAATCACCACAATTGATAATTTTTACTGAACAATTAGCATACATCGCAGAGTTCGGCGTTAATAACGACCGTTTTACGCTTTCCATCGTTATATAGGGTTTCCTTATCAAAAAAATGTACTTGAACGGCAGTGATAACCAAATGAATCAATGATACACTTATGGCACTTGTGATGTGACAATAATTTACTATTGGGAAATAATATTATTGGAGTAGTAGTAGTAGTATATAAAATTACTCACCTCTAACTGTAATTATAGTCCTTTATTTTGCTAGATAACGCAGAAATAAAATAAACAACCAACCAAAACAAAATATTGATCACTTTTCTCTTCTCACTCACTTCACACTTTGACTTTGACAGTTTTGGACACAAATTTTGGATTGACTTTAGCAACATTTGACAGTGACAGTTCTTTTTTCTAACACAGTTCACAGATAAATATTCGGTGACTCCGACAAAAACACACTGTTGCTGTTAATATTTCGAAATCATTTTTCTAAAGGTTAAATTAATTCTTGGGTTTAAGAGTTTCTTCCTCACAGGCAACGAGTGATACCACACTTCGTTCGTCGGTGAGTTCATCAAAAGTACACTGCCATGTTCCAAGGATAGTTTAACTGAAATAAAATTAAGTATCATTGGTCTGACGCTTAACTTTAATAACAGTACTCTGATGAATAAAAAATCTCAGATATTCAGCACACAATTATTTATGCCATATTCTCCCCTCTATTATACTATAGCTAGGTATATAGAGAGTTTATTGATGTTCCTTGGTTACCATAGTAATACCAAACATAACATTGTTTCATCACGACCACATCACGACATGACGATCCATTATTATGTTAGATATTTAGTATAAGTGGAAAAAGTGCATCACTAAATAATATAATGGATTACTTTCAAATAAAAGATGGACAATATACCAAAACAATTTACACAATGGTAAGGTGAAAAGAGTTCTCTTTTTTGCTCAAAGCTCACTTCATCTCCACTAGAGTACCTATTTTAATTTATGTTCCTTTCCTTGGGTTTGTCATACGAAAAAGAAGGACGGCATCGCCAGCAAACGACGGAAGTTAAAGATTTTTGTTTTAAAGTAGGTAGGTACGTATCCATAATCGTGCCCTCTCACCAGCATCACAAAGTAAAACTCATTTGGCAGCATCGTTTAGCATAATGCATCCATTCTCATCTCATGTATTGTAGTAGACGTACCTAACGTAAGTTATAGGTAGAAAACAAAGAGATCCAGCATGAAATGAACATATTTAAACTGAGTTTACCTGTACCTACTCGATTGTGTCACTGTCAATCTTTGTAGTAACTACCTAGGTACCTACCTACTAGAGTATTACGCAATATAATAAAAAAGGCTATCAATAAGAGCGACAACGCTGCTGATGATAGTAAGCCGTGCTCAAACCTGATCAACCTTGATAGCATATAGGTGTGGGTGGACGTGGTCCTAAATTACATCTTTCTAGGCTCCCAAATATGCAACGACGGCAGCTGTGTTATTACCGATAAAGAGACGCATTACTATGGCAAAAGATGCTTTGTCTCGATTAAATGGTCTATGGAAGAACAGGGGCATTACTAACAGAACCAAAATGCGCCTAGGGCTTTGATCTTCCCAATATTTATTAAGTACGGCGTGGAAACATGGATGGATCATCAAAGCAAGGGAGAGGCAGAGGATTGGTGTATTCGAAATGTAGTGCTGGAGGCAAATGCCGAGAATGCCCTGGACCGCAAAACGCACAAATGTGTCAATCCTCTCACAGCTGAAAATAAAAGACCGTCTCGCGCCAACATTATCAACGCATACTCAGTTACTTTGATCACATTATAAGACGCGGAGACAACAGCCTCGAAAAGTTGGTCATCGTTGGAAACACAGAGGAGGAAAGACCCAGAGGCCGCTCACCAACTACTTAGATGGTCTGACCATGAGCCGCGATATTATTTCACCATGAGGATTGTTACAATAGGTAGGGTAAAAGTCCCGATAGTGGCCACAGCCGGGGTTCCTACTTCCTACCTACCCGTTACCCATCCCTATTTGATTTCCCCATGTTTTGCTGGTAGGCGGAAATTATAATAAATCTACATGTAATACCTACCTGGGTACCTACTTAATTTTATTCGTAGATAAACGAAATTATCAAGACGCTTACCTACCGCTGCTGATAAGTGCTGGCTCGGGGCAGGACAGAACTCGTTAAACGGGGCGATGGATGATAAGATTAACGACTTTGTAGCTTTGATATGAAATTTTTAATTTATAAGTAGGTTCTAAGTATCTGGCTGGATCCGCTTAATCACTTTAAACATTCCAGCCTTTATACGTATCATATCTTTGAAAGGTAAAAATATTTTTTTATTGTACTATACTATTCACTCATTCATTGTATTTGGGAAGGACTAGTTAAAGCCAAACATAGGCAAATACCAAGGTATTTATAAGTATACCTACGTTGGTTATAAAAAAGCATGTGTAGTCAAAAACATTATATTTGTTTAAATATAATACGGAATACCTACTATTAATATTATGGTATATAAGTATATATATAACCTATTTTCATTCTGAAAAGGAGTTGCACGCGCGAGCTTTATCACTATATAATGCATTGCAGCGATAAATTATTTACTTAAGTGTTATGATGACTCAGAAGTCGCATTCCCTTAATACATGTTCAACGTCCTTTTAACACCCACTTATACAGTCATGCTCTTTGAATAACTTATAATCTAAAATATCTAAATAGATAATCAAACGCGAAGCGAAGGGCTCATAACTAGGATCTATTTACATATAGATACTTATAGTACCTACGTAATCGAGATACAATATAATGAATATATGTAGGTACATAAAAATAAAATATGTAAATTAAGACTTTCTTATTTTTAGATCAAGGAAGCAAGATTCGAAGATGCAATTAAGGCACTCAACGACGCTATCAACTTTAACCCGAACCGAGCTGGACTGTCGCTGCTGGGGTACTGTTACTTCCGAACCCAAGCCTTTGTCGAAGCAGCAAATTGTTACGAGCAATTGACGGCAATGCATCCAGATATACCGGAATACAAATTATACTTTGCACAAGCTTTATATGAAGCCTCTATGTTCGACGAGTCCTTTAAAGTAACAATGCAAATAAGTTCCTCGGATTTAGAAAGAAAAGTCATCAAATTGCAATCTGCAATAAAATATGGTGAGGATGATACTATTTCAGCTAAGAGCCTCGTCGATTCTTATCCCCAAGAAGATGCAGATAAAGACATAAACCTTGGATGTTTATTGTATAAAGAAAATCAATATGAAGAGGCTTTGCAAAAATTCTCTCGAAGTCTCAACGTTTTGGGTTTTAATGCTCATCTCCATTATAATATAGCTTTGTGTTACTTCAGACTCAAGGAATATCCTCAAGCCTTAAAGCACATAACGCTGGTTATCGAAAGAGGAATACGCGATCATCCCGAGCTAGCTGTGGGGATGCAAGCCGAAACATCCGAAGTTAAGTCTGTTGGAAATACCCTGACACTTCACGAAACAGCGTTAACGGAAGTGTTTAACTTAAAAGCTGCTATCGAATACCAGTTAAAAAACATTGAATCTGCAAGAGAGGCTTTAAGTGATATGCCCCCGAGACATGAACATGAACTTGATGCGGTGACATTACATAATATAGCCTTGACATCGATTGATATTAAGCCAACAGATGGTTTTGAAAAGTTACATTTTCTTTTGCAACAAGATCCTTTTCCACCGGAAACATTCGCTAACCTGTTATTACTCTATTGTAAATTTGAATATTTTGATCTTGCTGCTGATGTTTTGGCTGAGAACGCACAATTCACATACAAATATTTATCACCGTATTTGTATGACTTTTTAGATGCTATAATCACGAGTCAAACTTCTCCAGAAGAGGCATTTCAGAAATACGACGATATCGCATCTAAACATGCAGAACAGTTACGGAAGTTGACAAAAGTAGTGCAGGAGAGTCGTGCCCAAGGTGATAACGACCAAGTTAAAAAGGCTGTGGTTGAATATGAAGAAGCTTTAGAGAGGTACATTCCCGTAGTTATGGCACAGGCGAAAATTTACTGGGATATGGAAAATTATGGTCAAGTGGAAAAAATATTCCGTAAATCTGTGGAATTTTGCAATGAATCTGATGTTTGGCGTCTTAATGTGGCTCACGTATTGTTTATGCAAGAAAACAAATATAAAGAAGCTGCAAGTTTCTACGAACCGATTGTAAAAAAACAGTATGACAATATTTTAGACATTAGTGCGGTTGTATTAGCGAATCTTTGCGTCTCGTACATAATGACATCGCAGAATGAAGAAGCAGAGGATATCATGAGAAAAATTGAAAAAGAAGAGGAGCAACAAATCTTTGAAGATCCACATAAGAAATTTTATCACTTGTGTATTGTCAATTTGGTGATAGGTACGTTATATTGCGCAAAGGGAAACTACGAATTTGGTATATCTCGAGTGATTAAATCGTTGGAGCCATTCAATAAACGTTTAGGCACGGATACGTGGTTCTATGCGAAACGATGCTTCGTATCTTTTCTCGAAAACCTTTCCAAACACTTGATAGTTGTTAAAGATAACACAATAAAAGAATGTTTACAATTCCTCGAAGGATGCGAGACTTACGGCAGACGCGTGAGTACCGTCATCGAAAGTCCCTTCCAAGAAGAAGATGCGAATACTAAGGCCAAGCAAACGGTAACTTATGAAGCTCGTCTGCTACGGTATATGTTTTATAAGCTAAAAAATATAGATGATTCCGTTACTATTAATAAATATGAAGATTTAAAATACCTGTTGGTGTTTGTTTTTTATCTTTGCCCGGTTTCCTTGCGTCTTTGTTTTAATATGAAATCCCTTTCTTGTCCAAGGGAAATCGAAGCGATAGGATAACGAGGATCGAGTTCAGGTTCGTTGTCTCTGTGCTCTCCCATGTGGTCATTGCCATTCCGATACCTAAAATTATTAAAGATTCGGAATAGGTTTTCTTTTGGTTTAAAATATTTTCTTTAAAAGAGAACTCTCAAATTGCAGTGTGGGACTTAGGAGGTTAAAAGAGAACTTACCTATTTACAAGGACAAAGTCGTAATTTATGCCTCTCAATGCGTACAAGAAGTCCTTAAGGTGGAACGATTTTCATACAAAAAACAGTCGAGATAATCTTGGTAGATTAACAGAATTAATACTTAAATATATGTGCAACTATTTATTCTCGGGTATTCATTTGCGCTTAATTAATAAACAAACATTGTTTCATTCAGAAATCACCTATAAATGAACACTAAATTATTGCAAAAATTACGACTGTGTATGTGACAAATGTCGTGTACGTATACAAAAATCGCGACGTTGCCATTCCATGCGGCTAAGACGCGCAACGCGCGAAGTTGCCGCTCTTACGTTTGTCTCGATTTAATAATTGTTTAAATTTCTCTTTACTAGATTTTTCAGCTGTGTTGCCGTTGCGTCCCAAAAGAGATGAGTTTCGTCAGTAATAATTTACTTTGGGATTATGATATAAAGTTGTGATTTGTAGGATTTATCTTGACTCCGATTTTAAAAAATGCTAAACACGACTTATATTTTGTTTTTTATGCGTAAATCTTTTTTTCTCTCATCACTGTAAAAAAATAGAAAATAAGATTTTATAAAGGGAAAAAAAGAAACGAAAATTGTATCTGCTTCGTGCAAATAAAATTTACTTGTGTTATGTAACGTACTTACTTAATTTTTTTTTTTTTTTATTTAGACAAATGTCATGTGGTCCCTTTTCAAATATTAAATTGTCCGCAATCACATCTACGTACTGACAACACCGTTCCGTATTTGTCATTTGTTTGTAGTGTTTTTTCATTGTGACTAGGGAATGGGTCCAGTAAAAATTTCACTGAAATGAAAATTAAATATAAACGAAATTTATGAAATCTTTCAAAACGGGTGGAAATATTTCAGTTTTGAGTGAAATTTATTTTCTGACTAGAAATGATTTATTTTACGTAAATCTTAATGATTTAACGATCTTAATGATTTATTTTATTTTTAATTTTACAATTTTAACGTATTAAATGTTCACTTAGCTATTCAAAACATCATAAGAATGATGATAGCATAGAGATAAACATAGACTAAGCCAAATACAAAACATGAATTTGACGTCACATATCACTTGACTATTGTTGTTTCGACTATGAATCAGGACATTTGCGCGAAAAGCTAATAACGCGAAAGACTCTTACACGAAAAGCCGTTTGCTCGAATAAACATTTGCGCGAATAGTGCACAAATGTAATTAAATTTGCCTCAATTATTGGTCAGTTAGCCTTCAAAAACATTTTCACCGTATAGCGCATGAATGAATGTTAGCGCTATCTCAGCACTTTTTTTTCTAGATTGTACTTAACATTACATAATACATATTTAAGATACACAAGAGGTTAGCACTTTTTATTTTATAACCTCTCAGGCATCGGAAAACGAAACACAATAGATATTTAATTGTTTCCAACCCCGGTGTTCGCTGCGCTGCTTTACGAATTAAGTATTTGTTGAATAATACAATTTCATTTTGAGGTAAGTACTTAATAGTAATTTTTTTTGGGGAATTTTTGCTTACTTACATGTTTTATGTATTAATATTTTATAATATCAGTATCTTTATAAATTAAAACACGAAATTAGTTATATGCACATAAGTGCCTTTAAAGACTCAATGCTCGGAAACACGTGAAGTATCAAATTGATATTAATAAAGATTAAAGTCTATGGTTCCCCCGAACTGTAAAAATCAAGCTTCTAAGTTTTTACATCACCATAATAAATTATCGCAGTAAATTAAAGCTTTAAAGGTAGAATTTAACAAGATTTATGAATTTCACCACATAAGTAAACAAAAAGAGTAAGTATAAAAATGGCGTCTCGAGCTTGATTCCAAAACTATTATAATATAAAATGGAGATTGTAACTAACAAACAAGTAGACAAAATATGATCATTTGCGCAAATTTATATACGCGCCAATATACCGAAAGGAGCTAAATGTATTGATTTTAAATAAAACTAATATAATAGTATTGTAGTATTGTACTAGCGGATCCTCGCGGTTTTACACGCGTGGTACCTGTTCCCGTGGGAATATCGGGATAAAATATAGCCTATGTTAATCAGGGATAGTGTAGCATCCTAAAAGAATTTTTGAAATCAGTCCAGTAGTTTTTGAGTTTATTCATTACATACATACATACACATCTTTCCTCTTTATCACTACATAGTATAAAGCAAAGTCGCTTCCCGCTGTCTGTCCCTATGTATGCTTAGATCTTTAAAACTACGCAACGGATTTTGATGCGGTTTTTTTTAATAGATAGAGTGATTCAAGAGGAAGGTAAAATAACCTTCAATATATAGTAGAGAAATACTGTAATTTTTAAGGTTTCTAATGTGATGTCGTAAATCATAAAACATTTTTTCCGCTTACATTGCAAACGCAGGCTGAACCCTACGAGATTTATCAATATAAGGTAATAAGTATTTGTACACCTTGAAAATGTCTACAGAAAACTCCGCGGTGGTTTATGTTTAACCCACAATAGCATAAGTCGTGTAGTCCACGCGGGCGAAGCCGCGGGCGGGAAGCTAGTAATATTATATAGTATAGAAGTATAGAAAACGGTAACATGATGATCCAACAACCACCACCACTTTTTTTTTGATTGAGGAAACACTGCAATTTTAATCAAAATCTGTTCAGCAGTGGTTTAAAAAAAAGATATTATAATGGGCAAACACACTAAGAAATCTTAAAATTTAGAGTATCAATTACATTCTTGTCATTTGTGCAATTTAAAAAAGTTGCAATTGCATTTGTTGCAATTTATACATCAAAATTAATATTGTGATGTTATTTAAATAAACAATAATATAAAATAAATAATAAAAAAAAATCTACCATCAGAAGTCTCGAACCTTAACTCTTTGATATCTAAGCCGAGTACGTAGACCGCTGGGCTACTTTATCATTTTCAGCTGGGTCGAAATATTCTACTACAAGAAACTCAGAAATAAGGTATGCATGTGTGAGTGATTAGTAAAATTGGGAGACAGAAACACTCTCTCGAGATATTTGGATGATTTATGTACTACAAAAAGATAAATGTTGGTTTCGAAAATTCAATATTTATTTATAGAATGCGCTAATAGTATTTTGAGTTAAAAAGATACAAAGAACAATTAACAAATAAATAAAAACTACTAAATAGCGAAAGTAGCGCCATCTAACGACCGTTCAGCTTTTTGTAACTTAATCGTTCCACCTTAAGTGCTAATACTGGTGCTGGCCACGGCAGGGCTAGGACTGTTGTTCCTGAATATGTGTACGTTATTCCTGGATCACCATAAGCCACTTGTTGTCGTGGCAAAGGATATATTCTTCCGAAAACTCTAAAACCGATATTGTATGTAGGTCTATGTAGGTATAGGTACATTACATAGGTAATCATAATCATAATTCTTTATTTGCTCAAAACTTGGTACATGCAAAGGATCTTATTAGTGGGGCATAGCACTTACAAGTGTTATCGATCTGTCGATATGCAAATATTACGTAGTCGCAGTCTATAATATTATTAAATAATTACTTACACATAAAATTTAAAAAATCTTTGTTCATATGTAGGTCCACAGAACAGAAAAATTACATTTTCTGTTCTATGTGTAGGTCCAACTAAGTTGTGAATTTGTCAGTTGGTTGATAAAATTATACGTGTACCTACTTGTAATAAATGTCATACCCAAGTACCTACCTGGGCCTGTATTCACTATGACCACTTAGCGATTCCTTGTTCAAACCACGCCAATCTCACTTACAAGTTTATATTTATTGTATATGTAAATGGTGCTCACAAATTATATAGTTAATGTACAAGTACAATAACTATATAATTTGTGAGTGTCATAGAGAAGACGAAATTTGAAAATGTCGAAACCAAGTACGCATTGGCGTGGTTTGAGCAAGGAATCGCTAAGTGGTCATAGTGAATAAGGGCCCTGTTGTCGATGAACGCACATTGCAGTGAATTATATTGCGTAATACCGTTTATTTAGGTATACAAAAACATACTTAACGGCGTTAAGTATGTTTTTTTAATACCTAAATATTAGTTTTTTTTTTTTTTTATTCTTTTAAGTGTCCCCCGGGAGGTTTAATAACTGCACTCATAGAAATCCCTATAAGTAATTAAGTACCTACTTATTTTATAACTAGATGTACGAGTACACACTACTAACTACTACAAAAAGATTTGGCAAGTGTACAAACCAAATCATTGAAAAACAAAATTGTAATGTGTGTGTGTCGCCAATATTACCATGAACAAACAAATACTACGTCGAGGAGGAGAATTCATCAGTTTTGTAGTTGTGTTAGACTTACCTTACTTGCGCCAAGTCGCCTGTGAAATATACCAAAGCTTCTTCCAGTTCCTTTTGCAATTCATTGGCAATGTATCCAGGTATAGCTACAGCATACTCAAGCTCAAGGCCTTCATCTCTAATATGTTTCCAGTTTATAGAACGTAATTCAATAGTTTTTAGTTTCTCCATGCTATTTCGTCATTGGCAGAATAAGTTTAATTTTTTTTTTAATTGGTCGGACGTTACTTTTACGACTGAGTGGTTTATGCTGTAAGTTAAGCTATACAAATTATGTGCGACATAATTATCTCGAATTCGACTTAGTAATGTCGATTATTCGATGTCTAACGAAAATGTCACAGAAATTATGATTGGTATTCATGTTTTCATGTAGGTACTCGGTAGAGATGACATGTCGAAAGATTTGGAAATGTTTAAAACGACACGTTGCGTTTTTATCGATTACTTATGTTAACTGTCTTAGAATAATATATTCTAAGTTATATAATACATATCAAGAAATGTATGTAACGTATTAACTTAAGGAAGAGCTTTTTGATTTATTTTACATTTGCAAATATGATCAAATAATAATAATACTAACAATATTTTAACTGATTTTTTGATATCATATTAAAATGTTATCTATAAACTCTGAAAAATTCTGCTTGTTACGAAACGCGGGTGTTTGTCAGCTGTCTTTACGGAAAACAGGGTACCAAACCAAATAAGCGGCGCATTAGGTATTATATAATTTGTGGGGCGGAACTTTTTTGGAATTGAAAAATTCTGTCAAAAAGATTTAAGCTAATTTAATTAAAATGCAACAAGTATTATTTGCATATTTTTTTTAAATTGTCTGCAACATTGTTATAATTGTTTCTATTTTTTTTTCTTTCCAAATTATTACAACCACAGAATATAATATAATACTATACTAGTACTTTAACTTTGCCACTTTAAATTATTGTTGCCTACGTCTAAATAACTATTTGTTGTTTACTTTTCCAATTACTTTAAAACTGTAGGTATAGTACTGTATTTATTATGCTTTATGGAACTATTAGGTCTGTAAGCACATAATATTTTATGATTTTTTAATTTTTGCATTTTTCAATGCTATTTTTGTAAGTAGATACTTATTTATGATGAATTTTAAATAGAAAAATATGGAAAAGTCAACTCGGCCACAAGTGAATTCTCAGACTTGTATGCTGATTTTATGTCGCTGATTCCAAAAATATATCACATACCTAATTACATTTTCATTACCTATTTTTTTTTTAATTTAAATATATTTAAAACATACCTACCATGTTTGGGCTCCTCCAGATACAATACTGTTGTTTATTTTTTTGTTAAATATGTATCAAATGATACGCAATATCCTAATTTCTAATTCCAAGAAAGCAATTTTAAAATTCTAACATTGTTTATTTTTTCGTAAAAAAAAAGTTTTGATTAGTTACCTAGGTATTTATTTTAAGAATGAAAAATATAAAAAGAAATACCATAAAAAAAATCCAAATTGGTTCCTTGGGGTTTGACATGAGGCTATTAAGTATCATTTGAGCTATAGGCACTTTACAAACAAAATATTAAAATTAAAACTTTTTAATTTTGCATTTTACAATGCTATTTTTATGTGATAAATACTTATTAAACAAGAAAATATACTAGAAAAAAGCAACTAGTCTCATGTCGCCCTGAAGGGATTCGAACCCGCATCCTTGGGAGTCCGGACTCCGGTCCAATGCACTAACCAATTATGCTACAGAGACCTATGAGGTCACGTCGAATTTTTCTAGTATATTCACTGTTCTACGGTGTTGGCCACCGTCGCTTTATCAATCAGAGAAATATCCTCGCATTCTAAAGAAACATCTTTACAGATGTTTGACTATCGATTGAGATGAAACAGCCATCTAATTATAACTTTTTAATTTTGCATTTTAACAATGCTATTTTTATGTGATAAATATTACACAAGAAAATATACTAGAAAAAAGCAACTAGACTCATGTCGCCCTGACGGGATTCGAATTGTAGCATAATTGGTTAGAGCATTGGGCCGACTCCCAAGGATGCGGGTTCGAATCCCGTCAGGAAGACACATGAGACTAGTTGCTTTTTTTTCTATAATATTTTCTTGTTCGTAAAAAATAGCATTGTAAAATGCAAAATTAAAAAGTTGTAATTAGATGGCTGTTTCATCTTAATCGATAGTCAAACATCTGTAAAGAGTTTCTTTCGAATGCGAGGATATTTCTCTCATTGATGAAGCGACGCGGTGGCCAACACCGTAGAACGGTGAATATACTAGAAAAATTCGACGTGTCCTCATAGGTATCTGTATTGGGCCGGACTCCCCAAGGATGCGGGTTCGAATCCCGTCAGGGCGACATGAGCCTAGTTGCTTTTTTCTAGTATATTTTCTCTTGTTTAATATTTAACACATAAAATAATAAAACTTGTCGTATCTGGAGGACTTCAAACATGGTATGTTTTGAAATTTACACTAATTTTAATTAAAAATATTTGATTAAAATGCAATGTGGTATATTTTTGGAATCAGCACAAAAAGAGCTTTCATTTGATACCTTACCACACGATAGATTTCAGAACAATTTGTTTTTCCATACAAACAAATTATGACGTCATAACTTCTCTCCTATCAATTTTTTATTATTTTGCTACGGGTCAAATCGTTTAAAATGCCCTTAGGATCAATCGTGCCGATTTTCATGCTTTTAACACCATTTGCAGGATAAATATTGAAAAAGAAAATAAGTAAGTATATCTAGAAAAAAGCAACTTGTCTCAAGTTGCCCTGACGGGACATGAGACAAGTTAATTTTTTGTAGTTATATTTTCTTGAAAATAGCATTGTATAATTGCAAAAATATAAAGATACATTTGCAGGATTTCATTAATTTTCGCTAGGACGATAACAGTTGTTTGGACCTGCCTTGCCTTACTATTTGTAGATTCCAAGGTTAAAATCACAATGATAAATTTTAAAGAGGAAAATATTGGAAAAAAATCAACTTTACAAAATCACAAATTAGTTACAAATTAGTTTGAATGAAGTAAATGACGGAGTAGGTAGGTATATAAAATAGAACATGAAGCTATGATTAAGATGATCACTTAGAATAATAACGCGATGATCATGAACATGAACAGAACACAATCTTGCTTGGTCTCCTGCACAAATTATATAGGTCTCCTGCTCTCCACAATTTTTTTTCAATGATTTACCGGCCCTGACCCCTATATTGTTGATCTAGTCCTATAATAATTTATTTATAGCTTTTTAAATGAAGAAGACTGCCACTCATTCTCGCCACTGATCGGGCCACACCCCGCCCAACGAAACGCAAGCAAAGCTAGACTAATAGAAATAAATCATAAATGTAAGTAGTTGTAGTCCTTCATTGTGCGCATGTCGCAAATCGTGTGTGTGTCACGCACAGAAAGAACTTAAGCGTGGCGCGACGACGACACGCCGACATTTAAACGGCGACTCTGCGAAAACCGTTATCATATAACAGGCATTTCTATTTTATGTGTTTTTATACATAGGTAACATATAAAAACAAAATCAAGAGTGCTATATTTTATTAACCCAAAAATATTCAAAAATCGTCAGTAAAGACGAAGTAAAGTTATATACAAAGTAAAGAACGCGCGTTATGTGTGTCTGATTGGGAAGATGGAACTATATTTGTATTGTCTTGCAAAAACTTTTGAAATGCTTCTGATCCAGTCAGAAACCTTCCAGTTGCCGGATACATGTGTAATTTAGGAGGATTATTATTTTCTGTGTCAAATCTCCTTGATCTGAAAATGAAAATATTCGAGTAACATCCACTTTGGCTTAACTATTGTGGCTTAAATCTTGAGTAGAGTCCGGGCCACGAAAGAAGTCCCGCGGAATATTTAAATACTTTATTAAAATTATCTCCATTGTCGTGGACGAGCACTTAGTCACACAACTGACACTTAGTAAATGCTGGCTGGAAAATGCCACTACGTCCAATGATACGCTAAAGAACCGTTGATCAGTACAAATAAACAATTATTTATTATTTAACACAGTATATTTTATTATTAAATAAATGCACTGAATCAAAGTCACTTCAATACAGATTATAAATCGGCTAAATCCGCGACCACTAAATTATCTGCACTTTGAATAATTTAAAATCTATTATTCCTTAAAAACAGTTCACGCTTGACACTTCTAATTCGTTGCACTTGTTTGAACACTTCTTATTACTCTTCAGAACTCTTATTGAACACTTATTTTCAAACTCTTCTTTGAACACTTCCGGATGCGCTTACTAAATACACTTTTTAAATCACTAATGTATATACGCTGCGCTGCGTGCCGCTTTTATACCGCCCGCGGAAAGTCGAGAATCGCATGGAATATTCGCGACGTGTGCGTCTCGAACGTTCCCGACAATCCACGAGCGGCCGAGAGAGCGAGACACTATTTCTGTCTCGCTCACTCGCTTCCGCGGGAGAAATTTCTCGCAATCTTCGTCCTTATTTATGCAGCGCGACTCTTTTTCTAACTTGTTTGCCGCGTTAAGTTAGCGCGGCGCTCAAACAATGATTTCATTGTTCGACGTCGCTCACATCCATCCATACTAATAGAGCTTATTTTCGAATGTTGAATGTCATAGTCATAGTCATAACATTTATTGCAACATGTTGGTTATTACAGATGGTAAATACATAAAAAATTACCCATAAACATGACCCTGCAAGGGTATGGCATTTTAAATATTTTAAAAGTATGTATTCTTAAACATAAACATTTTAAGTACAATCAAAAAATTCCTTCAAGGTATAATAACATTTTTGTATTAAATATTCCTTCAGTTTTGAGCAAAAGATCTTTTCTGTTTGGATTTCCTGGAATTCCTTTGGTATTTTATTAAATATGTATGTTCTGTTTGACAAATTTACATATTTCAAATATATATAATGAGACATGTGTTAGTATTCCAAGTCTAATAAAATGAGGTCTACATGTTTCCATATTGTCTATATTTGCGAGTAATCTTATACATCTTTTTTGGAGAATAAAAAGCTGATTCACGTGTGCACTATTACCCCAAAGGACGATTCCATAGCTCAGCCATGCATTAGCGTAAGCATAATAAGCAGTCATAGCGGCACTTAAATCGGTAATTTTTTTAATTCATATAAAGCGTATGTAAATTTCGAGAGTTTCGTGGCAATTTTTTCGACATGTGTTTTCCAATCAATATTCGTATCTAATTCTAATCCTAATAAGGTGCATGAGTTTTCAAATTGTATATTATTATTATTATATGAAATATAAGAATCTATTGGTTGTTTTTGTCTGGGTTTAAACTGCATTAATTTTGTTTTTGATATATTCATTTTTAAATTATGGTCTTCTAACCATTTATTTATATTTTGTAGTGTGTTATGGGACTGTATTTGCAGATCCTGGGCACAGGCACATGGGAATATAACTGAGATGTCATCCGCATACAATATACATTGTTTATCTATGCTTTCAACTATGCTATTAATATATATTAAAAACAGAAGACATCCCAATACACTTCCCTGTGGGATGGAATGTTGAATATCTAATTTGTCAGACCTAACATTATTAATAGTATTATTTTTATCGTCATAAAACTCTACTTGCACAAATTGCTGACGGTCATTTAAGTAAGACTTAAGCCAAGCGTGTGCTGGTCCACGTATTCCTATTTCATATAATTTTTTCAAAAGAATTTCATGAGACACTCGGTCATATGCTTTACTCATATCTAACATTATTGCTATTGCATATCGATTGCTGTTAATGTGACTGCAGCGCTACTCTCATGGGACTCCTTTTGTGGCGCGGACTCTAGATAAGTATATTTTGCTACAACCACATTAAGTATAGAGTTTTCCAATAAGGACCCGATTTTGAAATGGAATAAAATAAATTGTGTGCGAGGTATCAACGAATTTCTTTTCGTAATGGAAAAGCCTAAGTATGGCAATTACTATGGTATATAATAGAACACAATAGGTATTGGCAAAAAAAATATGTTTATATTCAATTATCTGATTTCGATCGCCAACGATTCAAATACTTAAATCATCACCCATTTCCTTGGTTACTTACTTAAAACAAATTTTGTTTTACATTTGGTTTTGCTTATGCTACACTATATTCAATAGTTATCCAATGCTTAAAATATGAAAGTTAAAAAAAAAACTACAATTAAGTAAATAAAAAAAATGTGTATATATTGTGTTCTATATCGTTGACCTGGCAGGCCTTGCTCGATCGGCACTCGATAAATTAAATAATAAAGTTTAAATATCCGCCGCCACTTCCTCTAACAGCCAGTTTCAATAATATATCCCTAGTAAGAGACAGGCCTATCTTGGTTACGTTTACGTTACTCAGCAACGGCTGTTATTTTGGGTAGAATTACAAAAATATCTAGGCAACAAAGCTCTATAAATTATAGTAAGCCTATTTCTCACTGACAATAGGTTATTGAATCCGACCGTAACTGGGCCACCAAGAGCTTGGGCAAAAAATACCAATTTGAAGCGAAAAAACACCTTAAGTGATAAGGTGCATTTTTGATGAATGGCTGTATTAATAAGCAAAATTGGTGTATGTGGGATGATGTCAACTCACACTAGCTAGATTCACTGGCGATAGTGCATCCAATAAAAGAAACTGTTTAGTGTGGATCTTGGGCCGGAGGCGTAGGTCCTTATTTTTCGCAAACGAGGTTGGTGAGGCCATCATTGTCAATAGCGATCGTTACAGTTCGGTGATTTTGGCCCACACTTAACAGTATAGATGTAGATCATCTGTGGTCCAAACAGGACGGCCCTGTGTGCCATACTACATACGCCACAAACTTGGACGAATTCGTCCAAGGCCACAAAAAAATGGAAATTCTGCATAAACGATATGGGAGAACGTATTTTTTTTCAAACGTGTTGTGAACTTGCCAGATTTGACCCCGCCGGACTTTTTTGTGGGGTTTGCTGAAATCGTAGGTCTATACCAATAAGCCACAATCGACTTATACCCTCAAAGTCAGCAGCAACCCCTTGGTTATCCCATCGATCAAATTCATCCATATTTATGCGGCAAAGTAATCGAAAATTAGACCTGTCGGATCTATTCCACCGTGAGAAGCCGCGGCGGTCATATTCCAAAAAGCAAAGTCATATTCCATATAAATTGCTATACATGGGCCTTTCAAATAAAAAAGAAATTCGTTAGTATCTCACACACAGCTTATTTTATTCCATTTCAACATCGACCCGTCCTTATTGGAAAACCCTATACTTATAACAACAACAATCAACCCAAAATAGATATTGCAATTGTGTATAACTTGTTTAAACTTTACAAAATAAAAATATTAACATGTATCAGGTATGTAACATAAAATAAGTAGGTACCTTGAAAAGTCCAACAAGCAATCCTTGTCATGATAAACCGAATATTCTCTTATTCTGCGAATTGTATCACCATTATCTAAATCCGACTCAAAATCATATTCATATAACTTTTCAATAATACCATCTTTATCTTTTATAGTCCAAATATATTCTCCAGGTAAACCTTTGAACCTAGGAGCATCGGACACCAGAGGCGTAGAAGTCACATCTGCGTCAGACCTTGCGACTTCAACGGTGAAAGACGGAGGCCAGTCTTTCACATCTTTATTGTCCCCGTCCGATTGACTGCGAGGCTTCCGAGATCTTTCTAAAAAGTTTCGCACTTCCATGCTAATGTCGGCGTCCAATACGTTTTCTCTGGTTCTCA
Source organism: Chrysoteuchia culmella (assembly GCA_910589605.1). Taxonomy (NCBI): domain Eukaryota; kingdom Metazoa; phylum Arthropoda; class Insecta; order Lepidoptera; family Crambidae; genus Chrysoteuchia; species Chrysoteuchia culmella. The sequence continues at coordinate 2,278,217 of OU342646.1, forward strand.
CGATAAATCGGCTACAAAATGTCTTTAGTTCATTATGCTTAGACTTATAAACTTCATTAATTATGGCCATAAGTTCTTTTTCAACTTTTTTTTTGTCATTAGTAAGCTTGCGCACTCGCGCCTTTAAAAACAAGTTTTCTTGGTGAGTGACTACGTACATGCTTTGAAAATTTACATATCGGGATCGATTTTCTTTCACTTTCTTCTGTGTATCTTCTATGAGCTTCATGAGTCTGTTTTTCGCCATAGCCTCAAGACGATATTGTATTCTTATATTTCTATTTTCATGAACGGTTGCTATCAACAATTGTCCCAATCTCTTTCGCTCTTCAACAAATTCTTTTATTTTCCTCAGTAACAATGAATTCGATATTTTGTTATTTTCTAATGTTTCATTTTGTAAACGGTGTCGTTTATTTTTTATTCTCAACATACAGAACCTGAGATTAACCCAAACTATAGAGCAATATTTTTTTAAGGAATTCTTCATTATATTGCATGCTTTTTTCCAAATTGTGTTGAACTGAATGATAATTGTTTTAATATCAATTTTTGCAAGTTGACTCTGGATGTAAGTCATTATTTCATTCTTTTTATTAAATACAGAGACTGCTATCGCCCCGGCGAAAAACATAATATAGTGTAACGACAAGTTATCGTATTGTAACGAATGATACTGTTTACTTCTTTCTACTGGTGTATTAGGTTCTTTCGGTAGAATAATGGACGAGTTCCTATGAGGCAGTTCAAACGAGCTTTCTAGAAATGAAAATGAATAAGTTAAGTATTTGAAACAGACATTAAATCTGTAACGGATTTATTTGATTTTTAGCTATTGTGTAGTAGGACTCCTACTCCTGCGATTTTTGAAAAAGCTACAATGATTTCGTTGTTAAACTCTGAGTGTACCTACTTATCATCAACACTTCTGGTACCAAACAAATAGCACTGTAAGATTATCAAAAAATTATCAAAAAAAAATAACAAAAAGTAGGTACAGTAATAAAACGATAATAGAAACTGCAGTTTATCTTATTTATTAACTAAGTAAGTTGCATTTACTATCTACTGCACATCTTACCTTTCATTACAACGAAAGCCCTGTTGTTTTTATTGTATACGTCGCGAAAACACATACCTAACCACATGACCAAGTTTAAACCTATGAGCCATCTAAAAGCAATGTACATTTTTTAAACAATTGTTGATTCTTATATGAACATTTAACCACAACAAAATTATCTTGAGTTTGTAGTTATTACTCCAATAACATGAATTTAAAAATCCTATCTAAAAACCATATTTTCCGTGATTCGACACTTGTGACATATAAAGTATGACATTTTCCAAAATATTTTTTATCGTAAAGATCAAGGCTATTAACAAAGAGGTTGTAGACCTCACCACATTGCTAATAATAGGGAGAGAAGTTATTTATACTGTGATAAATTTAATACGGGTTAAATTGAACCTTTAAGGGGCCATACAAACCTAGAAGAAATAAGGATTTCCCCCGCGCGTCCCGCACCCTATGCCGCTGTCGACTAGCTCCGCGCGTGTCGTTATCGCAGGCCGAGAACAAAGTTCGCTTGAGTTTACATGCACAGTGTAATGAAGAAAACAGAGACAAGTGTCACATGTATATACACATACTTAATGCATTCAAATAGATATTCCTGGTGAGTACTGTTTATTATTTATTTTATAAAATACGTGTTTTAATAATATTTATAATGTTTTTTCTGTTGGCAACAGAGTAGCGCGAATAAAAACAGGAGATGAATACTTTTTATTATGGTAATCCTTAGGTAACCTGAGGATTAATAATAAACATACAAGTAATAAATATATAAAAAATGTGCGACATTACATTTTCTATTGTAATGTGGTTTGGTGAACCTCCCGCATTATTATTCGTTTTACTTATGTTAATAACCATCTTGGGATCCATTGGTCTGTATGCCTAGTGTGAGTTTTGTTTGCTTACGTGAAATTTATATGAAAAAAAAATACACGTTCTGACAGGGGTTCAGTACGTCTCTCAATAATAATTAATTACTATACTAATTAATACGCTCAACATAAAGATCATAAACTATTTGTACCTTTTCTTATTAATTCTTGATTTTAATATTGAAATGCAAAAAATATTATAATATACCCAAAACCCATGTAAGAAGGAAGCGTGAAAAATAATAAACTATTCAACAAGCAACCAATTTTTTCTTTACATTTTCTTACGTTTAGCTTCAATACTCATTGATATTGCTCCTTTTCGTTTATTTTTGCTTACATTTACTAGCGGACTGCTTAAGGTATAGTACGACTTCCATACTAACAAACATTGCATATTCATAGTTATTTGTTAGCGCGAAATTATTAAATAAATGTAATCAAAATTGGACAATGAACTACTTCAAATAAAATCAAATCATCTTTATTCACATAAAACAGAGTAAGTTACAGATGGTCGTTTACAATGTTGATCTTCCGTTTTGCCAAACAAAGGGCATGTGAAATGTCACTATAAAATAAAAGGAAATGATTATTACGGTAAATAATTGCAAATAAAATAAAATTGTATAGCATTAATGTCATTAATAATAATAATAATTCATTTTATGTCATTTTTTTTATTAAAATACTCCTCAATTGAATAAAAACATTTCCTTGTTAACCATATTTGCAGTTTTTTCCTAAATATAGGTAAACTAAGCTCCGTTATTGATTTTGGTAATTTATTTAAAAAAAAATATGCAATTAGGATAACAATTCCTTTTATAATACCTTGTCTGCATTTTTGGTAACATCAACTTACCATGGTGTCTCGCTAATCTACAGGTATCTATCTTTTAAAATTAAAAATATAGGAATGTTTCTTAACAAAAATGCAAACAAAATACAACACCTATATAGAGGGGAGGGTAAGCAAATTTAGTTGTGGAAATAATTGTCTACAGGACGTCATTGGAGGAACGTCACATATAGCCCGGATACATTGTTTCTGCGATATGAATGTGTAATATTAGGTAGATCATTGATATATATAATAAATATATATCAATGAACTACTAATTTTATTTCGTGGACATTGGTGTGGGTTATATGCTGGTATAAAAATGATGTATTTTAATTTAAGTTAATATTACTTAGCATATAACTGTTTAATGTCCCAAATTATAAAAATAAAAATAAAAATAAATAAAAATAGCAGTGGTCCTAGTATCGTGCCTTGAGGGACACCTACATTATTTACCGCAGGTGTCGAGCAAAAAGATACTTCTTCATTATTTTTATTTATATTTTTAATTTCTACATATTGACGCCGATTATTCAGATACGATTTTAACCAGTCTAATGCTACCCCTCTCAAACCATATCTTTCGCATTTGTACAGGAGAATGTCGTGCGAGACAAAGTCGAATGTTTTGCTCATATCAAAGAAAATCGCTATAGTGTCTTTGTTCTGGTCTATATTCTCTGTTACAGTTTTTACTAAGTTAAATGCTGCAAGTGTCGTGGATTTTCATCTGCGTAAGCCATTTTGTTCGTGGTTGAGAATGTTGTGTTTCTCTAGGAACTCGAAAATTCTTCCGTGCATTGCTTTTTCATACACTTTAGCAAGTACCGGAGTCAGTGCTATTGGTATATAATTATCCAGTGCCTCTGAGTCATCTTTGTTATGACAGAAGCCTTCAATGTTTCTGGAACATTGAAGGTTTCTGTCAACCTTCAGTGAATGAAAGGTTGATAAGATAAGACAAGACATCGGAGAGAATAAATGCACAATATTTTGACACTTTTGTAGGCAATTCATCGAAACCAGTTGATGTTGTGTTGTTTAGGGATTTTATAATTTTGAATATTTCTTCTTGCGTAGTCGGATATAAGAATATAGTTTTATCTACAGATTTAATGTTATGATTAGATGTCTCATTAGATTGATTACTATTATTAAATGTCAAATTTTGAACAGATGTCAGGTTATTATTACATGTCAAATTACTATTCGTTTGTTTATTTATTATGTCAATATAAGAATTATTAAATAGATTACAAATGTCAGGTGGATTTTTAATTAAATTTCCATCATTATTTTTCATTTCGTTTCTTCTATGCTCAGATCTGAAAAAGAGACAATAACATGTATTTGTGTCTAACAATAAAAACATGTAGGGTTGTATAATGTCTTCGACAATATAAGTATTATTAATTTTACAAGCTTATCTTCTTTTAAATTTCCATGGTTATTGAAGTTACTAGAATAAACTAGGACTGGATTTACACCATGTACCTGTTTATATTTGAGACTCCGATATTTCGGCGCAGTTGCATGCGCCATGGTCACGGAAGAACTGTTGATTGTTGCGGGTTGATGTTATTGGCACACGAATAGATCTACCTTCTGTCTAAGTCTTATATTTCGCTCGATACTGGTACCACTGTCTGCAAACTACGATTCTAAAAAACAGAAAAATAATACATTTTATAACTGTTTTGTTTTGTCATGCACCAAAGCACTTTTAAGGTATTGAGTATTTTAAAATACAATAAATAAAGAAAAGAAATTCTGATCATTCAGGTGGCAATCTTAGCTTATTTCATAATTGCAAATATTTTGCAAATAAAACTGTGTCCCGGGGGTAGGGGGTCAATGGCAGTTGTCCCCCCCCCCCTCCCCTTTTGTTTGTGCCTGAAACTAAAAAAAGTATACTATGTATTTACATAAAATAAATTACTACTTTTACCTAAAAAGTACAGTCAATTAATATCTTTAATCAATTTCAAACATTAAAACTGGCACTGATTTCTGACAGATATTTGGCAGTTTTGTATCTTAATATGCTGCTCGTCGAATACTTGTCTACTTTCTACAAATTTCTACAAAAGCTTATTTTTTATCTCTGTTTGCTATAATTACCTATACCTAGGTTATGATTAATTAAATATTAACATTATTATTAATAAAATTATACATACCCTCGAGCAAACTCCATAATCGGCCCACGTAATTTTCTCTGAATGCATTTTTTTCTTTAATATTACTTTTATTTCCCATATTTACACAAATAGACTTTTTAAATAATCTACGTGCGAAATCGTCGCGGAGCGTAAGGCAAGCGCAGTCCACACGTCTCAATGGAGCAGTCACGACTGAAGAGCGAAGAGCGAATCAGACAGAAATACGGTGAAATAACGCATGCGACAGAGATGCAAACACCGGTGTCTGTTTTAAAAACATCGACGTAAGCGACAGTATGGTTTTTAATTTATTATTAATGAACTACTTGAAATTTTAAAAAACCGTCAATCACAAAACTAGACAACTAGCTAAGGTATTTTTTAATAATAGTTTTAAGACTAAAGGTTTAATAGCGGTTGACACAGCATTGAAAAACTACAAAATTGGAAGTAACTTTACGATTTTTTTCTATCGAGAAAAGTTTTAGCAATCATGTTTCTGTCAATCACATAACTGAGTACTATAGTCTACTTTCTATAGTATTTTTTTGGGGCCAATAAATCTAGTAATACTATGTGAAATCCTTGATCAAAAATGTGTATTTGGCTTTGTACGGCCCCTTAAGAGCATTGGTTCCGAACTTGGGGGTAAAACAGCTATTCTTTGGGGGTAACAAAGGTGTAAAAAAATATGTAAAAAATAAAATATCAGTACAGCAGGGCTATCGCGTAAAAAATCTGGGTATGGATAGGAGCTTCATTTCACAGTTGAAGCTCATAAAATTACCATATATGGTCATTTAACTGTCAAATGAAGCCCATGTCCATATCCATATTTTTTACGCGATAGCCCCCCAGGGAGGGGGGGTGAAATCCGTTTCTCTAACAGGCATTAGGGGTACCGGGTAACAGTTCTGAAAAGATTAGGAAGCACTGTCCTAGAGAGAAAGTCGGTACTCTAGATTTCATGTTTTTTTGCCATGTAGGTAGAGGTAGGCCACCAGTGCCCTAGCAATGGGGACAATAATAAAAATTGTTGAAGATTGATTGGTCGATAATTTGAACTTGAATAGCGGAAGGCTCCTGGTTTCGATCTTATTATTACAAAATAAATATTAATAAAGTTACCAAAAACATTTTATAAAAAAATTCAAACAGACTTAAAAAAGTAAAAAATAAAACTTTTGGAGTAGGTGCTAGCTAGCTAATGCAAAAAAAATATATAGTTAATAGAAGTGCAATGTAGAATGCCTTGGCTGGCACTGACTCCAAAATATTTTTATTTCAGATTTTTTTAGTTACATCATGTGCCGTTACTTACACAAAAAATCAGCCCATACACAACAATGATGTCATCTAGGTAAACGACTACTTGCCAAAACGTGATTGATATTTTTCAGAATTCTGAAAAAACTACTGGCCAAATCTCTGTAAAAATTATATGGGACCACACATAAACCATTTTCTTTCAGATAAAAAAAGAATTATAAAAATCTGTTAACAAAATTATGGTAAAACATACATAAAAAAAAAGAAAAAAAGTCGACTTGAGAACCTCCTCCTTTTTTTGAAGTCGGTTAAAAAGAGCTATAGTATTTTTCATCACTCCGTATAAATGACATTCAGAACACAGCATTACCTATATTCCCCTCAATATAAAAAAAAAAAAAAAAAAGTAGGTATGTTGTGTAAATAAATCGGTTTTTTTTAACGTAGTTTTTTTTTATTTTTTACTTATTGTCTGTAATTGTTTTGCAGCAAACATGCTTACATACGGGTCAACATGAGAACCTGCTTTTTGAAGTCGGTCAAAATACCAAAATCTTCTCCTAATTGTAACAAACACTTTTGTGAAACCCGCATCAAAATCGGTTCAGACAAACGCGAGATAATCGCGGACTAACATAAATACATACGGGTCAAATATAGAACCTTAATTTTTTAAGTCGGTTAAAATACTAAAGCCTTCTCCTAAATGTAACAGAGGATGGCCGAAAAGCGCTGGAAAATAAGGAGTTTTGTTCGTCCACATTCATTCTTGGCTATCAAACAGGCATTTTATAATGTATGGCACAACACGAAAAAAAATGGAAGGTCAGAGCTAGTGTAACTAGCTGAATCTCTGAAGACAAAATAATATCCCACAAAGATAATGTGAAATACACCCTAAAACTTAATCTGTGAAATACACTCCCTGGCACATCTAACCCACCAACCCCATTATTTTCATTCAAATATGCTCACTTTGTGATTCTATACATAAAATGACAATATATTTCTGCAAAGATCTGTATGCTAATGCTTAGGTTAAGCGTTTGACTGTTCAATTATTATTTGGAATGTATGAAAAAATGCAAAATTTTTATAAAATAATTAATAATTTTTTTTTGCCGTGTTTCCGTAAGCGGGGAATTCAGAATTTCAAATGTATGTTACAAGATTCAGATACTTACCATTTTTTTATTCTTGAGTACTATTTTCTGTTAGGACCGTGAGTCAAATTACAATCATAATATTATGTCAACCTTTGAATATTGTCCATACAATAAGAACATCTATTGCTATTCAACTTTTAGCTTTAGTTCCATGAATATTTTATTGCACTTAATAAAAATAAAACAGTCATAGTCGTTAAAAATTACTGCTGCTTTATTCTAAATAATTTCACTAACTTTATTTTTAATGCTAATCCTAATAATGTTATATTCTTCCTGTACCATTCTATATTGTAAGCTATGTGCAATTTCCAGTTTTTATCTAAGAAAGCCTTATAAAACACACTCATTTCATCAGCTGTTAGATTTTCTTTGTCTTTTGGGAGATTTCTTTTAAGATATTCCTCGCGTTCCTGTAAAGAGCAAACAATCCAATTTGTTAAATTTGAATAACCAATTTTTTATTGTACTGACTGATGTAATATGACCTACATCTTATGTTTTGGCGCGCACTGTTCATTGAAATAAAACAACTTTTACGTTTGCCTCCGAACCTCATATTTCAATCTCAAATATCTCAGGAACTATGTATTTGCTCCGGTTGGGAGTTGGTGGGGGGGTAGGGGGGACCGCCCCCTCCCCCTTCCCTCTCCGTAAATTCGTGGGTCCGTAATGTACAGTTTAGCCACGGCCAGAGTCACACCACCCCCCCACCCCTTTACCCCCGAATCTGTTGGCTACTAATGGAAATTTCTTATATAGAATGTAACAATAAGTATAAAATCAGTGGGATTACTTACCTGAAAGAACCTTGAATTATGCTGAGTCCAGAAGTTGTGATTCCATTTTTGCACATCTGCCCTTAGTTCCCTGTACTTCTTTTCTAATTCAGTTTCATTGGAAGGTTCTCTAAATATAATTTTCCTTAAATTTGAGACAGGATCTGGAGGCCCCACCATGTCACTGGTAATCTTTTTGGGGTTAGGTGCTTGTATTGATTTTGATTCTGTTGCCGTATTTATCATTCGAAACACTGTAAAAGCCCTGGTTTCCGACCTAAGGGCCTTGCTAAAACGAATGGGTATCATAGTAAAATAATCTTTTCTGTATTTTAAATTACATTCATTATGTATTATATTTATTCTGAATTAATTTTCCAATCAGCTGATATATCAATCACAAAACAAAATGTCAAGTGAGAGATTTTGACAGTTACAGTCGACTGACGTTCAAAATCAAAACCTGCGTTTTGTAATCGTACAATTCTGCGTCCACACCACACCAAAGACCGACGGACGGCATCAGGCGTTGCGTTCGTGCCTTTTCACACGTGCGCTCCGCGACCGGAATCCGAGCGAATAACATTTAGTAATAGCATTTTCAATGATATAATTTTTAAAGTTGTTACAAATCGTGTTGTTTCCTTTATTTCTTTAATGTACCTAATTCGGTACTTATGTGGTTATATAATTTCACGGTCATTGCGTGCGGCCCTGAACTCACAAGTTTAATTTTTGAAAACTGTGTTTTTATCTTATTCGCATTCGCATCACGGTTGTTTCTTTTTTACTGTGTATTTAACTGGGGAAAATAAGGTTTCGTGTTTCCTAACTTTACAGCACTCTAATACATAAACACATGTTAACTTTTGCGGAGTACCTATATACGTCGGGAAACCAAAAAACCGCAAACAAACCGGAAAATCGGTATCGGGTAAATACATCGCACTAAAGACTCCGCAAACGCAAAAGTTGTTTTAATCCGATTTCTACTCTTTTGTGTCTTACTGCAGGTACTCACACTGTTTCTCACTTGAGAAATATGGTGACGCTTCGTTTCATTTCTTCGAGCCGCGCAGTCGTTCGCTTGTGTTTGCTGTATTCTCTGTGCTATTACTAAATTTAGAAAATCACTTAGGTGCATTCAATGACAAATCTGGCATTTATGTTTTGGTTAAATAATTCGAAAATTATCGAAAATATATTATCTTTCAATTTTATATGGGCTTACTTTATCCACCCCATCGAAACCCATATGTTTATTCATTCAATTAAAAAAAACTCATGCAGTAGTGAAAGGTTAACAAATGCCCAATAGAAGACAAGACAAGACAACCCTCCCTCTGTGTCGTGTGGATACGATAGACCCAGAATATTAACGTAGCTTTTATCACCTCTCTCCGACAAGCTGTCGCAACTCCCGGATGAAGACTGTAAAAGCCAGAGTGGGTAAATAAAACATTCAAAAAAGTTACACTGTCATTGTCATGTAATTTCTGTCAGTCAAGTCAAAGCCAATCAAATAGGTAAAATGATTTTTTTTTTTTTTATTAATTTATTCATGACCTGGATACAAAGTCCTTCAGTCGCATACATATTATTATAGTAGGTACAAGAGGTAATCAATTTCAACTTAAATCTTGACAACAATATAAATAACAAAGAGAAAAATTGATTGAAAAATCCTGACAAAACACTTTTGACATGTAAAACAAAACAAAAAAAAACGACAACTACATACATAAAATACTAACTTAACAATTAAAGTATTGTTTCATAAACTTAAATTTTCTCTACACTATTTACAATATATTTATACAAAGGAATAAAAAAGTCAGTATTGCTAAGAATGTCTTGAACGCGGCGGGGTACACTGATTCGGTTTTGATTATGGGTTTGAACTGAAACGAAACTGTCAATGTCACTGAGCATTATTGACCGTTGGTTGGTAAACTTTGAACAATTGAAAACAATGTGTTGTAAATCAGCATCATCTTCAGTACAGCAGTGTGGACATTGTGCATTATTGTAAACCTTGATTCTGTATAGATGCGTTGGAACCAAACAGTGGCCGAGTCTCATTCTTGTGAGAACTGTAATAAATCTTCGGTTTCTTTTAGGATCACCTTTAACATACCAAGGATTCACTGGTAAGTCTTTCTGTATTTCAGCATACCACCTGCCTTTAGTTTCTAACGTAGTGTTCCAATAGTCATTCCACAACTTCCTAATATTTTCCTTGAAGTAAACATAGTAATCAGTAAACGGAAGTTGAAGAGTATGAGTGTGGTCTTGATCATGTTCCATGTGTGTCAAACTGTCGGCAATCTCATTTCCTTCTATGCCACTGTGGGAGGGAACCCAAACAAATTCTACATTTATACCTAGGTTAATAAAATTTTCTATCATACTAAGAATTTTACACAGAATAAAGCTAGATTTGTAAGATGAGGGTCCATCAAATAAAGAAGTTAGTACACTTTTAGAATCAGTTATTACTAAAATATTTACACTATTTACATTATTCTTTATATACATTAAAGATTGCAGAATAGCATAACTTTCAGCTGTGAATATGCTAGAATTGTTATTTAATTTGATACACTCACAGTAATTAGCTTGAGGGTCATAAAATGCTGATCTAACATTATGTTTGTCTTTAGAACCATCTGTATATATAAAGTAACTATCATCCCTATTATTTTTAAATTCTATAAAATCAAATTGATTAGATATTATATCTAAGTGGATCTTATTTCTATCATAATTAACAAGACTATTGTAAGAGCATTCATAAATAGGCCATTTATTACATTTGTATGTATTTTGTGATTTAGTTTTAACATTGCTATAAATTTGTATGATTTCAGTACCAGAAAGAAGTGACTGTGGAGTTAGACTAGAACCTGCCATGGAGTGTAACAGTTCTGTCATTTTACTGAGTTTCAAATTTAAACAATTGTCAGAGGATAAAGTTTTTAACAAGAATCTCTCAGCTAACTGGAGACGCCTAAAAAATAAAGGAGGTATGCAAGTTTCTACTTCTAATGAGTTAATAGGGGTGGAGCGCATTGCTCCGCAAATTAGTCTAAGACCTATATTTTGTATAACATCTAATTTCCTGAGATGGGTGGTACTAGCATTCAAGTAGGCTAAACTACTATAATCAAAATGGCTTCTGACTATACTTTTATACAGCATGGTCATAGTCTTAGGGTCTGAACCCCAATAAGTACCTGCCAAATGCCGTAAGAGATTAATAGCTTTCATGGCCTTTTTACTGATATAGTCAATGTGTTTATCAAATTTTAATTGTGTGTCGATAATAACTCCCAGAAATTTATATTGAGTGACAGTAGGTATTTCAGTGTTATTGTATTTAATTTTTATATCGGAATAATTTTTACTAAAAGTTAAAACTGAACTTTTCTCTGGACTTACATCTAATTTAAGTTTATCATGGTAATATGTATACAGTTGTTTTAGAGCATTATTAATATTGCTTTTTGCTATATCTATATTTTGGTTAGAGCTGTATAAAAGCAAGTCATCTGCAAACTGCAAAATATTAACATTATCTGTATTTACATGTTTTAATATTTCTGATGTGTATAAGTTGTATAATAAAGGAGAAAGTGTAGCACCTTGCATAGTTCCTTTATTAGCTACACTAGGACCATGCAGCTTGTTATTGTACTTTACATAAATGGTTCTGTCCCTTAGAAATTTAAACAGCCATTGTAGTACAGGTCCTGTTACTCCTATATCATGTAGTACTTGGATAAGCTCTTCTATATTGACATTGTCAAAAGCACCCTTAATGTCTAAGAAGACACAAACCATGTTAGAATTACTTAATTTAACTTCTTTAATATCATGTATTAATGATACAAAGCTTTCAGAGCAACTTTTACCCTTTCTAAACCCATGTTGCACCTCAGGAATTAGATTATTACTTTCTGAAAAGTAGTCTAAACGTAACTTTATCATGTTTTCAAATAATTTTCCCAAACAAGATGATAATGATATTGGTCTGTATGAAGATGAAATATTTTCTGGCTTATTCGGCTTTAATATGGGAACAACACATTGAGTTTTCCAAGCTTCAGGTATGATGAGATCTTGCCATAATTTATTAAAAATGCAGAGTAATATGTTTTGCGCATTTGGATGTAACTTTTTTATTAATATATATGGAATATTATCCAAACCTGGTGTTGTGTTCTTTCTAGTTTGTAATGACTTAGTTAGCTCATTAAAAGTAAATGGTTCGTTCAGAAATGAATTTATTGTATTTTCATCAGCACTATTGAATAATGAAAAAAGTCTATCTTCATTGAAATTGTTACTGCTGGATAAATTGTCTAAAAAGCCAGGAACCCATTCATCATCAAAGTTTTTATTATGGTTGTTACTCCCAATTTTTTTGAATTTTTTAATGTAATTCCATATTCTTGAAACAGGTGTCATTCTATTAAAACTACTACATAAATTTTTCCAAGATTCTGAGCTCTCATTTTTTATAATGAATTTCTTTTGAGCATCTAATTTTTTATATTGTATATAATTGTCAATGGAGGGATTAAGTTTGTATTCATGTAATGCCTCTTTTGAAGACTTAATAGCATCTTCACATTTTGGATTCCACCAAGGAGAAGGCTTTCTATGGATGTTTTGATTTATATTTTGTCTTTTAGGGATGGTTAGGTCCCTTAAATCATTTAAAATATTTACAAAACTATTATACACTTCTAGACTATCTTCATTTTCAATGTCTAATTCAGAAAACAGAGTTTCAGATAGGGTATAAAATTCTGGCCAGTTAGCTTTATTATAGATATATTTTTCTTCCACAGGACCCACTTCATATTGGGATGGTTGGACATTCAAATGAAGAGATACTGGGTAATGGTAGCTGCCTAAGGGATCATCCTGAACATACCAGTCACACAAATGAGCAATGGAGGGACTAACAAGAGTAATATCTATTGCTGAAGCTTGTCTATTAGGATGTGGACAAGTTGTTGGTGTGCCATCATTTACAATGCATAGATCTAATTCATCTATTAAATTATACAAATTGTTTCCCCTATTATTATTACTGTTGCAACCAAAACTAATATGATGTGCATTAAAGTCACCCATAATTATGCAAGGTTTGGGAATATTATTTAAAATGTTTCTTAACTTATTAGTGTCAAATCTGCCACTATGAGGTGGACAATAAACACAAAGAACTGTAATATCTCCGGACTGTGTCTTAATACTTACTGCTATATTTTGAATGGTTTCATGGAAGTTTGTATTCAACAAATTATATTTCAAACCATGTTTAATGAGAATACCTACACCATTGTGTTTACTAATTGAGTTTTTGTAAATAAAATTGTAGTTAGGAAAATTTGGAATTACTGATTTATCGGTGAACCAAGTTTCATTTAGCAAGCAAATGTCAACTTGTTTATCTATAAGTAACTTCTGTAAAAGTGTTTTTTTGCTCTTTAAACTTTGTATATTAAACTGGACTAAATGTAAATAATTATCCATTAAATTAAGTTTGATATTAATATCTCTTTAATTTTCTTAGTAGTTAAGGGAACTTTGCTATCATTTTTATTACCTAGAGCTATTAAAGATTTTACAATGGCATTCAAAATAATTTCGTTATTAGCTATTTTATTAACATCTAATTGTACATCATTATTTATATTACTTACTCTGTTTAAAGGAGGGTAGGATTTCGTGTCACTAGGGGCTGGTGGAGAACTCACCACAGCGGCATAGTTTTGTGTAGAGTACTTCCTCTTATTTTCTTCAAATTTCTGCTTTTTGATGGGACAGTCTCTAGATATAGCCAAGTGGTTGCCTCCACAGTTGATGCATACAATTTCCTCCACGTCACACTCCTTATACGAATGCTGTCCAGCACATGATGAGCACATCTGTGAACCTCTACAAACTTTGGCTGAATGATTGAATTTAAGGCATTTAAAACATTGCAGGACAGGTGGTATGTATTGGTGAATCGGATAACGGAATAATTGGATATAAGCATACTGGGGTAAGGTTGTTGATGCAAAGGTGACAGCGACAGTGGTTAAGGGTATCAGAGTATTATCTGTTTTTTTCATAAATCTTTTGATGGAAATTACTTCAGCATCACAAACAATATTTTTATAAATCTCTTCATTTGACATATCTTTGGGTACGTACCTCAGTATACCAATCTTTTCCGTTAGATAAGATGGGACGAATGCCCTCATTTTATTCTTTGACAAGAAATCATCCATTTTTAAAAAGTAGTTTGCAGACGTGGCTTTCCTGAATGTTACTCCGATCTTATGTGCATTAATTCTATGCACACCAGTGATATCTTTAACATTTTCGCTGAAGAGTCTGGTTAAAATAATTGGGTTTTTATTCCCTAATCTCTCTTGATCGGTAGATTCTACATAAACCGTGAAGTCTCCCGAGCTGTTTTCTATGAATAGTCTCTTATAGTTCGGTTTAGTATAAATTTTATACTTATCGGTTTGTTGCGATGCCGATGGAGCGCTGGAAACATGCTCGCGTTTCCTCTTTCTTTTTTCCGCAGGGTCCTCCCCATCACTAGGGGGACCCATTTTAAGTTTGTTTTACGTCTTCTGATGTGGATTTGTGTAATTACGCCGTGAAAATTAACTTTTATTGACAAAGAAAATTTAAAGCTGCCGCTCTGTTTGACTTCCCGCCAAAAAGTCCAGGTAAAATGATTGACTGACCAGTGTGACCAATTGTGGCAGATTTATGCCATTTGGGCAGATTTGGCACCTGAATTTGAAGTGTGGCAGATATGCCGACGATTTCGAAAAGTGGCAGAATTGAAAGAAATCTTTAAAATTCTTGAAAATATTAAAGATTTCCTTCTTAAATTTGCCTAATTCTTTCACTGTATGATTTAAATGTATGACTATGTATGGCAAATTAATCTGTAATAATAAGGTTTATTTTGTTATTAATGTAACTGATAATTGTGTGTTTCTTAATAAGTGAATTGTAGTAGAATTTCTTCAAATTCCATAAGAAGTAGTTTTTTTTTTTTTGGTCGTTTGAGTTTGAATATTGGTTTTTTGCCCGTGGTTTGGCAGATTCGCCGTTTCTGAGATGGTCACACTGAGACTGACTGATGGTCATGGTCTGTCATCTGGTACGGAATTATGTAAACGGGTGAAAAAAGTATTGAAAAAATCATTGTTATAGTAAGAACTTCCCTTCTTGAGAAAGTCACTTAAAAGACATTATCTAACAGTTAGATTATTCGACACTCTTACAATGGCAAAAGATAAAAAAGACTCGGCAGATGAGTACTCTACGAAGCTGGACATGTGTCTTACGGATGGCATAGTAAAAACCGGTAAGGATAACAAACTGAAACTCTATATGAAAATATATCTATAATTCGTCACAACTCAATGGGTATTTTGTATGCTTCCATTACAATGCTTTGGGTAAAGGTTGTGCTTCAGATTTGAGAATGATTTTAGCATCTGGTTTTTGCCACAGGAACATTGGTAAATACTTCATAGTCATGGCGACACTAACCATTATTTAAATTTTAAATTTTATAAGTCTGTTCTGTACACATGTTCTATTCCTTAACATTTTCTTCTAGACTTGTCTATAAAATTGATTGCAAGCTACATTACCATCCATTGACAATGTCAACAGAAGATGCATTTTCACATAATAAGGTTCTTGATAAAATTATTGTAATGGCCCCCAAATCTATAAATTTCCTGAAAATACTATTCCTGTACAATCCTACTTTTGTATTTATTTTTTAATTTTTGTCAATAATCATCAAAATTATTCATCTTTTGTAGGCGGTGGAGTATTACTTGGAGCTCTAACTTCAGTACTCTTTTTCCGGAGACGGAGATGGCCAGTCATTGCAGGCATGGGTATGGGAATAGGCCTCGCATATGCAAACTGCGAGTATGAACTCAACCCTAAGAAAAATAAAGTTTAAGACCCACTGGGTTTATTTAGGTCTATTTTATCAGGTATATATAATTGAAATAAAATTTACAACAAAATCAGTGATACACCACTCTCGTAATTTAAAATTAAAATTTCTTTTCAGATAAGGGCTTGCGCTTTAATCATGGACAGATCAACTCGCATTTAAGCGACATTCTTGTACAATTCCTGTAAACAAAGCCCTATAGAACTTTTATTTAGAATATATTGTAATTTTGTTTCTGTACAAATGATTATCTTGTTGTAATAAATGTGTTTTATTTATTTCATTACTAAGATGTTTCATAAATTTTAATAAAAGTCTTTTTGATATAGAACAATATTCATAGTTTATTGTACAAATTCATATTGGAATAAAGATAAAGGATAGATTTAGCAATTCTTAACAATTAAAATAAATACATGTCATCATTAAATTTAATACACAAAAGCTTTACAAACAACCCATATACAGACACCAATTTGGTGGAAATTATGATAACAAGCTGGTTAAATAACATTTTGAATCCATAACAGTTTGAATAAGATTTTAAAGAATATAAAAAATATTAGTTAAAAGATGGCAGTTCTTATATTATTTAGTGTTAATTAAACAAGAATGTTATTCGTTAACATTCACAAAAACATACAAATATATTGTCTTTTCTAGTATAATAAAATAATAATTTTCCATAAAATGCATTTATTAGCTTCTTTGACATGGATAGTAAAGTTTGAAAATGATTACAATAAAAAATAACGTTTAATCAAAGGTTTTATATCTGCATTAAACTAAATAGGGTATGTATTTAAATTAAATTCCAAAAGCTAATCATTATCTAGTCTAGACTAACAATACAAACAATATCATTTGTAAAAATTTGACTAGCATAATTTACCCAACCTCTCTATGATGAACTATGATACTCGTAATTAGTCTACGATATTGAATACTGACTATAAGATTGTAAAATATTGACGGCAACTAAATTTTTTTTTTTTTTCATAGTGAACAAGTTTGGAGTTTATTGAAAATTAGACTGAACACTGCTGGAGGCATTATTTCAAGAATGTAAAAAGGAGGTAGAAAATCTACAAACTAAATTGAGATGATTGTGAATCATTATTATGATGTTATTGATGTAGGTAATAGTGATGTCCTTATTACAAAAAGACATCATTATTACACAAAGTTATCAAGCCCCAGGGGCCGTACCGCGCAAGTGGCATCGGCATCGCAATCGGTTTCATTTGACAGATGGATGTGACATATTGCTCTTAGTCTTTGGTAAGTTTTCATTTGTGTCAAAAAGAAGCAGCAATGTGTCACATCCATCTGTCAAATGAAGCCGATTGCGATGACAATGCCACTTGCGCGGTACGGGCACGGTCAGGGGGCTAATTGTCTAATTTAAAATCTATCGCAATCCCTTTCAATTCGTAATTTGAAAGATATTCAGGCCGTCACTGTTTGACATTTGAAAGGGATTGTGATCGGGACGCGTTTTAAAAGGTATGGAATAAACGAAATTGAACTGTCTAAGCAATATGACAGACAAAAATATCACAATCACAATACCTCTGAAAGGGATTGTGATAGATTTTAAATTAGACAATTAGGGGGCAGGTTATACAAAACTCAATTTTCTCCAATCTACTTTAAAGACGTGAGCCGTTTTTGTACCTACATGTAAGCCATATGGTCAAATCTGAAACGGATCGCCTTTCGCCGCCGCCTAGGCGTCCCCGCTGCTTGACACCTAGGCGGCACCAATTTAGTCGAGTCGAGCGTTGACAAAGAGACGCAAGCGTGGCAACGGCAACGGAGAGATGCAAGCGTGGAAAGCGGAAACGGCGACGTAGTGGTAGGCGTAAGCGCGGAGACCACGTGCACTTGCCGCACCGCGGCTCGACTCGTTACGATTCCGAAGTGTTTAAGATGAGAAGTAAAACTTAGAGTGGACTGTATCTGATGAACTGAAAAGTTCTATAATTATTGAATCTTCGGCGACAAACAAAACAAGGGACTAAGTATGACTCGTATGCGTGGCCGGTCGAACACAAAGTGCGGAGCGGGGGCCGGATATCCAGCTCGCCGCTCTGCTAGTAATGTGATGCATGAACACAAGCGTGCTATAAAATAAACGAGCAACCCGTGTGCGCATAATGCGCAAAAAACACTTTTTTTATATTCAATTTAAAAATCCATTAAATCCGGTTTAAATCGCTCTAGATTTGAGTTTTTGCTAAATTTCTCGACTTATCCGACCACTTCAGACAAATACCTTTCTAACGGTGTATTGCACTTGATTGTGCGACTTTTAGTTTAGGAGGAGAAGCGGCTTCACTGCCGTATTATATATATAGATAAAAATAAATCATTTATTTCAGACACTGGGAGTCCATTTTGCAGTAGAGTGGCATACAAAGACTATTGAACGGCTCGTTGCTAGTTGAAACGGTGCCGATCCGATTCCGAATTGATAAATTTTCTACCCATAACTGTTAGTTGCCGTTGACCTTCCGTCTGTTGTCTCAGACTGATTACTATAATGGCATCTATAAATATGGCAAGAATTTTTATCTGATCATTCTTAGATTTTTCACAAGTTCGTCTGTCTTGTGTGGTCAAGTTGAAATGAATATCATTTGTAAATAGGCACCGACAAAATCACTATTAGTAATTGTTCCTTTTAAATTTCCTTATTTATATTCATACTCGTATAGAAACAAAAACAAGCAGACTCATTAATCTATTCAAAAATTTTAAATCTGTAATATGTACTTTGATACACGGTGTCACATTATTTCCGATATTCATAGTAAATCTTAAAAAAAAACAATGATTAAATCACCTAAAGCAGCCTTATGTAAATCACACACTATATTATTCTATGGGTTTATAAAGCTTACAACATGTAATTGTAAAATTGCGGATTTAAAAAAACTATGGCGTTCAAAAGCATAAAAAATTCGCAACGAGTACGAGGCTGGTTTGTATACCCTAACTTGTCAATATCGTCTATCAAAGTACATAATAACGTACATATTGTCTTTAATGTCTACTAGGTGCGCAGTGTCGTAATACTGACGATTATATTAGATTTATATTATATCTAATTATTGTGATGCTCCGTGAAAATATGCCAATATACAGCTAACATATAACATTAAAAATTTGTGAATCATTTCACTGAAAATAAGTATAATGTACGAACTACACAGACGGCGCGGACGATTTTACAACTGCTGAAAGAAATTGAAACATCCGTAAAGATGTTAAGTTTCATATTTGCATGCAGTCGCCTACACGTAAATTGCATGCAAACGAGGAACTTATTTTCTTTATGAATGTTTCAATTTCCTTGAGCTGCGATGCGCGCCGTCAGGTATATTCGTACATATCGTAAATACTTCGCCACTCGATGTATCTTTATTGGGCATTATAGACTTCTGGTTAAACGTTCTATATGATAAAGAGATACAAATTATGAACGAATTGCTGAACAAAGAACTAACGAGAAAAGAAATGGACCTACTGCATTATTTTCTTTCTAAAAAAGTTTTAACAGGTGACAGCAGTGGTGTAAAGATTATTATTATTGTGTCAATATTTGATTCCGATAGACTTACGAATAAAAATTTAAGAAAATGTCAGGACCCTGTCATTGTCATTTTTGTAATGCACAAAGGATTCAGGTTTCCTACAGCTTTGTATAGAAGTAAAAACAAACGTTTAATTGATTGTTTGAGGAAATTGTTTCAAACGTTATCTTAATTCAGCATTAAATTTAAATTTTAAATTAGAATGTGAAGTGTGCATGTTTCGATACAAATAATGCAATAGTGGGTTAATTTCTTTGCTCGCAAGTATAAAGTTTAATAGTTTATATAGTCTATTCTTATATGGCGAGACATTTACTCTAGCTGTTCCCAGCTACTTATGGATTAATCAACAGCTCGCCAACTACTATTAACTAGATACATTATTACTACATTTGGAGTAGGGTGACGAATCATGTCAGTCAGCCCACCATGCAAGGCGAGAATACATTGGTTTTCCGGTCCACTTCTGTAGTATTGGTACGTGCGCGCGCGAGCCGCGAGACCAGTAGGCTTATTACGAGTTTGGCAAACTCGACGTTACAGTAAACGTTAATGTAAAATGTAGCTCTGTCTCTTTCATATTTGGCGACTGTTTTACCGACATGAGCAGTGTATCCGATAGTCTACGCTCACGAGTCCTGTAAATGTCATGTTAAGCAAACTCGTAATAGGGTACAGATGTCTCGTCGGTCTCACAAGATGGATGCTCACAAGTGGCGAAGGGTCCATACATACCGATCCCCATCGGCTTCCCTTTTAGAAATCCTGCCCCAGCGATCCACCATGCAGATCATAATAATTATTGTCACCAATTAGATAAATATAGCGGTTTAGTGTGCTTGGAATAGCACTACCCCCTCTCATCCCGTGGGTGTCGTAAAAGGCGACTAAGGGACTCAGCCTTCAGGAGACGGGCAGCAGCGTCTCCTACAAACTTGGCCATACTGCGATCGCCAACCCGCCTGCCAAGCGTGGCGATTATGGCAAACCCTTCCTTTGGGGGACGCCTATACCCAGCAGTGGGTGTTATGTGGCTGAGACGACGACGACGACGAGATAAATATCCGTTAATGCGAGGCAGTTGCAAAATGAATAAAATATTTAAATTTCCATGTTTATATACTGTCTGATTTGTGTTTTTATTTTGGGTCCGGCTTAGCTTCGCCATAATTCCACACCTCGCCACTGATGCTCACATAAATTCTCTCATCAGCGTGATCAGATTCGATATTTTAATACTTTCTCAGCAGTTTTGTCGGTATAATGCAGAAAAGTAGCCTTTGTATTAATCCAGGCCATGTTCTATATGTGTGTCAAATTTCATCCAAATCGGCTAAGTAGTTTTTGCTCGGAAGAGTAACAAATAAAGAAATGAGAAAAGACACGACAAAAGTTATATTGGCATTTTATATAGCTTTAAAAACTTACCTAGTATAATTTAGTATAATTTTTTACATCACTAGCATATTTTGATGTAGATAAATTGGCAACACTGAAAGTATCCATCTTGCGAGCTCGGACGAAACTAGACGCGAGACGAGCTAGCCGTTTAGACGCTCGTCCCGTCGGCTCGTCTCGCGGCGCGCGCGCGCTTGTAACTGCGGCAGTACAGTGGTGGTATAAATTATTAACGCACGAAATTAATAACCTATTTGTGGATATGGATTGAGCTATCTGAGAAAGTTGCTAGGCAACTAACTCAGATAGATCTTTCCTAAACTACAGATAGGTTATTAATTTCGACTTCAGCTTCGAAAATCTCTTACACGCTTTCGAAACAAGAGTGCCGATGGTTTGTATAAACTGTAAATGCGTTCGCCACATCAAATATTTGTGTCTTTGTTTTGAAGTTGTGGGGACCAAAATGGATATAAAACAATTCATTTTGTGTGAGAAGTCGACCACCATTTAGTTCCAGCATTGCACCGACAGTTGAACAACATCTAAATCTGCTCTTATCCATACGCGTCAAGGGCGTGTTCAAGATCAACATATCGTGAACTGCTATGACATTTATAAGCAGAAAATATGATTTGACACATAATAGTTGTTTCAAAAATAAGTTTTTAGTATCGTTTTAAATGGATGCAAAGAAAAATAGAGCCCACAAAAAAATATAAAATAATCATTTATCTAAATTGTGGTACTTACAATAAAATGTTGCCATGACAAAAATTTGCTAAGACTTTATTAATAACTAACTAATAAAGGTTATATAGACAACAGTTGTTTTATTTTTAAAAAACAATCAATTCCTAATATTATATTTTTTTCTCGGGACTTCTCTTTTTTACATTACCGAAAACACTGCATTCATTAATTAAACTTTCACACAAATTAATTATATCGAAGACAATTCGTAAAGACTATCACACTGAAAACTGTGGTCGAATATTAACAAACAGGCAGTACAATTTATTAAATAATAACGATAGTATTAAACTCTAAGATCGCGTCGGAAGCCCGTCGCAATCGAGACTCGTGTGGCTCTGTCAATGACGGGTCAGTTCACGAAACGTACCCAAATCGTGGGTCAAGTTCATAGAATCGATCAAAACCAGTCGAATAGAGTAAGAAACCAGTAGTGGGCGAGATCGAAGAAACCAAAACCGGTGAAGGGCAAGAACAAAGAAGTTTCCGAACCCGGGCGGCGCGCGCTCACTTGGTGGTCATGTCGGGCCAGTAGTTCACATAGTAGCGGTGCGTGCTGCCCTCGAACAGACGGTCCAGCCAGTTCTCCAGCCCGTCCAAAAGGTTCTCTAAAATATACAATCGAGTCGTCAAACTAAAACATATGCCAGCTGTAACGGAAACGCTTCCTAAGATTTAAGTGTCAAATCCTGCACATCTGCATGCGGCATCATTACATCGCGCGTAGTCTTTTGTCGAGAGTAATGTATTTAAAGTTGATATTTGATTATTTATTTAGCTGTGCTTGCTGGAGCCGTATCGTGTAATCTACGTACATAGAGGTATGGTCGGGATCCGTGTGGGACCCGATGATGTGTTATGTATGGGGGCAGTGTGCGGTACCCTGATGATGTGTTATGTGTGGGGCAGTGTACGGTACCTTGATGATGTGTTATGTGTGGGGCAGTGTACGGTACCTTGATGATGTGTTATGTGGGGGCAGTGTGCGGTACCTTGATATTGTGTCATGTGTGGGGGCAGGGTGCGGTACCTTGATGATGTGTTATGTGTGGGGCAGTGTACGGTACCTTGATGATGTGTTATGTGGGGGCAGTGTGCGGTACCTTGATATTGTGTCATGTGTGGGGGCAGGGTGCGGTACCTTGATGATGTGTTATGTGTGGGGCAGTGTACGGTACCTTGATGATGTGTTATGTGGGGGCAGTGTGCGGTACCTTGATATTGTGTCATGTGTGGGGGCAGGGTGCGGTACCTTGATGATGTGTTATGTGTGGGGGCAGTGTGCGGTACCTTGATATTGTGTTATGTGTGGGGGCAGTGTGCGGTATCTTGATGATGTGTTATGTGTGGGGGCAGTGTGCGGTACCTTGATATTGTGTCATGTGTGGGGGCAGGGTGCGGTACCTTGATATTGTGTCATGTGTGGGGGCAGGGTGCGGTACCTTGATATTGTGTTATGTGTGGGGGCAGTGTGCGGTACCTTGATATTGTGTCATGTGTGGGGGCAGGGTGCGGTACCTTGATATTGTGTCATGTGTGGGGGCAGGGTGCGGTACCTTGATATTGTGTTATGTGTGGGGGCAGTGTGCGGTACCTTGATATTGTGTCATGTGTGGGGGCAGGGTGCGGTACCTTGATATTGTGTCATGTGTGGGGGCAGGGTGCGGTACCTTGCTTGATATTGTGTTATGTGTGGGGGCAGTGTGCGGTACCTTGCAGCAGCACAGGCGGGTCGGGGGCCTCGTCGCAGGAGGACGAGTCGGGCTCCGTGTGGAAGCCGATGAAGGCGCCGGCCTCGGGGTCTCCGCCCGCGCCGCCGCCCAGCGACCGCGTCATGCGCGACATGCGCTGCGCACAAATAATAATCATATTACTAGCCGCTGCCCTCGATATCGACCTTAAACAGAACTACATTAACAAACACTGTTGAGAAATGCTTTTTTCACAATTTATTAATGGAATGTACATAGTTTTTAACCATGTTACCCTCCACGAACCTAATAGTAATATGTTACAACACCCTAAACAATGCAGGTGCTTCTAATAATCTCAATGTCCGGTGGATTAAAGGTCACATTGACAGACTCTATTCCTCATAGACCGCAACTTTTTCTTCCAAACCATGCGACCTGATGAGCTCACCTTGTGCGGCTTGGTGCACTCCGGGTGCTTGGCGTGGTAGATGCAGAAGTACTTGCGGTGCGGGTTGAGCGCCAGCACGGTGCCGACGCAGTTCCGCGCGTTGACGCGTAGCTCGCCGCCGCCCAGCGATAACTGTAGCACGCGCCGGAACCACTCAACGTTGCGCTCCACCATCAGGTACGCGAACACGAGAGTCTTGTTCCTTGACGATAAAAGATGATTCAAATGAATGTTCTTATCGTCAAGTGTCCTATTATATTTCCTGTTCACGCGGATTAAAATCTGGCCGCTGACAGAATGCGCTCTCTCAGCTCTCTATGTAATTTCTTAGGTCATGTCTTTATGCTAAGCATACTGTACCTAAGTTCATGTTCATAATTTCTATTCAAATATTTAACTCAAAATTCACATATCCAACTCTTTTATGAGTAGTATGATCACTCAATAAAGGAATTAACAAAAATAAAAAATAAAAATTCGACTGGCGGATAAGGCCATGGCTTGCAAGCAGAAATTTATTGAGAGCTTCAGATACATTGTTTAGAGAACTAAAGCACATGTACTCTGTAAGTAATAAACCCACATTATTGCTTGAAGGTGCCAATAGTGAAAGACCTCTTCACAGTTAATGGATAGAACTTACTTGCGATATGGCCAGACAATTTTGTGGAATTTCGACAGGAGCTGCACTCGACTCTGCATGTCCACGAGTAGGACAATCGTTCTACAGCCTGGTTTCAGTAGCCTGTTACAAATATAACTTTAATATTTACATTGTCATTTCTTGAATCCTGCTCGAAGGACCAGATAAGTCTAAAAACCACATAGTATATTTGTTCACTATTAGTGAGGATGAATAGTGAAAGTTACTCAAACAGTATAAATAGGGTTCTTACTATTAATTCAAGGATTGGAATTTGGTTGGGTTTTTTATTATTTTGGAAATGTATTGTTTTTATGAATTATCTTGTAAGCATTTTAGATGACTCATTTGTTAGCCTCTAAGAAGTCTAAGATGTCTGTATAAATAAATAAATTACCTGACAAGTCCATTGTACTTCTCGGCACGCAGCTCATGCAGTCGCATTTCAGGCTGCGGCTCGTTGTTATTTTTCTTTCCATTACAACTTTGCTTTCTTCGCTCTTCTTTCTGACGTTGCACTGATTCCTCCTCGACACGTCTGTAAAGATCAATCAATTAGGATTTGCTGGGGTTCATTATCATCATCAGCCTTTTTAATATCCCTATTGTTGAGACACAAGCTTTGTCATAAGTAAATAAGAGAATGGGCCGTGACCCGCCAGGCGGGCCCAATGCAGATTGGTGATTTCTTGCAGAGCTCGGTGGAGTTCGAGTGTATAATTTTTTGGTTACCCAAACTCACCGATGGTCGCGTAAGTTGCTTGACCGCCATTATCGCAGACCGAACGCTATAACCACTGTGGCATCGATTAATACTCAGACGATATTAGCTGTCATTAGGTCAGCAGAGAATATGGTTGCGTTGCAGATAGTTTTACGATCCAACAGTTTGGAAAGGGCAACGCTCGCCCGCGTACCACCCACTATACTATACATGGGGCACCAGCACGCACATGAGGTACGCCATGAGGTAGCCGACGGCGAGCACGAGCGCGCAGGTGGCGAGCACGGACGCGGCGGACAGCGCCCACTATACTACACTAGCACGCACATGAGGTACGCCATGAGGTAGCCGGCGGCGAGCACGAGCGCGCAGGTGGCGAGCACGGACGCGGCGGACAGCGCCCACTATACTACACTAGCACGCACATGAGGTACGCCATGAGGTAGCCGGCGGCGAGCACGAGCGCGCAGGTGGCGAGCACGGACGCGGCGGACAGCGCCCACTATACTACACTAGCACGCACATGAGGTACGCCATGAGGTAGCCGGCGGCGAGCACGAGCGCGCAGGTGGCGAGCACGGACGCGGCGGACAGCGCCCACTATACTACACTAGCACGCACATGAGGTACGCCATGAGGTAGCCGGCGGCGAGCACGAGCGCGCAGGTGGCGAGCACGGACGCGGCGGACAGCGCCCACTATACTACACTAGCACGCACATGAGGTACGCCATGAGGTAGCCGGCGGCGAGCACGAGCGCGCAGGTGGCGAGCACGGACGCGGCGGACAGCGCCCACTATACTACACTAGCACGCACATGAGGTACGCCATGAGGTAGCCGGCGGCGAGCACGAGCGCGCAGGTGGCGAGCACGGACGCGGCGGACAGCGCCCACTATACTACACTAGCACGCACATGAGGTACGCCATGAGGTAGCCGGCGGCGAGCACGAGCGCGCAGGTGGCGAGCACGGACGCGGCGGACAGCGCCCACTATACTACACTAGCACGCACATGAGGTACGCCATGAGGTAGCCGGCGGCGAGCACGAGCGCGCAGGTGGCGAGCACGGACGCGGCGGACAGCGCCCACTATACTACACTAGCACGCACATGAGGTACGCCATGAGGTAGCCGGCGGCGAGCACGAGCGCGCAGGTGGCGAGCACGGACGCGGCGGACAGCGCCCACTATACTACACTAGCACGCACATGAGGTACGCCATGAGGTAGCCGGCGGCGAGCACGAGCGCGCAGGTGGCGAGCACGGACGCGGCGGACAGCGCCCACTATACTACACTAGCACGCACATGAGGTACGCCATGAGGTAGCCGGCGGCGAGCACGAGCGCGCAGGTGGCGAGCACGGACGCGGCGGACAGCGCCCACTATACTACACTAGCACGCACATGAGGTACGCCATGAGGTAGCCGGCGGCGAGCACGAGCGCGCAGGTGGCGAGCACGGACGCGGCGGACAGCGCCCACTATACTACACTAGCACGCACATGAGGTACGCCATGAGGTAGCCGGCGGCGAGCACGAGCGCGCAGGTGGCGAGCACGGACGCGGCGGACAGCGCCCACTATACTACACTAGCACGCACATGAGGTACGCCATGAGGTAGCCGGCGGCGAGCACGAGCGCGCAGGTGGCGAGCACGGACGCGGCGGACAGCGCCCACTATACTACACTAGCACGCACATGAGGTACGCCATGAGGTAGCCGGCGGCGAGCACGAGCGCGCAGGTGGCGAGCACGGACGCGGCGGACAGCGCCCACTATACTACACTAGCACGCACATGAGGTACGCCATGAGGTAGCCGGCGGCGAGCACGAGCGCGCAGGTGGCGAGCACGGACGCGGCGGACAGCGCCCACTATACTACACTAGCACGCACATGAGGTACGCCATGAGGTAGCCGGCGGCGAGCACGAGCGCGCAGGTGGCGAGCACGGACGCGGCGGACAGCGCGTGGTGCGTGCGTAAGGCCAGGAGTGCGCGTTCCGCCCACTCTCGCAAGCGCGCTGCTGCTGCTCCGACGCGGCCCAAACCCGCTTCATCCACCAACTCCTGCGAGAGACAAACAAAATAACTTGGAACCAGGGGGCTAATTGACTAATTTTAAAATCTATGCAATCCCTTTCAATTCATAACTTGAAAGATATTTACATACTTCAAGTCGTCAATATTTGACATTTGATAGGGATTGTGGAGCGAAATTGAATATGAAATATCTTTCAAATGTATAGAAAAGTGTCAAATGAAGTGTCATTTTAAACATCATTCGTGCGATTGCGTTTATAAGTTACAGAATTTCATAAATCACTATCACAATCACAATACATTTAAAAGGAATTGTGATTTGAAATTAGAAAATTAGGGGGCAGTTTTGATTACGACAAAATATAATATTAACTCAAAACCACTAAAGCCTAACCACTTAGCAAAGATCACTATACGAACTTGCACATGAGCTTCGTATGCGAGCACTTCGGTGGGCTTGAGCAGTCGCTTTATCAGATGGTCGAGCGCTCGCTTAGTGTGGTTGAGTTGGTCGCGGTACCGCTGCAGCTCGTCGCCGTCGCCGCCCTCGTCCGCGCACTGCGGGTGCGTGCACACGGGCCACGACTCGTTCAGCCACTCATACTGAATGCGGCTGCTTTCTCGCCGCCATATTATCACGACGCGGTGCTCCATCTGCGATGAATCGCTACCTGCGAGAAATGTAAAGATTTAGGTTATAAAAAATGCGGCTCGCGTACACGTAGGCGTAGTGCAGGCGGTCGGGGCGGGGCGGGACAGTACCTGAGCCGTGCTTGAGCGCGTGCAGGAAGGCGGGCTGGCGGTGCGCGTACACGTAGGCGTAGTGCAGGCGGTCGGGGCGGGGCGGGACAGTACCTGAGCCGTGCTTGAGCGCGTGCAGGAAGGCGGGCAGGCGGTGCGCGTACACGTAGGCGTAGTGCAGGCGGTCGGGGCGGGGCGGGACAGTACCTGAGCCGTGCTTGAGCGCGTGCAGGAAGGCGGGCTGGCGGTGCGCGTACACGTAGGCGTAGTGCAGGCGGTCGGGGCGGGGCGGGACAGTACCTGAGCCGTGCTTGAGCGCGTGCAGGAAGGCGGGCTGGCGGTGCGCGTACACGTAGGCGTAGTGCAGGCGGTCGGGGCGGGGCGGGACAGTACCTGAGCCGTGCTTGAGCGCGTGCAGGAAGGCGGGCTGGCGGTGCGCGTACACGTAGGCGTAGTGCAGGCGGTCGGGGCGGGGCGGGACAGTACCTGAGCCGTGCTTGAGCGCGTGCAGGAAGGCGGGCTGGCGGTGCGCGTACACGTAGGCGTAGTGCAGGCGGTCGGGGCGGGGCGGGACAGTACCTGAGCCGTGCTTGAGCGCGTGCAGGAAGGCGGGCTGGCGGTGCGCGTACACGTAGGCGTAGTGCAGGCGATCGGGGCGGGGCGGGACAGTACCTGAGCCGTGCTTGAGCGCGTGCAGGAAGGCGGGCTGGCGGTGCGCGTACACGTAGGCGTAGTGCAGGCGGTCGGGGCGGGGCGGGACAGTACCTGAGCCGTGCTTGAGCGCGTGCAGGAAGGCGGGCTGGCGGTGCGCGTACACGTAGGCGTAGTGCAGGCGGTCGGGGCGGGGCGGGACAGTACCTGAGCCGTGCTTGAGCGCGTGCAGGAAGGCGGGCTGGCGGTGCGCGTACACGTAGGCGTAGTGCAGGCGGTCGGGGCGGGGGCGGCGCGCGGCGTGGCGGCGCAGGGCGGCGGTGGCGGCGGCGCCCCCGCGGCCTGCGCCCGCCACCAGCACGCAGCACAGCCGCCGCCGCGCCGCGCGCCACTCCACCGGGCACACGCTCTCCAGCATGCTCTGCGACACACCAGAAACAATATGGTACACCGTAAGCCGCGTATCGGTTGTTGGCAACATAAATTATTAAGATCATTATTTAAGTGTAGCAACACTATTGAGACTAGTTAATATCCCCGTCTCTGTTTCCCTCTCTTTGTACCGACAACGTGTGTGTGCAAGTTTATTAAAATATAAACGTGAAAAGTAGTATTTGGTGTTCATATTTGTGCCCCTTGAAGAGAAGAAGAATTAAAATTAACAGTCCACTGCTTCCCAACTGGCTATTGCAACCGCAACTATTTTATAGTGTTCGCATTATCGACTTCGCGCGGCAAACCATCGAACAGTGGCTCGCGCGGCTGCCGCGCACGGTGGGTACTGTGTTGCCGCGCGCGGCAGCTCGAACATTGACGCGCTAGTACGTGCCGCGCGACGAACCAGTCCGTGTCGGTTTTTGATAGCGCGGCAAAGCGGTTGTTTACGTATTTTAGTTGACGCGCGCGGCGTATACATGTATAACGACAAGTGTTGTACTTTAATTAGATTGTATGGTACTAAACAATTTCTATGGAACAGTAAATGTAGTGATTATCACAAAATCATTAAGAAAAGATGCTTGGAATGATATCAGTGCAGAAATGGGCTTGCCTGTAACTGAACTTAAAAAGAAACTGACCACTCTTTAGCGTCGTACAGAAGGGAGAAGTCTAGAATGTACAAAAGCTCATGTCTTCCATTAGTCTCACACTACCATGTAGCATTCTATTCAATATTTTTTTTCATCCACCAACAAACATTTCGCTTCGATCTCTTGTGACTAATATGATAAATAATGACAAAAGCACCCACTGCACGTCGCCGATGTACAATGTCCATGGTTGCCGCGCACAAAATCAATGTTCGTTGGCGGATCGGCTGCCTCGCTTAGTTAAATTGTGCTTTAAAATTGGCTCGCGAGTCAAAATACAGATTTGCCGCGGGCGAATAACGCTCGCGCGGCAGCCGTGCGAAGTCGATACGCGGCTTTAGATAAAATCAAACCGCCCTTGACGAGTTTCTTGCCGGTTCTTCTGGACACTAGCTAGGTCTCCTAACGTGAGGTTTGTGTGTGCGACCTCTACCGAACAATCGATGTTCTATAATGTGCATTCATTTAGTTCCTGTTATACCGACTTCAACAAAAAGGAGGGAGGTACTCAATTCAACGCTTATTTTTTTTTTGTCTGATGTGTACCGATTACTTCGGTGTTGGTGATCCGATTTTAATAATTGTTTTTTTTGTTCGATCGGGTACACTGTCAATTTGGTCCCATATAATTTTTACGAAGATCTGGCTAGTAGTTTTTTCATAATCTTGAAAAAATATCAATACCTTTTGGCAAGTAGTCGTTTACCTAGATGACATTGTTGTGTATGGGCTGATTTTTAGTGTAAGTAACGGCACATGATGTAACTAAAAAATCTGAAATAAAAACATTTTATAAAAAAAAACAAACCGACTTCAAAAAGTAAAAAATAAAACTTTTGGAGTCGGTGCTAGCTAGCTAAGGCCAAAAAAATATATAGTTAATAGAAGTGCAATGCAATGCCCTGGCTGGCACCGACTCCAAAAGTTTTATTTTTTACTTTTTGAAGTCGGTTTGTTTTTTTTTTATAAAATGTTTTTTGCTACCAAATTTTTTGGTTGGCGCCAGCGTCATAGCAACGCGACGTCTCACTCTTGCACTCTATGTAGGAGCGCGAGAGACTAAAACGCCGCTATACGAACCGTATGCGAGCGATTAGTCAGCGATCACATATACGTAATACCATTTTTTTGACGTTCCGCGTCGATCGCGCGATTACTGCACGATTATCACGATATAAATGATATTATACGATCCCTCACATTACTATGCGAGTGCTTCTATCCCATTATACGTATTTTGGAGTCGGAGCAGAGCCAGTAGAATGAAAGGATGCAGCCTTTTTTCCTATTGATATCACTTCTGCCGAGGACGTCATTAGTCGCGCTAGAGCTATTTTTAGATATGATCAAAGCTTTTAATTTTCGTTTATCACAAACATTTTCTTGAAAACATACACAAATATGGTCGTTACCTTCAGGATAAAAAGCAATATCTAGAAATTCCAACGACAGTGGATAACAGGATAATATCTGCTACATCTGCTCCGAATGTAAATAAAACTGGCGTCCGACAAGGAAGTGTACTAGGACCTCTACTTGTTTACTTTGCTTAAGCGTTAAACGTTGGTTTCGTGGTGTAGTAATTAGTTTTGCGGCAAATTGCCGCTACCCACGGATAAGGTGGGAGAGAGGATGGCATTCTACGAGATGGCTTACTACGTACCCGCCGCCTTCGCCCCGTCGTTTGTCATCATTCCCGCCCCGTCCCACCTGAGAATCACTTCTAAGCTGAGTAGATTTTTTTATTAAACCATTAACTTGTCACACATACCTGAGATGAAAGTCTCGGCAAGGTCAGCATCTGGTTAGCCTCTATGAGCTGGTGCAGGGTCTGCGTCGGTATCTCAGTGGTGCTAACGGTAGCGACCGGCTCCTCGCTGTCCTCCTTCAGCAACACCATCGTGTCGGTATGCCTCTGAATTTTAAACCGCGCGGTCACATTCTGGGCGTCACGTGCTGTCATGTCCACGAAACTGAAAGAAATATCGAACATTACTTCTTACTGTAAAAGAGGAATAAAGACAACTCAAGTCACATCTCAATAAAGTCACAAATAAATACTAACCCAAACGCTACTCTGTCTCTGTAGTGAAATGCGGCAATGAGATATCGAAGACGGATAGTTTGTCTCTCTTCAAAGATTAATGCTTTCACTTTATTATC
The DNA here is from genome assembly GCA_910589605.1 of Chrysoteuchia culmella. Lineage (NCBI taxonomy): Eukaryota > Metazoa > Arthropoda > Insecta > Lepidoptera > Crambidae > Chrysoteuchia > Chrysoteuchia culmella. The sequence goes on from OU342646.1 coordinate 2,310,344, forward strand.
CTCAAAATCCGACACAAATGCCTCCACATTATCATTATTAATACTGCGGACTAACTTGTATGGGAACTTCCAGCGCATGAACTCTAAAAAAAAAAGAAAAATTAGTGAAAATTTCAAATTGCCTTTTCGCCTATTTCACACTGAGACGCCGCGAAACGCGTTGACATGGATATAAATTAAATTCTGTATCGCTTTTACTCTAGTAGCTTGTATATAGCAAACCGTAGTGTTTCGTAGTGTTTCGCGTGAATTTCGCGATTTGCGGCGTCGCGGTGTCGGTGTGAAATCGGCGTTGAAAGCCAATATTCCAACCTAATATTTTCGGCATCGACGAAAGCCCCTCCTTGTAAATGTACACGTTTTTATCTAACACCAACGTGAGACAGGGCACTCCATGCACACCGACACGTCTCGCCAGGCTCGCCTCGTGTCCCGCGTGCACGGTCGCCAGGGTGACTCCCAGCGGTTGCATCGCGTCCACAAGCCTTCGCCACGCGGCCGCTGACCGCACGCACTCGAAACACCAGTCCGTATAGAAAAGCACTATGGCAGGGGTGTGGATGCTTTTCTCAACAATATTATTCTCAAAGTGACTGCAAAAACAAATATAGTTGAAATTGGTATGATTGTTTATCTACTAATAGAACAATTGAAGTGCTATGACTAAATTTCAGTTTTTCTTCATTACAATAAACACTAAATGAGCAGGCAAAATAAAACGCTAAACTTCAAAATTTCAGATTTGTAATTAGTACAATATAACAATTCTTACCGAGATGTTACTGACAACTTGTGGAACAATGTAATGTCTTGATCTTGAGTTCGGAAATGTGTGCCGAAAAATTCTTCAAACGGATCATTGCTGTTATGATCAACATTAATATCAGTCACATTATGGAATTAAGTCTTCACATAAAAACATTATAGGGTTAATACACTCGCACCTTTGCTAGAATTTCTAATTTTTCTAATTTTATGTTGCTTGGATCTAAATTAACATAAGAAATAACAAAGAAAAACATGGTACTTTCTTTTGACTTACTTTAACATGTTCTATACATAAAAATACATATATTCAATAAATTAAAACATATATATTATGTTGTAGCCGACTGGTTAAATCAGCCATTCAAATGGAAGGCTAGCCTGTTAAATAAAATTTGAATAAAGAACTATCACACAACTCTGCCAATGTTACAGCATTATCAGTGGTAGATAGATGGATCATGGAATAATATGCAAATATATATTTTCTATATTATGATGATACATGATTTCTTATATGTAATTATTCTAGGTCCTTAGATCCACAACTGTGCTAAGGCTGGTTAACTTAGATCCAAAACCTACTTATTATTTACTTACAGATCAATTTTAAAAGAATTAGCTCACCTGAATCTGGCATACTGACTGTAATCATGTCTTTGTTTATACATATGGTTGTCTTCATTAGTTATACCATACAAGTCAAATGCTTGTCTCCTCTCTGTGTCTGATAACAATTCATATGCTTGCTTTATTTCCACAAATCTTGATTCTGCATTTGGGTCTTCATTTTTATCTGGGTGCCTGTAAACAAATATAAGTAGAAACATCTTTAAACTGAATATGACCAACTCCAAATAATTTTCATAGTGCAAATATTAACTATTCTTGTGATAAATATTAAACAAGAAAATATACTAGAAAAAAGCAATTAGTCTCATGTCGCCCTGACGGGTTTCGAACCCTGCATCCCTGTTAAATGCAAAATTAAAAATTTATAATTAAACTATTCTTGTTTTCTAAAGAAAATACAGAATACAGAAAAAATAATCCTAACTTTAAATATCCTAACTATAATATATATATATAATATTATAAATGCAAAAGTGTTTGTTCATCCTTCCTTGACGCCTTAACTAAGCAACCAACCGACTTGATTTTTGGCATAGAGTTAGTTGAAAGAATGGAGAGTATCATAGGCTACTTTTTTATCCTGAAAGTCTCACGGGAACTGGATCCACGCGGGTAAAACAGCGGGCGGAAGTTAGTAACTCATAACATAAAGACTGATAGCAAAATTATTTGTCTCAAGTGGCTGGAAACCTAATAGTTCTCACAGTTGGGTTCATAATCAAAACCAAATGGTTTTTTGTAAAAAAATCTTTAACAAGATCTAGATGGGAAAATCTGAGATACGTACACTGTTTATTTATATTTATAAAGGCAGGTAAGGTAGTTTTGGCTCACTAGAGCGTCTATAGTATTTTTTATAGCTGAACTTGCATTCAATTAGTAGAAATAATGGTCTGAATATCATTATAATACACAAGTTTACCAGCTATACATACCATTCTTTCGCTAGCTGTCTATAAGCCTTGCGTATTTCGGGTAGGGTGGCTCTGCGGTGTACGCCAAGTATCTTATACGGGTCACCTATCTTCTGGGCCACGATCAATGGCACCAGGAATACTGCCACCAGCGCACAAAGCCATCGCCCTTTCCAACCTGTATATTTCCATTTCATAGTAGGCATTAAACTTTGCAGTTCCACCCTTCGAAGCGAGCCCTTGCACTATTCATAGATCGACTTTCATAGCGACACTCTCAAACTGATGACACAGGTAGAACTACATTAATGTAAAAAAGTAGAAAAAATAACAGGATTGCTATCACTCATCCGTCTTAAAATAGAAAAAGAACTGCTGAAAATTTATACTAATCCTGAAATTCGCACGAAAATTGGAAAACCAGTGTGACCAGAATATTTTTTATGAAAATACCGAGCACCTCAAAGAAAAATACTGAAATATTATACCGCGTGGGGCCTAGAATCGGGGATAATATTAAAAACGGCGGCTCTATAAGTCTATAGGTCACTAGTAATTGAATCACCATGGTCCCAACCCAACTAATAAGAACCGAATCTTAACTTTTTAATTTTTTATAACCAACTTAATAGTAAATTCAATGTAATTTTTACTGGAGTGTTCTTTTGCACTCAAAGCCATTTTCACATTTACTTACAAATTGTGTAAATAAATCCAATTCAATGAAATTAAAATTATTTAAACTGAAACCAAAGAATATCCTATGACAATATTCTGACTTTACTAATCAAAAACTTTTTTACGCTATGATCTTCTTGTTAAAAAGATCATAATGTAAACAGCGTAGAATCCATGCAATTAATAGGTACCTACTACGTACTAGTACTTAATAATTCCATGGCTGAATCTACTTGGTACCTACAAGGAGTATACTTGGTATTGATGGAAATGACATGTTATCCATGATGGATAAAATTGTAAACAGATAATTGTCATCGCGATATTTAATAATAAACTACAGATTTCAATTAATTTGAAACAGAGATTTTAAGCTGTGGAAAGTAGCGGGGGCTGTTGCTATTCAAGGAGTTAAAGGTAAATTTTCTAATGGATAGTAATAACATGATGTTTTGCGGTAAGTTTTTTATTAATATCGTTTTCGATAATATCGTTTTGCAATTATACACTGATTATGAATGTAACTTTAAATTCTTATTGTGAGTAATGAATGGGATTTGATTAACTGGAATCTTTTCAGAATAAATACTAATACTCTAAAGAGTCTCTATTTTCAATATTTTCCACGGTTCTAGACCCCACATGGTAAATTCACATAAACAAACGGTATTAAAATTAGATATTATTAGTAATTCATACACATAAGATTTTATTTACCTACTTATTACTTCAAACATATTTATACATCTGAAAGCTTAAATAAAGACCTTTTTTAGACAAAATGGATTTTTTATACGAAATTATATAACGAAAACTACTGACTCCTTGCAATATACCTACAGAAATTCTGAAGTTCAGTAAAATCGATAAAATATGCTGAATAAGTATTAAAATACCAAATCTGGTCACACTGCGGGAAACTGTCAACCGGGTCACCCATAGACTCAAATCAATATTTTTTTTCCTCGCACTCACACCTCACACATGCGCAAACGCATTAAGTGTTCAACACAATAAGGCATTGAAAATTAATCTGGGGCCCTACCGCGTAAAAGATATGGAAATTTATATGGGCTTAATTTGACAGTTAAATGAGCTTTAGGGTAATTTTATGAGCTTCAACTGTCAAATGAAGCCCATATTCAAGTTTTTTACGCGGTAGGGGGCTGTTTCTATGTTGGTGTATTTTACATTTAATTTAAAAAGAAAGATTAGAATATTCTATCTAATAGATTTTACATTATATAGTTTAAACTTACTGGAATAAAAATAAAGTAATTATTATACATATCCAAACCACTAAAGTTAAAAAACAATACTCAGTCTATGGTTGGCCTGTCACCATCTAATGTCAAAGTCAATTTCACGAGATATCGTCAGTGACAGACATCAGTCAAGTCAGAAGTCAGTCAGTCAATGTCATTGTTGATCGAACAGCGCAGCTGAGCGAGCAGTTTAATTTGTTTTCTGCAGTGGTGGTGAAACATAATTTACCAAAGAACTGTTAAATTGTTGTGTGCCGTTGTTTCGCTATTTTTATTTACTTAGATACAGTAAGTACCAACCTATAATGAATTATCACCTGTTATCTTTGAGGTTATGTAGTTATTAATAGGGTAACCATATCTTTTTAAGGACAATATTATATTTTTTATAACAAACAATAAATGGCTCACATTTACATTAATAACCCGAGAGCAGTAGTATAGATAATATAGAATAGAATGTAGGATAGATCTACAAAAAATTGTAAGTTTATTTTAAGTTTTTGAATTTCAATGCTATGATATTTTTTTAATAGAAAAATATTAGTAAGTAATATATAATATTTTTCTATTAAATTATGTATTATGTTCTAATGAATTTTTTGTACCCTCGCAGCTCGCTTAGCCCTGCAGGTCACGAATCGCGAAGCAGAGCATGAGCCCCTCCCCTCTCTACTTCATCTAATAAAAGTTGGTACCAATACCAACCGACCCTCTAAAAGTGCATAAAATCTTATTCTTTCTGAGCAAAATTGTAAAAATTCAATAAAAAATCAATAAAAAAAAGTTTCTATCTCATGAATTCTAAACCTTTGGGGGAGAGAAAGGGGTGCCCATCAACCCTCCCCCGGCCCCCTGTACCCTGTATCTGTAGGCTACCAAATAATTTCATAATAGTTATTATTTAATAATAATTAATGAATTAATAAATTTAATGAATACTCATTAACATTCTGAGTTCTGACAGTGTAATGCTGCTTAGAGTATCACTATATCCAGTATTCCATACCCTCTCATCCTGTAGCTGTTGTCAAAGGCTTCAGTAGACAGCATCAGCGTCTCTTGAAAGAATTTGGCCCTACTGCGGACCACCTCCCCCCATGAAACATCGGCCCCCTAGTCCCCGGCGGCAGTCCTGCCTCTTCCTAGCTACGATAGCGGCTCTGGAAAAAATGGTTTGGGGCAGGGGTTGCTAAAAATTCACTCACCTGGCAACATATAACACGCGCACCACACACTGAGTGAGGAATGACGCGAAGTTAAACCAGTTGGAAAAAGTTATTAGCAGGTTACTCTGGGACATTATCTAAGGTTGTCTGAAGTCCGAAGAAAGGGGACTCGATAAATTCTTAATTATGGTAACCTGCTATACTACCGGGAGGGCGACCAACAGTCCCTAGGTTTCATTCAATGTCCACAAGTCCCTCGTTTGACAACGTGATCGCCATCGGAAGTGTGTCGACCAGTGTAGCGTACCTGATACTCAGAATATCCAAACGGTATAACTGAATGTTATACAGATATACGCTCCGACCTCGACCCACCAAGATGACGCGGTGAAGGCTATGTACTATGTATGAGAGAGGACATCTGTCCGTAGAGCCTTATCCTGAATTTCATAAAGAGGGTCTACTTAAATGATATTTTTTTTCTTCAAAATGAATAAGATTTAGATTTTTTCATGTCTCGACTCGACGAGGAAGTAAATCTCTCTTATCGTTTGAGGAATAGTGGCCATCTCTCGTGTCAGAGTTTATCAAGCCGCCTATAAGGCTTCTGACTTACCTTAATAACTGTTAATAGCTGGGACCGACGACGGTTTAACATGCCCTCCGAAGCACGGAAGCAAATAGAAAAAACCCCGAGAGCTTGCATCTCGAGTTCCAAAACCGCTTTGAAGCCCTTTAGAACAGCATAGATGTGGACGGTCTGCACAACATGGTGATAGACACTGTCCATATGGCAGGGTCCAGATTCTTTAAGACCACACACTCCTATCCTACACATGGATCAGAGACGTGAAAAATGAGGCTTCAGGACTCAGCGAATGCACATCGTTATCGGCAGCTAAATAGGCAGATCTCAAAGCCTTTGATAAGTTACTTTCGCCCGAACCATCCGTAATAAAAAGACTGTCGAGCGGAATAAAGGAAATTGTACTGAAAGTACCATGAACAAATTAAACACGTTTTAATTTTGGATTAACCTTTAATTATTGATGTTGGATACGGCTGTAGATCAACCATTCTATGCTAGTGCTGCGGCTGCGGCTGGTTACATAAGCACTAGATACTTATTGTACCTTTGCTCATTACGAAATTTGATCTAGAAACCGTAATGAGTTATTTAGCAAAAATAATTGTTTATTTTTTCATTTTGAAATAAGACATAAGCAAAGGTATTTTAAATGTTTACGCATACACTAACTTAACTTACATAATGCCTCATTCATTGCTAGTCTTTTAACGATGATAGTATCTATTCATTCTGATATAGGTAAGTACGTGTACCATTTTCAATAGATTACCGTGGTTTATCGGTGCATTCACGTTCTAGTTATCTTATTTAAATTATTTAAAGAGGATACTTATCATCGTATCGTCTAATTACGTACGTAAGTACATAAGTTGGGAATAAATTAAGACAATTAAATAATAGACGGTTCTGTTATTAAAAACTTTGATTTTACGTCGTTTTGTGTCTATTTAGTCAGAACCTCACGGAATCTTCATTTGAATATATAGTATTTGTTACAAACAATTTAAAACTTATTCTTAAATTGCAATGATGTAAGTGATAACGGTGGGTGTGTTAGTGACGCACTAGAGTCAATTTAAAGGCAATTTACTGTACAGAGTACACGGAAGTGATGGTTTTTCATTGTAGAAATAAGAGCCGTAGACGTGTTCATTCATTCATACGCAAAAGCAATCTTAATTAATATGAATTTGGAATCGTTCGTATACAGACAGAAGCAGCTTTAACTATACATAATACAATATTTGATTAACGTTATTTATGTTAATTTAATCAATCATGGATTAAAAAATTTAGGTAATCTCCTGTTACCAAGTATAAACAATAATGGCACCCCAGAGTATCTACTAGGCGATTTCTGAAATTTAGAACTTTCCGGCACATTTGATTGGGTATAGCGGTTATTTCTTCCCAAATTCTCGCCTTAATGTGCCAGAATCAATAATTTCAGAAATCGCTTTAGTCAATGCGTCGCTGATAGCCGCTATATTGCTGAAGAAATGAGCAAAAAAAACTGTAACAAGTGGCACTGTATACTAATTCGAGAAAAATAAACAGTGTTTCAGTATCTTGTTTTTTTTTCTCATGGCCTCCAAAGCCGATGCATATCTTTTGCCTCACCCTGTATTATGGGTTTTTTATGGACTACGGGTAGAATCTTAGCCTTCATCAAACCTGATGTTAAGTATTGATAAGGCTGAAGATGGAAGGAAGCCTCTGCCGGAATCCTCAATCACTTAGTAACGTAATCGTGACATAAAACTGTGTTCAAAATCCACGTTTTCCCCAGACCAATGCAATGTGTGACATCTATTCACTTATCTATATGTATAGTTTACTTATCTCTATGCTCGCGCCCGCCGGCCGCCGCCTCGAACTTATCATGAAAATTGCCCACCGTTTCATGAACCATGATTGTATTAGATTATGACTTATCTTATCAATCGATTCTCAACCTGCTGAATCGTAGTTACATCAGATAGTAAAAGTTTTTAATCAGTTATGATAATTTTAAGGCTACATTTTAATGTCAACGATTGTGTAATTCCACTAGATAATTGATTAAATTAGTACTTCAAATCCCATACATCTTTGAGCCGTAAACGTAATAATTGTAAAAGTAACATGATACACCATGCAACCCACTGTAAGAATTAACATACTTAAAATATAATATGATAGATGTACACAAATTACCTGAAACAATTTCTTGATTATTAATGATTGAGGTACATTGATAAATTGTGTGCCATAGTGGGGCATACTATTTTTGTTGTGAGGATTATCATAATCACCTGAATAAAATATTACTTGCTACAGATATCAAAATGGACGCACTAGCGGATATTTTGCAACCTTTCAAGGAGACGATCGGCAACGTTGCGGCCATCGTCACTATTGGACAAATGTTTTCTGGGTCGTTCCTATGCTGGGACATCTACAAGCAAGGTAGCACCAGAGGAGTTGGCATCATGCCGTTCCTTGGTGGTTTAGTCATGTAAGTAGTAAATTGTAGCAAGATAAAAGATAATGAAGATACGTATTATATTATAGTCACGACCCAAGTGTCGTGAATATCTGTAATGCAAATTTATTTTATAGTAGTTACAGTATGTATGAATAGTGATATATTTTTTTCCTTATTAGGAGCATCCTCAACTTAAAATTTGGGTATATTCTACGGGATGACACCATGATACAAGTCAATTTTGTCGGTTTAGCTCTGAATATAGTGTATCTCTTAATATTCTTTAACTACACTTCGCAAAAAGTAAAGAGTTGGGCTCAAATGGGTATCGCTGGTGCAGTTTCTGCGGCCTTGATAGCTTATGCCAATGCTGAGGATCCAAAACTCGTAGAGAACCGATTTGGAATGATTATAACTGCGTTTATGTTCTACCTCATTGCATCACCACTGTTTGATCTGGTAATGAAACATTTAGTTTTACGTGCATAATTAAGTATCTATAAAATAAAATAAGTTTAAGTTATATAACTTGCAAAAACTCTGAAAATTTATAATTATTCATAATCATTTTTTTAATTTATCGTTATATGTTGCTGATATAATCCCTTATTTAAACGTTATTAAAATTATTTTCAGGGTGAAATTATAAAGAACAAAAGTACCGAAGGATTGCCCTTCCCTATAATCTTTTCCGGTACTATAGTCACATTAATGTGGCTTCTGTATGGAATCACGCTGAGGAATACTTTCATTGTTGTAAGTATAATAAAATAATGCTATCTAAAATAACCACAGTAGTTTCAATGTGATATTGGTGTAAAGTAATCTCAGCTACTAACGGTATTTTTTAAATCTAATGATAAAAATAGAGGGCGCCTACTCTTGATGTCCGTTTCGAAGTGTCGGGTTACTTGATCGCCTTTATTATTTTGATATATCTACGTAGGTACAGTCACGTGCAATGATATGTACACATGGACAGATTTCCAAATATATGTACCCATTTGATATTTCAAAATTAAGTGTCTCATGTTGTATTCAGAATTATGTATTCATCAAACTGCGTCAAAATTAACTATACGTTTTTGTCCAAAGTAAAGTATACAAGACACTTTCTGTGAAAAGTATACATTTACAAAGTCATATTTATGTATATATAAAAGTAAGTACTTATGTCGTCATCGTCATTCGCTATCAGCCATTTTGAAGTCCCCACTGCAGGGACACTGGCCTTCCTATGTATGGATAAAGATAATGGACCATGTCCCATCACGCGGGCCCAATGCGGATTGGTGGGTTTACTGCCATTGCAGCCTAGACCAACGGCTTAGCGTGCTTTCCAAAGCATGAAGGTGCTAGTAAATTTTTGGTCACCCACCTCGTGACCTATAATTGCTAAAATTCTTAACCTCAACAATCGCAGGCCTAGCGCGTGAACCACTGCGCCATCGAGCTCCTATGTACTTCATAATAAATGTTTGTTTGAGTCCCGTTACTCTGGACTTGCGCCAAGCTAGGTTTTTGATTAAAATAATAAGTACACATTTTATTACAGACGCATCAAAATTCCTCAGAAACGGTATTGGTTTTGATAATTAGTCATAAAAAATAATGTGGACACATTGTTATGAAATTGCTATTTTGTTAAATTACATAAATATGACTTTGTAAATGTATACTTTTCACTAAATGTGTCTTGAATACTTTACTTTGAAGAAATATGTATACTTAGTTTTGACGAATTTGAAGAATACATAATTTTGAATTCAACATGAGATACCTTTTTTTGAAATGTCAAATGGTGCATATCTGTCCATGTATACATAGCATTGCACATGACTGTACTACTAAAAGTCAGTGGTTAATGACTTGCAAAGACATACCTACCTACTTAACATTAAATATCGATAAATTTAAAATAGAAAAAGAAGAAAAATATTGGAAAAAATCAACTCGGGCACAAGTCGGAGCATTGGACCGGATTTCCAAAGATCGAGTTCGAGGAGTCCCATCTAAAAATTCACTTGTGGCCGAGTAGATTTTTTCCAATATTTTTATATTTATGATTTATCCTGATTTATCAATATTATTAGTAAGTATGAAAAAAGCATTGAAACAATAATTCACAAATCATAACTAAAAATCAATATTTGCATGACTTGGTTTAATTTTTGAAGTTCTCATAAGCGAAATATTACACGAAATATACTTATTTCATTTAATACAAGGTAAAAACTGTTAACCAAACGAATGGTGAATTGCAGTTTCTAACGATGATTGCGCAACATTTACTCTGACTCTGATACGCAATCGACAGAAATGCCTGTACTGTTGGGAATATCTATTGTTACACCATTATTATCTGATGCTTTAAAATAATCAATTCATGTTTAAAATGTTAAAATATAGTTTTTCACCACAGACCTATATCTAGATAGACGGTAAAAGTGTACCGACCTTGCGTGCCAAAAATTTGATCCACGGTCAAAGTTTTACTACCTAAGTCAGCCCGCTTGAGACCATTGCCATGAAAACACCCGTCACTCAGAAACGAAAATGGTTAATGGTGCAGTGCTTTCTTGCAAGAGCTCGTCAATAACATTTACACATCACTAAATCTCGCTCGTGACGTCATCGCGTAGGTACGAACAATTCGACACGCTAGGTTCTCTTACAGTTTGAAGCGCTCTTTTCGTCTATCTCGATATAAGTCTGTGTTTTTCACAAAAAGTAAAAAATATTATTATACTTACCTAACTCAAGTCAAGTAGGAATATAGTGGTTCAGTAGATACCTAGATTGCGAAAGGTGTAATCCACGTTTCCACTCCTAGAGAAATAACCATTAAAAGTATCCTTATTTATCTTACTACAATATCTTAATAACATTCTGCTGCACAACAGCTGCTTGCTTACGAGTGCAGATATTTTTTTCTTTATTAGGATCACCAATAGTTGATACATTGACACATCAGAAATAATTACTTAATTAAAGACTTAACTTAATGTACAACCACAGGGTATGTATGAAGTGAGTGCATGCGAACGAGATGAAGTGTGAGTATAATGTTGAAGTAGTTTGATTGTTTATACGAGTGAGCGTGTATGAATAGTAAAAGCCTATCAAAGGGCATGGCATCACTATTGTTTTCGGACAAATTCTTGGACCCTACCAATGCCAAATGTGGCATCTGGGGACGATTCTCGCGCATTCGACATCTCGAATTTGAAAATTTTTGGAGTCAAAAATCTGTATTAAAAGCTCACTAAAACCAATTTTCAACATTATAGGATTATCAAAGATAATTAATTATTATAAAATTATTATTATAAGAAACTAAATTATATTCGGGATTTAAATAATAAATAAAACTTTATTCTTGCGCCTACTAAAAAAACTTGCTTAACAAATACACTGTTTTAAAATCAGCTTTTTAATTTAAGTAATAATAGTAACCTGTATGCACCCTTTGTTAATTAGTTTGTACTTTAAAAATATATGTAAGTATTTAATTGTTTAACTTCTGAGCTTGACTCCGTACTCGCAGTCAAACCTATTAATAGGTTTTGAGAGGCTTTTGCTATTATGTAATACTCGATGTTCATGAATAAATAAGTAATAATAATAAAGGATTTTGACAGTAGTAGAGATTTTACTTACGTTTTTACTAAAGAAATTAAGGATATAAAAAAATTCAAATTTGACATATTTAAACGCGAGAATCGCCCCCTGATCGCTGAGGTATTGCTTGAGAGTGAAGTTTAAACATTTCTCCTGCCAGGGATTTATGGCGTGGGAATGTCACATATTATGTACGTATGTTTGTGACATTCCTAGGACACGAGCACGAATGACCGGTTACATTATGATAGGTACTTTATCGTATTTCGTTACTCATAAAGTTTGCCAGGCTAGCCGCGATGTGTGAATGGTTAATTCGTCCAAGCCTTAAACTCAATAATGATATAATCCAATCTGTTTTCTTGCAGTTACAAAACGTTGTTGCCTTCTTGCTTTGTGCGGTTCAACTGTCTCTGTTCGTTATTTATCCGTCTAAGCCTAAACCTAGCGAGAAGACCAAGAGCAAGGCGAAGAAAATAGACTAAGAAAGGAATTAGGACAATTTTATACAGTTTTCTACGTTCATCGTTTTATATAATTATGTTTGCTTTCCTACAAAGTAGCTAGTACCTACCTACATTGTAGTTTGTTTGCTCTCAGAAATAATTTCCATTCTGACAACAGTACATTGTAACTGTGTAATTCCATTTGAGATAATTCTGTATAATCTGTTTTGACATTGCTATAAATATGAATAGTGCATTTTAAAATCATTATTTTCTAGGTAAAAGAGAAAGCCTTCCATGGTCTAGACTCGGTTAAAAAATATGTAACATTTTTTTTTGTAATAATATCTACCTATCATTACTTATGCAATTTCAATTAAGGTACTTGTGTACAAAAAATAACACTCCAAATTATTATAACGAAATTAGTAACTGTTTATTTTATTCATATATTAGGTATCAAAGTCAGATTGGTGGAAAGTATTTTAATAAATATTTAAAGTAGTGATATACTCAAATATTTTTATAAAGCACAAAGTGCAATTTTTATGCATTTTAAAACTGTTTAAGCTGAAATGTGATATAATGCTTAGAATATAATCGTTCTAAATCATTCCACAATCTTGTTACGTTATAAATTATAATGTTGATTAATTATGAACAAATATGTATATGAAGTAACATTGCATTTTGACTTGTCTAATTTGTATTGTTTTAATAGATAGGTATTGTAAGTTACCTACCTACTTCAAAGATTATCGCTTGAATTTATGTAAAGAAATAAGATTTTTATTTGTATTACATACGAACCGTGAATGAATAACAATACCAAATCAATTTAATGCTAAACTGGGTTTGGGGTATGTAAGTTTTTACTGTACATTACCATATTTACATGTTGTTTAATTTTTATTAAACTGAATACTATTAATCAATAAATCTTTTTTTTATTTATTACGAATAACTTGAATGTAATTATATATAAGTAATTAATTAAGAAATGATATTTTAGAATAGTCCAGGGAGATATCCTTAACTATCGATTAGTCTGGCGACCCTAATTTTTTAAATCTGCGCGAGCCATACTATCTGACCAAGATAATTAGGCGCATGACGCTTAAAAAATCTAAGGAAAAAATCAAAATTTCAAAAGGCGGTAATCAATCAGTTAATCACTAGCGCTAATTACCTAATCACATAATAACAAGTGCCGTGATAGAAGTGGGCTGCAGGTGCCAAAAGTGCAAAGCCGCATTCTTGTCATGCGCCTAATTCCCTATACATTATACTACTCTTTGCATGCGCCTATGCTATACTTTCTGTATTTAAAAATAGAAATGCATAGAACCACTTGGATCCACACTTTAAACTCTATATTCTTTATTGACAAAGAAGATAATTTTTTCGCTTTTTTGACAACTCTGATTCTGAAATCGTCATTTTACAAAATAAATTTATATTTTTCTAAGTGAAATCTTTTGGAGTTTTTCCTGTATCTACTCAGCTGAAAACGCTTATTGCCTATCGGTATTTATGTATATTTCCTAGTGAATAACCAGTTACCCAATCCTTGTTCTCAAAATCCTAGTTACGATTTCCTCAGAATGTTATTGGCAAGATCACACTGTTTATTGAAAGGTGCTTGGGGCACATTGGTAACTCATAATCCAACGGTGAGGAATAACTTGAATTCATACAATAAGTAGGTATAGAAGCACAGGTTGAGGCCACTTTGAACTTAACGCTATGTAGGTAAATTAAGATTACTTAGGTACAAGAAAGTGGCCACAACAAACGCTCTTATTCTCGGTTGCCCACTGAAGCTGTAACAGGCTACGGCTGGTACAGAAGAAGGGAAGGGGGCTGGGCGTTAAACGTTTTTACATGATCTAGCACGAGCGGCAGAAAATACGAGGTATTTTCGTAACGGTGCCAGTAAGTACTTGCCTATCAGTTTGTAGGTACTATAGGTACCACTATTCTACATATTTAATAAAAATGTCGTGACTGAGAGTTCTGTGCCATGTCGGCGCCTGAAGCCTGTGGTTCCGCAGTTGTGTTGTGATGTGCTGCGCTAACGTAGAAACGTATTAGAGATAATTAATTATGGCCACGACACGACTCGGGCCCAAAAAACAGCTTATAGGTACAGACGGGGTCCAGGACCAACGGTTTAACGTGCTCTATTTTGGTTGTTATGTGTTGTAGTGGTTTCTGAATAAATATTTTATCTATCTATCTATCTTTCCGAAGCACGGAGGAGCTCGAGATAGTATTTTTTTGTTCACCCATTGCCCCAGCCAAGCACGCGAACCACTGCACCACCGAGCAAATTGGTACATCCACAGAACAAGCGATTTCCCTGTGACTTCGGACTTTCGCTTCTGCCTCTGCTAGGCAGTTCAAGCTAAGTCCCCTTCTTACTCTCGCGAAACACTGAGCGAGTCCCAAGTCCCCACGACCCACTCTAATATATACTTGTTAACCACATTGTTGTTTCTTTTCATTTTTTCTGCACACCGGTCGTGCTTAACCCGGCCGGAGCTTGACAGCAGGTATATCAATACAACACTGCACCTACCGTGTCGGTAACAAGTGTGTATCGCCGCTACCGCACACAGCAACTCGGTTTTCTGTG
Source organism: Chrysoteuchia culmella (assembly GCA_910589605.1). Taxonomy (NCBI): domain Eukaryota; kingdom Metazoa; phylum Arthropoda; class Insecta; order Lepidoptera; family Crambidae; genus Chrysoteuchia; species Chrysoteuchia culmella. Next base: position 2,325,529 of record OU342646.1, read on the forward strand.
ATGGTGTGCCGTGCCGTGTGTCGGTCTCAAAAAGTGTCTAAGTTATACTTATAGGTATCTATGTTTAAAGAAGTTTTCGCAGTGCTACGAAGTAACTGTTTATTAATCTGTGGCAGTGCCTTATGCAACTTCCGAAATGGTCGGTTATGGGATGGGTAACCAAAAATGAATTACCTCGAGCTCCCCCGTGCTTAGGGATGTTTAAAACGGTGAGTTGGCCCCAGCTACATTTGGAGTCGTTGATAACCACCATCCGCAATGGGTCTGCCAGCGTGATGGTTCATTGCCCAGTCTCCCAACTATCCATCCGAAAAGAAGGCCTGTGCACAGATTAAGTACTAAATAGTCACTTGCCTGTGACCCTTATCGGTGGGGACATTGCATTGACTGATTGATGATGGTATATGAATATTATTGAGCCCTACCACACAGGCATACTTATTGTATTACCTATGTTAAAAAAAAAGTAGTTAAGTACCTAACTAAATTCTTGTTGCTGCAGTATCTGCTGAATCACAACGCTCGTTATACGTACAAGGCGGATAATCGCGAATCTTTTCTTACTGGAACTAATGCCAACTTTTTGGAGGCTCAGTATTTGGACTGGGCGAGGGCGAAAGGAGCTATTGATAACGTATGTAACGTACTTACTTAGTATTAGTTATAGATTAGTTACCACAATATGTTAAAAAAATTGCCGCAAATACCTAAGTACTTACGTTTAATGCTTTTGGGTTAAATTAAACTTATGGCGGCGAAAGGATACGGTATCAAGTTCCGTCTGAATTTGGGCACTACCTAGGTACTTACATATTGCACACTGACGGCACAGTGCTTGCCAAACATTTAGGTACGGGGGTTTCTATGTGATAAATACTATCACTATAGGTATCAAAATAATTTACATTAAGTAGGTACCTACTTAGTTGATTTTTCCGTTTAAGACGAATTAGTCGTAGCTAGACTTACATTTATCTATTCGACAGTCGTGGGACAATTTTTACGATAGCCTCAGTGGACCAGCGTTAAAAATAGAAGAATTCGAAAATGAATTTAGTCCAACAACCGTCAGTAAGTACTTATTCCGTCAAGGATTATTTTAATTTGATCATTTTAGCCAATTACACTCGGCTGCGAAGAAATTGAACCACTGCGTTATTTTCACACAAACATTCTCATCCTAAGGTCTAATAAATAAAAAGGTATAGGTATGTAGGTAGATATATTTCTGCAAAGGTATGGATGTTGATGGTGAGGTCAAATGTTTAACTAACCAATTATCATTTAAAACAAATGAAAACATTTCTAGATTTTCTAAAATTTCAGTGAAACAAATGTTTAATTTTCATTCCATATAAATTGTGGTAAACCGGATTGAGTGAATTTGTTTTCCTTACTTTGGACAAAACTGAAAATTTTTTAGGACTTTTATTGGCAAGTCGAGTATTCGACTCATATATCGACGTACAAATGTTTACATAACTGTTTATACTTTTTGAATAATGAAACTGAGTATGTTTGTATGAAAATACAGTTGTTCCAATTTTTTTGCAGCCGAGGGTTTATGATATGATTAGGTAGTTCGATAACAATCCTCTTCCTCAACTTTCTTCTACACTATTCTAGAACCGAAAGCGAAAAAGAGGAAGGAGGATGAAGATGAGAATTTAGAAAAAATTAGGCTTCATCTTGCAGTTGAAAATATGATTAGAAGTTATCAGGTAAGTGCAGCTAATAATCTAATAATGGTGGTGAATTACACTACCACCTTTTTGTTATTTATCACGATAGTATCTTACATAAACAGGCTAGAGGCCACCTGCTGGCGAAGACGGATCCCTTGGGCCTGGCGATGGCCGCAAGGTTTATCAAGAAAAACCAGTCCACCAGCGACACCAAAGGCGTGGATTGTCGAATTGTTTCCAGAGAATTGGGATCTGTATTAAGTTAGTAAGATAATCAATGTTGATAACAGTTAATACCATTGGATAATTAATTTCTTTAATATTTGTTTATGGTTTAATAGAAGAAAAACACATGGATATGGTCTTCCAGTTGCCGGAAAGAACAAATATAGGCGGAAAAGAACATGCATTGCCTCTCAGGTAGGTAACTGAAGAATCATATTATATAGCGTAAGTATATGAGGTAAAGAACAATTTTAGCGCATGAAGGTTATTTTCAGGGAGATTATTCACCGTTTGGAGAATACGTACTGCAGCTCGATCGGCATGGAGTATATGCATCTCTACGACCTGGATTGCATTCAGTTCCTGCGAGAACGCATGGAGAAGCCCGGCTCTTTTGACCGCAGCGACGAGGAAAAGCGACTAATTATGCGGCGTCTTACAAAGGCCGTTTTGTAAGTACTTATTTATATGGTTGTTGTACCGCACGCCCCGCTTGGATTTAGCAGTGGACTGTATCGTTGCGGAGGGCGAGACGTACGGTATCGTGGACTGGGTACTGGGTAAGCTGTTGCGAAGAAAAATGCAGAAGCTTGTTGTACCAGGCACTAGGAGAGCTTGCTTGCTTGCTGTCTCTTTCAGAGTCTTGAGGCGAGAGTGGGACGAGTGATGATCCGTAGCCATAGAAACCCGACTCTCACTAAGCTACTTAACGGCAATACTGTAAGGAGGACCGCGCGCCAGCTCACTAGTTTTCATCTTTATGTATCTCATTTTATCCATGCACATACTACGACGTTTCTTATCACTAACATTTCCTTATCAGTCATAATCATAACATTACATATTACATATCAAAATATTCCATAAAATTATTGCTGTCAAGTTAAGTTATATTTACAATCGTAAGTTCAATACTGTTTGTAATCTACCTATAAATCATGATGGGGAATTATAAAACACACGAAAAATATATTTTTCACCTCACACGCTCTGAAAAGGAGGTTTTGTCAATCAGTTTAGGCGTAGAAAATCGCTTTTTGCGGCCTAGGGCGGCAAAGTACTTTTTTAATTTAATACCTAAAAATATGACTTAATGCGTTCCGAATCGCACTATTGACTTTTTTGTTATATTTGATTCTTATTTTAAATAGCTTTAAATTAATTATAATACTCCGTTTTAAATTAATTATAATACTCCGTTTTGGTTTAATTATATTATTTTTGTTCATTGAATGATAAAAACAATAACAATAAGATTAAACTATTTGTTATAAGAATTTTATATTAGGCTGGGTGAGTTTTCTTAACCTATAATTGGATTTCGGACTGACATAAACCTTTATTTTTAAATTGTCTTTGTCTTGAACCTCATGTCAGTGTCAACATTTACGGAATCGTTTTTATTCTTGTTAATAAGTAACAATATATTCCTACTTTAAATAACTTTGAATTAACTATAATACTCCCTTTTTTATTATTTTAGTTTTTTATATCATTAAAACAACGAGAATAAGGTATAGTTAAATTAAACTTTATGTTTAAAGAATTTTTTACCGGAAGTTGACCGCGGCAACAACCATAAAATGTTCCTCGCTGTTGTGAGGTGAAAAATTGTGTGTTGCGCTCGGCAGAAAAGTTTTTAGCGTCTTGTATCTTTGAAATCCTCGCTTCGCTCAGGGTTCAATCTTTGAACCACTCAATTTCAATAGAGGTAACTCGCCGCTAAATAACCAACTTTCCAGCCTTGCATAACAAATAACTATTTATTTCTTAATAACTTATCAACTATTTACTATACTATTATGTATCATACTCTAGTTACTTATTATTATTAGTCACTATGTGCGTAACATCAATTTAACAACGTACAAGAAATTATTTATAAATACCTACGAGATAAATACCTACTGCATAAAACTTCCATACAAACAAACTATACAATACACGAAAAACACTAACTGCGGATATTATTGAGTAAATACATTCCAAACACAAAGAAACTCATAACTATACTATAAAACATCAATAGACAACGAATTCAATAGTTTTTACACTTATTACTAACACGAAATTTCACAACACAATACAACTTTATTACTTACCACAATTATTAGTCACTCTCTATTGTTCACTTTATTACACTAATCTGCCTGCCGTCCCGAACAGTTTAATGTAGGGCGCGTGTTGACGATCACGGTTTCTACCCGGCATCGGCATAGGGGCGCGCCGAGCCGGCGCCTGCTGGGTAGAAAAGAAACCGTAACTAAGCCTCCAAGCTCTGTAAAAAGAATGGAAATTGATTATTAGATTATTCTTCTTAAGCGTTTGAAAGGGAGTGCGCTAGCTAGATAATTGAATGGCATCTAGATCAGGGTTTCTCAAAGTGTGGTACGTGTACCCCTAGCAGTGCGCTATTAGACGGTTGGAGATAAGCGGAAAAAATTGCGTGGTAGCGGCTAAAGTTGAAACTGACTAAAATTCCCCTAACATCGTCTCAATTTGCGACAAGAAACAAGACCACCCGCCTCATCAATACCTACTTACTACGTGTAATAATACTAATATTATATGTTGCAGTCTGGAGAAGTATTTCGCGACCAAATGGCCGGCAGAGAAGCGTTTCGGTCTCGAGGGTGGTGAGAGCATGGTAGTGATGCTGGAAGAGATCGTGGACAGCGCCACCCGGCTTGGTGTCCAATCCATCGTCATGGCTATGCAGCACAGGGGCAAGTAACACTTTCCTTCGAAGACGTCTACATTTTTTAAAGCTCTCGTATAATTATTTATAGCAATAAACATCTCAATTATTTATTCTTCAAAAATTATGATTAAGTACTTACATTTTATTGTGATCGATGGTGCCGTACCTATAAAAAACGACATCTAGGGATCTTCGCAAAGTGGCTCGCAAGAGCTGGATATGAGTCGTTGCGTATCGTGCTCAGTTGTGCACCTGGAGAGGATAATTCAGACAGTGAACGCGTGATACTTAGATGTTGATTGATGATGATGATGATAGAGAACTATATAATGTGGGACTTAATTTTTCAATTTTTATAGGTCGTTTAAACATGCTTGTTAATGTATGTCGGAAGCAGTTGACCGATATCTTTGCTCAATTCAAGCCTATGGAACCCAAAGAACCAGTAAGTAGTGGTTACCTTTGAAAATAGATTTGGAATTTGATTTAAACAACTGCTTTGCTATATTTTTGACTGTAGGTATTAGTTTTACGTAACCATTCTTCTCTTTTCTATTTCAGGGTTCTGGGGATATCAAATATCACTTGGGAACATATGTTCATCGATTCATCCGAAGAACGAACCGGTACATCAAAGTTTCGATGAGCGCTAATCCTTCTCATTTGGAAGTCGTCTCCCCAGTTGTGTTAGGGAAAACTAAAGCTGAACAGCATTGGAAAGGCGACTGTAACGGAGATCAGGTAAATAAAGTGCAATCTATACCAACTAGTGGCGAGGAGTCAAACATTCGAAATATGGCAAAGGTAAGCCGGACCAAACTTAAATCTAATTATCTTAACTGTATGGTTGGTCGGTGTGGTGAAATTTATTGGAATTAAAAATATTGGAAATTATACTTATTGAATTCACTTGTAGCCGAGTTGTTTTTTTCCAATGTTTTTCTATTTAAAATTTATCATAAGTATAAAATAGCATTGAAAAATGCAAAAATAAAAAAAAACAAAGTTATGTACCTGTACCAAAATTAGTTAAAGCAAGGATCATTCACTGCCGCAACCTTATATGTATAATAAACCCAGTATTAGGAACCATTAATAGTTAAAAAACGGTCATACTTATCTACTTATCTATACTAAAATTATAAAGAGGAAAGATTTGATTGTTTGTTTGTAACGAATAAACTCAAAAACTACTGAACGGATTTGGATGAAATTTGGTACAGAGATATTAGATTATGAGCATAGGATATTTTTATCCCGATATTCCTACGGGAACGGGAACCACGCGGAAAAAACCGCGAGCGGCTGCTAGAGTGATATATAGTGTATAATACCTAATTATTGTATAGGTAATGGCGATCATAATGCACGGTGACGCCGCGTTCACGGGCCAGGGCGTGGTGTTCGAAACCATGCACCTGAGCAACCTGCCCGACTTCGACACGCATGGCTCCATCCACATCGTGTGCAACAACCAGATCGGGTACACCACCGACCCTCGCTTCGCCAGGAGCTCTCCTTACTGCTCAGGTAATCTAATAAGAGATGATTTTAGACCGACGGCCATCAAAAAACCCGAAACCGTTGTTCCTAACGAGTCACTCTACCCAAATGTGTCACCCTGTTACTCATACTCATGATTATAGGTTTATCATCAAGTAATATTCTTAAGCGTTGAACGACTATCCATTTTGCTGTCAGGGATGAAGATATAAAAGTGTAAGAAATAGGAAGTGTATTTGCAGAAAATTGTAATAGGAAGTTACCTTTGTAGGTGAGATGGTTAGTGCGTACAAAGCGCTTTAGGTAAGTAAAACTACTATAAATTTAAGATTATTGAACTTTCTAACTGGGAATTAGACTGCGCGAAGTGCGTGGACGCGCCGGTGCTCCACGTTAACGCAGACGACGCGGAGGCGGTGGCGCACGTGGCGCGCGTGGCCATCGAGTTCCGCTGCCGGTTCAAGAAGGACGTAGTGCTGGACCTCGTCTGCTACCGCCGATTCGGCCACAGTGAGGAGGACGAGCCCATGTTCACGCAGCCCTTCATGTATAAGAAGATCAGGCAGATGGATACAGGTATTTTTTTTAATTAACAACGGAAAGACGGACACTTTGCCTTCATCATACTTGATGTTAAGTAGATAATGATAAGGCTGAAGCTAGTAGCGCGCCTTTCCCGTATCCCGTATCCACAATCACTAAAGAACTGGCTTCTTGTCTCTCCCGGAACACAATAGTGCTGAAAACATTGTTGTTATGGCGTCACAAATACATAAGTTGGTGGTAGCTGCCAGGTGGACTTATAACAAGTCCACCACCAACCATACCGATTACAATATGTATCCCCAATGGGAATCGAACTCGGGACCTCTGGGTCTGATACCGGTGGTGTTACCACTAGACCGCAGAGACGGCGAAGAACACAACACATGTAAGAAAGAGAACAAAAACTGAGAACTACTTAATCGCTCCACCTTCCCTGGAACGCGATCTGTTGATTGGTCAGTTACTTCAGGGGATCTTACTCCGCGATTAGAATAGTATATTTAACATGTAGGTATACCAAAATCTTCATACCCCTTTCTCCTCACATCGACTCAATTTGCGATAAGAAACAAAACAACCCAACCCGACTCATTAATCTCTGGGGTTCGTGGGGCAATAAGTTTGAGTAACACTGATCTATAGAAACTAGTGTGGCCCAGCCGTGGGACATTAAAATAACTGATGATGATCACCATAAGCCATTTACTTTTATAGTGGACAAAATGTATGCCGCTAAACTGAAGAGTGAAGGCGTGGTGAACGACGCCGACGTTAAGCTCTGGGAGAAAGAATACATGGACACGCTAAATCAGCACTTTGAACTCGCTAAGAAGGTCACCAAGCTCAGTATCATGGACTGGATTGATACTCCCTGGACCGGTTTCTTTGAAGCCATAGATCCCAAGAAGGTAACGTTTTAATTAAATAAAGCCTGCTGTTCGGTGCATAGGCGCTAAACACTGTGACGTGCGCCGTCACACGCTGTCATCGATGCGCTTGCACCGAATGACATAGTTTTAATTTAAGTATATACACTCATTTGCAAAAAAAAACGGGCGGTTTTGATTTTCATTCATCTTTAAAAAGATACAATACCAAAAAGGTTTCAATCGTTTGTACACGTTAATGGCCGGTTTTAAAAATGCTGTGGTATTTATAAAAGTACGTTCTAAATTCAAATTTTCATTTGATGCTCATTTTTACAGAAAACCCCTTTTTATCCTACATTTTTGGCGCGAAGTTCCAGAAGTTAACATCGACTTTCATAACTTTTATTCAAATTTTATCGATTAATTACATATCCTTGACTGTCAAAGCTTTATTTATTGCTGTTTGGCTGTATCAAAAATGGTTGATAAAGTGGTAAAAGCTACCAAACTTATCGCGCTGCTTGAAGAGGGTTGCAGCCAATGTTTCGTGGCTAGGAGGCTAAATGTTAGTCGCTCGACAGTCCAAAGGACCTGGCAGCGATATCAGGAGACTGGTTCCGACGAGAGAAGGCCTGGTTCTGGAAGAAAACCATGTACCCAACCACGGGATGATCGTTTTCTTGTGAGTCGCCCATTGAGAAATCGCAAATCTTCGTATGTAATCTTAAGAACAACCTCCAAGAAGTATTAAATGTGCATATTAGTCTATGGACGGTGAGGAGGAGGCTTCTCGCTGCCAATATACGCAGTCACCGCCCGGCCCGCGGCCCCAAATTACTCCGTGAGCACAGAGTTCACAGGCTTAGGTTCGCTAGAAATTGTGAATCATGGACTCAAGAAGATTGGAATAGGGTTTTGTTCTCTGATGAAGCCAGGATATCTCTGTTCGGTGAAGATCGACGTCGGCGAGTGCTAAGAAGACAAGGAGAGCGCTTTGCAGAGGCATGTTTCGAAGAAATCACACCTTATGGTGGGGGCTCTGTTATGTTTTGGGCAGGAACAAATTCAATGGATCGTACAGAGTTAGTCTTCATTGAAAACGGCTCACTGATTGGGCATCGATATATAACGGAAGTTCTAATTCCTCATGCACAACCCGCATTGGCCGCTCTAGGTGAAGACTCGATTTTTATGGACGACAATGCCCGCGCCCACCGATCCCGCGATGTTAATGCGTATGTGCAAGAGGTCGGCATTCGTCGTTTGGATTGGCCAGCTCGAAGTCCCGACCTCAATCCCATAGAGCATGTCTGGGACGTTCTGAAACGGCGTGTGAGATCAGATCATTCAGAGAGCTGAAGAATGTGATTACTGCGGAGTGGGAACGTATTCCGCAAGCAAGTATCCGGGATATACTCGCTAGCATGCCCAGACGAATTCAAGCTGTGATTTTAGCTAGAGGGGTCACACTCGATACTAAACATTTATCTGCTTTTACTTTATTAAAGAAAAACAAACAAAAAAACTTATTTATTTTTACTTCATGAGTACTTCGCACTACTAGCGAACATACACTACTAGCGAGGTTTAGCATTATTTCCCATAAATTGTATCTAAATTTTATGAAATACTGATGAAAACGATTATTTTCTTATTAATTTACCGAATTGTGAGCATAAAACTACCTATAATTATCAAACAAAGCAATATTAACATTTGAAATGGTTCATTGCTTAGGTGCCCGTTTTTTTGCAAATGAGTTTATATTTCCGCGGACTGTTGCGGGTCTCGAACATTACTCTCAACATTTATAACATTTGTTACTTGATTGATCATTTTAGTCTTTTAATATTAACATTTTGTTGTCATTTAACATTTTAACACCAACAACCCCAGCTCATCAAACACCTGCCTATCTCCTGACATGCTGTTGTTTTACTATTATAATGAGAAAGTTTTTTATTCGCTCATGAACACCGCTAAATCACGCGATATGAGATGCCGAATAATCTTTATTTTTAGGTTTAATTATTCATAAGTAAAGTAATCCACATGCATGCTGTGGTCTCTTATAATCGGAGAAGCACGCTATACTGTGCCCATAAATCTAGTGTTTAAGAAAGTATAGTGCTTTCACTCTTGGGGATCCTTAAATAAATTATACGGTCTTGCTTACCTACCCCTCTAAGATGTGAACAGAACAGTCACACGTTATCGAGCTACGAGTGACGACAAACCCGCTAATGCTAGGCCTACTCACGCCCCCTTTGCCCTGTTTGCCGCAATCACGTGATATGGCGCATGATGCTGCCTTGCTTACCCCACTAAGATGTGAGCAGGACAGTCACACGTTATCGAGCTACGAGTGACGACCAACCCACTAATGCTAGGCTTACTCACGCCCCCTTTCCGCTATATGCAGCTATCACGCGATATGGCGCATGATGCAGCCTTGCTTACCCCACTAAGATGTGAGCAGGACAGTCACACGTTATCGAGCTACGAGTGACGACAAACCCGCTAATGCTAGGCCTACTTACGCCCCTTTTCCCCTATACGCCGCTATCACGCGATATGGCGCATGATGCTGCCTTGCTTACCCCACTAAGATGTCAGCAGGACAGTCACACGTTATCGAACTACGAGTGACGACCAACCCGCTAATGCTAGGCCTTCTCACGCCCCCTTTTCGTTATATGCCGCTATCACGCGATATGGCGCATGATGGTGCCTTGCTTACCCCACTCAGATGTGAGCAGGACAGTCACACGTTATCGAGCTGCGAGTGACGACAAACCCGCTAATGCTAGGCCTACTCACGCCCCCTTTGCCCTATACGCCGCTATCACGTGATATGGCGCATGATGCTGCCTTGCTTACCCCACTAAGATGTGAGCAGGACAGTCACACGTCTTACTTCTGTCTCACTAGATGGGTAGGGTGCCTGCCAGGGTAATTATTGCACACGGCCGTTTCATGGGCTAGAGACCCTCTGAAGAGACTGTGGCAAGGCACAACATTGACTTATCAATAAGGCATAAAGGCGCAAGTTAAAATTACACCATTCTTCGCTCCCTGTTGAAAATAGAATGAAGGTATTTGGTAAACACCCTAACAAGCCGAGAGGTACCTACCTTACGGGAAGTAAGGTAGGTACCTCTCGGCTTGTAAGAGTGATGTTAACATGATGTGTACTTAGAAATTGGCTCTCCATACAAAATCAACGATCAGCTGATCAGTCTGTGAGAGTTTGTGGTAAATATGTGCTGTTATTTGTACACTTACCAATCCATTTTGACCGTGCGCTTACTCTAGGTCTAGGGCAATGATCGCACACGGGCGCTACATGGGCTTTATATGACCCCCCTTGACCTGACTAAATCATTAAAACTTCAGTCACTTTGGGGCCGCCCAGCCGCATTCACGGAAATCCGCAAGCTTTGTCGTCCCGCCCACCGCTGAAATGCAGGATTGTATTGTCATGGTAGAAGTAAAACCGGCCCAGTTAAGTAAGTAATTCATTTAACTGAGCCGGACACCCCGGTGTTCTGAGGACAATGGAATAGGTAAGTACCTATTAAATTCATTCTATTGTCTCATAATCCGGGGCCGGGCCGGGGTAAATTATTCTGTGGATGGCATGGATCACAAATTAAATAGTTATTATAGCATGGATCACCCCACCCATCCAGCGGAGCCAATGATGACAATGCGGAGTACAAAGAGTATTATAATCACTCCGTTTGCGGAGGAGAGGAGCCATTATCACAGAATTTGACAGAATATGTAATAGTCATTATTGTCATCCAAATAAGGATGCAATGCAAGGTTTTTAAAAATATCGATGTAACTAATATCGAATTAAGTCGGTAATAATAATTAATCGGTCCACTCGATATATCGGTATTTTATCGACACGTCGTCTTTTTTTAAATGCTAATCATACATATGTGTTGTTTCTTGTATGTACTTGGTTATTGATATTTAAATATTGAACTGTAGTAGGTAGTGTTTTTTTTTTATATAATTTGATTTAATTTAATGTATGGAGAACATTACATAGTATTTTAGAGCATGACGAGATTACAATTTTGCTTATCGATATGTCGGTAAAACACGCATGTACGTACTTGAATTTTAAGAACTGAATTGTACCGTGTTTTATGCAAATAAATATTACTTACTTACTTACTTACAATTACAATTATTGGGTCAGTTCTGTCGAGCAGGTTTCTGACTTCATTGAATATCGGACCGTATCACACACAATAACTTAAAGCAGGAAATTGTATCAAGTAATACCTACAAGCCAATGCAATGGTAGTAAACTTTATGTTCTAGTGTCATTATAAAAATGATCAAGCCTTGCCTCTCGGTTTGAACTGACCCTTAGCGTTTCGTCGATATCGATAAATATCGACTTTTAGACGTTGATATATAGTATCGATATTTTATCGTTACGATAAAATGTTGCAGTGGCATCCCTAGAAACCCTTTGGTTGTTTTGTTTTGTTTGTATGTGTGCGGGCAGCGGGTGTGCGTACGTGTGGTGGCTGGATGTTGTTGTTGTGTTTGCTTGCTAGCTATATATTATACCTAAGGGATGTGACATTCTACCAAGAAAATTTATTATTGATAATTCGATTATTTTCTTAGCATGAAAAATTAATAAATGTTAGTGTTGGTTCATTGTAACTTACATAAATACAAAAATAACATTCACATTTGCACATGTTGCTCTAGGGCTACCATGTTCAACTATTTTCATAAATATAAATACGTATATTTTTTTGCGCAATTTTGTAAGAATAAATGTTGCTCATGGTTTACATGACCAAAAATCGTTTGTCACAAAATGATTGGTTTATGGGAAACCTGTTATTGGCTTACTATAAATTTACATAAGTTATTATATATGCATGGACAAAGCTGTTGGTTTTCTAAATAAAGATAAAAAATATTTTTATTTTTTTTATATAAAAATAGATTATTCGCAATTTTTTTTAAATAAATGCCTAAGTCGACCTTTTGGTGGTTGACATTCTTAAAAATCAACTAAATGCACAATAAACACTTTTTGCCAAAAACGTTCATGTCAAAGATGGTAAACTAAATAAAAGTAAAACCATTAAAGACGAGATAAAGCACTTTTTTACATGTTCATGTGATCAGCTGACGTATTTTCCACCACTATTATTATTATTTTATTTATTTAGTATCAGACAATCGTGAGGAAATGACAAATAAAATCAAAGTTTCAGCCATTTAACGGAATCGAATGCTTTTAGGTAGTCAACAAAGCAGATATAGTCAAAGTCCTTTTATTTAAATAGACTTATAGATAAGTGCTTTCGAATAGTCCCAAATTTTTTTTCCTACCAGCAATTCAGGACATCTTTTAACTGATAAGAAGAACGGCCGCAAGAAACTTATCAGCTTTTACAGAAACAACAACATTTACAATGAAACATATTGTTGCCAAACAAAAATCTACAATCTTGAAATTATTTAATATAAGAGAAACATTTTCTCATACTCAGTTATTAGAATATTTTCCTCTTAAACAATTTACAATAGTTATGTTTATGTTAGTATCACATTCATGCATTTTGGTCTTTTAAATAATCATCTACCTTTGCTTAAGAGTGCCACTCGCGTGCCGCACGACCCGAATTGGGTCGTTTCAAAAATATGCGGACGTGCCGGACGCCCACTTTGGGACGATTACGTCACGAAATTTTAGAATGCATTTAAAAAAAAAACTATCTGATAGATTTTTTTTAAATTTTTACTGAGTATCTAGAAGGCATAAAACTAAAGACGTACAGAAACAGATTTTTAAAAAAGTGAATAAAAAAATAATTAAAAATAAATACCTATTCAGCACCGCCCACGGTGCATCAGCGTATTTTCACAAATGTTTGAACAGTGTTAGTTTATGTTTTAAATGATAAAATGAGATAAAAAAAAGAGATAATATTAAATAATTAAATGTTATTAACCGTTTTAAATCGATAAATAGTGTATTTAAGTGATAATTAAAAAAAAATACGAAAAATCGTCTTTACGCGCAAAATTACGCGACAATTTTGCGCGTGCGCATGGTTATTAATTTATTACCACGTTATTTTTAATTATTTCTAAAATATTATTGTTTTAATAATTTTATTAAAGTATTAGTTTTATGTGAAAAATATTTATTTTATCCGTACCTTCGACTATTTTCCTTATTTAACATTATTTGTAACAAGGGGAAGTTGGGCAAAAAAAAAAAATATTTGATGATTAATTAATAAAATATTTTGTGTCAAAGGGGGTATTTTTTTTATTGACTCCTATAGCAAATTTCCCGAATATTTTGGATCAATAATTAGATTTTGGATAAACCTAAAAGTTTTCTTTGTACAATCCAAAGTTTGAGTCACCGATTTTTCAGTATTATTTTTTTAGTTAAGCGTGGTTTTACCCATATTTCTCGTAAACTAAATGTTTTTAATACTTGAAAATTTGTACATTTAAAGAAGAAGATCTACAAAATAAATCTAATTTCTAAGCATTTGGTTCAGTAGAAGCTAAGAAATAAGATTTTAAACATATACGGCGCTTCAGAACGCTAGCGTTTTTTACGCGTCAGCTTAGGCGTAATTTAGGTGCACCTTCGTTTAGCTATGGTATAAATAAAATATATGGGGGAGGGTGAGTTTTTTTATTGATTATTGTGAGATATAATATCCTTTTGTAAATAAAATAAAAATATGTACAATTCGAGGCTTTATTTCACAATAATAACACTTTTTGCACCAGTACGCGCGGAAAAACGCGCGAACTCAACTTTGACTATGAATTACAACTCAATTATTAATTAAATATCGAAAAATGAAACATAGAAAAATCGCAAAGGGTCTAAGGATTCCAAAAATGTATAATACATAGTATAGTTTCCATACAAGTTTCTAGAGAAATCGCAGTTATAAGGCTGCGCGGCGGAAAATTGCTGACAAGCGGAAAATGCTGCGGCACGTGCGCACATTTTGCAAAAAAGAGTGCGGCACGCGACATATGTTTTAAATCTATGCAAAGACAACTCAATCACTTGTTGTGGAACTTTATTAAAAAAAGCTATGCCTTTCCCCAAAAACGAGCGTCTACATTTTTCAAGTCGAAATCTTGGAACGGCAAGCTTATTCTTATTTATAGTACTAAAGTTATGAACATCGCTATGCTTAATAAATAAATCATAATGTTTCCTTGCATATACTATATTATCATAGATGTATTGTCCCGCCAAATTTAATACATTAATCTCTTTAAACAAATCTATAAGAGACACTCTGACCGAGGATCTCACCGTCGAAGGTTGTAAATGGGCCTGTTGAATTATCGCTTTTTCGATTATCTGGCAAAATGAATTGTTAAGCACTTCACTTAGCAATTTTGCTTTAGCGTCCATTTTGGATCCTCTGTTCTCTTGTGCCTTTGCCTTATAGTTTGCTAATAGTAATTCATGTTCCAGATTCCAAAGATAATTTGTGTTCCAAAGTAAACGTGGGTAGGGAGGTTCGGATGCAAAAATCGGCAGTGAAAAATAATAAGTTTTTTGTAAATTAATCAATTTATTTTAACTATAAATCGCTTACTATTTACAAAAAAATATTTTTATTAAGGAAATAATAAAAAATTTCCACAATCGATAATTTTTTCACATCCCTCGGTTGCTTTCCTTTCGTTCGGATCATGTCGGTTGTCAGTGTCAGTG
Organism: Chrysoteuchia culmella; assembly: GCA_910589605.1. Classification (NCBI taxonomy): domain Eukaryota; kingdom Metazoa; phylum Arthropoda; class Insecta; order Lepidoptera; family Crambidae; genus Chrysoteuchia; species Chrysoteuchia culmella. Next base: position 2,340,814 of record OU342646.1, read on the forward strand.
TCAGTCAGTTGTGTGTGTTGTGTTTGTTGTGAAATTCAAATTGTGGTTGTATTGTATTGTACGGCTCTGCGTGTAGATTTTGCCGGTAATATACTTGTCCACCAGGCACAGGAAAATGAGACAGACACAATAGATAATTAAAATATTCCTTTCCATTGTTGTGAGGACACCGGTGTGGCGTGCGTCCGGTTGGAATTTTATGAATCAGTGCTAGTACTTCTGCTTATATTTTGTGTTTGATTTCTCAAGCTTTATCAAGGTAAGCGCAATTTCTTGGTAATAATTTGATTAATAAAGGTCTATCCTCGATTGTACACCAGTTTATACTCGAAGACTTCTGAATCGTTTGAAATGTTTCAACCAACTACAAAATACCACCATGAGGAAGTCTGAAAGCTTAAAAGTGCCGCATGTGGAATGCTCTATCGATGCCAGATGCCTTTGTGTTGGTGGTCACTCACTCAAAAAGACTTAAGCGTTTTTAATTTAAACTTTTTTGCAAATACAAGACACTTGTTTTGGCCAAAGTAAAATAAACATAAACACACACACACACATACAGTATATATAGCACTTTAAGACCAAAAGAATATTATTATGAGGACCTAGATTTGGTCAAAGTTCGTCTTGTTTGATAAGGTTTGTACTACTACCTACTAATGTGATTTTTGTCTGTTGTTGTAGCTATGTGGCGTGTAAATAAAGATAGTGAGGCTGCGCCGGCAGATTTTTCTAAGGACGTTTTTATTATTAAGTTTGAGAAGCTTAGTGACTCTGACATGAGCAGTGCTGAAGATGATGAAAAGGTAAATAATCACTTTGTGACCAATATTAGATAGTGTGGCTAGTACCATATACAACCATATTGTGTCTGATGTTGAATATATTTTGGGGGCTGTATGCAATAGTGGACTATTGCATCTGATTACTTGTATCGTCTTTTATTGATTTTTAAATTTTAGCACTTTTCAGTGCCATTTTTATACTTATGATAAATAGAAAAATATTGGAAAATTGGGACTTGCACTTATGGCAGAGTTGATTAACTCTGCCATAAGTGCAAGTCCTATCTGAAAATTCACTTGTGGCCTAGTTGATTTTTTCCAATATTGTTCTGTTTAAAAATTAACTTGTATCTCATTTAGGTTCTTGGGTTTAACTTTTAACTCCTCAACAGAGGCACATGTTGGTATGATGAGCATGAGCATAGGTTTTTGAGTTTCTTTTTTTATGTATTTATGAGTAGGTGCAAAGTTTCAAACTGAGACATTAGGAAAACGACTACTGAAACGTTAAGCTACTTTTGTCTGACTCGCTGACCATACAGGCTCTGCTTAACCTCGCAGGCCCCAGATTATGAGACACAACACAATGGATTTCTATTGTTTTCTGGACATAGTCTGGTTCGGGGTTGATGAATTAAAGTGGAACTACTACAATTGGTGTGAGTTTAATTCAATGTGGATTTTTGATTTGACAAATTATTTTTTTATTTCTTATGAGGATTTTATGGTAGCAATGTAAATAGGGTTAAACTTGTACAATAGGTTATTTATATTTTTCTGGAAACTAAGTTCTCTATGCTGCTGTAGGCATGAAAGGAGAGTTTTTTTTACAATAATAAGGTATGTGTTGTGTTATGGATATGCATGCCCATGCCCCGAATAGGTCATTCTAAAATGTGCTAACAATTTATTTAAATACTTTATTGGTTTATACAGCTAGAAGACCCATTGTACTCGTGCTCAAGATCACCTTCCAAATACTCACATCGAGGTTCGCCTACCACATCGCCCAGTCATCGTGAGAGGTCACGATCGCCAATCAGGCCTCACTACTTTTCTAAATCGTAAGTTTTATTACATTTTTTTTATATTTGTTTTTTTCTAACATGCGATCAGTCCTTGAACCAAAGGCAGTTGTTGTGGTCTTATTAGTGGCGTGTAGGCATGCCTTTCCAATGTCAAGCTACCTTCATGTTTTGTTAACTAGTAGTGTTATGTGTTGTCCCAAGTATGCAGACTCTTCAGACGTCTTGTCTGCAATGGTTCGATAAGACTCTGGGCCAGTTTGTTGTGATGATTACTGATTCGCTCTTTATACGAACTTATGCTTTTAGCAATTTGCTCTTTAACTGTTAGGATTTTCAGATAATCATGAACTTCATCCATTCTTGTAAACCATGGGGCATTGACTATTGTTTTCAGCACACTGTTTTGGAATCTTTGCAGAATTTCTATATTGGAAGATTTTGCTGAACCCCACAGCTGTATACCATAGGTCCATATTGGTTTTAGTATGGCTTTATATATCATGACCTTGTTCTCAACGGACAGCCGCGAGTTTCTACCCATTAGCCATTCCAGGGATCTTGATCTAAATTACATTTATTACATATTTTGGTTTTATACTTATGCTTGTACCAATTGTGTAACAGATTAGTTTAAATCCAGGTATGGGCAGATAAAAATAAAAAATAATAAACTAGCAGCCGCCTGCGGTTTCATCCGCGTGGATCCCGTTCCCGTGGGAATATCGGGATAAAAAGTTGCCTATGTTAGTCTTATCCTTTTAACTACTCCTAGGTCAAAAATCAAGTTGATTTGTTGCTTATTCTTTCTTATGAAAGAAGGACAACCAAACACTTTTGTATTTTTAATATTATTATTAGTTAGGGTTTCATACAATCTCTTGAATATATAAATATGTGAGCTAGCCCAGTGTTCTCAAACTTATTTCGTCCATCGCCCACTTTGAAAATCAATTATTTTTCAGCCCCATTTTTTACTTTACCACATTTTAAAATTGACCGTGACTTCGACGGCTTCGACGGCTTCGACGTTAAACCGTCGGTCCCGGCTGTTTTCATTTGATTACAGTCAAGCCAAGTCAGAGGCCTTATAGGCGACTTGGTAAACTCTGACACCAGAGGTGGCCATTTATCCTCACTCGATAAGAAGAAAAAGAAATCTTTCTGACTAAACTGCTATTCTCTTTAAGACCTTTGTACTACTTCATTTCAGTGAACCTGTGGGTGAAAGTGACGAAGAAGGTAGACCACTGGATCAGGATTACAAGCGTGACGACGACGGCGGTGACGACGATGGCGACTCCCTAGCTCCGGACGCCCACCTTGCGTATTTATATCCATCAATAGAAATGGAAACGCCGAGTGAAAGTTCATCCTCAACAGCTGGTAGAGGTAGGAGTGGACGGAGAGGTGTGCGCGGCAGAGGGCGGGGCGGGCGCGGACGGGGGCGTGGGCGCACGGGGAGTGCACAACAGTGGGAAGAGGGACATCCACTTAATGAAATTTGGGTTACTAACGACGACGTCCCTCCTAGATTTGTAAGTTTGGTGACGAATGTCAGGGGGAAGCGAGAGACGAGAGCACAGGATGCTGGCAGAGATGAGCGGAACGGCCGTGTAAGAAGTAGATCAGAAAGGGGGGAAGAAAGCGAGAGCGAGGAAGAAGATGAATTCGCAGGCACCAGCGATGGACGTGATAATGTCCTGGAAGGCCACAACCTCCACTTTGAATGGGCTGCTATGGAGTCCTTTCAAGGTCAAGAGGAAGATTTTAAAGTAAATCATACTGGGGCGGTTCAGTCTCATTCTTCAGCATACGATGCCTTTCGGTCGTATTGGGACGACGACATCTTACGCGTGATTGTGGCTGAAACGAACCAGTACGCCACTAAAATTACTTCCAATGCCTTCCAGTCCGAATGGTACCCGACTAACTGCCACGAAATTTTGTGCCTCTTCGCTTTCTGGATGATGTTAGGGATCGTCAGAATGCCAACTATAGCCAGTTGCTTTTCTGTTGACCCTCTCCTCAAGACTGAGGTTTTCAGACGAATATTCTGTCCGAAGAGGTATGAACATTTGTGTACGGCATTAAATTTTATAGAACCAAAGCCGTCCAACACTGGCGCTGCTGTTAGCTTGGACCGATTACACAGCTTGAGACCGATTTTAGACCATTTAAATATTAAATTTCAATCAAATTACGTGTTACAGAAAGATATTTGTATTGGCGAAAGGCTAGACTTCAAGCAGTATATTCGGTCCAAATATTCGAAGTTTGGGGTCAAAATTTTCGAGCTGTGCGAGAGTGCTACGGGATACCTGTGGTCTTTTATAGTGTACGCTGGCAAGAATACCACGCCTGATCTAGCACAAGATTCGTCAGGTCCTAAGAGCACTGCTGTTGTAGAACGACTCATTGGCCCCTTACTTCACAAAGGGTATCGATTATTTATGGACAACTGGTTTAACTCGCCTCATTTAGCTCGCTTTCTCAAACTCAACGGCACTGATTGCGTCGGTACCTTGAGACCATCGCGATTAGACGTTCCCGCTCTAATAAATGTTGCTCCTCTAAATCGTGGTGATGTAGTCGCTAGGCACTCCGGGGACGTTTGTATTTTATCATGGCAAGACAAAAGGAGAGTAACCATGATTTCCACGTGTCATGGTTCATCCGCTGGCTTGCCTACTGTTTCATCCCGCAATTCACGAACGGTCCCCTTTAAACCACAAGTTATTCTTGATTACAATAAATTCATGGGCGGAGTAGATTTGAAAGATCAGGTGCTGGACCCATATTTGTACGAGCGGACACCATGCGCAAAGTGGTATATGAAACTTTTTAAGAGCTTGCTTGCTGTTTCTCTACACAATGCACGCATTCTCCTTCAGTCTTCTACTCAGCGTCCTCAAGATCATCTATCTTTCCGGCTTCATCTAGTAGATGCTATCCTCTCTGAACATCTTTCGCAATGCCCTCGAAGTCAAAGTTTAACTGAGTCAAACAGTGAATCTTCACACCTTCAACCTGATCGCATTAGTCAACATTCTCATTGGCCCGTTCGCATAGACCAAAGAGAATACGATGCATCGATCAATCGCCATTCCCGCAAACGATGCGTTGTTTGCATGCGAGCTAAGCTGACGAAGAAAACAGCTTTTAAGTGCGAGTATTGCGACGTTGCATTGTGCATTGAAAACTGCTTTAAATCCTATCACTCATCTCCTTCTGTCTAATAAATTTATTACTTTTTATTTATTTATTAATTTCAATACCCAATAATTGTCCTAAATAATCATTTTGTTTGAGGTTTTATGAAAACGGCGGGAGTAGTATAATGTTTTTATTTTTATAGATCTTGAAGCCAGAGGATGAACCGATAGAAGATGAATGGATTTTGCCATGTCAGGTGTGGTGGTGTTGTGTGTGGAATGATATGAACGAGAAGATTGGAAAAAAGTTAATTTGTAATAAGGATACAGACATGATGATGAAATATCCTCCGGAATGTGATCATTGTGTAAAAAACAAAAGTTAGATTATCTCTGAAAATTTAACATTTAGGAACTATTACGTACGTTAGCTGCTGTTTGTAATAGTTTTCTATATTGTTTAACTTCTATTTCAAAACGTGGTATTTGTATATGTGCCTTTTCACGTAATGTACGGCGACCATGACGATATGATGGTAGCCGTTATGTGAAATCTGTAGACAACTTTCATTGTGACCGTGCGGCGACCGTGTCTCGCGCGTGCTTATCAACAAACTGTTTGAACCTGGTAATTTTCTTTGCAGTAACGTTTAGGACTATTTTATATTCTGTGGTAATGTAAATATTGTATAATATAGTATATTTTATATTACACAGATACTTGTATAGTATAGTATTAGATAAGATAGTATTATATAATTTATTTCTGATACAAACTTTCACATGACACGGCAGGAATTCCACTTTTTTATATTAATACATATATTTATTCGCAGTGGACTTTGGTATGTCTGCAGGCTTGTGTTTTAGTCTTTGTGAAAGAGAAAAAGAGCTATTTGATACTTCTTCTCATTATTGTATATGGTAGGGTGGTATAAAATAAAAAAAAAATACCTTCTTCTTCTCACACAACTTTACACCATTTCAAGGTTTAAAATATCTGTAGATATTGTATAGTATGATATCTGGAGCCCGAAAATGATTGAAGTAAACTTTTGGTATGTGTAACCTGCTCTCATCCGGAGGAATTCACTCTTTAGAAATAACGACATAGAAAGTATGAAACAAGTACAAAAATAATTAAGTAAGTAAAATATTGTAGAGTGTTAGTCCTCTCGATGTGTAAAAATGTAGATTATGTAGAAAATTGTGTACGGCATTTGTCCGACTAAATATCAACTGAATGGCTTACTTTTATTATTTAGCGCTTTAGGCTTAATTGCACCAGTTAATTTTAAAAGAGTTTTGTTTGTCATTCTCATATATTTTTCCACTGTTAAAGTTATAGTTCTCGTTAAAGTTAGATGGTGCAATCCACCCTTATTTATGTTGTGTAAATAATAGCATTAATTTCAATTGTCACAGATACAAAACCACTGCGGTGTATGGTTTTCTGTCCGCCCGACACATCAAAGAACTTTGACGTTCGCTTCGCGATTAGAATTTGGCCGGTTGCTGCGCCGGACTCTTTAAGTTATTAAATCACGTGTATATTTTTTTTATGATGATAGTTTTAAATGGCGCAAATCGGTCCAGAAATGATGAATTTATTAAACGCTTTTTTAAAGTTTTTTAAAGCAAGTTTTCTAAACGCTTAATTTGAAACGCGCGCCACGGCCGGTTGTGACAAATGAGGTCATCGCACGTGGCAGGCGATGACGTCATTTGTCACAACGCTCGCGTTCTGTCAATAATATTTTGTGTTTTATCGCGCATAAGTTCGCCATTTGTGGATCGATTTTCATAATTCTTCCTTTGTTTGAAAGAGTTTTCTCGTGAGATAGGTATATTGCTTTCCTGTCTTTTTATCAATCTTTTATCTTTCGCCGATAATTTATCCCCGCTTCAGGAACATCGGCCCAACTAATAAAGAAAATGGGCCATTAACCCTCCAATCCGCTTGACTATTGCAGATGTTAAGCAGTGATGCAGTGGATCGCGCGTTCGGCCAGCGATTGTTGAGGTTAAGCAACTTTCGCAATGGTCAGTCACGGGATGGGTGACCATAAATTTACTATCTCGAGCTCCTCCGTGCTTCAAAAGGCACGTTAAGCTGTGGGTCGCGATTGCATTTGCAGTCGTAACCCACCGAACCGCATTGGACCCGCGTGGTGGGTCATGACCCATTCCTCTTATCCATCCACAAGGAAGGCCAATGCCCCGACGATGACGAATAAACAAATTTCAGTAACCTTAATAATGTTAGCTTACCTAAATAACCTTAAGGCAGAGACGAAGTTACGTTCCTCTAATATCCTCCAATCCGCATTGGGCCCGCGTGCACGGTTTATTGCCTCTTAATTACTTGGCTTGGCTTAATGGGACTCTTTATTACTTAGGCCCATGCTCCTGAACTGGAGACATACATTAAAACGACGAAATATAAAAGATTGATGGAAAGGCAGGAAAGCAACATACGCATATACCTATTTTGACGTACGTGCATCCTTCCACTGTCTAGGGAAGTGCGGTATCGGGGTAAGGTTTGGCAACCTGTAGACAGATGTTCCGCTGTAAGGAGGACCAGGAAACTTTTTCGGGTTTATCTGCCCCAAGCACTCCAGCCGTAAAAGGTGGGCCGTCCTGTATGTTAAAGGAAGTGTTAAACGGGCTCTTAGGTCGGCTTTGTAATTCTTGGGTGTGTCGTCTTCACTGGAATCTGCTGGAAAGAAGTATCTATTTGGGAAGGGTATTAGTGGTTTCAATAAGTGTGGTCGTGTCCATGTTTCAAACCTTAAGTGTAGTTGCTGATTTTTATAAGGATCTCCATTAGGGTTTGCAGTTTCAAACCCGTAAGGACATTTGCGGTTTCCACAGATGTGGTCGTGTCCCAGTCTCCAACCGTGAGTGTAGTTAGGGTTCTCCTGTTTCCATCCATACTAATAATAAATTATTGTACTGCCTGACTAAGACAATTAGTCGCACAACACAAAAGCTGAGAAAAAATAAAAAGTCCAAGTAAAAACCAAAATTAAAACAGCGGTAATCAGTCAGTTAATCACTGTAGCGCTAATTAATCACATAATAACAGAAGTGCGGTGACAAAAGTGGGCTGCAGGTGCCAAAAGTGCAAAACCGCATTCCTGTCATGCGCCTAATTTTCATGGTCGTGTTACTTACGTTAAAAAATTTCAACTTTTCACGGTGGGTCTACTAAAATATTAAAAAAATATTTAATATACCTACCTGAGGAGCCCGTGGCGAAGTGGTTTGCGCGCTCGGCGATTGTTGAGGTTAAGCAAGTTTCGCAATGGTCGTTCCGTAAAAAAAAATCTATCTCGAGCTCCTCCGTGCTTCGGAAGGCACTGGGCGGCTGCATTTACAGTCGTTAAAATCCACCAATCCGCATTGGGCCCGCGTGGTGGGTAATGGCCCGTTCTTTTCCATCCATAAGGAAGGCCAGTGCCCCAGCTGTGGGGACATTAAAAATAGCTGATGACGATTTAATATGCAATATAAATTTTTAATACTTATACAATATTTTATTTTTCTACTTTGCTTTTTTCCCGCAGAAATGTAAATATACCTACACCATGATTCGATAAAAATGTCACTGCTCTATTCTTTACATGCAACTTGTTTATAATTTTTTGTACGTTATTAATACTTAAGTATTAAATTGTAATGTTTTACATTTAAAAGACTTTTTCATGTATTTTCATGTATATACCTATTGGATCTGTGTTGTAAATGAAACAAAATATGTGTAAATTACTGTGTTTTATTTATTTATAACACGTCAACACAGTAGGTAGGTAGGTACTAAATAATAAGAACCGATGCGATGTCTATGAAACATCGACGACTTAAGGATCATCCCTAGCCGTTGAAGTACCTGGTGTACCTTCACTGTGTTCACCTTCACGACTGTACAAAAGTGTAAAACAGTGGTGGTCATATAATTAACGACACTTGCCAATTTTCATACGATCGAGGTAACTATGGAGGCTTGGTTCTCTGCCAAGGATTGACCGAGCTGTGAACTGAATTGGGTATGCCCAATTGATCCAACATTCTAAAATATGTAGGGATCAGTTTTTTGTGTTTCACAAATTCCATTCAGTTTTATGCTATTTTTGCGTTTTTTTATACTTATCCATACATCTCTTAGAATGTTGATCATATAAGTTGGGTTTGTATAGCAATCTGGATCTCCTTAATTCACTCCCTGGATGGCCATTATCAGATCACAGCTCGGTCAATCCTTGGCAGAGAACCAGGGCTCCAAAATTACCTCGATTGTATGAAAATCGATTAGTGTTGTTAATTATGTGACCACCACTGTCTGTATGTTTGGCCTTTATATTCCGTGAGTCTACCCCAAAACTGCCTACGTCATATCTGAAGCCCTAGTATGAGCAACGGGCTAAGCAAGACGGCATCATACGATGCGCCATATCATAATTATCGCGTGTTATAGCAGTGTTCACATGCCACCTTGGGGGATTGGACATGGTAAAAATAAACACAGTTTACGTTTATGAAATTATTGGGTTTTCGTGAGACTGCATTTTTCAAAATCTAAGGGCCGGCTTCACCACCGATAGATAAGTTCTAGGTAACGTATCTGGCGGAAAATTTGTTAGTTTTAATATGAAAAATACGTCAAATTATCTGCCAGATAAGCTATTTCAAACTTATGAGTCGGCGGTGAAATCAGCCCAAGATCACTTTTTCTGTTTTTTCAACTTTGAGTTGCTTTTGCTACTACTTTTCTACTTTTTTCTGATTCAAGATTCAAGAGACCGGCATAAGCCAGAGCACAATTTCGACCATTTCAAAACATTTTTGCAAGGCCCCCGAACAATGGGCGTTTGAAGTGCACAAAGGAATCCTACGAATCTTGGCACAACGGGAAAAAATGGTAACATACAGTATAATAGTAAAGTCTGTTCACCGAAACGAGCTAGTAATGAGGTAAAACTGGTCGCTCGTGATAGGCTGAAGATAAGGCACATTGCCTATACTCGTTATCTAGACGATCACGAGCGACCGGATTGCCTATGCGTCTTTATCAGCCAATCCAGAGCGAGGAAATTCTCTCAGTACTAGCTCATTTCGGTGAACAGACTATAGACATAATAGAGTTACCTGTGAAGGTAATTCTTGAGATTCAGCTTAAATCATGGATGCGATTGCGTAAGGTAATCGTATTCATTTGACAGTTCATATCGTATTCGATCGGCTGCAATTTGTATGGAATGACATATTATATATGATACAGTATGAAATGTCAAATGAATACGGTTGACTTTACGCAATCGCCTAGCATGTCTGTTTGAATCATGATTTAATATTATCCTCCGTTAGGTTAATGACGGCATAGCCGACTGGGCCATGGGAGAGGCTCTAGCGTACGGCTCGTTGCTTCGCGATCGAATTCACGTCCACTTCACGGGAGAGGATGTAGAGAGAGGCACCATGGCTCACAGGTATACATACCGGTCGCTTTTCATACAGGAGACGTATTTTTTTATCACTGGAATCACATTCGCATAGATATTCGCATGCGAATTCCTTTGTTTATCACCGCATACGCACGCGAATCTCGCAAGATCTCACGATATCTGGCACGCTCGTATTAGTATGGTGTAAGCGGGACAGACTGCGCTTACGCGACATAAGCGTCGAGAAACTTTTGTCGCGGTGCTCATCTTAGGCCTACTGGAGACGTATTTCTGAATCACTCGAATTACATTCTCACGCGAATTTGCAGATTCGCATGAGAATGTAATTCGAGTTATAATATGAGCGCGCCAGATTTCGCGAGATAAATTTCGACAAATAGTCGCGCGCGCGGAGTGAATGAGACGCCGCTATACGCGCGAAGCGCATAGAGCGGCGGCGGCATCTGGCTGGATTGGATAGGTCTTAAGGCTGAACGGCCCGCCTTTGCAGCAGGCAAATTAACGTCTTTTCACAAAGACTTCCTTTCAGAAATCGCTTGTCAGTAGGTTGCACATAAGTATAATATTAAGTATTTACCTATGCAAATGCCGATTTGTATGAAGAATTTGAAATAGTGTTTGTTATAGTTTCTACTGCAAATGCTAATGTCACAATTTTTTATGTACAAGCATTGTGTGAAGTCTAAGCAATCTAATGCTATGTTTTTATTTAAAAATAATGATTATCTTATAGATAATATTCAGTAAAGTGGTAATTTTTGCCAACAAAAAAATTAGCACCTTTCGTGGAATATATCGTATAAGAAATGAAATAAATAATCTTATGATTACTGATTCTTAACTGCTATGTTAAGATAATAATTTAATAATAAATCAAGCAACAGATGTACCTTTTGATTATAGAAGTAGTATGTAAGCAATTTCATAGGTATTCCTATTATTATTACTTATTAGTATCAGTAGATAGGTTTTAGTTTGTTGGTTCGTTTTGGTATATACTTATTTTACAAGGAGTTCGTGAGTGACCGGCTTGTGTGCGATCGCAGGCACCACGTGCTGCACCACCAGGGCGTGGACGGCGCGCGGTACCGCGTGCTGGACCAGCTGTACCCCGACCAGGCGCGCTACAGCCTCCACAACAGCTCCTTATGCGAATTCGGTAAATAGACACATCCTATCGAGAGAGTAAGTAAAAACACTCATCCGTAGAGTTCAGTCGGGGAATTTCCCGGTTTACTGACCAGTAGAGTTTTTTTAGGGAGCTTTATTTAAAAAAGTAATAGATATATAGAAAATATTTATATCACAAATAATAGAACATTAACAGGTATTTCATTCGTATAATACATTATTATTTTAACCTTAGTACTTCTGAGAAAACGTTTCCCAAAAAAACTGTATTGATCAACCGGGATTTCCCCGATTGTACGTATATTTCCTACAGGATCTCGAGCACGCCATAGGTACGATTCGATTGTAGAGAAGAGGAATGACTGGATTAACTACCTAACCTACTTGGAAAGCTATTTCACAAAGTCAGCTCTATTGACTTATGTATGAAAGCTCACTTCTGTTTCACATCTCTCCTCTACAGGCCTACAGTGAAAACGTTCCATCTACTACCGCACATTCATAGCGAAGATCGATTCGAACACTGCCCGTACCAACTCGCCTGCCAGGAAAATAGTTTTTTTTTTTAAAGATAAACCTTTTAATAAGATAAAATGAGTTAGAGCGACGTATTTTAACAAGATCTTAATCCCTCATTGCTGAGGATCGATACCACTGGCCACTTTTACGAGTTATCTCCATCGGTCTCGGTTCACCGTACCTCAACAAGATACCTAAATGATTAAAAGGTTCACCCCGTTGTATTCCACCAGCTGTGCTAGGCTACGAGGTGGGGTATTCGAACTCGAGCCCATACCTGCTGTCGATTTGGGAGGCTCAGTACGGCGACTTCGCGGACACAGCGCAGCCCGTGTTCGACACGTTCATCGTGAATGGCGAGAGCAAGTGGGTCTGCCAGTCCGGTATCGTGGTGCAGCTGCCGCACGGCATCGATGGAGCTGTTAGATTTTGTTCTTTATTACTTACTTATATAGCGACTATTTCACATAAGTATCTACCTACTTCAATATGTTTTTCGCGACCATGTTCAACAGCCTAGATTATTGTTGGTGCTCCTTCATTATCTAAGATTTCACAATCTACAAAGAGTTTTTGCCACTACCAGAAAATCTTAAATAAGTATTACCTATGTTATGCTAGTTCCAGATTAATAAATATGGAACTAGCATAACATAGGTAACACTGTTGTCTAAACAAATAAACCGAAAACGAGCAAATTGGACATGTCGAGATGTGAAAATAATACAGGATGTTAAAAGACCCATAGCAAAAACAAAAAGTACGTCGTCGTCGTCTTGACCACATAACACCCACTGCTGGGTATAGGCCTCCCCCAAAAGGGGGGGTTTGCCATAATCGCCACGGGTTGGGTTGGCGAACGCAGTATGGCCAAGTTGGTAGGAGACGCTGCTGCCCGTCTCCTGAAGGCTGAGTCCCTTAATCGCCTTTTATGACATCCACGGGATGAGAGGGGGTAGTGCTATTCTAAGCCGACACTACACAGCATTGATGTACACTACGCATATATTACGGCTTCGGTATGAGTCTTTTTTAACACCATGTATAAGAGAGTGTAACTTCCGCATAAAGCTAATAATCTAGTTCTAGGAGTTCTCAGCCAGCATTGGAACCTCTTTCTTGTTTTGTGATCGGGACATTTCCTCAGGGTCCCGAGCACTCCTCAGGGCGCGTGGAGCGATACCTGCAAGCGTCCGACGATGATGAGGATAACGTCCCTGACCTGGATGATAAGGACTTGGTTTGTGAGTAAATTGAGGAAACTCTTTCTGAAAGACTAGGAAATTTTATACTGTGTTAACTTAACTAAAGATGGCCACAACAAAAAAAAAAGTTCGCTAGTCTTCGAAGTGAAGTAAATAGGTACTTAAGTATTGTATTTTCCCAGCGTTAACTTTTAAATAATGAAATTTCAGTGAATCAACTACGAGCAGCAAATTGGATCATAGCGAATGTGACCACCCCAGCCAATTACTTCCATCTGATCCGGCGTCAGATCGCGATGCCGTTCCGCAAGCCCCTCATCCTGATGACGCCTAAAGTCGGCCTGAAACATCCTTTCTACCGGTCCAAGTTCAGTGACTTTCTACCCGGAACCGCGTTTAAGAGGTGAATGAGCACTTACGAATATTTACCATTTATTAGTCTTGTTCTTATTGGAATACTAGGGCGGTTGAACCCGATAGTCGGGTTCGTCGATCGACGAAAAATTCCAAATTATGCGAAAAAATTACACTTTTTAATTGCAGTTTGTGATCATCACGTTTAACATTTTGTATATTTTATAGTTTTCGGAACAAAAAGACTCGAGTACCTTTAATTTGATACCTTACTCGGCCGCGTACTACGCGCCAAAGTCCCTATCGAGTCGTCACAAATTTTGCGAACCTGAATTAAGTATATAGATAATAAACCAATCGACAAAAAAATTACTAAATTGAGCGACTAAAATTCTAGATTGGGTTGCGGAAAAACTAGGTTTAGGTTTGGTTAGATTGGCGACTAAGTCGCTCAACTAGTATTTATGTCTAGTATATATGTATTTATGTCGCCCAAAAAGTTTTATAGCCAATAGGATATCTACTACCGTTCTTAATGGTACCTATCGACGTACCTAAGTAAAGTACTCTTATATTATCTGTAAACGTATTTATTTTATATTGAAGAAGTGTTTACTTATCTCTAGGGTTATTCCGGATTGCGGACCAGCATCGAAGAACCCTAAATGCGTAAAGAAATTGATTTTCTGCTCCGGTAAGGTATCCATTACTATAGACGAACTGCTCAAGGAAAAGAAGTTAGAAGACAAGATTGCAATGTGCCGCATTGAACAGTTGTACCCGTTCCCGTACGACTTGGTCCTGAAAGAATTCTGCAAGTATGAACAAGCCCAGGTGTTCTTCTGCCAAGAAGAGCATAAGAACCAGGGACCTTGGCTATTTTGTAAAAATCGGCTTGAGAACCTATTTGGAAAAAAAATTGGGTAAGTATGAACGAAAAGGATTTATTTTAGTAAATTTTATTATTAATTTGTCATTCGAATTACATTTGCATGCGAACGCGGTCTTAAACAAAGGAATTCGCATGCGAATCTTGCGATTCTGTATGCGAATGTAATTCGAGTGATTAAAAAATATGACTTCTGGGGCCTGTTTAATAAACACGACGAAGTCAACCTACCTCCTCCACAGACGATCCATGAAATCCGAAACTCATGCTATTCGGCCATGATATACGGTTTTTAGACTTCTAAACTATGCTATGCATACGATAGTAGAAGTCTTATGTGCTGACCCTGTCCGTGTGTGCGCATAATTCAATCTCGAGAACTACTATAGCTAGAAAGCTGAAATTTTCTGAGGTGATACATAGCCATGTCAAACCTCTAAATACGGAGTTTAGAAGTCGTCTGATGCCTTCGCTACGATAGTGAAGGGTGCCGATCTTGTTGTATGAAAAACTGTGAATGTGTTGTCGATTGCGGCCAACTGACAGGCCGTTGCCTGCTGGCGGACTGATCGTCTATGGGGTCTCTAGCATACATAAAACATTGTTTTGCCCTTTTATCTTCAAATAATGTACAGAAATGAAATTGCGCTAGTGAGAGTAGACGCAAGTAGACTTTTATAAAGATATTATTTAATTTTTTAAACTTTGAATAAACAGTAACTTATCTACCCGAACCCCAGGTTTGAATAGTCTACCTACACCTTTTCCCTGGCTGCTCATAACCTGTTGGCTTAACTTTACAGATAATCAAATATAATAAAATCTTAGTAGGTATGTAGGTAATTTCAATATTTGCAGATAAAATTCGAATATCAACTACAAATTATACATACCTAAGTACCCTCAGAATTCAAAGTTATGTATATAAAATGTGATGAAGGCAATGTGCTACCCCGTCGTGGATAAAAAAGTTTCAATACACACATTTTTTGTAAAATTGTTATTATTGCATTTTGCATTTTAGTTTTTGAAAAAATATTTATTACTTTCAATACTGCTTTCAATTGCAACATTTTTATATCATTAATTAAATTGGATTGTTTTAACAAATAAAAGACATGTATGTATATTAAGATTTGCTTTTGTATTTATATTGTTTTTCGCAAACCTGTGAAGTAAATAATGTTGATGACAGCATTATCATTATGATATATTTTATTGAATTAAAAAACGATTATAATAGAGAACGAAAATTTGTGTGCTTTATCAGAACACATCAAAATAATAGTTAAATAAAATTAATTTGATCATTCAATCATTCATAGAGCATACATTCGTTCTCTTTGTCACAGCACTATGACTTGTACCACGGTGTTTGGTATCGTTTTAGCTATCGCAATGTCTGACATTAGCTTACACAAACAAACTACGTTTTCTTCGTGATTATATTATAGTTTGGTAATAAAATTAAAATTACGTGTGATAGGAAATTCCGTCCTTTGTAAAATTTGAACTTTCTGATCGTCTTTTGCACAAATACACTGCACAATACACCATTTTAGCGGAGCTGCGTTCGGCGATGTGTTCTTACAAAATGACGGATGGTCGTGACCAACTATAGTATAGTTTTTATAAAGTGACACGAAGTATTTGGACATGTGCTATAGTGAAAGGGGGTGCGTGTATGTGCCAACTCCCGTTTTGAATACTCAGTCTTTGTTAAACAGAGGGGCTATCGCGTAATAAATCTGGGTATGGATATGGACTTCATTTGACAGTTGAAGCTCATAAAATTACCATATATGGTCATTTAACCGTCAAATGAAGCCCATGTCCATATCCATATTTTTTACGCGATAGCGTTGCAGGTCCTACAATTCGACTTATTTGTCAAAAAGTGACAAAATTTTCGGATTGTCACGTTTATTATTATAGGCCCCTGGTATTCCGTACCTAATAAAAACCGTTATTTTTACCTATTTTGTTTCATAAACTACCTACCTGGAGGCGCTTAGCCTTCATCATACCTAATGTTAAGTATTGAAAAGGCTGAAGATGGAAGAGCGCGCCTCTCCCGGAATCCTCAACCATTGAGGAACTGGCTATCTTATCTCTAACTGCCGGAACACAACAATGCAACAAGTCTAAATCAAACAAAATAATATCCCCACTGGGAATCGACCTCTGTGTCTGATACCGGTGCGGTGGTTGCTACCACCACGAGACCACAGAGGCTGTTAAAATACACATAGCTACATAAAATGCTTATTTTTACAAATGTGTAAATATAAATAAGATAAATAAGTTTATTAAGTACCAATTAAAGTACAAAATGGTGTTATTTGTTTTTTCCTATTGCTACTGTACCTAACCTAGGTATATAACGCATTTTCTAGCTAACCTATGTATGTAACGCATTTTCTACTTAAAATTTACTTAATATGAAAAGTTTAAAGAACAGTAAATCAAATATATAAATAAATATCGGACATTACATTTATACCACACATTGTCAAATACATTAAGTAAGTAGTAACTCTTCATGTGACTCTAAATCAACCAAATGTATGGGTTTATTTTCAGGTACATAGGTAGAGTCCCAAGTCCAGCTTCTGCAACAGGCATTAAATGGATTCACGCTAAGGAACTTAAAGCACTAAAAGAAGATATAACAAAAATTTAACAACAAATTCTAAGTGCATTGTGCCTATCGATCATGTAGAGCAGCGCGCCGTTAGTCTGATGTCATTTGAAATAAAGTACAACGTTCCTAAGCAGTGTCAATTATTTCATTAGGGTACCTCTATTTATTAAGGATAGTAGAAAATGACATTAAAATGGCAATGCACGGTGTACAGTCAACAGCAACTACGGCTTTACACTTTGACTTTGAGAGCGCCCTTACGTCGCTCGTAATAGCGGCGGTTTTCGTAGTGTATATTATGTAAAGGCGTAGCTGCTGTTGACTGTACTTACCTACCTATAATTCTGTTTTTTGGTATGTTGTTTAAGATATTATAAATCCAAATTAGCAACTTCGAAAAACTACGGAGTTCGCGAAAAACTGACAACAAAATATTGATCAATTCAAACACTGTTACAATTACAAATACAGTCACGCTGCTAACTTATGCCGAAACTACTCTTGTAAATAGTTTACAAGAGTAGTTTCGGACATTTCCCGAGTTGAAATGTGAGGACAGTTTCCTCACATTTCAACTCGCGTTTCTCATATTTTACTTTTACAAAACAGGGGCCCTACCGCGCAAGTGTCGTCGGCATCGACATCGACTTCATTTGACAGATCGATGTGACATTTGTTCTTAGTCTTTGGTAAGTTTTCATTTGTGTCAAAAAGAAGCAGCAACCACAGGTACAGCTGTGTATCCAGCAGTCCCATAAAGTCTGTCTCACGAAAGAAGTCGTCCGAGAATGGCGCTGCAGTTTCCTTCCTTACGAGTAGGGGTCGCAAAAAATAACGAAATAAAGCTCTAATGCTATGACGACGCTACGCTAACTACACTTAGTTCCGGCACCCTTACCGCCTACCTGCTATCGCTATCGCTAGTGCTATCAAACTTTCTCGTAAAACCCTTCAACGATCTGCCCCCTAATTGTCTAATTTAAAATCTATCACAATCCCTTTCAGAGGCATTGTGATATTTTCGTCTGTCATATTGCTTAGACCTTTTGTCTATGGTCTGAGGCTTAGACAGTTCAATTTCGTTTATTCCATACCTTTTAAAACGCGTCCCGATCACAATCCCTTTCAAATGTCAAATAGTGACGGCCTGAATATCTTTCAAATTACGAATTGAAAGGGATTGCGATAGATTTTAAATTAGACAATTAGCCCCCTGGTTCTTTTTCCAATTTCTACATACCTAAGTATTTTATTGTTTATTGCACTTTATACTTCGTAACAATAGGTTGCAGTCTTGTTGCAGTGGCCAACGTATATATTGAAACAAAATGGTTTGTCCGCTTGTATTGTACATTTAATATATTTATAAGTTTCATTAATTAATACTGAATATCAATTAACATTATTACTTTCATTTCATACCTACTCAGTTTAGATCAGATAGGTTTAATTAATATACAAAAAATAGTTTTTTTAAATGTAACGCTACGTTACAAGCTGCTGTTGACTCTGCCTTTCCCTACCACGGTACGATGTTATCGTGCGTTATTGTATACTAATTATTAGATTATTTCTCTCATGACTAGGCAGTATAGTCTTTGACCTTTGAGCCTGTTCCTTATAAATTCTAAAAAAAGCATAGCTGTCAAAAGAGCTTTACTACTTTTTTTTATCCAGTCGCGTGCCGCACTCTTTTTTGCAAAATGTGCGCACGTGCCGCAGCATTTTCCGCTTGTCAGCAATTTTCCGCCGCGCAGCCTTATAACTGCGATTTCTCTAGAAACTTGTATGGAAACCATACTATGTATTATACATTTTTGGAATCCTTAGACCCTTTGCGATTTTTCTATGTTTCATTTTTCGATATTTAATTAATAATTGAGTTGTAATTCATAGTCAAAGTTGAGTTCGCGCGTTTTTCCGCGCGTACTGGTACAAAAAGTGTTATTATTGTGAAATAAAGCCTCGAATTGTACATATCGTCAGTGGAAAGGCAAAATTACTGAAACGCCAAAACACCATTTCGAGAAAAAGCCATTTAAAGTTTTTTTTTTTACAAAAAAAATCATATCTTTTTACCATATCATCCAATTTTAATAAACTAACTTGATTTAGGCAAGTTTTTTCTTCTTTTATTTTTAATAGTATGATGGCTCAGGTTTTGAATGAATGTTTTGGAAATAATTGGCGGTTCAGTAAAAGCAGCCTCATTTCAGAGCAAGGCAGATTTACTCAAAGTCGCCAAGTTAAATTTTATATGTAGTTTAAAATTTCTGATAACACAGAAATGAAGAAATTGAAGTATGGCAAAAATACTTATAATATAAGTATACTGCTAAGCTGGTAAACCAGAGTCACTTCCGGGACACGTCTTCCATTTTCATGCGTCTATCACAACGTCTTAAAAGGTGATCAGTATTTATGTTACTTTGCTATAATGACTTAAAAGTAAGTTTGTCGTACTTCTATTGCGGGTTAAATGACGTTATATGTTAATAGTTTGGAACTACTAAGAAGCAGTCCTTGATATTCAGTTTAGGTTGTTACAAGCACTTAAGAACGTCTGAAAGCTACGCCATTGGTTTACAAACCCTACGGCAGGAGACCTTGTAACTCGTCAAGGGCTGTTTTTTCACCCTGTTTCATTTCACACAACATACAGAATTGTAGTGTAGCAAACTGGGAATCTACCGCACTTCTTTTCGAAGATGAGGTGATAAATGGTGGATCACACACAATCACCTTCACCTCGTCTGTACTAGCCAACCTTGTAAAAAAGATGAAAAGCCATCGAATATGTGGAAACATTTTCAGTGCCATGTCCTGAGTACGAGTTTGTCAAATCATATTTGTTCGAAAACTATCTCCAAAAGGGCCAGGAAGATGGAAAAATGTCTGTCGGCTATAATACAACGCCTCAATGGCAAGAGTAAGATTTCCCCTCACCAAGAAACGGGTATATTGCTGGAATGAGGAGGTGGCCACTTCGCGAATATCCTGTGTAAGAGTCAAAAGATCCTATATGCGTCACCGCTATAGTAGAAGAAGAAGGGATCTTGACATAGAGGAATAGCTGTATCAGGTTCATAACACAGCCAAAAACGGGACGGCCCTACAGAATTGGAACAAAGCAAATCACGGCAATCAGCATCACCGACCGACACTTTCAATCCCGAACTACTGGAGGAGATAATTTCTACCGTTTCCATCAGAGCTGCCAAAAGTTCCTCTCCTCACTGCCGCCGCAGCGATGAATGATGTTTAAATTGGAGGAATACTCGCAAGATACGCTCGAGGAGTTAGAGCTGGCCATGCACTGACTAAGGGGGAAAAGAAGGACCCGGGGTCCTAACGGCGTGCCAGAACGTATTCTCTCCGTAGCATTTAATCACCTCGATTATTATGTTGAGCTCCTGAACACGTTCCTGGAAGCCGGCCTATTTTGGCGGGTCTGGAAACAGGGTAAATTTCGTCTTTTGACAAAAGATGGTCGATGGCCGGACGATCCCTCGGCCTACCACCCTATAGGCCCCTTAATGAGCTGGTTAAGGTTTTTTACAAGATTAAATTAGACAGGTTCATACAGCATCTAGAGACTAATGGGTCAAACCTTTCCAATAACCAATACGGATTCAAGAGGGGAGCGTTATTGCTAGGTTTCGTCTTATTGGGTTGGAAGTCATGGTCCACAAGAGCGAAGTCATTCTGTTTCATGGGCACATATCAGGGTAGTAAGTCTTAGGGTAAATATTAAATCCCATTTAAAATTTAGGGGCTGGTGTTGGATAGTCATTAAGAGAAAATTTACTCCCAATTCCCAAACAAAGTTGCTGATAGCTCACAATCTTGCTCCATAAAAGTAAGGCTAAATTACTGAAACGCCCATTCCCTCGATAAAAATTATTTGCCATATCTTCTTAAAGCCTACAAAGTTCCTCAGTAGCAGTCAGAAAGTAGTAAAGCAAAATTACTTAAACGCCATTCCTTTTCCGATTGAAGTAATCAAAATTACTTATCTTAGATTATCTCTAATCACAAGAAGAGCAAAAATACTAAGACTGCATCGATAAAAAAAAAGCAGAAAGTCAATTTTACTTAGAAATACAATTGTGAATTTATAGGAATTAAATATGACTTAAACGCCACTCGTTAAAAAAAGACCGAAAAATGTGTCGCTTCAGTAATTAGCAAACAAAGAAAAGCGCCTTTTTATCGGTTACTGAAGCGCCACAAAAGTGCTCTGATTAGAATGATACCTAGATAGATCGACGCAGAAAAAATCGCTGATTCCGAATATATATATAACTCATTTTGGCCAAATTGGCGTTTAAGTAATTTTGCCTTTCCACTGACGATATTTTTATTTTATTTACAAAAGGATACTATATCTCACAATAATCAATAAAAAAACTCACCCTCCCCCATATATTTTATTTATACCATAGCTAAACGAAGGTGCACCTAAATTACGCCTAAGCTGACGCGTAAAAAAACGCTAGCGTTCTGAAGCGCCGTATATGTTTAAAATCTTATTTCTTAGCTTCTACTGAACCAAATGCTTAGAAATTAGATTTATTTTGTAGCTTAGATCTTCTTCTTTAAATGTACAAATTTTCAAGTATTAAAAACATTTAGTTTACGAGAAATATGGGTAAAACCACGCTTAACTAAAAAAATAATACTGAAAAATCGGTGACTCAAACTTTGGATTGTACAAAGAAAACTTTTAGGTTTATCCAAAATCTAATTATTGATCCAAAAAATTCGGGAAATTTGCTATAGAAGTCAATAAAAAAAAATACCCCCTTTGACACAAAATATTTTATTAATTAATCATCAAATATATTTTTTTTTTGCCCAACTTCCCCTTGTTACAAATAATGTTAAATAAGGAAAATAGTCGAAGGTACGGATAAAATAAATATTTTTCACATAAAACTAATACTTTAATAAAATTATTAAAACAATAATATTTTAGAAATAATTAAAAATAACGTGGTAATAAATTAATAACCATGCGCACGCGCAAAATTGTCGCGTAATTTTGCGCGTAAAGACGATTTTTCGTATTTTTTTTTTAATTATCACTTAAATACACTATTTATCGATTTAAAACGGTTAATAACATTTAATTATATAATATTATCTCTTTTTTTATCTCATTTTATCATTTAAAACATAAACTAACACTGTTCAAACATTTGTGAAAATACGCTATTTATTTATTTATTTACTGAATAGGTATTTATTTTTAATTATTTTTTTATTCACTTTTTTAAAAATCTGTTTCTGTA
This sequence comes from Chrysoteuchia culmella, assembly GCA_910589605.1. Taxonomy (NCBI): domain Eukaryota; kingdom Metazoa; phylum Arthropoda; class Insecta; order Lepidoptera; family Crambidae; genus Chrysoteuchia; species Chrysoteuchia culmella. The sequence goes on from OU342646.1 coordinate 2,363,283, forward strand.
CGTCTTTAGTTTTATGCCTTCTAGATACTCAGTAAAAATTTCAAAAAAATCTATCGAATAGTTTTTTTAAAAAATGCATTCTAAAATTTCGTGACGTAATCGTCCCAAAGTGGGCTTCCGGCACGTCCGCATATTTTTGAAACGTCCCAATTCGGGTCGCGCGGCAGAAAAAGAAAAAAAGTTTGTTTTAGTGTTGTGTTCTTTTGTCGCACAATAGCGATGTTTTTGCTGTCGATTGATAGGTGACCTTGAAAAACAGTCGATTAGCATCGATTGGGAATACACGTCAGATTTTTCTCTCCGATAGTCTGATCAGTCAATCGGAAAGCGCTCGTCCCATATATTTGTTTGAATACTCAATATCCGATCCGATAGTCGGATCTTACTGATTTTACTTGCGGATCCGATTGTCTGAAAGCGCTGTATGCATGCAAACTTCTGTATAAAGACGAAATAGACATCCGATTCTCCTTCTTCGATTTGCCAGTTGACTCTCTACTTTAGCGCATATTATTTTACTCTTTGGACCCAGTTTAAAAGTCTGACGCAAAAATCGGGCGTGTAATAACTGAATCCAAACATATAGTCTGATCAGACAATCGGAAGCAAATCTATTAACGCCTCAAAAGTGCTAATGAACTTTGTCGATATTGATACTAATTAATGATCTATCCTACCGACAGTATTTAATTGATAGTTTTTCTTTAGTAATTAAATTAACATCGTATTTTAGATACATTTTTTAAAGGGAATAAATATTTTCCACACTATTAACTTGGTTTATAAACCACCATAAAGTCGACTATTAATAGAGCAAAACTATCAATTAATACTATCGACTCGTATTCTATTGATAGTGCTCGTAAACGAGATGGGATGAGATATCATGCAACTTTTATTCTTTATCGATATATTACCGCATTGCTTAATTTAATGAATCGAGTAGTATCGTTACGGGTCACTCAATCGTTTCAAAAACTTACTAATTTACTATTACTTTATTAAATTATATTATTTATATATGAGTTGTATGAATAATGTTTATGGTTTAAGGCAACGATATTATCGATAAGACAAACGCCAAACTACTTACTCTACACAACACTACATTGTTTATGTTCGTGATTTCGTGTTGAGATGAGAGTATATTTTTTCACTTTATATATTTTTTAATTTAGCCATAATGTCATACTTTGATTTCTTTTGTAATAATATTAACAAGGATACAGACGAAAATAAGGACATTATAAACGGAACATGTTATTCTATGTGTCCAAAAGATGAAGAGATTTTGTAAGTAAATTACTACTCTCATTAAAAAGCATTAAAGCACAACTAATTAAACACAAATAATTAAAGCTTATGTATTATTAATATGTAGCTTTCTACAGGTAAAGATTCAAAATCGATTCAGTACTTCAAGAGATTTATATTTATAAAATTTCAGAATCTTAAAAAACTAACTCATGATACTCATTGAATTTTTTACAGACGAAAAAGAGAAAAACTGATTCATGTATTAGAAGTAAATGGGCCTATAAAAAAACTTGTCAAAAGTTACAGTCGATCCGCCGCAGATTCAACTATGGCAGTCCCCCGTTTGTTGAGGCCTTATTCAGTGTTGAAAGAAACCATGCACTACCTGTTGTTTGAGTAAGCACCACATTATTGTTAATTTAGACAGTCGTAAGACAGTGGAATAAGCTTCCAGAAGATGTTTCAGCTGCCAACATCAACCAATTCAAGAACAGACTTGATAAATATCTACAAAATATGGATTAAATAAATTATGCCACTATCAGGATACAGGCGGTATCTATTAAATTAGGTGTAATAATAAATTGGAGATCATCTGTAAACTAGTGCAAGCTTAATATTTTAGCCAGTTTGCAAAACTCATTTTTTATTATTTATTTAGATTATTAACATAAATTTTACCTTGCAGAGTGTTGAAGAGACATGATGTGCCTACCGCTGTTCTGTATGATTTTGTTAATGACCGTCTGCGAGCTATCCGACAAGATATGACTATACAAAGACTGCCTCCCAATCAGTGTGCTTCTTTGTTAGAACCAATGATTAGGTTCTATGTTTATTTTGGATATAGGTAACTGAAATGAAGTTTGACCAAAAATTATTGTTACTTTTTGATACTGCATAAAAAAGAATATATGCTAATAGTTAATACTTACTTTTTCAGGTTACAGAATTTCCCATTCAAAGATTATGATCCAGTTCTTAACAAGAAATATTTATTGGAGTGTATGAAATGGTTCCTCCACTGCTGTGACAGCATAGAGCAAGATAATAAGCCTGCAATGGTGGACCTCAGCAAGTCTTTAGCAGGACTGAATGTTAATGAATCTTCTTATGATAGAAAGCTGGTAGAAAGTCTTTATATACTGTGTAACTTGACTGATCTTCACCCCATGCTACGCTACTTAAGTCTCTCAAAGGATTTAAGAAGGTAAACTTTCATAGAAGGTAGATTATATTAATTCATCTGTCTTTTCTCCCTTAAAACATCTGTCCTCTACCCCTCTTCCGCTCTCCCTACATATGGAATTGTGGTGTCGGAGTGCAGCGGGGGCCTTTCAATAGCTGGAACTCTGCCAACACTCAGCATTTCAAACTGTTTTCATTTATACGTACATCTTATGTTTTGGCGCGCACTGTTCATTGAAATAAAACAACTTTTACGGATATCAAACGTGCTATATTTCCACGAACTAAGTTGTAATTTTTCTCTGGACTCTGTTTTCATTTATATTAATAACCCCAAAAATCTTCTTGTTTAAAAAACAACGTGTTGGGAGGAATCTCTCATTGGATATCAAAGTAATATTTTCCAGCTCGGTCTTTCTGTAACCAATGAGTCTGCCACGATGTTTTGAAATGTTGATGGGATAGGATGCAGACATCCTGATAAAATAACTCCGAATAGTCCAAAGCTCCAGAAGCGGTAGTGGCTTTTGCGCACGAGTTTGCTGTGACATTTCCAGGAATTCCATTATGACCTGGGATCCAGGTTGGGACTAGTTTGAGCGATTTCTGCTGACATCTTAACAATGCTTGCCTAATATTCAAAATGATAGGGAATTTAGATTTTGAACGGAACTGCAGATGATAGATTTTGCTTGAAGGCAACTTAGTGATTCGCTGAAAATAATTGTGTTATTCAGGCTATGAGACTATAAAAAGTATTGCTTCAAGGATAGCAATCGTTTCGCCGGTGAAAACCGAGGAAGGGGGGAGGGATTTTAAAGTTCAATATAATTTTATGATAGGGACCCAGACTGCGGCGCCCACGGAGCCATTCTCCTGCAATTTGGAAGCGTCCATATGAATTGGGAGCCAACCATTCCAGTCACTAGCAAGAACTCGATTGAATTTCTGCACTGCTTCGGGAGGTTTATTCCTTCACACAATCCACAATTATTTTGATAACAACTATACTTGCTTCAGTGAAATGTCAACATCTTGGAGAAAAAACACACAATACACAATTTACTATTTTAGTAACAAAAAAATTATCGAAAATACTGCGACGTTCGTCAGTGCAGCGCACAGGAAGGCAAAAGAGCTGAAAAACGTATACTAAGATATCCATAGATTTCATAATATCTATAAATTAATGTCCTTACAATAATTATTTTTATTTAGTATTTTATTTTCATTTATATAAATATAGTATTACATACAAATAAATACGAGGTCACGCATACGCACACACGCACACACACACACACACACGCACACACACACACACACACATACACAAGCACATTTTAAAGTTTTAGAATTAATATTTTTGTTATTAAATTTTTAGTTTTATTTCTTTAAAAACACGAAAAATAGATGTTGTTATGAGAGAGCGATTTTCTCCTGGTACAGGTGTTTTTACACCTAAAAGGGGGAATCAACCATACCCTGTATTACCCACTTGTTTTTTATGAAATACATATTTTTTTCATTTTCATTTTCATTTTTCAATTATTTTATTCATAAATAATAATAAAGTAAATATTCCTTGCTCATCTGAATGGGGTTGGCAGAAAGTAGAAGAAGCTTGGATACCACTGTGGACCCAAAGTCCTATGGCTGCACAAGCATGCCTAGAATCATTGACTTGCCTAGAATTAATAAGATGCCTGCCGGTGCGTGAAATCTTGCAGTACCAAATGTAATTATTTTAAACGCCAGCTCAAATGTACTGGAGGCTCCTGTAAATAAAATGAAGAAACGTTCTAATAATATTTGTTTTAATATAATAATGTTACTTACGACTCTGTTTATAAATTGAAGATGATTAAATATATAACAATAATTAAAAATACCTACGTAAAGAAAGAACAAATAATAGTTCGTTTGACTTAATAAATAAAAGAATTCATAGGTATTATCGTATTTTTTGTTAGTAGTACATGTTTTTCAGCTCTTTTTGCCACCCCGCGCGCTGCGCTGACGGACGTCGCAGTATTTTAGATATTTTTTTTTACAATGAAAATAGTAACATGTATATTTATTGTTATTGTTTTTTTAATTTGCGTTTAATGCAGGTTAAATGGGACTTCAGGGAGTATGTTTTATAACCAAGTTTTTAAAAAAAAATGTAAGGATTTCTTTGCATTTTGTTAATACCTACTAAAAGTAATAAACTTTTGAATATTTTGTGTACTAAAAAGCGCGCTCCTACTTAGGTGCGAGAGTGAGACGCCGCGTGTTGCTATGACGCTGGCGCCAAAAACAATTTGGTAGCAAAACAGGAACTAAATGAATGCACATTGTAGTTCATCGTTTGTTCGGTAGAGGCCGCACTTTTGATACGTGACGTAAAGCAATTATCGCTGCTGTCGCGTTGCTATTGCTAATACATATGCTGTTGCCCCGCGCGGGTGTCCTGTTAGCAAGTGACGACATTATTTGTAAATATGTTTCAGTGATTCATCATTGCAGTTGGCCTTCAAGATAGCAGTGGCAAATATTAAGGGAGAGTACATCAGCATATGTAGACTAGTTGACAAGTTGTGCCCCCTAACATATTATGCATTTTACTTATATCTTCCTGAACTACAAAGGTAAGGAACATTTATGATTTAAACTAGTTTAAAATAAAACTATACCTGTATTTTTTAACTCAAGATAGTATAGGTACTAAAACTTTGGTTTTATTTAAACATTTTATATACAAAAGAATAGAAAACGGATTTTTTAGGAACTAATTACAACTTTAATGTAAGGCCACATGACAACGGATAGTATGGTAATTCAGCTGTCAAACCTTTAGAGTCTTCATAATAAATAGTTATTTTCGTATTAAGAATTGGTAATAGTGAAATATTTGCTAGATGGTTGCTAATTATTGACTAGTTACGCCACCAATTATATTCTTTTCTTTTGTGTCGCACTTTAGCAACATTTAAATGAAAGATATATTAAGTAACATTTGAATTTTTTACTTGTTCTTAAATGAAAAAAATAAATTCAGAAATTCTTACTTAAGTTGGAATTGCTTTACTAATTTAATCACCAATTAACAAAACATAGTTCTTTATTGACAAACACCTTTAAAGACACACAATAATCCAAAAGAGCACCGCCATTACATAAAAGAACAAGAAAGTCACACAATAAACTTGAATATTGTTTATGTCTTCTTAAGGTAAAAGAACTATAACCATTCTATGGGAATTCTTTGTCAAATGTTGTTCACATCTCTACTAAAGAAAATTATAGTTTAAATTACTAAGCCTTTTGGCAATAAGCATTGTTTGTTATAGTTCATCATGAGTGGGTATGGGTCCCTCGTATGGGTAATAGGGTCCTCAAAATTACTAGATGTAGTGTGTGTATTACCTATGCACACACTCATCTCTCCCAATTAGTATATAAGCTCTTGCAGAGCCTAATAAACTCTACTCTAGAACTAAAAGACAATTTTTTTTTCAGACACACTCTTGAAGTATTGAGCCATGGCTACAATAGCAAGCAGCTTACGGTGCCCAGTGGAGTGCTCCAAAAGTGGTTGCGCTTTGGCAGTCAGGAGGAGGCTCTAGCTGTGTGTCGCCACTATGGACTGGAGACCAGAGGTGACGCAGTCAGGTTTGCTAAAGGCGATTTCAAAAAGGAAGTTCCTATAGTACGTACTCTCTCAAAATCATACTAGGATTTTTTATAAGAAGTATTCCAGACACCGCCACTGTTTCATCTCTGTACATCTCAAAGGCCAATATCACAACTCTGTTAGATAATCGTAGTTAACAACATCATTCTGACCATTTCAAATTCAAACAAAAGGAAAAGTAATTTAGTGATAATTGGTCTTATGGGAATCCTAAACTTTTCCATTCAATTTAAATTAGAAGGAGCAGCAAAGAATATATAGGTACAGTCCATTCACCATAAGTCTTTGTGCCTTGGGTTGGGAATAGGCTATTTGACAGGTTTTGAAAATCCATTTTATATTATGTAGTGGAGTTTAAGGAACCCAGTAAAGTTGTTTTTTTTAATTCTGGTACATATTTGCTGAAAAATATCAAATTAAAAATTCAATATTTAAATAGCGCGCCAAAACGCTCCTTTGTCAATATGGCGCTGCAATGGGTTCGGTGACGTCACTTGCCTGTATTCTGCATATCATCCACATACGTAGGCAAACGAGGTTTACAAGCAGGTGACGTCATTATAAACTCGACGAATCAGGGGCGTTTTGTGTCACGTGACAAAACGTTTAAAAATGCATTTTTATTTACGGATTTTTAAATAAATTTATGATTATTTTTAAACTCATAATTTATACTGATAACAGTAATTGACACTTTATTTTTCGCATTGTCAAATAGCCTATTGGCAGCGAGCATTGAGAATGTTAATTTGTATTTTCGAATGCACTATTCGAAGGGCATCGTACATATCGATTTCCATCAGAACATACCCCGTTATTTTTGTCTCATCGGAAAAAAGTTTTTATTCCACTGTCTGACAGGTATTTTTCATACCTCCTTGCAAATGCAAGTCGGGCTGCACTCCTTCCTTGCTATCCTTCCGTGCAAATTTTCTTCTACCAAACGCCTTCGAATAGTACGTGCCAAGATTGTTGAAGGGTTTTTTTCACCAAAATATTATTTTCTCAGCTTATTAGACCGTTTAAAGGGATATTGTTTTGCCATACGAACGATGTTTCGATCGTCTTGACGAGATGACTTCTCTGGGCCCGTATTCACTATGACCACTTAGCGATTCCTTGCTCAAACCACGCCAATGTCGTACTTGATTTCGATATTTTCAAAATTCGTATTTTCTTTATCACTCGCAAATTATAAAGTTATTGTACTTGTACAATAACCATTTAATTTGTGAGTGCCATGTACGTGTACAATGACTATATAATTTGTGAGTGACATGGAGAATACGAATTTTGAATTATACAAATAAAATAATTTTAAAATTTGTAAGTGTCACAGAGAAAACGAATTTTGAAAATGTCAAAACCAAATACGACATTGGCGTGGTTTAAGCAAGGAATCGGTAAATGGGGCCACGCAGAACATTTGAAGCGATTTGATATTGTGGCAAAATTCTTTACAGCAGCGTGGAAAACCATCGTTTTTGAGCATTGCAGATGGACCTACCTTTTTATACAACCAATTTTTCGCGCGATGTTTTATTATTACTTCCCTTGTACCTTGTACAACCAAAGAGCCACAGAGTTTTCTTTATTTAAATATGAATAAAAAATAAACTGTTCAGCGTTCTTAATTATGTGACCAGCCAGTAAGTAGTTATACTAGGTTCAGATTTAATGTATAAAGTAGTCAATATTTTTTTTAGGCAATCGTGTGTATAAACAAATGTACCGCTGGTATGGAAAAGTTTTGCAATACCGACATAAATACAATAAAATACATGCATGTAGTTATACCTGTGAGTCTGAAGAAATCTTCTCTTTAATAAACGTTCTTAGTTATATGACCACCACTGTATGTACCTTTTAACCCCCATTATCGAAAATTGTATGTAACCAACCCACCACAGATTAATGTGTTTTACTTGCATATTTTTAAATAATATAAGTAAAGTTTATTTATAGTACATTACTGCAGCGGCCAGCAAAAGAGGCATTGATGGACAAACGTGTTAATGTGGTCCGAGGCACACATACGTAAGTCTATCAATGCCTAGTTGTGGCCAAGGCTTGTATAGTACATCGTCAGCCTGTGGACGTCCACTGCTGGACATAGGCCTCTCCTAGCTCACGCCTATTGTGGCGTTCATAGGAGGCTATTTAGCGTACTGCTACCACGCTGGCCAGACGGGTTGGTAGAGGGTTTGTTCAAGTTTTCCTTCTCTCGCTCAGGTGTTCAATGCGTCGAGCCTCTTAATCGACTCTTACGACATCCCAGGCATGTAAGGGAGTGGTGACACTTGTATTCTTAGGTCGTCACCACACGGCATTGTATAGTACTTTTCTCAAATAATGCGCGGAAATTAAAACTTCTTTTCGAAATCAGACGAACAACGAACAACAATATTTTTTCCCGCGTTAAAGTGTTCATTTGTTGTTTTTTTAAACAGCTTTCCATTTGCAATCCTGTTCAAAATTTAAATAAAACTTTTAATAAGTTACTTCTTTGATTGCCATATTTCAGAGTAAAAGATCGTTCCATTTTTAAATTACACGACTGATATGAGTTTACTATGTGATATATTTGGCCGCTAAACACGACAGATATTAATTTTCATACAACTTTTGCCGGCCGCTGCTCGCATGTATGTGGCCAGCTGGGCTAAGATGAGCACCGTGACATATCTCGTAGACGAGATGAGAAAATTTGTCGTTTTTGGTTTATTTGTCATTTTCCCTAACATGTACACCGCGACAGAGAAATATCATCGAATATTAACCGCCTCTGTGGTCTAGTGGTAACAACCACCGGTATCAGACCCAGGGGTCCCGGGTTCGATTCCCAGCGGGGGTACAATTTGTATTCGGTTTGGTTGGTGGTAGGACTTGTTGTGAGTCCGCCTGGCTAGCTACCACCATCTTATCTAAGTCTGACGCCATAATAACAATGTTTTCAGCATTGTTGTGTTCCGGCAGTTAGAGGTAAGATTGCCAGTTCCTCAGTGGTTGAGGATTCCGGGAGAGGCTCGCTTCCATCTTCAGCCTTATCAATACTTAACATCAGGTATGATGAAGGCTAAGAGTCTCCCCGTCGTTAATAAAAAAAAAAAAAAAAAAAAAAAATATCTCGTCATGACTTCGGCTTGTCGACACGAGAAACACATGTTGCCATTTAGGAGAAACCTACCATTTTTATAATGCAAAAAAATGGTTTTCATTCCTTTCCTTTCGTTCTTTTCTACATGAATGCAGCCTTTTATAGATAATATTCTCTATGGCTGTCAAGTCAAACTCATAAAAAAAAACTTTGACAGAGGTTGGTTGACGGATAATCTGTCTTACTAAAGTTTCAAATCTTCAAAGTTAAAAATTTTATTTAATTATTTCTCTAAACCTATGGAAAACTCAATGCCATCGACATCAGTAGGCGCCAAGAAATTGTAAGTAAACTATATAGTACACTATCCAATACCAATTTCATTTATTTGAAACAGCGCACAAAAAAGTATTTTATTGCTTATAATAATCAGAATAAAATGATTATATACTGGAATGTTTCAGGAGTCGTAGCACTAAAGGGCAAATCAAGCATTTGTGCGATTATATACACGAGCACCCAGATTTCGCAGCCGGCGACTTCAAAACTCCGAAGGGTGTCTCCAGCACGAGCGGCAGTGGATGCTGTTGAAAGCAGCTCTTGACGAGCTCGGCCCAAATCGAACGATAGACCAGTGGAAAGTGGTATGACTTGTATTAAATTTCTTATGTGTTATAAATAAGTAAGCAAAATTGATGGTCTTTCTAGTATTACAGTGTTTACTTTGCCTAAGCGTAAGCTAATTGGTGTGTTACAAATATTTTTTGTAGTGCTGGCATGATCAAAAGCGTAAAGCTAGGGCTGAAAGAGCAGCCCTTAATAAATCTATCGACGCAACTGGTAACTGTAGTGTGGTGCACGACGTCATGACAATGACGTATAGAAATAAGTATTGTTTTTATTATAAATTAATCATCTATTTTTTTAAGGAAAATATGTAATATGTAATCGGATAGTTTTCTAAACAAGCTAAATGTCATTGTAGAACATAACTACTTAAAAATACTATAAAAACCTTGTTTTTCTCTCAATAAACGATCAGTTAAAACTCGACTTTCCTTGTGTTATTTGTGTCTTTGTGTCTCCCGACACCGCACATCGCATGTACCAATACCAGACATATCACGGTGGTTTGGGACTCGCACAGGGTCTTGCCCAATCTGCCGCTGGTAACCCCCATTGGCAAGAAATCGTATACATGTTAGAACCCTTAAACACAACATCACCATGTACATTAGTATATCTTCAATTGCTGAACAAGATTGATTAGGGTTTCTGTTATACAATGCACATACCTTCATGTGGACAGGGAAGCCCAAGCCGTTTAAGGGCTCTAAATCTTCCTGTAAATTTTCTATTACATATATGGCCATAGTCTTTGAGACCCGCCACAACGCTTGGAATTCGGCATCATACAAGTCGAAAGGGTCACATATATCTTTAATCCTTCGCCGTTGTATTTTCCTTGCCTCCCGTTCCTCATATATGGTTAATATGTAATTGTATTAAGGCACTGCCATCTTACAAATTCCAAATTAAAAAGCACAATTCTTGTCGCGCAAAGTCTTCTTCAAAGTACAACGGTGACAAACTTCCCGTTTTCAAGTTTCAGAATTCGTTAAAATTTGGCACTCATATTAGCATCATTCGACAAAAGCAACAGAGAGTATAAAACAGTGACTATAAAATCTCAATTTGACAGAACGAGTCGAGATTGGTGGGCGGTCATGCTAGCACCACTCGACAAATCGACATATTTAAATTCGGAACGAGATAATGCGATGACAAAATTATGTCGAGGTGCTCATCTTAGCCCTGCAGGACAGCAATATAGATTATCTCGAAGAGTTTGTCAAAATAACGGTCATATTTCCAAGCATGTTTGAGAAAAAGTAATAACATCACGGCAGGGGACATCTTACGGTGAATGGACTGTAGTTATTATTCAACTCTTTGCCTAGATACAATTCAGTTTACAGTGATGAATGGGTCAAGAGGTAATGTTTCTTTAATGGTTTTTGAAATTTGGATGCTCATGAAAATTTTTTAATAAAAAAATATTGTAAAAATGGCCAACTTGGCCACAAGTGAATTCTCAAATGCAAAATTTCAAAAATCATAAATTATTGGCTGTTGCTTCTTAATCGGTCGTTAAACATCTGAACAGATGTTTGTGAACAGATGAATGCAAGGATATTCCTAGCATTGATGTGACAACGCTGGCCTACAGCGTATTAAAAATATAAAAGTATTGGAGAATTTCGACGGCGGTCCGCAAGTAGGGTTGCCACCTGCCTCTTCCTGACTTAAAGGCTACCAACGTCTAAAATACGGGTTTTTTTTTACGGGAGACAATTAAAACAGAATTGCTTATAGAAGATTATTTTTTTTCGCCTTTTTATTTATTGTTTAAATAAGCAGCTTTACACTCTTCATTTTAAAAATCTAACGTAAATACATATTTGTATGTTCAAAAAAATTTAAACATGGCGATTTTAAACCACAAAGTCAAAAACCCTCATTTTGCGCCAGCCAGCCTGACAAAACGTCAGCATTTGGTTTGGCCAGCCAGCTCTTGGCTGAATTCGTAAAAATACGGGAGCTGTGCTTACACCGTATTTTGTTTTCTCAATTAAGGGTTTCTGTACTATCAATGCCTGAAAAACGAGGTAAGGGTAACCCGTAAAATGCGGGGCATATGGCAACCCTATCCGCAAGTCTCGGTAGCTCAGTGGTCAGTTTTGTTTTTCTTGTCGCTGTTTTCATAAATCGTATACGCTCAATCGTACCGTTTAACTTTCATGAAAAATTTCCCATTTCAGCATCAACTGCACCAAACTTCAATAAAAAGCAATTTAAGCTTGGAAGATATTTTTACATATCAAAGCCATAACAATATTTAATAATTGATAGTGTTAATTGTTAATTTACTTTTAAGTGATTTGATCTCAATTTGTTATTTTCTTATAGATTTATCAAGCATAAATAAATATTGACAATTTAATCTTGAAATAAAAGAGACATTTATAAAGGAACCCTTTATTGTTTTATTTACATAAGAAAATTCTCCTAATTATGCGATAACTAATTAATTACAATGGACAACAAAATCTATCTAATATCAAACGGTTGCATGGCTCCCAGTTTCTATATGTCAAATTCATCACCAATTTGACACTGATTCGTTTGCAATGCCATTTGCTTTATTAACAAGTCACGATGGCGTGACGTCGAAAATTCATTGTTTTAAGTTATATAAAATTATGTAAAATAAGAAGCTTCTAAATTCTTCTATATTATTCAGCGTTGGTGCTTCATAATGTAGTTTGCCGTTTTAAAATCCATATTATGCTAGGTTCCCTATTTTGTGCTGTATATGAAGAATAAATTGAGTCGTATAAAATCAAAGTCGGCAATGTAGGTTGCTGGGTGAAAATGAGATAAATATATGGCAACACTGAAAATTCAAATGTTTACCAATTCTTTAGTCGCTTGAAAATCATATACGGCCATAAATCTTTCAAAATCGCGTTAGAAAACTGATTTTGGGATCAAAGACGGCCATCGACTGGTCTTTAAAACCATAATCGGGAATCTTTCGCTGTCAACCAATCAGAGGTCTTGTAGAAATGGCGTTTCAAAATGGCGGATTCTGTTAATTACATAGAAGATTGTCGCACGTGTTTTGTTGAATTATTCCTGTTTTCTTAATTAAATTAAAATAACGATCTCAATGGAGGTTAACCCAACACCGGATAAAAACAATAGAGCAAGAAAAAGGAGCAGAAACCCTGAGAAATGGAAAAAAAACGTGTTGAAAAAACAGAGGTAAGTACAACAGTAAACTTACATTATTTTTATGCTAGGGCTGCGTGCTGCGTGTTATTTTTTTTCATATAGTTGAAATAGGTTTAAATGTATCTACTAACTTAATGTTATTAATTACATTCTGTAAAAATGAACTTATACCTATAAGTAACATGATACTAATATTATGCACTTATATGAATACTAGCTTCCGCCCGCGGCTTCGCCCGCGTGGTTTTCGTTTTGTCACACAAAGTGTTTACCGCGCGCTATCCCTTGGGAACTACTGATTTTTTCCGGGATAAAAAGTAGCCTATGTTCTTTCTCAGGTTCTAAAGATTATCTGTGCCAAATTTCATCAAAATCTGTTGAGAGGTTTAAGCGGGAAAGCGTAACAGACAGACAGACAGAGTTACTTTCGCATTTATAATATTAGTATGGATTACCTACTAATAGTGAATAGTTAATTTTTCTCAGTTTAGCCTCTGATTGGCAGGTATAAATGCCTATACGCATTAAGTCCGGTAATTTGTAACATATTTTTATTGCATTAAGGTGTAAATAAATAAATATAAGCAACAGATATCAGTCACACTTACTCGCCGCTGAACGTTGTTGCGATTTCGAAATTTCTTTATTTCCATCTTCACTTTCCATCAGGTGAGATTGTGGACAAATGCGGGCCTCAGGCATAAAAAGGTTTTTCTTTATTTTATGAATGAATCACGTGACACGTCACGATCTGCCCAATTCGACGATCGGCCCACGACATAAATATCTTTTATTTCACTTTATTAGTTTATAGGCGTGCTAATTTTGAAATTTAAATAAATCCATAACTATTTAATAAAGCAACTCTGTCATGCCTAAAATGTTTTGCCGATTTGAAACATACTAAATGTTTCTTATGAGAACGTAGAGAAATGCCGCAAGTCTAGTATTAAAAGTCTGGTTGTTTTTTATTTATTAACACCTAAACCCTTGAAGCTAATGATTATTGTTTGCTTTTTGCTTCAGGTATGCAGCAAAATACTTACCACAACCCATTTGTAACCATGACACACCATCGTTTCAATGCTGTAAACTGACAATGTCTGATTTGCTAAGAATACATAACAATTTTTATTCTCATTCAAGCAAGAAAGAACAAGATGCTATTATCTTAAAATTTTGCACAATTACAGCATCAAATAAAAATTCGAAAAATCAACATAAATATAAAGGAAAAAAACAAACAATAATTAAATATGCAGTAATTGCTCATAAGAGAAGAATACCTGTTTGTCAAAAATTTTTCTTACATATCTTCGGTATCACAAAGCACAGAGTGGCATTTGTCATGCAAAAGTTTTATCACAGTGGAGAAGTCGGCACGGAACACCGTGGAGGTGATCGCAAATCAGTGAAGTACGTCGAGAGGAAACAGTCTGTGCATAACTTTATTGAAAAACTAAAATGTGTAGAGTCCCATTATTGTCGCAAGTCCAAGACAGCTGAACGAAAGTATTTGCCATCTGAATTAAACATTTCTAAATTATACAGGATGTACGTAGAAAGTGAATTTGTTCTTCCAGAAGTAAAGCAATCATACTTTCGCCGTATTTTTAATAATACGTATAATATTGGATTCGGAACCCCAAAAACTGACGTGTGTTCGACGTGCTTGGAATTGATCGAAAAAATTAAAATAGAAGCTGACCCAGTCAAAAAGAATACCCTAATGGTTGAGAAACGTGTACACAGTTTACGAGCTAAAGCTTTTTTTGAAAAATTAAGGGAGGCACAAGACGATATTAAAATAATTTCATTCGACTGCCAAAAAAATTTACCCCTCCCGAAGTTGCCAGACCAATCGACATATTACAGTCGCCAATTGTACTATTACAATTTGACAATGGTAGAGGGTACTTCAAAAGATCCCCTGACTCCTCGTAACGTTTTCGCATATTATTGCACTGAAAACGAACACAACAAAGATTCAAATCTTATTTCATCAGCCTTATATCACAGGCTGAATGTGACGGATAAATCTGGCATTTCACATATACGCTTGGTCGCTGACGGGTGTGGTGGCCAAAATAAAAACTGCATTGTTTTAGGAACTTGTTGCAAATGGTTGCTGGAAAATAATACCATCAAATCCATAGAATTGGTGTTCCCAGTTACGGGACATTCCTTCATGCCCGCTGATCGGCAATTTGGAGTAATTGAAAAGAAGCTCAAGAAAAAGGATGTAATTTTACATCCCGATGAAATAACGGACATTATTAAGGAAACTTCAAGTGTTGTCAAATTCGGAGACGACTGTATCGTTTATGACTGGAGAGATGCCGTTAAAAAGGTTCTAAAACCAACAACTTCCTGGTCGATTGCATTTAAGGAATGTAAAAGGTTTATATTAAGACGATCAAAACAAAAAGATAATGTTCTAATCCGTGGAGAGCTAAATTATAAAACAGACCTGGGTAAATTTGAAACTATATGTCAACGTGGAAAAAATATCTCCATGATAAACCCAAAACCCTTGTCCAATATCGTACCTGTTAATAAAAACAAATTACTAGACGTGAAGAAACTTCTTAGCAAACATTTTGGATCAGACTGGTCAGCTTCACCACACCTGGAATTTTATAATAAAGTTTTCGAAAGTCAGGAAACACTAGTCGCGCCAACAGATGAAGAACATTCTTTCTGCTCAGAACCTATTGAAGAAAATATTCACGTTTATATCTAAAAATATGCTCATCATTCGTTTTCGTTCATTTTTTATAAACCGTACTTTAGTAAAAACATATTCAAGGGATTTTGTTATGAAAATGACTTGCCTTTACGTTACATAAATCTAAATTCTAAAGTAAAAAGTAAAAAGCGGATAACGGAGAGGCAAGTGTTTTCATGGCCCAACCTCTTGAATTGTTTTTCAACACAGCAACGTTCAAGAGTTTTCATATTGTAACTAACTAATTTCTTTTTAAGTTTAATTAAAAGGCTAAAATTTTTTATTTATTGCCAACCCTAATTGTTATGAAATCTATCAGGATCAAAGACGGCCATCTTACCGTAGTTTGGGTTCAAATACGGCAATCTTTATAAATTCAAAACCAAAGTCGGCAATCTAGTAAATTAAATGTGATTTTAAATCTTATTGCTTAACTTTCACACATATTTTTGACTGTCTCTGGTTTAGTACATGTTACAGTAATATGAACAAACATTTGTCATTAATGACTATGGATTAAAATGAAAAATAACTGTTTTTGATCAACTACCAAAATTTAGGTCAACCCTACTTTGCCGACTTTGATTTTATACGACTCAATTGTAAAAAACTCATGTTGTATTTATGCAATCTTTAATAATATTCGTATGCTTTTACGCTCGTTAAACATTATGCAGGTTTTGAAAATTGAAACGGGTATTAAACGCGTAGAAACGAAAAAGGACGAGAAAGTAAATTGATAGTCGTATTAGTTGTCGACCTTATAGCTTCTATTCGTGGCGCAACTGAGCTTAAAAACATAACGGATGCTAAAACGACCTCCTATCACTATCTTACATAATACACAACAAATATCATAAATTAAATCTTAGTTCAACTACAACACTGTTACTGTGTGAGTGCATTACATGTATTTAATTTCAAGAAAACTAAAAATCTTTAAATCTTGAGTAAATGATAAATTATCACAGTTGTATATAAATAAATCATGATTATAAGCTTTCCCCAATTGTCTACAAGATAGCGAGCATTCGCACTCTCACAACAGCGCGACTGGTAACTAAGGATGTTGCGACAGCTGCTAGTACCGAGTTTGCTAAAATGCACATTGGCCCTAAAGTAAAATCAAACAATATTTGTATGGTACAAAACAATCGTAACAGCTACGAATACAAGTACTGAATCAATAGTAACACAGTAAAAATACATAGAACAATTTATATAGGTAATGCTACTATAATAACAGCTTCTATACATTCCATAAACATGAAATTGTTTCTTATATTTGTTTGGTTAACCATTTTGTCGATTTGTACACCCCATGGTAGCACCAAGTTGTTAGAGCGGAAGGTAAACATTCTAAATTAAAATAATCAGGAACTATCGAAACCTATGATAATCAAGTAAAAGCTAAAGTCAAACAAATATTACTGGCGATTTCATCGTTATAAAACAAGTAAAAGATATAAATAAAGTTAAAACAACAACAAAAGGTCTAATTTACAAGGTGTATCGTAAATCTGTACACTGTGGATGATACATCTTCTACGTGTTTACCTCCCTCGAAGGCCTCAGGGTGTCCAATCCCTGACATTGTCATGTGAGTGGATCGCGAAGGTACAGAGCAGTCTATTGAAAATTGCGGCAGTATCCCTCGAAAATAGTATGCGACCGTCATAGAGAATTTGTTACCCGACCACGTCAAATAGAGGAGCAATAAATAATATGTGACATTATATTGAAAAATGTTCGGATTACTTAATTTGTTCAAATATAATTAAATAACGGACGCAGCGCTCAATCGTAAGAAATGCCTTACCGACGCGCGTTTCAATCCAACACGAATATCGGCCGATACCGCAGCCGGCAGATGCCGCATGATTCTTAAGCCTGGAATGGAAATTAAATTATTATTTAAATATATGATAATAAATTTAGGTACATTAGGTATCGAATTTTCTGTTTTTATGAAACTTATTCTCGTGACATGGATGATCTTGACCAAGTCCCGGGGATGTTGGAAACTGGCTGGTTGTTCAGAGAGAATATAAGTACCTATTAGAATAGACTTGGATTGAAAGAGAACATGTCAAAGGCTTGGCTTGTCATTGTGCTTTCGCAAAACCTTCATTATCTGTAGCCGATTTATACGAAAATACATTGTTATTAATAATTCAAGTTTCTTTCCTTATTAGTTCACGTTCAATAGCTAACATTAGGCCTAAGGGATATGAGGATTTTCGTAATCGTATTGCAACTGAAAATCTTAAATAGCTGTTCGATTATAAAGTAAGTATACAGCAATTTGTGAGTTACATTACAAAACAAATAAAAAAATCATCATTATGAAATTTATGAAGGATAGAAATAAAGTAAGTAATCTAAGTGCTGGAGACGTATTTTTGAATCATTCGAATTACTATTCGCATACGGAATCGCAAGATCCGCAAGCGAATGCTAAAAATAGTATTTTTGAAATTCGAATCTGCAACGAGTGGTAGCTCTTAATGTCCTTATCAAATTGACATTGTCATGGCGGATAGTTTGACAACTTAAAAACGTTTCGTTTAAGTCCGATTCAGTATCGGTTTTTGAAAATCTAAGAAGAGTTAGTTTGCGGTTTTTAAATATTCTGCGTAAAATGAAATAATGACACGTGAGTTTAAGAAATAAAAGGCCTATACCCAGCAGTGGGTGTCATATGGCTGAGACGAGTTTAAGAAAACGGCAACACCGTATTCAAGTAATTAAAAAATGCGACGAAATGGTAGTCGGCTAATTTCAATTCGAATGCGAATTAAATTCGCATGAGAATTTCGAATGATTCAAAAATACGTCTCCTGATCACTTTTCTGTTTACTCTTGTTCCAGTTATCTTAACTCTAAGATGTACGACGTTAACCCGGTAGCGATGTGTACGCACGAACGGACAAAACATGGCGAACACGAACACGAAACATTTGGTCCGAGTGGTCGTAATTAGCAAAAGCGAACACGAATACCTCGAATACAGTTCTACTTTTGTTCGTAAGGTTTAAATTTCGAAAAGCGTCCGCAAAGAACAACCTAATTGGTTCGCCACGATCATTTTTGACGAATAGTTTTTGATGTTCGTCAATACTACTAACGCACGTGCCAACAAAGTTTTTAACGTTCATGTTCGCCATAATTTGGTCGTTGGTGGCTTAACGATCATAAATCAACTACTGAATTTGTTTGTTAAACAAATGAGGCAAGTATTCAGTAGTAGTGGTCAGCTAGTGGTGCGCGAGGAAGGACTCGTCGAAGAGGTCAAGCTCGTGCGCGAGGTAGTTGGCCTTGTTGCGCAGGCGCTAGGGGCGGCCGACCTGCTAGTGGTGCGCGAGGAAGGACTCGTCGAAGAGGTCGAGCTCGTGCGCGAGGTAGTTGGCCTTGTTGCGCAGGCGCTAGGGGCGGCCGACCTGCTAGTGGTGCGCGAGGAAGGACTCGTCGAAGAGGTCGAGCTCGTGCGCGAGGTAGTTGGCCTTGTTGCGCAGGCGCTAGGGGCGGCCGACCTGCTAGTGGTGCGCGAGGACGGACTCGTCGAAGAGGTCGAGCTCGTGCGCGAGGTAGTTGGCCTTGTTGCGCAGGCGCTAGGGGCGGCCGACCTGCTAGTGGTGCGCGAGGAAGGACTCGTCGAAGAGGTCGAGCTCGTGCGCGAGGTAGTTGGCCTTGTTGCGCAGGCGCTAGGGGCGGCCGACCTGCTAGTGGTGCGCGAGGAAGGACTCGTCGAAGAGGTCGAGCTCGTGCGCGAGGTAGTTGGCCTTGTTGCGCAGGCGCTAGGGGCGGCCGACCTGCTAGTGGTGCGCGAGGAAGGACTCGTCGAAGAGGTCGAGCTCGTGCGCGAGGTAGTTGGCCTTGTTGCGCAGGCGCTAGGGGCGGCCGACCTGCTAGTGGTGCGCGAGGAAGGACTCGTCGAAGAGGTCGAGCTCGTGCGCGAGGTAGTTGGCCTTGTTGCGCAGGCGCTTGGCGGCGGCGGCGGCGCTGTCGAGGCGCGCGGCGGCGGCCCGCACGTCCCCGAGCTCGCTGTCCATCTCCGTCGTCGCCTCGTCCACGAGCCGGCACAGCCGCGCGAACATCGTCGACAGCTCTCTGAGCACCAACATAAAATACCGATATAGAGCAGGGCCCCTGCCGCGCAAGTGTCATCGGCATCGACATCGACTTCATTTGACAGATGGCTGTGACATATTGCTCTTAGTCTTTGGTAAGTTTTCAGTTGTGTCAAAAAGAAGCAGCAATGTGTCGCATCCATCTGTCAAATGAAACCGATTGTGATGCCGACGCCACTTTAACATAACATAAAAACATTTATTAACAGAAAGATATTACAGCGTGGTGAATTACAAATAAGTCCCCAAACTAGGTAATCCTGTATCTCAGGGACTTGAGTATGAGATTTGCAAGTAACTCGCGCACCACTTGCGCGGTACGGCCCCAGAACCACATGAAAGCTGTGCGTCGCGACGCCGCAACGCCAATTAAGCTCGTATTGAATATTGACTAACTGGGCGCCGCCGATTTCAGCGGTGGGTTACCGCAACGAGGTTATGTGTTTAGCAGTGCCGTTAATAAGGTTTTAGGCGCCCGCTGTTTAATGATGATTATTTAAACAACGCTTCTCCTCACTCACTACACTTCGAAGAAATACTTTAAGCAATTAATAAATAACCCAATAAGGCAATTATAAACCCCAAAATCCTTGAGTACTTAACACTTTGGAGTGAAACTTCAAAAAGATTAAAAAAGTCTCAAAAAGATTATTTATAATTTTTTTGTTTATATAACTTTTTTTTTGTTTGTATAACTTGTTTATATAACATTTTTTTGTTTATATAACTTGTTTAAAAAACTTTCTTTTTTGTTTGTATAACTTGTTTACATAACTTTTTGATTTTCATGAACTGTTTCATATACTGCTTTTTGTGAACCTAACATGCCGTGGCAGTTTGTAACTAAGGCCACACTACGTGTCTCGTACCCGATCATGTTTTTCACTTATGTATAAGTGTGAGTCTTCTAAACTGTCCTTTTCTTAAAAAATAAAATAAATAAAAATTATTCACTGTAAATACTTAGGCCGATAAACAAAAGCATAATACTGACTGTTGCACTTGGTGGCTGCAGTTGGCGGAGGTGAGGTCGACGATGAGGCGCAGCTTCTTGCTGGCGTGCGCCACGTACTGGCGCTTGAACACGCGCTCCTGCGCCTTGGCCGTCCACGTCAGCCGCTCGTACGCGTACAGGGCTCCGTACACGAGACCGGTGAGCACTACCACGCGCCAGCCCACGGTTTTGAGAAGCTGCGGAAGGAGATTTAATTTAGTTACTGGTGTTCGAACACGCGCTCTTGCGCCTTGGCCGTCCACGTCAGCCGCTCGTACACGTATAGGGCTCCGTACACGAGCCCAATGAGTAATAAATAGAAATAATCGATAAACTCTTCCGAAAATGGCGTTGCGCTTGCGACTTGGCGCGGTTTGATTCGCACACTCGCCCTTCGCCATCGGAAATCAGTCTAAAACTAAAAACTGCATGCAAGCCCGAGCAACCGCCACACACACTCGGTTATGTACGTATGCAAGCTCAACCGAGCCGAGAGAAGAATATCTTTTTTGATATCCACATGAGCTGCTCGTACGCGTATAGAGCTCCGTACACGAGACCAGTGAGCGCTACCAGGAGCTGCGAAACGCGATAAAGTTTAGTTACTAGCGCTTAAACACGCGCTCCTGCGCCTTGGCCGTCTACGTGAGCCGCTCGTACGCGTATAGGGCTCCGTACACTATAATCGGATTATTTATTCGGTAGAGTGATTTGACAGGTGCCAATGTAATTTTGTAAAATAATCCTGCTTTAACACTAAGGAAACCGATGATCTGGTAAAGGTTGCGGAAAGCTGGTGGCTGCAACTCGAAACAGCCACTCTTCCACTTTTTGCTAGACGTACGCTTACTACGTCCACTGGGTGACTATGTACAATGACGGTGTAGCCTCCTACCGGGCGAAGTACCTCGCCGCTCCTCACATCCCTCAGTCTGCCTCAGTCTCCGTGAAACCGTCTCTGAGGTGAAGGCGCATTACTGGTTGAGCTGGTATGGCTGGAGTGATCCGACCTTACACCCTCCCGACCCTTCGGACGCAAAATAGGCGCAAAAAGTCGTCAAGTTGCGGAGACCGCTCGTATTGTAAGAAGAAGGCGGTTCTCACCAGGCCTGAGAGCAGCAGCCCGCCCATGGTGCCCTGCGAGGTGACCGTGCCCAGGGCGAATCGCGAAATCATGCCCCAGTCCTCCACACTCAGCCCTCCCGCAGCACCCACTCGTGTTACCTCCATCGTTGGCAGCGGAGAGTTGCTCACTGTCGGTGGGATCTGGGAACGACCATCGCACTGTTACTGATATAATCTAACTAATATGTTTAAGATAATTAAGTTTTCACGACAATGACGCGGTAATGGCCGCGGTAGAGGAATTATCGAGAGACAAGGATTTTTTTTTCGGAGGGAATAAAGAAGTTGGAGAAGCATTATACCAAATTTTTTGAGTTAGAAGGAGAAAACGTAGAAAAATAAATAATTTTTAGACATTTAACTGATGCTTTATTAGCCATTCGAAGAACTTTCTCATTCACCCTCGTAGCTAAGTCTCTAAATTGTCATTTATGGAAAACAGTCTGTAACAAGTACTAACAAGGTTTAATACAGTAGGAAAAGATTACCAATTACAGGACTAATATCGGATGAAAATCATGTTCTGAAAAAATCACCCGATTTAAAACTGTCTTTCAAATCATATTTGGCTTGCCAAAACAAATTATATTTACGACTCAAAATAAAATAAAAGTTACTTACCGGCGTGTAAGTGGGTGGGTTTTTAAGCGCGATCCTCGAGGAGTGTTTCCCTTGGAAGCGCTGTATGAGCGCGGTGATGCCGTAGGAGAAGCGGAAGGAGAGGTCCTCCTGGAAGTCGGCGCAGAGGTTGTCGCAGTTGAGCCGGTACAGCACTTCGAAGGGTTGCTGGTGCGGCACGATCACGGCCGCCGCTGCGCCGCGCTTGTGCGCTGGTAGGATGCTGTACATGCGCTCTGTGGACCAATAACGATATTTTTCTCAAACATGCTTGGATATTTGAGCATTATTTTGTCAACCTTCTTCGAGATAAATCGAAATTGCTGTCCTGGCCAAATACATGTGAGCAGCGGCCGGCAAATTTTGTATGAAAATCCATATCTGTCGTGTAATTGAAAAATGGAACGATCAACTTGTACATCAACTGATGATGAAAAATAGCAACCAAGGAGGTAACTTATCAAAGGTTTTATTTAAATTTCGATCTAGCTTGCAAATAGAAAAGTACTATACAAGCCTCGACCACAACTAGGCATTATATTTATTTATTTATTAAAACAGTGTACGTACTTACAGTTTGCCCAAAACGACAGCAAGTTAGGATAAGTTCATTATTATTCGTAGAATTATAGTAACAATCCAAAATAAATTAAAATTGCAGATTATATATAAAAAAAATTACAATGATAAATAGTATTACAATGATATGTCTGCCTCGGATTCGCCTCGGCCCACATTTACATGTTTGTACATCTCTGTCTCTTCTGCTGGCCGCTGCAGTAATGTACTAAATTGCATCCGCGAAGTCTGCCAATTATCTACAATTATCCTGTAGCCAGGCCTAGTTCACTCCATGTACTTACGCGCGATAATTGCCTACCGGTTAGCGGACACTCGAGTATCCAAATATCGCCAGCCGAGTGGCGCGTACGTAACTGTGTGCGCTCGCCGCTCACTAAAATTTGGTTCGGGACTGACGATTATTTCGACGAATTATTTCGTAGGTTCATATTGACAATGGTTTCTGTTTCTGGAAATTTATGTGCAGTGCCTGGATGTACATCGAGCAAAACGAGAAACAAGGATCTTTCATTTATTCATTTACCTACTGACGAAGAAAAGTGAGTTGCTACATAAATATATATTTTTTGTTGAATAATAACGTTTTAAAGTGAATGATAAAGATATTTGAACACAATAATTATATTAAATATTTATTTGTAATTATCGATTGTACAAATATCCTACTAATATTATAAATGCGAAAGTAGGTATGTCAGTTTCTTTGTTTGTTTATTTGATCGTCTTTCACGCAAACACTACTAAACGGATTTGAATGAAATTTGGTATGCAGGTACCTACTTCAAGTAGTAGACTAACACATACGCTCCTTTTTCCCGATATTTCCACGGGAACGGGAACTACGCGTGTGAAACCGCGGGCGGTTGCTAGTGTATTATAAATCTACCTACATTATTTTGACCGTACCATTTATTTAGGTTTTGGTTTATAGAACGTTTGTTATGGATACTAAATAACGTTTATTTATAAACATACTTGTAAACTTTTTTGTCGTACATACATACCTACATAATACACATGTACCTAAAACACGCAGATTAAGACATGTTCAAACACACCATTTTATTATTTCTCTTGTCCGGGCGCAATAGGCCTTCTACTTTGCTGTATTTGTACTTTGTACTTTATTGTATTTGATTAACTAAAATTAAATATTGTATTGTAGTTTTGAGAAAGTTAATATTTTTATTATTATATAATATTATTAATATAAATACAAAAGGTGTAACGTTTTCTTAATTCACCAACGTTGTAAAATATTTTTTCTTTTTACTTCAAGGTCGTGCGACCGCGCGAAGCCGTGAAGCAATAGCACGATTACGCCCGCTAAATACGGCATAATTTCGCGCGCCAAGGCGCGCAGCTGTAAAGAGTAGGCTATTATATAATGAAAGTACCAACATTTACAATAGAGTGATTTATCTGTTACGAAGTAACTATTTATTCATCTGTGCTGTAGCCCTCGAATGAGTGGCTTTTATCGACACTCGTAGCTCGATAACGTTTCACTGTCCCGCTCACATCTTAGCGGAGTAAGCAAGACAGCACCCTGCGCCACAATCATATCGCGTGATATAGCGGTATACTAGGCGGACTGGAAAGCTGACCTTTTTTAACGATAGGGGTTTTTTACGATTGCAAAAGCGGCTAAGAATAACGACTACGTATTCCAAAACAACCTAAGCCTTAGCGCCATCGCTTCATGCACATATACAAAGTTGACGCAGAGGTTGTTGCAATTGGTACAGCATTGCGAATGGGAATGGATAGATGACACAATGTGAATCGAGGGTTTTAACGACTTCAAATACAGGTATGAACAATAACTTTGTGTGTATTCCGACACCAGCTAATATTGGGTGCAGCTGTCGTCGTAGTTGAGCCGGTACAGCCTCGAAGGGCTGCTGGTGCGGCACGATCAACGAGCTTGTGGTAGGATATTGTACATGCGTTCTGCTCTACTGTGTCTTTTTTATTTTATTTATTGTTGGGAAGACCAACAGCGCATAGACAGAGTTGATTTTGACATAAAAAACAGTCAGCCAATAATAGGTCTTCACGTATATAAAACATATTTTAAATGGTTAAGTGTGGTCAATAAAAAAGGTCTTGGAATTCTTAATCTAAGATTATTACAAACTAAGATAGTGCCTATGATGCGTTTAGTTAAAGTTACTTAATTAGACATTTAATTAAAGAATTGCTCACATAATAAACGCCTCGCAGCTGCTAGAGTGATATATTTTAAGATTTTTAAATTTACACATGTTATTAAGACTTTTGCTTGCTCGCAGCAGGAAGGAGTTTTGGCAGTAGTTTGACGAGACCGAGTCGATTGGTACGCGAATTGGAGTATAGATTCTAGCAGACCTAGTCGGAAAATTGAAAGTTATCTTTGACAGAAGTTCGGGAGAGTCGACCGAGTTAGATATAATTTTTAGTAGGTATAATCTTAATATAAGATATAATCTTTACTAAAGATGAATGGATGAATGAAGAATGTTGTTGGCATCTTTAATGTTGTTAGCTACCGCTGAAGGGGCGTCCTATCTTATTGATGATCTCATTGAGGATGGAATAAAAGATAGACGACGTGAAGAAAGTGGACGTGTAAACGGCGGCAAAGCACCAGTTGCCAGCTGCAGGCAACAATAGCTGTCGTCCGAATCAAACTAGGATGCCGCGTCACGCCATCTCTTCGTGGCGATATGCAAGCGTGATCAATTTCTATCTAATTAGAATATAATACAAGAAATACCTTTACAAAATGGTCTAAACTCTAAACACTAAACATATTGAGCCGATAGGCTATTTGACAATGCGAAAAATAAAGTTGTTAATTACTGTTATCAGTATAAATTAAGAGTTTAAAAATGGTTATTTATTAACGTAAGTTGAAAAAATTTTCAAACGTTTGTCACGTGACACAAAACGCTCCTGATTCGTCGAGTTTATGATGACGTCACCTGCTTGTAAACCTCGTTTGCCTACATATGTGGATGATGTGTCCCACAGATCAGAACACAGGCAAGTGACGTCACCGACCCCATTGCAACGCCATATTGTCAAAGTAGCGTTTTGGCGCGCTATTTAAATATTGAATTTTTAATTTGATATTTTTCAGCAAATATGTACCAGAATTAAAAAAAACAACTTTTACTGGGTTCCTTAAACTCTACTACATAATATAAAATGGATTTTAAAAACCTGCCAAATAGCATATTGAATAAAAGCATTACCTTTTGCTTCTAATACTTGTAGTGAATGCTACGTAT
This sequence comes from Chrysoteuchia culmella, assembly GCA_910589605.1. Lineage (NCBI taxonomy): Eukaryota > Metazoa > Arthropoda > Insecta > Lepidoptera > Crambidae > Chrysoteuchia > Chrysoteuchia culmella. The sequence goes on from OU342646.1 coordinate 2,389,754, forward strand.
TTTATGAATAATGACTCGGGTAAATGCTATAAGAATTCTCTAGCCATTACATTCATCAACTACGAAGCATTCACTTCAAAGAATAGAAGCAAAAGCTTATGCTTTCCTCTACTCAATTGGCTCATCGAGTGATTTTACTGGTCCAGCCCATATCATTTGGGGCGACCATCGCACTGACCGGCCATCTCCTTCTGCGCCTCGTCCATCTCGTGGCCGATGTCGCTGGAGAGGCGCTGCTTGAGGCGCGAGCCGAGGCCGGCCTCCACGTGCCGGTGCAGCGCCCGCTTGTACTGCTCCAGGGCCCCGCGCTCGGCCCTAAACGCGGCCTCGTACTCGTCCACGAGCGCCGACAGACGCCGGATCTCCTGGCTCAGCGTCAGCGACACCTGTGCGATACAAACGTGCTTTTAAACAACGTTCAGAAGCTCTATTTTTTACCGACTTCAAAAAAGGAGGAGGTTTTTAATTCGACGGATTCTTTTACCGTCGTCAAAAAAAGAGGAGTTGGAAAGAAAATAAAGAGCAATCAGCATCTAAACATTTAAGTGTTGTTGCTGAAATATAGCTAGCTTTCTAGAAACGCGAAATTGTAGCCCACGTTTAAGCCAGAAATAGCTATACGCGCTAAAAATGTCTAATCTAAAAGAGCCCTAATCAAAATAGACAATGAAGATTCTGCACATTTGGTTTACAATTTCACCTTTTCCAAAAACCTCATTTGAATTTTAAATGAGTGTAAAAAATAAATAAGGTATTAAACGTAGTAAATGATATAGTACCTTATGCTCGACGCTTTCCACCATGCGGTTGATCTTGTCCTTCATCTGGCGCGTGATGGTGGTGAGCTGCTCCTCCACGGCCGTGAGCTGCTCGTGCAGCATCCGCTGCTTCTCCACCATCGTCGACTTGCGCTCCGTCGCGCAGTTGTACACCTGGCACGAGTGTTACGATGTTATATAAAAATGCGGCCGTTGAGAGAATGCGTTTTCTACAAAATAAAGTGAAGCGCTAGTGGCGGTGCTTGACAGACTGATCGTATTCGATCACGTTTGTTAAGCAACGCTCGGTACGGCGAGTTGTCGGATAGGTGACCATAAAGTGGCATTACAACCGAGCGCCTGCCGTGATTTGGGGGCACGTCAAACCGTCGTCGGTCCCGGCCCGGCTGTTGTCATCTGATAACAGTCGTAAAGTCAAGTCAGAGGCCGTATAGTCGGTCTGATAAACTCTGACACCAGAAATGGCCACTATAATCCTCATACTATAAGTAGAAGAAGACTACATAAAGTTCATTTTCGATTATCCGGAAAAGTCAAATATTTGAAAATGACGCTGGCTACGCCGGGCCCACCTTACATTGCAATATTATTTTACAGAAGTTTCTTGTTTTTTTTCTTTTCCCTTTTTATACTGAAGGCTATCCTGTTACTAAGTAAAGTTATGAACAGTACTTTCGAAGCACTGAGAATTTCGATATAATAAATGTGGAGCAATAATCCCGTATCGATTTTTTTGTTTAACACTCAACTTGCAAAGATAAACGCATCCGTCACAATATCTCTCACTCGCTTTCCTGTGTAGAATGTCATCAAACATGTAATTTTTTGGCTTTAAATATTTTTAATTTTAACTCTTCCGCAGCTCTTAGGTTGTTGCTGAAAATCAGTGGTGTGCTCCTACTTGGAGCAAACATATTGCTGAGCTACCACCTTTTTTATGCTGCTGCGGCACACACACACATTTTAGGGTTTCGTAGAATAAAGGCAAAAAACGAAACCCTTATAGATTCGGCCAAACCGATGTATGTCACACCCTTTTTATTCCAAAACTATTAGGATTACACAGTTGAAACTTGTAGGTAGATGTATTCTGTAAACCGCTTTACGGTTTTTATACAAAAATAAAAAAAAAATTAATTAAAGGGTCAAATACATGGAACTGTTCCTGAAATATTTTTTTTTCATCAAACCCATACGTGTGGGATATCATTAGATAGATCTTTAAAAATAACATTGAGGCTTCTAAAACAGTACTTTCTCAAAGTCAACCGTTTGAAAGTTATACACTTCCAAAGTGGAAAAATGTGTCTTCCCCCCCCTCTAACTTTTAAAATAAGAAAGTGAAAAATCAAAAAAAAAAATATATGATGTAGATCTTTATAAAAACTTTTAACGAAATTTGGTTTGGACGAAATTTATTTAGAGCTATAGTACATTTTCCAAAACCGCAAATATCATAATATCAACTTCATTCATACAAACACTATGAAAAACAAACTTATTTTTGCAGACGAAAAATTATAATGGCATTTTGGCAATAATAATAATAGAAACTTTATTGCACACGATCCGAAAACAAACACATACATAGAAAATGTCAAAAAGAGGAACACACAATAGGCGGCCTTATAGCTACGTAGCAGTCTCTTCCAGGCAACCTTGAGTGAGAGGCGAAATCCTTCATGTGCGAGTTCGACTCGCGCTTGGCCGATTTTTTGTTTTTGATGTATTTAATTTGCAGACTTTGTCTAAGAATGTGTTATTGTGTATGTTCTGTGGCATTGTGAAATAAAGCTATTATCTATCTATCTAAACATAGCCACACACATGAACACCACAGACCACGACCACAAGTCATCGCGTGACCACGGCAGCTGAAAAGGTGCCGAAACGTCGGGAAAATAAAAAAACCTAAAAATACGGACAATCACAACTTAGTTCGTAAAATATAGCGCGTTTGATATCCGTAAAATTTATTTTATTTCAATGAACAGTGCGCGCCAAAACATAAGATGTATCCTATTTTTGTCTCTGTCATATCAAGACCAATGCTCTAACCACTGACCTCAATTGGACCGGATTTCCAAAGATCGTGGGTTGGAGTCCCACCTGGGAATTCACTTGAGGCCAAGTTAATTTTTTCCAATGTTTATCTATTTAAAATTTATCACAAATATAAAATTAGCATTGAGAAATGCAAAAATTCAAAAAATCATAAAAAAAACATTCGATAGTTATCGAAAACGTTGACAGTAAATGTCAACACGTACTAAAAGATCCCACCTGTTGAAGCACGGCCATGACGTCGCGTCGGCAGCGATGTTCAGCCCGCGGCGCGAGTGCTGCACAAACTTGGTGCGCACGGCCGACAGGCTGACGCACTCGTTGTTCAGATTGACGGCTCAACGCGGGTCGGAGGGTTTTTTATTATTCTATGCAAACACTACCCTCAACTTGCGAAATTACGATAACCACGCCTCAACATATCTCGCTTTACCGTGTAGCATGTCATAAGCCCAATCCCTGTTTATAGCTAAATCATCCTATTTTTTTCCTACCGTCCATTTAAGACATGTTCGACTAGCACGAATCCTGTTTGTACCTGCTCGAGCACGGCCATGACGTCGGCAGCGATGTTCTTCCCGCGGCGCGAGTGCTGCGCGAACTTGGTGCGCACGGCCGACTGGCTGATGCACTCCTCGAACTTGCGTTCGAAGTCCACGAACTCGAAGTAGCGCACTTGATGTCCGTCCGCTAGGATCGGCGCTAACAATACATAAAGACTGTGAGATTTGGTGAATTTGGTGTTTTTAGAATTTGGCTCAATAGGTTACCGCTACACAGTTCTTATACCTCACGAACGCACCAGAGGGTCTACTACGAAAGATATATCCTGGTCGTCATATAATTTAGTAAATATTGGATCTCAAAGCACAGATTACTAATAATAACAGATCCACCACTTCCCTATAAAACAGCTAATGTATTCGCTTTCTGAATCTACTGTCAAGCGATACAAGGGACAATGAACTTAACGGATTAGACTCGGCGTCACGTTTCAACTGAATACAGCGCACCGAGTTTGACCTTGAGCGGCGCGCGCGCACATTGGTTCTATGAAATGTTCGCTCCGGCGAACGACTAGCGGTAGGCACTTATCGCGCGATTTTGAGCGAGTGACGGAGGCCTGCTCTAAGCTGATAGTCTCAAAACTAACGGTACTATTTATCATGTTCAGTGTTCGGAGAAGACTACATGAATTTAACGACTTTCAACTTTATTGCGTTGTTTTAAGAGCATTGGCAAGAGTCTTCAAGTGGTAAAAGAACTAAAATTTATTAGCTATTATTATACTTTATTCACGCAGAAGAATTTATAATAGGGCATCCTGTCCCGGAATCTTTTCTAGGATACGATTAAAATATTGTAGACTTACATGAGACAGGTTTTTCTCGCTCGCGCATGCGCGTAAGCAACGCTTCTTTGGCAGAAATGAAGAAAATGCGCTCCTCAGCTTCCTTTGGAGAACACACGCGTAGTTCGCGCGATAGGAAATCTACACAGCGATTTGCGTGCTGAGTACGAACCTATAGAGGTAAAAAAATAACCCATATTTATTAGAATATAGAGTTTAACGGTTATAGAGAATCATGGTTTAATTAAGGATAAAAAAGTTAGTTACTTGAAAAGCTTTATGTGTAACCAACATAAAGATACTTACTTGATCCAAGTATTCTGGTTCAGATGCAGATGCATCCCATCGATTGTTCAGTATAAATATATTCGGTTGCGATATTTTCGTTGACACTTTGTGAAAAAAGTTTTTTTCCTAAAAAAAAGAAAACAATTAACATTTCCGTTTCAGGTATACCAGTAATTTAGTGTAGTACACTACGCTTGTTTGAATATTTATTTTAGTCCAGTATGCTTAGGTTTGAGTTATTTAAAGATGGGAAGTATTAAACCGATCGACTAAAAAACTTTTTGAGCGACAAAAATACTAGGTGAGCGAATTAATCGTCAATCTAACCTAACTTAACCTATTTTTTCCGCAACCCAACTTAGTTTTTTAGTCGCTCAGTTTAGTATTTCTTAGTCGACCGGTTTATTATATTCCTTTTAAGATACTCACCGTGCCGCACGTCAGATACTCACCGTGACCATGAGCGTGGACTCGGCATTAGCTACGAACACGTCGGGGTCGAGGCAGTACTGATCGATCCACTCGTAGAGGTTGGGCGTGACGTCACACCAGGGCTGTCCACACACGTGGTCGCGCATATATCCCCGCGTCAGATACTCACCGTGACCATGAGCGTGGACTCGGCGTTGGCGACGAGCACGAACACGTCGGCGTCGAGGCAGTACTGGTCGATCCACTCGTCGAGATTGGGCGTGACGTCGACACCAGGGCTGTCCACCAGCACCACGTCGTCGCGTAGCAACGCGCATAGCTCGCGCGGCCAGTACACGTGCACCAGCGAGCACTCTTGCAGCCGCGTTGCGCACAGCGCGTGCCCTAGCTGGCTCACCGACTGGTTGGAAACATAGGATATTAGGCTAGGGCAAAATAAATAAGTATATTTACTGTAAAAATCGCGCCCATTTTTAACCGTAGTCCCCAGAAACTGACAGTATGAGAGATTATCAACAGTCACAATAAATATTACATACATGAAAAAATGTGTTTTTTGAATATGCTGTTACATTCGACATACATTAATAATCAAATAGATAAAATCAGTTTTGTGATACCTCATAATATGCTAATATGACGAATTTCTTATAAGTATGTAATAATTAGTCGGTCAAGCAAGACATCTGAATTCAAATAAGAGGTTAGTTTAGTGTCAGTCGTGCGACTTGATTCACAACAAAATTAACCTGGACATTGAGTTTCTCCTCTGATCCCTCAGTTCTTAAGAATGACTCGTCAGTATCTGAGCCTTCCACCTGCAGGAAGCAGTTGGTTGTGTGTCCGATACCGCTAGGTAGAATTTTGTCATGCAACATGGCATTAATGACTGTGCTCTTGCCATTGCTAGTCCTGAAATATTATTTACATGTTTATTAAATCTACAAATCATAATTACATAATAAGTTGTAGACAAAATATACAAACCTGCCAAAGAAGGCTACCTTCATGTGGTCACGCTTGAGCACTTCTCGTATGGCTTGAACTTTACTGACGTAAGCCTCCACATTTGACACATCCTGAGGTGTTGCAATGTCTTTCTCACTTGAGACAGCTGTAATTTTTATGCGAGTTTAGTCATTTAGAATAGTTCACAGGTTTTTACTTTGGTCTAAAATTATATCTAGAAGCCAATTAATGTTTTTGAATGGTATAATATAATTTAGTATCTCAATTAATTAATTCACCAACCTACTTCCACACTGTTTTCACTAGTAGTTGTAATTACAATTAACATAAAAGTTCACAATGAAACAGCAAAAATTTAATAACTAACAGGATGCTCCTTTGCCATTGACCCAAATTAAATATTGTTCATCGCATGGATTGCTACTCATTTTGCCATGACAGAAGTTTCAAGCTTCTCATTATTCACATACTATATTTTAATCATAGGCCTTCAGTATTTATTTAAAGGAACTGTAATTTTACCTAGCTGTAAGCTTCCATAGGATTACTCCAATAAGAAAAAATAAAACTTTCTTTCCTGAATTAAAACAATTCTTTGCTCCCTTTATTACCTTCCTAATCTTCTATTCATATCATTAAGATTGAGGGCCAAGATAACATCTCTCACCTATCCTACCCTACTATCTCTTAATATTTGTAATACAATATTATGAGATGTTGCGTTTCATGTTCATAAAATGTTAAGTACACACACTTAGTGAAGGTTTAAGGCATAATAAAAGAAAAATTTAATGGTAGAGAAGAGATATCTAAGGTGTTTGTTTGACCTTTTACTATTTGGGCTCTACAAAGTAGGTAAATAAAGTACTTTATCAAATTAAATTTTGTAACCTTATTATTTTTATAAGATATTAGTTTAATATGCTTGCACTCACCATGCATAAAAGTGACAGCATCCTTGACATAATCATCAATTTCCACAAATATATCATTGATCTTCTTTTTAGCTCTCACAAATATCTGCAGCGGAGAATCCACATTGGACATATTGACCCGAACAGAGCCATTATTGAGCATCCCAACATTGTGAGGCCCGTCGCCAGCCATCATTGAAATTGAACGGTTAACATATGCAGCCATACGGGAAGGAAAGATGTACTGTTGTCTTTAGCTGAACCTTATGCCGGGCAATGCCAACAATATAGTCACTTCACCACTTCTACAGTTCAAACACAACATGCAGGGTGCAACTGCAACAGAAACAAAACAGGCATAAACAAGTGCAGCAAACAGAATATAAAATGCAAACAACAGCTAATTGGGCAAGACATTATCACTTATACAATAGTATTGTTGATATGCAATGTATGCACAGTGGCTGTATACTTATGAACTTTTGTTGTATTGAATAGTATCTTATTTTTTTACAGTCTCAAGAAACAGATAAAATAGGTGTAGTCAATTGTCAATAGAATTGTTAGTTTTATAGATTTTGGGGAACTGTTTTATTTTACTGATATTAAAGTATAAGAAATTAATTAAGGTAAATTGTAAATTGGTTGAGGTTATGTCCTTGGTTCTTACAGTGTAGCTAAACATAACAACCAAAACTATAATTAGAAGAGAAAATAACCTGCATTGAAGCAAACTAAGTACAGAAAGCTAATATCAAAAGGAGAATAGAAGCACCTTATGATCTCGTTGCATCATAGCTATTGATGAGCATCCCTGCACTCCATCGGCGGCATGAAACTTATGACACGCATTCGTTACTTACTCGTTACAAATAATCACAAAATTTTAAATAGGTGATTCAGTGAGACGTAAAACAACTGACAGCCGCTAAATATAAGTCATAAAATTAACTACAACTATGTAAGGCTGTCTCTAGTTCCTAATTACACAGTATGCACATCTAGCACCATTTAATACTGTTGTTTTAGCTTACTTACCTGAGTTTCAAAATAGCATATTTATTTATTACATTAATAATAATTTAATGTTTCAGTAGAAACTACCGAAAGATTTTTTCATTCATTTGTAATTTTTTATTTTTCAATTGACGTTTGACATTTCTCAGGTTTTTTTTATCTATAAATATTTCTGCGATCTCATTGGTGAATAGACAATTAGATAGTCGATAACCAATCAAAGTTAATCATTCGTATTTTCAACCAATTAACTTCTACTTTACGTCTATGGTTTAACCATAGACTAGATCCATTCATCACAGAGTATTAAGTTGCTTCGTTTCATTATTTCTCAGAGAAGTCACACTCTATTGAAGTGTAGGTAGTAAAAAATCATTCATTCAATTCAAATAGGTATACCGATTTCAAACCGATTTTATCTTCCCTACCGCCCTTTTCTTTCACACCTCCGTTGCGGAATACGATTCTCAGTCAGCCATAGGTGGAACTGGCTCTCGCTCTAACTTTAGCGTTTAGAGCGAGAGCGATTTGGTGTGAAAAGGGCGAAAATATGACCAAAACGAGAAGGAAAATAAAACAATCAATCAAGGAAACGCACGGTTGCTATGGTTATACATGCAGTTGCTATGGTGATACGTGACTTATGATCGCTATCGCGTTATTGTTGCAAAGATAGGTAATAGCACCGCGGAGTGCCTGCAGGGTATACTTTATTTACTGTCACGCCCTTTTCACATTTAGGCGGACAATGTCCCTATGTCCAATGCCCCCCTAAAATATGGATATGGACATGGGCTTCATTTGACAGTTAAATGACCATATAAGGTAATTTTATGAGCTTCAACTGTCAAATGAAGCCCATATCCATATCCATATATTTTACGCGGTAGGGCCCCCGTTCGCAAAATTCATCATTTCGCAAAAAGTCCCTTTTGCAAAAGCACCTGATCGCAAAATGACCCTTTCGCAAAATGTCCCTTTCGCAAAAGGTCCCTTGGCTTTCAGCAAGCCTATTACGGTAAATATAGCTCGACAAATGGTAAATTAATCATTTGGCTCTATTTTTGACGTTACCTGCCAGCAAGAGACATTTATAACTTGCCATAATTATATCGCTCGATAAACTCAAGGCCTTCACGCCCTTTTCACAACACTGCCTACCGCTGCGATAGAGCTTGCCGCGGCGTGCCATATAATAATAAAAAATAAAAAAACAGTAAATTTTAATTAGGTACTAATGTATGTAATTCGGAGCATACGAAATCCTGCAATACTAGTCGGATAACAGTATAATGAACTAATAAGGCTAAAACAAAGTGGACATAGGCTTCATTTGACAGTTAAATGACCATATGGTAATTTTATGAGCTTCAACTGTCAAATGAAGCCCATATCCATACCCAGATTTTTTACGCGATAGCCCCCCAGAAAATGGGCCAACTTACATGTAGACACGGAACAAAACATTGGAATCAAAATTGAGTTAGCTGTTTTATCAGAATCCGTCGGTCGGTCTCTTCTCACTGGCTCACTGCTGCCCAAAATACGCGGACGCTGCGGATTCACAGTGACGTGCCGTAATCGTGGCATTCCGTCACCGTATTTTGAGTACCAGTGAGGTCGATCCTTAATAATTGAGTCAGAAACGTTTTGAGGAAGGGACGTTTTGTGAAAGGGACGTTTTGAGAAAGGGAATTTTTTTGTCGAAGAGGCGTTTTGCGAACGGGACAAGACGGCGCGACAAGCAAATCGCTAGGTTGGTACGCGGAACTGCTCTCGCTCCGCTCTAACTTTGGCTTTAAAAAAGAGAGCAGTTTCGCCTACCGCTGCGATATCAACCAACATCACTGCGATATCGCATAGTAGTGTTTTCTTTCACACCACCGCGAAAATACCGCGATGCGATATCGTATATGATATATTGAGCGTAGAAAAATATTTCTTTCTTCGTTCGTTCCTTTCATTTGTTTTTTTTTTATTATTATTATTGCAGTTATATAAAAACCAAAAAATAATTCGTTTACTAAATCGATAAAAACTAAAAATTCAGTTGATCAGGCAATTGAAACAAAAAGTAATGGCGAATGGCGGCGAAAAGGTCCAATAACTCGACTTGTCAAGCACGCAGAGCCAAAAAACGGAAGCTGTTTCATTCAGTTTGATTTTATGAAGAGATATTTAAAGTTTTAGAGTTGTGTTGAATTAGGATTTATTGTGTAGCATTTTTTTCCAAAAGAAAATAACAATGTCGCGTTCAGTCCGCGCAGAAACAAGAAACCGGGTAAAAGATGACATCAAAAGAGTCATGCAAGCTGTGGAAAAAGTTCGCCATTGGTAACTTGAAATAAATTTTATCCATTTTCATGAGATAAAAGTTTGCTAATTGTAACTTATAGTCCTAATACTTTGATTTCAGGGAAAAGAAATGGGTAACCATTGGTGAAACAACAATGAAAATATATAAATGGGTTCCTATTTCAACAAATGAACAGAAAAAGAAACACGCGGCGAAACGCGAAAATAAAGAAAATACTTTAACTCCAAAAAAGATGCACGACTCGTCCAATTCTAACTTTGGAATGGCTGAAGACTCAAATACTTGTATGTCTAGATATCAAGTTAAATGTGATTTTTTTATTTGTTTTGTTTTACTAATCCTATGTAATTGTAATTATTGCTCCAGGTTTTTCTACTGTGAGTGATTCTCAAGGACCTACTGAATTCACATCTACACATATGAACTTCTCAGAGGATTCAAATTCACAAAGTAGTGGTACAACAACACCGGCCAAGCGGTTAAAAACAGATTGAAACATAAAGTTTTATAAAACTGAATGATTTCTAAATGTGACATGGACAAAATGCAGTCAATAACTGTGTCAGTGGTATTGTGTGTCGTTTTAATTTAGTTTATACAGATAATGCTGTGAATTATATTTATAATGTGCCTGCATTTATAATTTACTGTTATTTATGCAGATGAGGTTTTCTAATTAGAATTAAGTTTTCTGCCATTTGGTTTGCAATAAGCTGCAAGCAATTATCTTTATCATTAGAATGTGTATTGATTAAAAAATATAGAGTTGTAATATTAAGTTATTAGGAGATCCTTTTAATCTACATTTTTAATGTTATATCACCAAAATGGTTTATGCAATTTAATTTCATGAATACTCTGTAAATATTCAGATATGCTTCTGTAAATATAAAATATAATGCATCTTATATTAGTTAATTTGGAGGTTGGTTAAGGTCTATTAGGTCGACTTGCAATTCACAATCTTGTAAATATATCAATGTGAAATGAAATTTATACATACTTAGTGGATAAATCTGCTATTAATACTTTTGCAGACACTGAACAAGACAATAGATTTTTATTGTTTTAACGGCTATAGCCATTTAACTGTCCTCCAAAGAGTTTGCGGGTCCTAAAAAGTGTGTTCAGTGATGTAATAATTGATACATGCTCATTGGTATTGCAGTACAAACCATAATTGAAGGACTTGGGTGGGTTTGAAGTAAACATGAATTGTAACTTAATTGAATGTATTATAATAAAAAATACAGATTGAATATATAATACAAAATTAGTTTAATTTTTCATCAGAGTCTATAGAAGACCCAGTTTGTTGTGACCCACAAGAGTCTTTCACTGAGTACTGTTCGGACAAATTGTCTACATCTTGAATGCCTATTATAGTGTTGGTCAAATCGCTGAATGTGATTTCCTGTGAAAAATTAAACAACTTTAATGTAGGTAGATGCTTAGCTCCTATGTATTAATTATTACTTTGAAATAGCATGAAATTTTCATGAGATCAAAAGATATACTAACCTCTGGCAAGAAGGAGAAGTCGCCATCTGTCATTGCGGCTCTATCCTCAAAACTATGGCCTAATAGGATGGACAACAGATACCATGACAGGTTTTGTGTGAAGCATTCACCTAAAGAAACAACATTAATATTCAGTGGGCGAGATCGCGTTAGAGTGAAATTTTGACCAAAGACCTTGTGGAATAAGGTTGAGATTTAAACTCTTAACTCAACCGCGATAGTAAAGTTTGGACATTTTGCACCCTCAGTAATGTCACTTTTCTCATTGAGTTTATTGCTGTTTGTTGCCTGCCCCCTAATTGTCTAATTTAAAATCTATCACAATCCCTTTCAGAGGTATTGTGATTGTGATATTTTCGTCTGTCATATTGCTTAGACAGTTCAATTTCGTTTATTCCATACCTTTTAAAACGCGTCCCTATCACAATCCCTTTCAAATGTCAAATAGTGACGGCCTGAATATCTTTCAAAGTACGAATTGACAGGGATTGCGATAGATTTAAAATTAGACAATAAGCCCCCTGATCGGAAATAGGATTTAAATATAAGATTTTAGATTTACTTTCGCATTTCTATAATTATAATTATATATCAAGAGAAACGGGACTCGACGTGAATACTTGCCATAGTTAGAGAGCATGGCTACAAAGTCGTCGCGCGGCATTACGTAGGTGTCTCGCTCGAGGGCGGCGAAGTGGCGGAAGGCGCTGCGCACGCGCCGGAAGTTGTCGCCGAGCGCCGGCCGGTGGTTCAGGTACAACTTTACGAACTCCTCGAAGTCTATCTCTGTCGATGGTTCCCGTTGGTACACTTTGTACTTTGCTTCTGCTATCAAATTCTCTACCTGTTAGATTTTTTATCAAAAGTAAAAATTATGCCATGCATCTTTATGTGAAATATATAGTAGTTCTCTACTATGGAGAACGAGCTTCCTACCTCATATTCAGTGGGAAAAAATCCCAACGCTCTCATCAGATCTGGGAGCGAATCGATCGGTATGTAATCCTTGACCCGACGCATGGCCGGAGAGAAGGTGCCCTGGCACAATATCTGGATGTAGTAGAACAGGTCCCGGATCTCCTGGAACAGCCAGCCTGGACGCCCGTTCTCAATCAGGCAGTAGTACGGATCCAAGTCACCGCCTCCTCGTTTCGTAGTCGTATCTACTGACCTACCAATTAGTTCAAGCGAGTTGAATAATACTAATGAATGAATTCAATATCTCAATCTAATGTACTTGTTTTTACCTGTAGTTGGTAGCCCATTGGAACATGCAGCTATCCTTCAGTCCAATAGTAAAGAGGGTGCTTGTGTCATCGCGGTAACACATACCGTTTATCTATAAGCAAGATAAAAGGCACAAGTTTCCAAACAAATCTAGACTGGAAAGGTAATGCAATGTTATGTAATTCATCTTAAATCTTTAAGTATTTCATGAAAAAAAGAGCGACCTGCAGCGGATGCCCGAGCATCCCCACGTGCTTCCACGGGTTGCCATCCAGCGGCATCTTCTGCAAACCGATGACGTTCTTGGTGGCGAAGACCAGGTACTGCTTCTGGTCTGTTCCCTGGCCCGCGGTCACCAGCCGCAACCGCGACACCGGGTGCTCGTAGCGCGGGCCCAGCACCGTCGACAAGGTCATTGTCGTCATGTAGTTAGTTACTTTGTACTTGTACTAGAAATTCAAACGAGATAAAGAACCCACATATTATTTGCAACTTTTTTATTATCTCAAGTTCTTAACGAAACGAAAAAAGTACAGCTTTTTTAAAAAAAAGTTATATATATATACAGAAAACGTCTATATAATATACCAATAAGAGGTCTTTCATTTGAATAATACATTATTTATAACTTTTTAATTTTGCATTTTACAATGCTATTTTTATGTGATAAATATTAAACAAGAAAATATACTAGAAAAAAGCAACTAGTCTCATGTCGCCCTGACGGGATTCGAACCCGCATCCTTGCGAGTCCGGCCCAATGCACTAACCAATTATGACGAATTTGTCGACGGTGGCCAACACCGTAGAACGGTGAATATACTTGAAAAATTCGACGTGTCCTCATAGGTCTCTGTAGCATAATTGGTTAGTGCATTGGGCCGGACTCCCAAGGATGTGGGTTCGAATCCCGTCAGGGCGACATGAGACTAGTTGCTTTTTTCTAGTATATTTTCTTGTTTAATATTTATCACATAATAGCTTATTTCTTTAACTTAAGTACTGTAAGAGAAAACGTTTCCCAAAAAAACTACTGGTCAACCGGGAAATTCCCCGATTGTACATAGACATAATGCATACATTTGAAAAAGGCCGGGACAGCCATACGTCGATTTTGGTCAAAGTAAAAAAAATATAGTAAGTAGGTAAACTTTTGCATCGCCCAATTTTTCAGATTACGTAGTTCTGGAATTTTTCATAATGTGTTTGTGTTTGCAGAAAATCGTCCGAAAAGGACAAGAGTGACTGACCTCATCGTTTGCGATGAGTATGGCCGGCACGTCGACGTGGTGCGTGGCGGGGTCGAGGCCGGGCGGCGCGGGCCACGGCGCGGCCGCCAGCGGCACCGCCGTCTGCTCCACGCGGTCCAGGCTCGCGATGTCCAGGTACTCATTCGTACTCTTCCCTATGTTGTATTCTACCTGGTAAGGGCAGAAATGATAGTGCAAAATTAACTTCTCTTTCTCAAATACTATTATATAGATTATATAGATACTTACTATTTATTTTTCTACGATTTAAAACATTAATAACAAAAGATATTATTAAAACGCCCTCCGTAAAAGTAACGGCAATGGGTTTTCTCAAAATTTGAAGAGTCGTAAGTATTTAATCAATGAGCCACATTGTTCACATAGTATTGTCAAAAATTTGGTCCTATGAGCCGGATTATAACGCACTTGCTGTATTAAACAACGTTGAAATATTTATAAGTAAAACTGCGTAACCATCATTCGGTCCGCGCCCAAGCGAGCAGCTTGCAGTCCTCGTCCTCGTTCCAGTGCAGCAGCAGCGCCGTCCTTGTAGCGCGTGCGATATTTGGCCACAAAAGTGTGACAGTCGCTCTTGTACACACAACATTCTGCCTTTGTTTCCCTTATGGGGTTCCTACCATGATCCGATCGGCGCCCAACGAGAGCAGCTTGCACTCCCCGTCCTCGTTTCGGTGCGGCAGGAACAGCAGAGCCGTTATATCTTTGTAATGTGCGCGGTGCTTGCCCACGAACCGCCACAACAAAGTTTGGCAGTCGTATTTGTACACACACACCGTTCTGCCTGTATCCTAAATGAAAATGATATTTTACGTTGAAAGAATTTCCATTTACGAGTGCTGGTTTTCGTTTTGTGCGTTTCAAACGACAGTAAAAAAAATGAAGATTTTGTTAATAATATCATTTAGTATCTTAATCACGAAATAGGACTAGAAGTTTATGTCCGATTAATAACATCATCATCAGTAAAGGAGCTGTTTAGGTTTTTGGACATTAAACTAAAATTAACAAATTATTTCAACAACTTACAGCATATGCCATTGTTAGTGAATCGCAGCTGTATTCGATGATTTTGATCGCATTAGTTGTATCACGAAATTGAGTTTTGGTCAAAATTGCGATGGTGGTGGGGTCCAAGAAGATCAGCTCACCGGTATTCATGCCACAAGCCAGATGCAAACCTTAAAAACACAATCACAAAGTAAGAAGTGATTGCCCCTACTCTCACACCTCATTATTACCAGTACCCTAGCATGAGTACCGCTATATCACGCGATATGATATCTGGATATGGTGCTTGATGCTGTCTTGCTTACTCCGTTAAGATGTGAGCGGGACGGGACAGTGACAAGCACAGACCTATATCGAGATAGACGAAAAGAGCGCTTCAAACTATATGAGAACTAGCGTGTCGAATTTTTCGTACCTACGATGACGTCACGAGCGAGATTTAGTGAGGTGGAAATAATATTGACGAGCTATTGCAAGAAAGCACTGCACAATTAACGATTTTCGTATCTTAATGACGCGTGTTTTCATGACAATGGTCTCGAGCGGACTGACTTAGGACGTAAAACTTTGACCGTGGATCAAACTTTTTACACGCAAGGTAGGTACACTTTACCGTCTATCTCGATATAGGTCTATGGTGACAAGTTATTGAGCTAAATTGTCGATACAGCTGCTTATACTAGGGCTACATGCCGGAGAGCATGATTTACCATTATCTGCTGCTCTACTGCTACAATTCTGAAAGTTAAAAGTCCAGTCAGCATCATAATATAGACACAGTCAATGTGCTCAAATATACAGTAACATCCAAAGTGATCAACAATATCGTTACAACTCAAGTATTCAAAATGATGACAACGTCATAGAACACTCTATAGAGTTCATATAGGTAGTATTAGGTATCATATAGGTAGTATTCATGTATTTATCACTTTCATCTGTACCGATATATTTGATCACTTTGGATGTTCCTAATTATATGAGCACGTGAGCTCTGTTTATATATATGATGCTGACTGTACCTGAAGGAGAATACTTGAGGCAGGTGACGGAGAGCGAGGGCACGGAGACCTCGTAGTCGCCCCGGATGGAGTCGTCCCGCGGCGGCACCACCACCTTGTAGTGATCGCGCAGGTCCAGTCGCAGGAACAACTTGTGTTGCACGAAGTTGAACAGCTCCACTATACCGTCCATGTAGCCGAGGCACACAAAGGGCCTGCAAACCGATTAAACACATCCCTTCACGCCATTCATTCCTTGCTGAGTTGGCAGAACATCAAAGATACCTACTGCTTAGGAGTAATTCATGTATTTATCACTTTCATAGCCGACACCTCAAGAAATTGGTTGGGTCTAAGATGTGCTGTCCGGAAACAAACAACCGGAACAATAGTGTCAGGTTACCAGCCCATCGTTTATGTTTTTGTATCTCTCTCTCTCTTGTCGTATGATGATTAGTGGCCACCTGAGGCCTATTTAATAAACATGACATTCCGTCAATTTTGTCACTTTTTGACAAATAAGTCGAATTGTCACGACAGGAGCTGTTTAATAAAGATGACAATTATATAGATATGCGACAGGTAAGTTGACAAAATTGTCACCTGTCGTTGTCGCGTTTATTAAACAGGCCCCTGGTGTCATAGTTTATCATGCCGTGGCGCCTATAAGGCCTCTGACTTGGCTTAACGATGTTAAAGATATTTTTGAATATGCCGTTTACTCTGCACTGGAAAGCTAATAGCAGCTGGCGCATTATTTATTTTCCTTTCGCCCTCAATCTAGCACGTTCTACCGGTTCAATTCTAGTAAGGTACTGATGTCAAATAACGCCTACCTAACTTTGAACGTGAATATTATCATATGAAGTAAAATATAAAATTAAAGAAAACAGACGCGTGAAATCATTTTTTTATTGTGAAATGATAAATCTTGGAAATTATAGTAACTCTTTATAATTTTACAAAATAAGGACCTAATTCCAAAAACAGTGCAGTTGGCAACCTATATTATATAAAATTCCTGACTGACTGATTGACTGATAATCAACGCACAGCCCAAACCGTTGGGTCTAGAAACTCCAAATTTGGCACATAGGCTCCTTATAAAGCGCAGGGGTGCACTAAGAAAGGATTTTTCGAAATTCAGCCTCTGAAGAGGTGAAATAGGGGATGAAAGTTAGTCAGTATTGAAGAAAAGAACTTCTTTTGTATTTAGGTTGTCGGTTAAAAATGAACATACCTATCTCGACGTTTTCGAAAATTCTGTCCCCAAAGGGGTGTAAAAGGGGGATGAAATTGTATAAGAAAAGTCCTTTATTTTCAAAGTAAAAGTGTTAGGGACTTCACATTTTGTATTAAGGTTGAAGATTGAAACTAAACTTACCTCTCTCGGCATTTTTGAAAAGTCCTTTATTTTCATAGTAAATGTCACTTATTTTTTATTAGGCTTATGGTTGGAACTTAAATAAAATCTGTGTTTCTAATATTATCTTAACAATTATTTCTATATTTTTAAAAGTAGTATTTGGTACATAAAGAATCAGTAAAAGAGAATTCTTATATTTTTTCCTTAATATTAATTCAATTCAATTTCACATATGGCACATGAAAGAAATATAAAATTTTTATTTATTATTTTAAGAAATATAAAAATAGAAATATAAAAACTATATTAAGAGAAAGAGAATAAAAGGGGAAAAGAGGAGAGTGGGTGCAATTATATATTGAACCTTATAAATAATTATACTATACTTAGTATGAATAAAAATGAGATTAAATATGAAAAAGGAAATGCGTTCTGACTTGATCGCTATCTGATTTCCATAGGCGGATAGCATGCACAGAGAAGGAATAGGAGAGGAAATCAGTGGTATGGCGAGGAATATCAAGAGTGAGATTAGAGAAAGAGCGTAAGGTTAATATTATATTAAATGAAACACACCCCTAATAAGGGTGAACTTTTAAGTAGTTTTAAAAGGATTTTCAGAGTATAGGCGATAATTGACGCCAGACGTCATTTGACATCAGTAGGTACCTTAGTTAAGAACGGTTAAGGCGCTACTCGGAAAAAGTATGGACTTTTTGATATAAAACTATAGCATGGTTACAGTTGTTACAAATCTGGTAATAATATATATATTTCTTCATACCTATATCTAGATTCGTATAGTTTTAAAAACACGATTTTATGATTTTGCCTCGACACATTTTCTTTTCGAAAATACCTCTACAAAATACGAAAATTCAAGATTATTCTTAAATGGGGTTACTTACATTATTGGAAATTAGTTTAATAAGTGGACACCAATAATATTTAGGATCGTATAGAAGCATTTTTTTTAAATCGCTGTAGTTTTTTAATACGAAGTCATTTTGTGTTTTTTTTGCCCAATCTGCAAAATCGGTATCACTCCCGTGCGCGTCGTTTTCTCATTGCTATCTCGCTTCAGCATATTTTTTTCGAGTATCGCCTTAAGTATTTTTTTTGTTAGATGTGCATCAAACTCGGCTTACAAACTTAATAAGGGCTAGTTGCGGTTCTTACTTTTCAGGATGAACCGTAAGCGTCAACGCACTAGCAGGTTTAGTGTTGATGATAGGCTGAAACTTCTCTTCCACATAGTCCACGAAGCCAACTCCTTGATTGTGCGTGCCTGTAAAAAGTTTAGAAAAATAGTTCCTTTCTAGGCCTTTATACAAGAATAGTCAATTTTAAATGCAAGGTTGTATACTTACACACAATGAAATCGCGCACAATGAATGGTTTTCCTGCGGTGGTGGCGTCATCGGGTATTTTTGTTTTGAGGAGTTTTTGCTTGATGGCTCCATCTGAATCGATCTCAGTCACAACTTTTTCCCAACATGGACACTTTTTCCTACCTGTCGTGTGACGTGACTAGTTTAATAACAGGCGATGAACGAAAGCATTGAAAAAGCATTGCTGCCAATAAATTATAAAGGTCAGGTGATATGATAGCCAAGCGATTCCCCTTTGTAGTTAAATAAACAAAAGGTTTAAGTACCATTACCTTTAGATACTACATATAAGAAGTAAGAACTAACACTTAGTATCGAATATCTGGTAGCTGCGAGGCAAAACGTTGAAGCTCAGGCCGCGCACGCTGTCTACGGTAAATCCGTGCACCCAGTAGAGCAGCTTCATTTGGTCATCGTAGAAGTGGATTTCGCCGACGTTGTTGCCGGTCACTATCAACCTGTGATGTTTTAAACCCTTTCGTAAAAAGATGGCTGAAGTTTTGTAAAAAGTTTGACTAAGTAAGTGTTAATCTGCTGGTCTATTCCACTATGTTCTTCCGCGCGTTGAAATTATCTGGGTGATCATAGACGAATAGACTGATATGCTTACCCATCCACATTTTTTATAACATTGATTGCTTCCTTCTCCACTTTAAGAACTTTAATAAACCTTAAGTTTTCGTAGTTTGTGTTAACCAGATTTTTCTGATGCTCTATGGTGTACCCGTAAACAATGACGGAACCCCTGCTCGTCCCTACCAGAATCTGTGCAGTGGCAGCCACGACAGTGAAGCATGTCATTTTGCCCACGTCAGAACTAACATTTTTCTTTGGAGATCTGATTTTTAACTCATAGTCGTCAGTCTCTTTCAATTCTCCTCTTTCGCTGACAAAAACTTTCTAAATGCACAAAAAGAAAGTTTAAATAATTTTCATGAAAGTCGAATAAAATAACTGAAAGAAATGGACACGAAGATACTCCGAATAGGTACTAACTCCTGATTTGCCTATCCAAATATCGTTCTTCGTCATCAAGACGAATTGTGCAGAATTTTGTGGGTTGAACTCCATCGCTATGACCGCATTTCGTGGTATATCAACGTTCAGTCTAGCTAGAAAATAATATAAATACTTAGTGATTTATTTTCAATAATGCTTACTTACATTTTGTCTGTAAACGGTCAATCAGGTAAATGATTCTAATTCTTATATTAACCGTGAGGTTCCTCCCAAGGTATTGTCCAAATCCACCAGTAGATGGTGGCTCTGCCGTCGTTGTAGCCCAGCGTCAGGAGGTACTTGGCATCGGCGCTTAAGGCCACTTTGGACAGATTAGTCTCCTTGTGCGGTGAGAAGATCGTCCTCTGGGGGAAATAGTCTTTGCTGTCCCAGATGATCAGGATGTTTTCAGAACCGGAGTCTGCAGTCACCAACCATTTCCCCCTGCAGTCTGCTGCTAGAAAGGCCACTGTGTGTCGCTGAAAGATTCAAATACGTTAACCTTCTGCGGTTCAACGTAAAAAATAGAAGTTCGGTAGAGTAGGCAAAATACTTAATATACAGATAAGAATCTGTCTGATATAAGGACAGGTATTTCTACGGCAAAATTAGATATAATAAGTCAAGTCTCACGTGTCCCTGTAGAATGCGCATCTGGTTGGAGGTCCAGTTGTAGAGCACGGCGCAGTTGGCGGCCGCGTAGAAGGCCGTCGTGCTGCCGCCCACGTTCAGGTTGATCACGCCCACCTTGGCGTTGTACCCGTGGATCCACCGGATGTTCTGCGTATAACTCTATGGTTGGTTTACGTCTTACTTTCGGAATAATTTAGTAGATTTAACGGAGCTGTTTTATTTTATCTTTCAGTCAACAAGTTGACATTCAGTGAATTCAGCCAATTTTAGTTCCACTTACCTACAGCATAATCTCGATTCATTCAAATCTTAACTTGGCCCGTGCGAAAATGTGAAAGTATTAAATCGTAATGTAGGTTTAACAAAATCGAGATTTTGAAAATTTTGCTGCCAGAACAAAATTGGTGGTGAATTTTGCTCCTATATAATATATAGGTATAATAATAGATAAATAATTTTGGTACGAGTAAAAGTAAGAATAAACAGACTATTAAACACACGCTTTCTTTAAATAAGTATTTTTAAATCCTTACAGCTTTCCATTGGTATAGGAACTAAATAATGACATTTCTATAGACTTTAACCTCAGGGAATAAAGTTCAAAATCGCTCTAAAATTTATCAGATTTTGAGACAAGATGACGGGCACTAGTACAAATCTGCCGGTTACTGGTACAATTGGCTCTCTCTCATGATTTATTGAATTCATGTTTATAACGTTTTAATTAATCACAAAAAGACATTCGATACATAAACTTTAATAAATTCGTTATCAAATCAGCCTAATTTCAATTCTATGTGCCTTTTAATTATATAATGGCAGACCCGCAAAGTCGGTGAAGTTCGAAATTTAACGGTTATTGGGCCTTAGATCTAATTATTTGATAAGGCCAGGCCTATTGAACTTCATAAGTGTCACTGTTTCCTTGAAAGCTTTCCCTCCCCGAATTAACTTGTAGGTATGGCTAGGAAAATTTAAGTGATAAACTTTTACGTACAAATGGCGTAGGCTTATAATGATATTCCGCGAAATCAGATTGGCTCTTTATCTGGGACAGCGATAGGCTGTAGAGCCTGCGGGGGTCCAGGTCTTTGGGGTTCTTGTGCATGTTGGGCAGAGACTGAGCGTTTTCCATCATACAAACAAACTAAATATCCATGTAAATAATAACGTAGTTTACTAGTATTTTGATAAGATATGACATTCGTCTTGTCATTATGTGACATTTTTGCTACTTAATGTAATGAGTCGATTACTCTTTAATTGAATTATTATCAAAAAGTTTTACAAGAAGTCTTGCGGACGGACATTATGGTTTTTGAAAATACTGCAGATGCCATTACCCGCTACATGGGCGCTTATGCAACCCACCGACTACTTTGATACTTTGATTTATGGTGTTACTTATTATCTTGGGCTTTTTGACGATATCCTTATCAGGATAGTAAGTAGATGATATGTTATAAATTACATTATAGGCATCAATTAGTCACGTTCAAGATATCTCAAAAGTATTTAAGAATAATAACAAATAAAAGTAAGTACCTACCTTTATTAGATATAGCTACTCGTGTTTAAAAAGATGATTCATCTAGCTACAGCTCTAGCTAGATGAATCCTCTGGGCCTTTAAAGACACTTATTTGGAAGGGGTTCCCTGGACCTGAACAATTAGTACGGAAATATTCAAAATTCTTCGATAACTGTTACATAAGGCGCTGGAAACATTTGTTATTCTATCTTGTAGTCGTTCCTTTAGTTATACAGTTCGGGACGATATAAGTACTTTTCTGTTTCATCTAATGAATTCTGTGTAAAGCTTGCGAAGGGCGGCACAAGGCATGTCACGATTCATTATCTCGAGCCAAAGGTCATACATACACACTCATAAGTGTTATATTGTTGTCGCATTTGTTCAGCGTCCGCTTTCTTTGTTTCTGCAGCGATGAGCATGTGCGCTCGTATGTATTTAGTCTGTTGTATTTATGTTATTATTATAACAATTAGCTATGTTTCAAGTAGAACGATATTTCTGGAGCTTAACGGCCCATCAAATGAGGAGGTCAGTGTTATCTTTACTTTAACTACTTGTTGTTTATTATCTGCCTTTTCTCGGGTGCTTTGACCAATTCATTTAATATTTTTTTGACACTAATAAGTATTTCACGTTAGTTAATAATTAGGTACTTGAAAAAATATAAACGTTGTTTTTATGAACATCATAAGGTGGAGACGTGGTGGAGAGGAGCGCTCCTCTCCAGGCAACCTGAACATGTTTTTATGGCCTTAGACTTATTAATAGTAGCTAGCCTGGCGGACTTAGAACAAGGCCTACCACTAGCCAAACCGAATACCCCCCTCGAAATCTCGGTCAAGCTCGGGCCACCTGAATCTGATATCGGTGGTGTATGTAACCACTTGCTATATTCAAAATTTTGTTTAACAGTTCAAGCTCGGGCCACCTGAATCTGATATTGGTGGTGTATGTAACCACTTGCTATATTCAAAATTTTGTTTAACAGTTCAAGCTCGGGCCACCTGAATCTGATATCGGTGGTGTATGTAACCACTTGCTATATTCAAAATTTTGTTTAACAGTTCTAGCTCGGGCCACCTGAATCTGATATCGGTGGTGTATGTAACCACTTGCTATATTCAAAATTTTGTTTAACAGTTCAAGCTCGGGCCACCTGAATCTGATATCGGTGGTGTATGTAACCACTTGCTATATTCAAAATTTTGTTTAACAGTTGTTGTTCCTGAAGAAGTATGGCTACCTCCCAGAGGCGCCCGCGGGCCTGGACTTTGCCTACACGTCGCAGTCAGTTTCGGAGGCCGTGCGCAAGATGCAGGCCTTCGCCGGCCTCCCGCAGACCGGCCATCTGGACATGGCTACTAAGCAAGTCAGCTTCACTTTAACTGTTAAAACATCAAACAATAATTAACGCTGAAATATTTTATGCAATTTTTCTTTTTTATATTATAACTCTAGCTGTTCAAGAAAAAAAGGTGTGGAGTGAAAGACATCGACAACACAGCGAAAACAAGGAACCGAAGATACATTCTGCAGCAGGGATGGATGAAGAAGACCATTACTTATAGGTAAAAGTACTTCAATTTTGATTTTGGCTTGTTTATGTAATCTTTACTTGGTAATTATTAATAGTGGTCATGTTCGCCAGGATTTTGAACGGGTCCAGCACCCTCCCGCAGCACCGAGTGGAGTCGCTAGTAGCGACAGGGCTAGAGGTGTGGGCGCCGCACGGCCGCCTGCGCTTCCACCAGCGACAGGACGGTCGAGCTGACATCGAGCTGTCCTTCGCCAAGGAGGAGCATGGCGACGGGTGGGAATAACTTCATTTCATTACACAGGGTATTGAACGGGTCTAGCATCCTGCCACAGCACCGCGTAGGACTGGCGGTGTGGGCGCCGCACGGCCACCTGTGCTTCCACCAGCGGCGCAACGGACGAGCCGACATCGAGCTGTCCTTCGCCAAGGAGGACCATAAGGACGAGTGTAAGTTAATTACACAGGATATTGAACGGGTCCAGTACCCTGCCGCAGCACCGCGAGGAGCCGCACGGCCTACGCTTACATATGCTCTGTTTGTTTTCCTGGTCCCGACGTCTCCGTTCTAGTGTGGAAGGAAAACCCATAGAATTTTAGTCAAATTCAAAATATTTTTATGCCAATAGACTTTAAAGATAAGTGCTTTCAATCGTCCTTTTTTTTCCCTTACAGCCATTCAGAACATAGTGGGTTCGAGTCCCACATTAACCTCCCTACTTAGTACGTGCGGACATATTCAGCAGCTGTTATCGCAGTATTTATTAAAATACGGAGTTATTCGCTCCCTATAGTGCTTTTGTATATTGCTCTAACGCCAAGGGGTAAGGCCCAATCCCAGTATGACAAAAGAACCGGAGGCGAAAACTTTTTGCAAAGCTACCTTGAAGCAGCTCAATATCCTCACTGAAGACACTTCAGGACTTTGCAAATTTCCTTTAGGCCTCCAAGGCAACTGAGTTTTTCGACCAGTGTTTCCATCGTCAAACCAAAGGCTGCGGGTTCAAGTCTCTTCTAAATTCAAATAATTGTAAGTAATCCCCAGGTTCCCATTCGACGGCCCCGGCCACGTGGTGGCGCACGCGTTCCCGCCGCCGCACGGCGCGATGCACTTCGACGACGACGAGCTGTGGGGCGAGGACCCGGGCGGCCGCGATGACGTCACGGACTTCTTCGCCGTCGCCGTGCACGAGATCGGCCACGCGCTGGGCCTCGCGCACTCCACCGTCAAGGCCTCCGTCATGTACCCCTACTACCAGGTGCCGGTTGAGCGGCTACATTTGGATGATATTTTGGGAATGCAGGATCTCTACTGTGAGTAGCAAAATTAACCTTATAAGTGGTAATGTAAGATTTTTCAATCCTATAAAGCAATTCGGTTCTGGCCGAAAACGTTTATACTTATGAAGTTCAACATAATCTATGTGAATACAGAATTAGTACCAAACAACCACAGTAATACTGGATTGGACTATTACTGAAAATATTCTTTAGAACCAAGATTTGGTAGATCTAATGTATGTTCTAGTCATGATGTATGTTCAGCAGTATGTAGGATCAAGCTTTACAAAACTGTCGATAATCTTTCTAATCGATATTGAACTTTGTGGCGCTAGAAATTAGGTTTACATTAGTATATATTAAATTTATCAGTTTTGTAAAGTGTAGAAGATAACTACTTAACTATATTACATTAACACCCTTTTTTAACTGTTCCTAGTAAAAGACGAGGTATCCGAAGTGACGCCTCCTTCAGAGATGGAGAGTACGGCCGTGATGGGCGAAGCGGAAGTCCCGCGCTTCACGAAGGCCGCCAGCGACAGCGAGGAGCTGGACGAGAACGAGATCCCCGACCTCTGCTACACCAACTACGACACCATCCAGGCCATTCAGGGCAAGCTGTTCGTTTTTGAAGAAGAGGTACCGTACACCACACCACCGCACCCAAGTCCTGTTTTGTTTTTATAAGCCTTTAATCTTTTTTTTGCTGTATAAAAGGAAACGAATGGAATGAAAATTTGTCCATAAAATGTAAAGTTAGTGCAGCCGCTTAGACAATGTTCCTAACAGATTTATTTTCCATTAACTGGAATAGTGAGATATTCGAAAACAAGCTCTATTTTCTAATAGAATAGAGCATTGACTGGAATGCATTCTCTCAGCGGCCGGACTTTAATAAATAGTTACAATTCCTGACTGAAATCTTTTCAACAGTGGATGTGGGTGATAAAAGACAAGGTTATTGAAGATGGATATCCGAGGAGATTCCACGAAGTGTTTAAAGGCCTCCCGGAAAGAGTTAACATCGTCAAAGCTATATACGAAAAACAGAATGGGAACATTGTTATATTCTCAGGTAAGTTGCAAAAGTTACTAGCATTTGAAACACTAACAAGAATATAAAGTTAAATATTCACTCACCAGCATGGTATCAAATTGATTTTTCTAATCTAAGCAGAAACCGTCAACTGCCCTTAACCAAATAAACGGAGTCAATCTTTCCTAAATTCATGTCCTACTGCCAGCTTGCTACAACAATACCCTTCACATTGGTCTTCTGCCGGATGACCTCATTCAGAATTGTATCCCTTAGCGTGTTTTTCAGCATCGACCTTTCTATAGTTCGCTGAGCGACGTGTAGTCCTGTGGGCCAGTTTGACGACGGCGTTCGTGATCGAGTACGATTTTCTGACATTCGTCGGTTCTGCGACTGATGTGCCCGTCCCAATGCCAGTTTGCAACAATATTCGTCACTTAAGTCTTCTGCCGCATGACCTCATTCAGAATTTCATCTTTAGCGTGTTCCCCATCGTCGACCTTTCTTAAGTCTGTGGGCCAGTTTCACCATTTCTGTTCATCCTTTTTTACATATATTTTTTCCGACGAATAATTTTAATTTCCAGGTAAAAGGTATTGGGAATTCGACGCCTCCTTCCGACTGCTGAAAGTAGGTCGTCTCACCGACTACGGTTTACCTCGTCGCGTGCCCGAGCTGACGACGGCGTTCGTGTCCAACTTCAACAACAAGACGTACCTCATCGAGTACGAGTGGTTCTGGCGCTGGGACGAGGCGGCGCGCGAGATGGACGCCGGTTACCCGAAGGAGATGGCCGCTTGGAGGCAGGTGCCTTACCCCGTCGACGCCGCTATCATTTGGAAAGGGGGCAAGTCTTTTCTTCGCATATACCTACTAACGGTCGGTTTCAATAACTTATCCTCAGTAAGAGATAGGCTTACTAGAGCTTCGTTGCCTAGATATTTGTGTTAATCAGCCCAAAATAACCTAAAGTAATAGTGGTTGCTAATTAAGGTAACCAAGGTAGGCCTATCCCTTGTTAGGGATGGATTATTGAAACCGGGCGTAAAACAGTAAGGGCACAAATGTATAGACAGGCGCCTTGCTTACCGCCTAGTGACTTGGTTGCTAGGATACATGGTGCTACACACGCTATGCGCCAAGTGAGCAATGCTGCCGATCTCAAAAATATAAGAACGTTCGTTCTACCTTAGCTACTCGCTAGATGACTCGCGAGGTTCTAGGCGCTAAGCAAACCACCTACCGGTGCGGTTGTGCCCTAACTTTTTGTCAGAAACGCAATCGGCCGCACTTGGTCTTAATAACATAATAAAAGTTGACAACGTATTAATCCAAAGTGGACGACCTCTGACCGCCCGTCCTCACAATACTTAAGGCCGTTCTCACGGTACGTGGGGTGTAGCAATAGGCTAAATTCTGTTTATAGTAGTATTACATTTTTTTTCAAAAACCAAGCCACTGCCGTTGCCTCATAATTTATCAAAACCAATAATAAGAAATAGACGATAACTGAATGGTCCTTCGAGCTATCTATGCGTAGCTATATTCAATGATTAATAACTGATGAACCTATCTTTATTGTTCCATTGCAGACACGTTTTTCTTTCGTGGGCCGCGCTTCTGGCGCTTCGACAACACACTAGTGCAGGCGCACCCCTACTACCCGGTGCCCACGGCGCAGGTGTGGTTCCCGTGCGGGCCCTCGCCCGATATGAAGCATTACTTTGCTAATGATGAACCCTAGATTTGCCTAATACTAAGTACAGTAACTAGCAAAAATAAAGTACCTATATTTAAAGATATATGAAAGTTTTAATTGTTTTAACACCGGCTACACAAGATTGCAAATAAAAATAGAGAAGAGAAAAACACAAGAATATCATTAAAAATATATCACTTTATTCAAGTTCTAATATAAAAACAGAAGTGGAGAAAACATTTACTTTGTTGATGAAGTGCTCTCGGAATGTCAATAAGTGCAAAACAACTATTGATAGACTTCCGGTTAAGTAACAAATAATACTGCGTCCGCGCACTGGCGGCCCGAGTTAAACGACTATTAAACAATTGGTTCATACATTTGCGACAACACTATACATAAATAGATATAATAATTTAGTTATCATTATTGAATTCATTTTGTACTCTGAAACATGTAACAAACGAGGCAATGAGTAATTTGCGTGCAAGCACCAAATATATTTCCAAATATACAACAAACATTAAGATAACCAACATTTGCCTGTACTTAAGTCGGCTCAAGTTTCTACTGCCTTGTGCTAGTATCAACATCATTGGTAGTTTAAAACATTATGGTCATTTCAGTGGGTTATAAATATGGGTAATCTTTCATTTGGTAGCCCCTACTAAGAAACAATCGTATCCGATGCAAGTCAAACGTAAATAAGAATGGTTAAAAGGCGCAACAGCAACATACAAATCTTTAAATAACCTACGAAAATAAATTGTGATAGCTAGTAATGAAGTTTATTATTTGTTGAAAAACAAACTAATCAAGTGCTAATATATACTACTTGAAAGGCAATCGGTTTGACGGATTCTGAGATATCCGCTCGAATAAATTCGTTCGCCATAAATAATCGGCAGGTATTCGGAACCATGATTGGTGATGAAACGTTTATTTTTTACAAGCACCCCTTCACTGATGGAAGAGTCCGGGTTGTATATTTTTTTTATGATTTAAGCATACATGAGGAAACACTGGTTAACCCAAATCTATCACAATATTTTGTAACATGCGTTTTCTACAAACATAACAAAAGATTTTTGATCATAGTATCGACAGAAATGTTCGTTATGTACGGTCCATATTTGCTCTGAAGGTTGTTTGTGCACGTGTGTGATGGTCCGTCGTCCTGTCTTAATCGGATCAAATACTATAGAAACCCTAGCGAGTTCTTACGTACAGCTATGGAACAATTCGGGCAAGTAATCGACAGCGAACCTAGCGACATAAAGTGAACGATTTCATTAAATGATCACACAGTCGGTGTAGTGAAAACAAATAGGAAACTACTCATTTATTATTTATATATTGATTTACTTATTTGGTTAGGACTTTATAAATCAAAGCTTTACAGGACCAACAAACAAACCGGTCACTTCATGCCGCTAACAGATGGCGTCGCGTCGTTTAAGAGGTTGCCAAATGTATGTATGAGAAACGTCTCGGGAGCTGTGCGTAATAACTTAAGTAGCGGCACGCTATAATGGTCTTTCTGACATCTCACTTGTGCAAAGAAAAGTGTGTCAATATGCCAATGGGACAAAAGTCAGGAAATAGCATCAGTAATTTTTTAAGACGGCTAATTCAACTCTACAGTCAACAGCATGTCAGCCCACTTACTTCGATCGAGATCGAGATTGAATAAAATAAGTAATTAAACTAAAAATTAATACTTGAAATTAGCAAATAAAGTATTTTTGTAGTTTAGTAATCTATTTTAGCGGCAATGAAAATCGGCTAGACGTCGAAAATCAGTAATAGTTATTGACATTCAATCTCGATCTCAACGCGATCCCGCCAAGAGTAAGGCCCAGGCCTTACAAAACTGTCAAATTCTTGCAATGGATTTTGAACTTTAAGACGTTGAAATCCAGATTGTCTGGAGAAACCCACATTTTGTTGTTGCTGTCGACTGTACACATCGACAAGGAAGGTGTCAAAACGGGCATCATAGAAAGCCGCTACAATATTACTATAGTATTTGATGGGATGAATGTGCTAGTGTATGCTCCTCGTGCCTAGCTGCAGCAGGAGGCGGGGTTGGGGTCGCGGCCGGAGCGCTTGGTGATGTTGAGGCGCGTGAACTCCTCCGCCACCGTCGGGTGGATGCCCACCGTGTTCGTCAGCTGCTCCATCGTCAGCCCGCATCTGCAAGGGGATGGTTCTGTTTTACTGTCTGTATCTGTGAGCTTGTCACATCTACTTAAAAATAAACCTAGTCTGAAAAAATGGGTAAGATAGAGAAGAAAGAAATAGAAAGGAGACAAGAATTTTATGTAAAAAAAAGGCATTCCCTGAGACACGTTGACATGTAAACATATAAACATCCCAGGGACATTTAGTACATCGTAACATAGCAAAAGCTAAATTCTTATCCTAACTCTTTGACAAAGTTCAAAACAACATGGATAAATTACGGCCAGTTTCAATGATTAGTCCCAAGTAACCTCTTACTAGGACTGACCTATCTTTTTCGCGTTCTTATTATTAGGTATTATTTTGGACCGAATACCAAAAAATCTAGGCAACAAAGATCTTGTCTATCTCTTACCGAGGATAGGTTCTGAAACCGAACGCATAGCCGGCAACTGACACATTTGCCGCAGGTCTGATTTGGAGAGACAGAGCTATAAGTAAGACAGAAACGGTTGTCTATGTTGCTTTGTCTAGCCTATAACTCTGTCTGTTCAAATCGGCGGTGCTATTACCTAAAAATGTGCAATAATCACGCAGATATGGCGCGATCGGCGCGGAATGACAAAATAAAAATGGTATTACAATGTGATCGCTATCTAATCGCTCGCTGATGGTTCGTATAGCGGCGTTTCACTTTCTCGCGTTCCTACCTAGATTGCGAGAGTGAGACGCCGCGGCGCTGGCGCCAAAACAATTTGGTAGCAATAACAAGAACTAAAGGAATGCACATTGTAGTTCATCGATCGTTCGGTAAAGGCCGCAATGTAATAACAGTGCGGTTGCTAGATGATACGCGAGTTATCGCTGTCGCGTTGTCGTCGCAAAGATAGGTAATAGCTCCGCGGCTCTGCGGCAGATGTGTCAGTCTTCTTCTTATCGAGTTTAGTGGATTAGTGGCCACCTCTGGTGTCAGAGTTTATCAAGCCGCCTATAAGGCCTCCGACTAGGCTTAACGACTGTAATCAAATGACAATAGCCGGGACCGACGGTTTAACGTGCCCTCCGAAGCACGGAAGCGCTCAGTTGTAATGCCACTTTACGGTCACCCATCCGACACCTGACCGGGCCGAAATTTGCTTAACGAACGTGATGAGCGGCCATGAGCGCTTCGAGTGTGGCAGCAGCCAGCGTAAGTGACCGAGTCGGTACTGACTTGAGCGCAGCCGCGAAGCCCTGGATGACCTCCCCCGCGACGGGCCCCGCGAAGTGCAGCCCCAGCACGGGCTGCGGCAGGTGTGGCAGCAGCCAGCGTAAGTGACCGAGTCGGTACTGACTTGAGCGCAGCCGCGAAGCCCTGGATGACCTCCCCCGCGACGGGCCCCGCGAAGTGCAGCCCCAGCACGGGCTGCGGCAGGTGTGGCAGCAGCCAGCGTAAGTGACCGAGTCGGTACTGACTTGAGCGCAGCCGCGAAGCCCTGGATGACCTCCCCCGCGACGGGCCCCGCGAAGTGCAGCCCCAGCACGGGCTGCGGCAGGTGTGGCAGCAGCCAGCGTAAGTGACCGAGTCGGTACTGACTTGAGCGCAGCCGCGAAGCCCTGGATGACCTCCCCCGCGACGGGCCCCGCGAAGTGCAGCCCCAGCACGGGCTGCGGCAGGTGTGGCAGCAGCCAGCGTAAGTGACCGAGTCGGTACTGACTTGAGCGCGGCCGCGAAGCCCTGGATGACCTCCCCCGCGACGGGCCCCGCGAAGTGCAGCCCCAGCACGGGCTGCGGCAGGTGTGGCAGCAGCCAGCGTAAGTGACCGAGTCGGTACTGACTTGAGCGCAGCCGCGAAGCCCTGGATGACCTCCCCCGCGACGGGCCCCGCGAAGTGCAGCCCCAGCACGCGCTGCGGCGCCGCCCGCTGCGCCACCGCCTTCAGGTAGCAGTTCTTGATGTTGCGCTGCGGGATGAAGAACTCCGTCGGCTTGTAGTACGCGTGGTACACCTCTATGTTGTCCGCGCCGAACCTGGGGAACGGCAACGGTTAGTTAGTTATTTTTAAATTTAAATAATAAATATTACACACGATCACACCGATTATCTAGCCCACGTTAAGTTTCATGAAGAACTTGTGTTATGAATACTAGGTAACGGATAAACATACTTTATTTTTGTAAATACATACATAAAATAGATATTAAACACCCTTATTACATATCAAACAGTTATTGGTCCTCACACCGGATAGCAAATTGGAGGCCTAAGCGTTCCTTTCTACTTTTCATTGCGAGTGCTATGTACGAGGTTAGAATTGTGTAAAGTAATCTCATTCATTTGACAATTTATATCGTAAGTGACACACATATCACATACAATATGAACTGTCTAAGGAATAACGCTCTTTACACAACGCTCTGGTAGGTATCTTACCTTCCTTACCTTCTCTACCTAGCCTTCTCTTCGCTGAGCCCGACACAGCCATACCTGAGCGGCGTGAACACGGTCGTAGCCACGTCCATGTGCTGCGTGCTGCTGGCGAACACTCGACGAGCGAGTTAACATCCCGCGTGGATGGCACGCAGGTGTATACATACCTACATACGACGATCAACGCTACGGGAGGTATCTCACCTTTCGATAGCCTTCTCCTCGCTGAGCCCGACGCAGCCGTACTCCAGCGGCGTGAACACAGTGGTGGCGACATTGTCGTAGTCCATGTGCTGCGTGCCTTGGGCGAACACGCGGCGAGCGAGGAGCCGTCCCGCGTGGATGGCACGCAGGTGTATACATACCTACATACGACGATCAACGCTACGGGAGGTATCTCACCTTTCGATAGCCTTCTCCTCGCTGAGCCCGACGCAGCCGTACTCCAGCGGCGTGAACACAGTGGTGGCGACATTGTCGTAGTCCATGTGCTGCGTGCCTTGGGCGAACACGCGGCGAGCGAGGAGCCGTCCCGCGTGGATGGCACGCAGGTGTATACATACCTACATACGACGATCAACGCTACGGGAGGTATCTCACCTTTCGATAGCCTTCTCCTCGCTGAGCCCGACGCAGCCGTACTCCAGCGGCGTGAACACAGTGGTGGCGACATTGTCGTAGTCCATGTGCTGCGTGCCTTGGGCGAACACGCGGCGAGCGAGGAGCCGTCCCGCGTGGATGGCACGCAGGTGTATACATACCTACATACGACGATCAACGCTACGGGAGGTATCTCACCTTTCGATAGCCTTCTCCTCGCTGAGCCCGACGCAGCCGTACTCCAGCGGCGTGAACACAGTGGTGGCGACATTGTCGTAGTCCATGTGCTGCGTGCCTTGGGCGAACACGCGGCGAGCGAGGAGTCGTCCCGCGTGGATGGCACGCAGGTGTATACATACCTACATACGACGATCAACGCTACGGGAGGTATCTCACCTTTCGATAGCCTTCTCCTCGCTGAGCCCGACGCAGCCGTACTCCAGCGGCGTGAACACAGTGGTGGCGACATTGTCGTAGTCCATGTGCTGCGTGCCTTGGGCGAACACGCGGCGAGCGAGGAGCCGTCCCGCGTGGATGGCACGCAGGTGTATACATACCTACATACGACGATCAACGCTACGGGAGGTATCTCACCTTTCGATAGCCTTCTCCTCGCTGAGCCCGACGCAGCCGTACTCCAGCGGCGTGAACACAGTGGTGGCGACATTGTCGTAGTCCATGTGCTGCGTGCCTTGGGCGAACACGCGGCGAGCGAGGAGCCGTCCCGCGTGGATGGCACGCAGGTGTATACATACCTACATACGACGATCAACGCTACGGGAGGTATCTCACCTTTCGATAGCCTTCTCCTCGCTGAGCCCGACGCAGCCGTACTCCAGCGGCGTGAACACAGTGGTGGCGACATTGTCGTAGTCCATGTGCTGCGTGCCTTGGGCGAACACGCGGCGAGCGAGGAGTCGTCCCGCGTGGATGGCACGCAGGTGTATACATACCTACATACGACGATCAACGCTACGGGAGGTATCTCACCTTTCGATAGCCTTCTCCTCGCTGAGCCCGACGCAGCCGTACTCCAGCGGCGTGAACACAGTGGTGGCGACATTGTCGTAGTCCATGTGCTGCGTGCCTTGGGCGAACACGCGGCGAGCGAGGAGCCGTCCCGCGTGGATGGCACGCAGGTGTATACATACCTACATACGACGATCAACGCTACGGGAGGTATCTCACCTTTCGATAGCCTTCTCCTCGCTGAGCCCGACGCAGCCGTACTCCAGCGGCGTGAACACAGTGGTGGCGACATTGTCGTAGTCCATGTGCTGCGTGCCTTGGGCGAACACGCGGCGAGCGAGGAGCCGTCCCGCGTGGATGGCACGCAGGTGTATACATACCTACATACGACGATCAACGCTACGGGAGGTATCTCACCTTTCGATAGCCTTCTCCTCGCTGAGCCCGACGCAGCCGTACTCCAGCGGCGTGAACACAGTGGTGGCGACATTGTCGTAGTCCATGTGCTGCGTGCCTTGGGCGAACACGCGGCGAGCGAGGAGTCGTCCCGCGTGGATGGCACGCAGGTGTATACATACCTACATACGACGATCAACGCTACGGGAGGTATCTCACCTTTCGATAGCCTTCTCCTCGCTGAGCCCGACGCAGCCGTACTCCAGCGGCGTGAACACAGTGGTGGCGACATTGTCGTAGTCCATGTGCTGCGTGCCTTGGGCGAACACGCGGCGAGCGAGGAGCCGTCCCGCGTGGATGGCACGCAGGTGTATACATACCTACATACGACGATCAACGCTACGGGAGGTATCTCACCTTTCGATAGCCTTCTCCTCGCTGAGCC
Organism: Chrysoteuchia culmella; assembly: GCA_910589605.1. Classification (NCBI taxonomy): domain Eukaryota; kingdom Metazoa; phylum Arthropoda; class Insecta; order Lepidoptera; family Crambidae; genus Chrysoteuchia; species Chrysoteuchia culmella. The sequence goes on from OU342646.1 coordinate 2,424,392, forward strand.
CGACGCAGCCGTACTCCAGCGGCGTGAACACAGTGGTGGCGACATTGTCGTAGTCCATGTGCTGCGTGCCTTGGGCGAACACGCGGCGAGCGAGGAGTCGTCCCGCGTGGATGGCACGCAGGTGTATACATACCTACATACGACGATCAACGCTACGGGAGGTATCTCACCTTTCGATAGCCTTCTCCTCGCTGAGCCCGACGCAGCCGTACTCCAGCGGCGTGAACACAGTGGTGGCGACATTGTCGTAGTCCATGTGCTGCGTGCCTTGGGCGAACACGCGGCGAGCGAGGAGCCGTCCCGCGTGGATGGCACGCAGGTGTATACATACCTACATACGACGATCAACGCTACGGGAGGTATCTCACCTTTCGATAGCCTTCTCCTCGCTGAGCCCGACGCAGCCGTACTCCAGCGGCGTGAACACAGTGGTGGCGACATTGTCGTAGTCCATGTGCTGCGTGCCTTGGGCGAACACGCGGCGAGCGAGGAGCCGTCCCGCGTGGATGGCACGCAGGTGTATACATACCTACATACGACGATCAACGCTACGGGAGGTATCTCACCTTTCGATAGCCTTCTCCTCGCTGAGCCCGACGCAGCCGTACTCCAGCGGCGTGAACACAGTGGTGGCGACATTGTCGTAGTCCATGTGCTGCGTGCCTTGGGCGAACACGCGGCGAGCGAGGAGCCGTCCCGCGTGGATGGCACGCAGGTGTATACATACCTACATACGACGATCAACGCTACGGGAGGTATCTCACCTTTCGATAGCCTTCTCCTCGCTGAGCCCGACGCAGCCGTACTCCAGCGGCGTGAACACAGTGGTGGCGACATTGTCGTAGTCCATGTGCTGCGTGCCTTGGGCGAACACGCGGCGAGCGAGGAGCCGTCCCGCGTGGATGGCACGCAGGTGTATACATACCTACATACGACGATCAACGCTACGGGAGGTATCTCACCTTTCGATAGCCTTCTCCTCGCTGAGCCCGACGCAGCCGTACTCCAGCGGCGTGAACACAGTGGTGGCGACATTGTCGTAGTCCATGTGCTGCGTGCCTTGGGCGAACACGCGGCGAGCGAGGAGCCGTCCCGCGTGGATGGCACGCAGGTGTATACATACCTACATACGACGATCAACGCTACGGGAGGTATCTCACCTTTCGATAGCCTTCTCCTCGCTGAGCCCGACGCAGCCGTACTCCAGCGGCGTGAACACAGTGGTGGCGACATTGTCGTAGTCCATGTGCTGCGTGCCTTGGGCGAACACGCGGCGAGCGAGGAGCCGTCCCGCGTGGATGGCACGCAGGTGTATACATACCTACATACGACGATCAACGCTACGGGAGGTATCTCACCTTTCGATAGCCTTCTCCTCGCTGAGCCCGACGCAGCCGTACTCCAGCGGCGTGAACACAGTGGTGGCGACATTGTCGTAGTCCATGTGCTGCGTGCCTTGGGCGAACACGCGGCGAGCGAGGAGGCGTCCCGCGTGGATGGCCACTGGCGTGAGCTCGGGCCGCCCCTCCAGGACGTCCCCCACCGCGTATATGTGCGGCACGTTCGTCTGCTCCGTGTCCGCTACGATTTTGCCGTTCTCGGATAATACCTGGCCATAGACATTTTTAAATAAACCAACTGCACGTCAAATCTTTGTTCTTATTACCATTTCAGTTTTTTTTATGTGCAAGCAGTATTTTTGTGGTTGTTAGTTTAGATTGGTGATAAGTTAAATACTAGCCATAGTCCATACCGGTAGCGAGAGGGTAAGAAATATGGCGAAGGTTATCCGGACCGAGAAAAATCCACAAATCAGACAAGAATAAACATGGAAATTAGAACATTTTGTTCATTTTGCAACTGCCTGGCGTCCACGTATATTTAACTGATTGGTGACGATAATTACTGACATAGTTATTATGATCTGCATAATGTATCGCTGATGGGAATCGGTATGTATGGACGCTTCGCCACTGGTCCATACATTTTTATTTCAGAAGATTGCCTCTAACTTAACCCCCGTATAGATTCGAACTGTCGTAAAAAAATTAAAAAAAATATAATTACGTGAATATCCTACAATTTGCGTTATAATCACTTGAACTCAGGCTAAGCAAGGCGTAATGATGAATAGGGATTCTTCCATATCGTCTAAATACAATGAAATCATAGCACCACTCGTGTCATGACGGTTACAGCCGGCCACGCGTCCCTATCGTTTTTTCATTAAGATAGGATAGTTAGGCAATGAATAATTATAAACGTTAAATTTAATATACGACCCATTGCGAGTGAAAAAATCTCAATGACTTAGTGACTAAAACCATTGCCATGTGTTAACAGCATGTCAGGCTTAAAACATGGTTGGTGGTAGGACTTGTTGTAAGTCCGCCTGGCTAGCTACCAAAATCTTATATAAGTTTGACGCTATAACTCCTCAGAAATGTTTTCAGCATTGTTGTGTTCCGGCAGTTAGAGATAAGATAGCCAGTTCCTCAATGATTGAGGATTCCGTGTGAGGCTCGCTTCCACTTTCAGAATTATCAATACTTAACATCAGGTATGATGAAGGCTAAGAGACTCGCCGTCGCCGTTCATTAAAAAAAACATGCACTACCAAAATCGCCGCTATTACAAGCGACATAGACGGTGCTCGCATGATCAATCTGTACATATAATACAATTAATAACAGCTAGATGTCTAGTTAGGAACTTACACTGACGCCGGCCGCTTCCAAGTTGAGTTGCTTGGTGAGCGCATACCGGCCGGTGGCAATCAAGACCGTGTCGAAAACGTCGTCAAACCTGGAAACGAAACAAACATACATTTAAAAGAAGTAAAACTGTTTGGCGCGGGGGTATTAACCCCGCCTTCTGCGCCAGAGGACCCGGGTTCGATCCCCGGACAAGACAAATATTTGTGTGCATGAACATGTCTATTTTAGCTTGGTCTGGGTGTTATATATGTATATTATGTATGTATTTACAAAAAAAAGTATATAAGTATGCTTATCCGTTATCTCGTATCCATAACACAACTTCTTCATGAAACTTAACGTGGGCTAGATAATAGGTGTGATTGTATGCAATTATTATTATTATTATTATTATTATATTATTATTTTGTTATTTTAACTAGAAAATAAGAAAATAAAAAAATGCTGTATTCACCTGTAAAGGCATGTCTTTTGGCCTAGTCAGGTTTTAATTTTTAAATTGAAATGTGTAAAGATATGTCGTTGGTGAATCTTTTTCAATAAATAAATAAATTATTATTATTATTAATTATCTAGCCCACACGTTAAGTTTCATGAGTAACTTGTGTTATGGATACTAGATAACGGATAAACATACTTATATACTTTTTTTGTAAATACATACATAATATACATATATATTATACTACTACAGTGTAGTAGTCTTGTGGTGCGGTAAATGTTGTAATGTATGATAGACAAGTCTTTCTTTGCCAGTTAAAAATTGTTTACGTTTACAATAACCATAAAATGTAATATTTTCATTAGTATTTTCCTTTTGTGATGGAAATTGACCTTACTGATATGTTAAGGTCACTTTTCAATTTGACGACTCTGTATGAAATAAAACAGGGAGAAAAAAACAGCCCTTGACGAGTTTCTTGCCGGTTCTTCTCGTTACAAGGTCTCCCGCCGTAGGGTTTGTGAACCGATGGCGTAGCTTCTTTGACGTTCATAAGTGCTTGTAACAGCCTAGACTGAATAAATGATATTGATTTTGATTTTTTTGATTTTTATAAAACACCCAGACCAAGCCAAAATAGACATGTTCATGCACATAAATATTTGTCTTGTCCGGGGATCTAACCCGGGACCCCTGGCGAAGAAGGCGGGTTTAGTACCCCTGCGCCAAACAGGTCATCAAATAATTGGTGTAATACTAGTAGAAATATGCAAGATAAGCGAGCCCTGAACAAAGCTAAAAGGGATTTAAAAGAGATGCTCAAGGAAAATACCAACGCAACACTTCAATCACAACTTAAACTGCTTTCACCATACAAAGCAGAAGATTACTCATTGTGGAAGATGACCAAAAAATTTAAAAGACCTAAAGTTCATGTGCCAGCTTTAAAACAACCTAGTGGTGATTGGGCCAGAAATTCAGATGACAAAGCTGAATTGTTTGCAAATTATATTGAGGAAGTATTTCAACCAAATGAATCCAACTCGATGCAAACAGAGGATGACATTGATGCTGTTTTGAACAGTGACCAGCAGATGTCGTTACTGCTAGAGCTGGTAAAACCTAGGGAAGTGTGGAAACAAATTGGACAGTTAAAATCTAAAAAGGCTCCCGGATTTGATCTCATAACCGCAGAAGTTCTAAAGCAGCTACCAAGAAAAGGAATTGTCTTAATAACAATCGTGTTTAATGCAATGCTGCGATTGCAGTATTTCCCACTGATTTTGAAAGTTTCTGTCATCAATATGATTGCGAAGCCAGGAAAACCTGCCACAGAGGTATCCTCTTATAGACCTATAAGTCTTCTTCCAGCCCTATCAAAGTTGTTTGAAAAACTTCTATTAAAGCGCCTGCTACCAATCCTAGAAAATCAAAAGGTATTACCGGACCATCAATTTGGTTTCCGAGCACATCATGGCACAACAGAACAAATCCACCGAGTAGCTCACACTATAAGACAAGCAATGGAAAAGAAGGAGTATTGTTCTGCAGTATTCCTTGATATACAGCAAGCATTCGACCGGGTGTGGCACAAGGGTCTGTTATATAAACTCAAGCTTTGCCTGCCAAATACAGCTTACATGCTCCTAAAATCATACCTTGAAGACCGACTTTTTCAGATAAGAGTTGGAGAAAGTGTATCTGGCCTTAGAGAAATAAAAGCAGGAGTTCCTCAAGGTTCTGTACTGGGTCCTGTTCTGTATACGGTATACACGTCTGACTTACCTACCTCAGATGAAGTGGTTACAGCTACATATGCGGATGACACAGCCTTGCTTTCTTGCAGTGCAGACCCTCACACAGCTTCAGATAATCTCTAGAAGCGCCTGAACACCATAGATGCTTGGTTGAAGAAGTGGAGAATTAAGGCAAGTGCTACTAAGTCTACCCATATAACATTCACGTTAAAGAAACACGACTGTCCGCCAGTTAAACTTGATGGTACCGTCTTGCCACACAAAACAACAGTAAAGTACTTAGGAATGCATTTGGACAGAAGACTAATATGGAGAGACCACATAAAGGCCAAGAGAGATCAAGCAAACAGAAAACTGAAGGAGATGCACTGGCTAGTTGGAAGACAAACATCTCTAAGTTTGGAAAATAAGGTTCTTATCTACAAATCCATCATCAGACCTGTATGGACGTACGGAATGGAACTCTGGGGTTCTGCAAGTCACTCTAACATATAAATACTTCAACGTTTTCAAAATACAGCCCTTAAAATACTATGCAGCGCACCTTGGTTCACAAAAAACGAAGAAGTGCATGAATACTTGCAGATACCGTACATCAAAGACGATATAAAGGAATCGTGTGAAAATTACATCCGCCGTCTCGAGCGTCATAAAAACCAACTTGCTAGTGGCCTACTTAACACCACTCAAACCATTAAGCGACTCAAGAGAATGCCGTTGGCCACCCTCTAACTAGTGTCTGAATATAAGAGGGACATCATGTCGCTGGATGTGTGAAGTCCTGAAAACCTTAAATGATATACAATCTGATTATGGCCTAGAGGCTGATCGCAGATAGAGAAAGGGAAAAAAAAAAAATATTGGTGTGATTGTATGCAAATATTTATTTATTTATTTATATAATTTAAAACGTTTACGGATGCGTACTGTGTATGTCAGGCGCTTTTGCTTGAGCTCAGTAAGGTTGAGGAGAAACTCTGTAATGTCTCTCGTTTTAATGTTTTGAAATTTAAGGTTGCTTATATAACACGTTTTGAAGCATTTCCGTTTTTGAACATATTATGTAAAGTGATTAATTTTACTTAACTTATTGTATCGTACCGAAGGTCATAATCTTATCAAAGTATCGTAATTCAATCAATCAATATTCCGTACCTTATCTTCCATTATTCATATGACTTCTAAAATGTGAACAATTTTATCATTAGTTCATTATAAATCATCATTCCATTACATGCCATATACCAGTGAAATCGAGACCGGATAAATGATAAATATGATAATTATGCAAATACTGCTATCACAAAACTATAATTTACCCTATAATAAACATGCGAGTTTTCCCCATTTAAATAACGGTATTATTTAAAATTAGTCACAATTAGAATAAAAAAGAATGTTAATAGGTTTAGGTTAAATTAATAAGTACTTGTCCTTGGTCTCATCTCAGTATTAAGCCAGTTCGGTCTAAGTTGGTCCGACGATCTGGTTAAGATGGCGGGAAACCGCTGGATGCCGGCAGCGCAAAACCGATCATCGTGGAGATCCTTGGGGGAGACCTATACCTAGCAGTAGGTATCATTATGCGCCTGAGATGGTGAATCAATCACTTACTTTTCCTAGGTCTCCGTATTAAGCCAGGTGGTTTTAAGTTGTACCGAGCGACAACTTGTCGACGGCGACGGGCACGCAGCGGTCCGCGGTGGTGGAACACGACGCCGCGCTATGACGCAATTCAAGCAATACAAACGGCCAAATCAAACACTCACTTTTCCTTGGTCTCGGTATTGAGCCAGGTGGCTTTAAGTTGTCGACGGCGACGGGCACGCAGCGGTGGTGGAGCACGACGGACGCCGCGCTCTTCCATCAATTGTTATAAGAGTACAGATAATACCAATTCTTTTTTTATTTTTTGTAAGATCTTTGGAAGATTGTTACCTTTGTCCATTGCTCAAACATATGTTTTAGTAATAAGTGGAAACTTTGCTGATTTAAGATATATTTAGTTATAATTTTACTTATAAGACAAATTGTATTGTTTGTTTCCCAAATAAACTAAATAAATAAATAAATAACATTTATGCACTTTAGGTAATTCAAATGGATCAAATTAAACACTTACTTTTCCTTGGTTTCCGTATTGAGCCAGGTGGCTTTTAGTTGTCCCGAGGACAGCTTGTCGACGGCGACGGGCACGCAGCGGTGGTGGAAGACCACGCCGCGCTCCTCCATCTCGTTGGTGATGGCGTGCGCCATCTGCTGGTCGAACCCGCGCAGCGGCACCGACCGCACCAACACCGTCGCCGGGTACCCCAGCGAGTTCAAGAACCCGGCGCATTCTAGCCCGATATCTGTGCTCCTGTTAGGGAATCTTATGGTCTTTGTTTTTGAACATATAAGAGACTAGCTTCCGTTCGCGCGGACATTCCGAAAATCCCCAGGAAACATTAGACCGGGGTTAAAACTATGTTTTAATCTTGCTATATCTAGTTAGACCACCGTTTGATTTAACAACATCCAAATACGCTCAGTCATTTTTGCGTGATTGAGTTACAAACGTCTAAAATTCCACATTTATAATATTTCTGGAATTTGAAAGTAATTGAACTGCTTCAATACCATAAAAATTGTATTTATCCAGTACTTATGATAGTTTATGCATAGTAATTCTATGAGGTGTCTATATTTCAACATTTAGAACAATAAATATTGTATATAATGATGCAGAATAAATAAAAATAAAGTACCTGTAACGCCTGGCTGATTAAGTGTCTACTATGTATTTGTAGCGATAAATCTTTACGGTTATTCATTGAAGCTAGCTATTAAGGTAAACCACGCTCGGTACTATGTTTATTAGATAATTATACTGCCACATTCCTTTTCAGTAGGTATACATGTGTCAATCCTCCCGACATTGAAGATAATTATCTGTTTTAACAGTACTAGCAAGTTGAGTGTGATAAAAATATCTAGATTATATTATAAATACTATTACAATAACGTTATGTAGTGCCTATCAATGGTAATAATTTGACGACCTCCGTGGTAGTGGTACGTACACAGGTTTTCAAGGTGTCACCTACTCTGAGGTCCCGGGTTCGAATCCCGGTAGGGGCAAATGTTTGAATACGTGCTTTTGTACCTGAGTCATGGCTGTATATGTTTATTTAAAAAATATATATTTACATATGTAATTATTAATATGTATTTCTATCCGTTATCAAAGTATCCCATAACACAAGCCTTACAGTGCTTACTTTGGGGCTAGGTTAATTGGTGTGAGTGTAAGAAAGATTTATTTATTAATTTATTAATACTACGTTGGATACCGTTTCAATCGATGCGATCGATGATATACTTATAAATGCATTATGAGAAACACGAACACCTGCATACATTTGTACGTGGCTTCATATCAGATTTTATAACATAAGATTACTTTAGCTTTACTTTACTTTAGAACATTTTGATAAGATTTATTAAAATGTATTATGTTTGTTTACTTTTGATGTGAGTACTGTGTAGATTAATATCTTTTTAATGTGTAGGTTTACCTTAAATGTTAAAACTTTAAGTTGTACTTGTGTACTTGTGTCATCTTAGCTGCTTCTTAAAATGCCACAGCTTACTGTGGCATAAGCTGAGATGAGGCCGTTTCAGCAAAAAATTGCTACAAGTACATTTTGCTTTTATTTAATTTGTTTATCTTTTTTTGCCGAATAAACGATTTTTCTTTTTTCTTTCTTTCTAGCTACCTCTTACGATATTTGGTATACCATATCTGATTACCCAAAAAGGGTAATAAAATTTTAGTAATTTTAGTATTTAGCTAAAATTAATTGCATACACACATCAAAGTTTGTGATCACCTAATGATTTTCATACAAAATACATGGTTTCATTTAGTAGAGGGATTATTATAGTAAATCTTAACCGATACTTTTTCAATTTGGTACCTAACCAAAGCTAGAATGTTTAACATTTCGACTGTGTATTTCATTTATTTTGTGAATTGTCTTGTTTTAGCTATGCGGGTTTTTATTTATTTATTTATTTATTGCATGTCACAAAGTTTACAAGGATGTTACAAGTAAGTACAGTTCATGTGACACCCTGTAAGGGTGTAGCAATCGCAATAGAGAGGGCTTATCTATTATTTAGAACATTGTAACAAGTCCATCTGACTTGAAATTAAAAAGATAACAATAATCAAACTCAAATAAAAAATAGTAATCAACATAATAAAATACAAAAATATAAAATTAATTCATGTCTAAGATCATTCCATAGTATAGATTAATAATATTTTAAACTACTACTTCTACATTTGCTACTTTCATGTTCAAGACTGCACAAAAAGAAAACACAATCGTTTCACAAAAAATAAAAAACACCGTCAGAACATTCAAGCTTTTGAAGGTACCAAAGTAAAAAAATATCGGTCAAGATTTACTATAATAATCCCTCTACGAATACAGGTATTTTGTATGAAAATCATTGAGTGATCGCAGTCATTTTTTGATGTGTGTATAAACACGCACTATCGTTATTTTGCTTGAAAGGTCGTACGGTATCCTTCGACAAAAGGTTTTAAATAAAAAGGATACATCCAGCGCCAACAACAAGCGTTTTCCCCGGCGGATTGCTCAGGCTGAAGATGTCGTCGCTACTGATGCAGAACTCAAGCGCGCCCGGGATGTCCGGGTAGTGCGGCCGGCCGCCCACCGCGATCACCACGTTCCGCGCCGTCAGCTCCTTCTTCGAACCGTTCTTTAGCGTCGCTACTATCGTGTGCGGGTCCTTGAACTCCCCTAAACCGTTGATATACTCGATCTTCTTGTCCCTCAAGTCCACCCTCGTGACCCAGTTCACTGACTTGATGTGATTCTGCACGGACTGCGTGAGAGCCGCCCAGTCGATCTTGATGCTTTCCAATTGAGGCACTTGCCATCCATATGATACTGCTTCCTGTAATTATCATTATTTTCAGTGCGAGTGAGAAAACATAAGCAATATTAACTTACCGTCTCAAATTAGTTGTTGTTAGGTATTGATATCCTATGTAAATTTTTAGATTTAATAATACATAATTGATAAATGATGTTTTATGATTTTGTAATTTTTGCATTTTTCAATGCTATTTTTATATTTATGGTAAATTTTAAATAGAAAAATATTGGAAAAAATTAACTTTAATATAAAAATTACATTTTAAATAGAAAAATATTGGAAAAAATTAACTCGGCCACAAGTGAATTCTCAGACGGGAATCGAACCCGCGGTTAGAGCATTGGACCGGATTTCCAAAGGTCGCGGGTTCGATTCCCGTCTGAAAATTCACTTGTAGCCGAGTTAATTTTTTCCAATATTTTTCTATTTAAAATTTACCATAAGTGATAAATGATGGTTGTGATGTGAAAGAATAACCATCATTGTGAATGTTTTGAACACCATCTTTGGATTATTCTCGTTAGGCTTTATACATTTGTTTATTTCGTCAAAAAAATCGATTATTTATTTCTACAAACACTTAGTTAGTGTTGAATAAATAAGATTTATTATTGGTCAAGGTTGGCAACAACTGGCGAGGCACATGGTTTTTAGAAGTCCCAATTATAAGCGTCACGGCCGCATCGTCAGCACCGTCTAGCTTAATGAAAAAAATATTGGAGCTGTTCACGAGCAAATACCTTAAAACAATGTTAATCATTCATTACAAACATCAAACAGAGTGAGCCGTAACGTCATATACTCTACAATGATTATGCCTCTTGCTGTAGTGTGCGACTTGCTGCTAGGGTGACATCGACTTAATAATTACTCAGTACTCTATCTCATATGACAAAGTACTATAGTAAGGAAACACCTACGAATAATTTATTACAAGTATAATTAATCATCATTCGTCATGTTCGACGCCATCGTATACTATTTAAGCAAACTATCTTATATCTGATAAATATTTAACAAGAAAATATACTAGGAAAAAGCAACTAGTTTCATGTCGCTCTGACGGGATCGACACGACATGAAACTAGTTGTTTTTTCTAGTATATTTTCTTGTTTAATATTTATCGCATAGAAATAGCATTGTAAAATGCAAATAGAAAGGTTATATCTTATATCTTTTATGTAGCTGCACCGACGGTTTTACACGCTCAGTTTAGTACACGCCTTTGGGAATGTAAAGTAGTATGTAAAGCAAACTTTGTAAGAAAGCGGCAAAGCGGCCGTAATAATACAAAAGATGAGATACTCATTTGTCTACAAACCTCTCAGACGCAGACAAAATAAATATTCCATTGATACAAATTACGAATTCTCTAAAACAACTTAGTTAAAACATGAATTACCAAGTAAAGAACTTGACATAATTTTGTTTAAAAATGATGATTTACATTTATCATTCTTTTTGTATACCTAAACTGCACCGTGATGACTAGTAGAAGTCGCAGCGACTGGCAAGTGAGAATTACATACAGTCACAGCCAGCATCACCATGACAAGCGTAATACGATACGACGATGTAACGAAATCAGAATGAATCGGTAACACGATGAATGATGTAAGAAAACGATTACGTCATTTAACATTATAAACTAATTAAAAATTAATGAAGTATCACGCAAAGTTTTCATTTTCAATTTATATTTTAAAAAGCACAAATTATCGTCACTGGGTTAAACCGAGTGCCTATGGTTTTCCTTTCCTTCCTAAGTTCCTAACGTAATGACGATTTCGCACTTTTCATTCCATTGATATTTTTTCTCAAATATATAAATGAGCTGAGCGTGAATCCTTGACCTTAAACGTGACTCCGCTAAGTAAATAAGTACGACGAGTTACATTAATACCTTCTTTGCCAGGTATTCCCCTTAGGTCTTACGATAAAGTATCTTTGACAGACTACGTGGATCTTAGTTTACCAGTAGGTACCTAACTCTCGTTAACATTTATTTTTTGAAAGAAATCTTTTAGTTTCTGTAATTAATTCAAAAAATGCAAAGTAATTTTTAACATTTGTCGCATTTAATTAATTATACATTTGATTTAGGTTATCGTAACGTGGACCCAGACATCTATCGATATCTAATCATTACGTTCCAGCTGTTAAATAATTCGATGGCTAAAGTTAATAAATAATTTTAAAACGATAAGACGCCTAATTTGGCCACGGCGCGTGCAGCTTATTATTCTTTCTTATAAATGATAAAAAGACTAGAAGCTATTATTTTCGTATTCTTCTAACTGATTAAAGCATTCAGCCATGAGATGCAAATACACATAATTAGTCTCGGTGTAACACCAAGTTGCAGAAGCCGATTTTAGATAAACTACTTTATGATAGTAAAATGTAACTAAAAATAGGGATAGCGCTTATTTATAGGTAGACTAGAGAGCAGATAATAGTCTACAGCGGTTAGGCACAGGGGAGATAATACGAATATCAATAGTTAGGAGCACAGTAAAATATATTCAGAAGAAAATCTCGTAATGTGTAACACAACGATACTAAAATGGTAAGATAGAGTTTTTTGTTGGAAAGAAAAGGAACAGGGTTAGTCTAGTCTCTTTATTGGGCGAGAACGAGTGTCACCCAAACACTGTACACCATTTTATGGACTTCATTCTAAAATAGAATGCGTAGTGTCTGCTGTGCATCATGGAGACTAGACCCCATAAAATACTTAGTACAAACTACATGGGTATTAAGCTATCGATCGTGGATGACGCGACGCGAACGGTCGTGCCTAATTGCCGACATTGAGTAGTCACTGCCACGGGGCTGGGCTGACTGTTTTAATACTTTGGACGTCCGCGACCTTCACTTTACCTATAATTTATTTGTTTATAACAGAGCTTTAGAAGCGCTTTAAAATATTGGAAATCTCTCTCATTTAGACAGCGAACCTTTTCATCCCACGGATCTTTATTAAAGTTGCTTTATCTAAGGCAGTAACAAAAATACACCGCTAATAAATCAAGGTAACCACGAGTATATCGATCAGAATGCATAATGTGTCAATTGTCATGCTATTAGCAAACTAAAAAGCATGTTTTAAACAATTGAACGAATTTAATTAAACGTACGGTACGGTACGTAGCTAAACGCACAATTTTCTACACAATTCACTTGTTTTTACTACCATGACCAAATTGCCTTCAGTTCTTACTGAGATCAATCAGCCTAATTTCAACACGATTGGACTTGGAGTTGAACAATATATTTAAATAAATACTACAGCTCACTCAATTTGTTTTATTTACATTATCATACATAACTAATATTAATATTTAAAAAATCCTTGGGACTAATTATAGGATTATTATATCTTAGTAATTATATCTTGCGTCCAAACCGAAGGACCAAGCAGTTCGCGCAGTTGCGTCAGCTATAATCTTAACTTGTGAAATAAAGCAATTTTGATATTATTTTGTTCTTAATTGATAAAATTAAATCTAACAATGAGTATGATAAAATTAGCTACGAGATCGCTCGTTTCGCGCAACATTAAAGACACGTTTCTCCATTGTATGACTAATAATGTCTCGGATTCCGTCTAAACAATGGTAACTATTTATCACGTTGATGAACTTGGCAGTTTATTATCCTATTCAAAAATTACAGTTATTTTACAATAAAACATTATAACATTATTTTTCAAAGATACTGATAAGAATTGTACGGTTGCCGCTGGACTGCTCGGTTACAAGACTCTATCCTATTAAACATATATCCTAAAAGTCTAGAAACTTGTTAGCGCATATTTTCACTCTTTGGTACGATACTGCCAGCGAAAAAGGTATATGATTTATTTAACGCAATGATATAATACAGAGATTTAACTTTTTCGTCGTTGGTGTTAATCAGCCGCCGCCAGCTGCACTACCGGCTAGATAGTGAACTTGAGTTGTATCTTATGAGGGCTAGAGATCTCCTGTGCACACACGGACTGTTCGCACAAAGCTGAATGAATCATCTTCTATGTATTTACCGTTTAGCTCGGAAGCTCGGGAGATCCTATAGATATGGAAACTAAACGCTCGCTCTGAACACACTCACTACCGCATACCGCTGCCAACGCGCGCAGGGACAATTTTCGCGCTGCATCGACATTGTTATAGCTTTTTCTTTATAAATGTAAGTGAAATCTCTACTACCGTCAAATTGTTTTAGTCTCGACGATCTTCGACAATCCTATAATCTCGAAGATTCTTTACAGTGAATTTTTAATACAGATTTATGGCTTCAGAAAATTTCGAATTCGAGATATTCCAGCGCAAGACTTGCCTCCCAGTCACATAGCAACTGCAGTAAATTGGATATTTATTTTCTTGACATGCCTGTTATTGTGAGGATTATTCCAAATCCCATATAGACGAAGTTACGGACAGAATGCTAGTTTATAATTTTTATTAATTTATATTGCATAACTTATGATACATTTTAAATAGAAAAATATTGGAAAAAACAACTCGGCCACAAGTGAATTCCCAGATGGGACTCGAATCCACAACCTTTGGAAATCCGGTCCAATGCTCTAACCACTGAGCTACCGAGACTTGCGAACCATGTAATTTATAATATCTTCACATACTGATCAAAAATAACAAAAAATATTAGTGTTGTTATCTAAATTCTACATATTTGGTTTCTTTTTCTTTTTATGAACAACGGCGACGGGGAGACTCTTAGCCTTCATCATCCTGATGTTAAGTATTGATAAGGCTGAAGATGGAAGTGAGCCTCTACCGGAATCCTAAACCACTGAGGAACTGGCTATCTTATCTCTAACTGCCGGAACACAACAATGCAGCAAACATTGTTGTTGTGGCGTCAGACTTGATAAGATGGTGGTAACTAGCCAGGCGGACTTACAACAAGTCCTACAACCAACCAAATCGAATACAATATGTACCTCCACTGGGAATCGAACCCGGGACCGGTGGTTGTACCACTAGACCACAGAGGATGACTTGGTAAGATGACTTGGTAAAACAAGCCAAAATTATATCTATTGTACTAAGCACTTTCTCAGATATTTGTTTTACTCATACATGTGACAAAGTTAAACTAAATTACTTTGAACTTCTGATAAATTTTAAATGAAAAAATATGGGAAAAATCAACTCGGCCACAAGTGAATTCTCAGATGAGATATAAATTACTTTGGTTACTTTAATTAAGGCATTATCAGGGGTGTGCATTCCATATAGGCAATTAGGAAGTGTCTACCTCATTAAAAACCTAAATAAATATACCACTTATATTAAAGTTATTTAGTTTAATTTGTGTTTGTTATTCTGTAACCAAAGTTCTATTCAACACTCATTCACTAAGTTTTTCTTTACGCTAAATACTCAATACTTATGGTAGGCAGTCTCCAAATTACCTACTTGAAGCAAGCAGCGTAACATACAAGAATACAACAATTAGACAAAGTATTGCTAAAATAAGGGCGTAATTTGTACGTGTAACGTTCTAGCTGAAACGTCCGGAATATATAAATAAATAATTGCATAACACAACAATTATCTAGCCCACGTTAAGTTTCATCAAGAACTTGTGTTATTTATTTTATTTATTTATTTATTTATTTATCTAATTACAACGGCAATATTGCCACTTACAGTGACTAGTACACAACAGAAAGATAATACGGAAATGAAAATATTAACACAAAATAAATATTACACACAAGTGGATTTGGGTTCAGATTTCTCACAAAATTGTAAACAAACTCGTGAGATAAATCTCAATTCATCCATAAACACATCACACTCAGGCTGGTCAGCTAGGAATTTATTAATATCTGTCAATATGCGGCAGAGAGGAGACTGTGCACGCGCCACTGTGCGTGTGCGCGGCGTCACGAACAAGTGGCGGGGACGCCCGGCACGGCGTCGTGTGTACCGTTCGGGCACATATAGTTGGCAAAGTTTGTTGTGCAGCTCAGTGTTGTCAATACTGCCCCGCAGAACCTTGGATACTAGATAACGGATAAACATACTTATATACTTTTTTTTGTAAATACATACATAATAAACATATTAACACCCAGACCAAGACAAATAGACATATTCATGCACACAAATATTTGTCTTATTGGGGATCGAACCCGGGACCTCTGGCGCAGAAGGCGGGCTTAGTACCCCTGCGCCAAACACGTCGTCAAATCAGTATAAAGTAAGCAAGCCTATAATAATTTAGTGGCAGTCTTGCAGAGTTATTTTAAGACTATGATATATCCTAAGATATTTATTGAAATTAAATTATTTAAGGGCAATTTTGTTCAAAATTAAATACTTGTGATGATTAAGGTATTCATTTAAATATGGATTAATATCATGGTTATGAAAACAGCTTCGCAAATAATGCATTAGTTCAGAACCATAAAACATAGATATATGCTATCGCGGTTTTTTTTTTAAATTTTAATGGGGAACAATTTGGTCATACAAAATTTTTACGTAACTTTAACCGTTTACACAGCTTTCGCAACGGAAGCTATTGAAAGTAATATTTTTTCCCTGTTTTTGCAATGTTTTTTATTAATGCTCTGTTCTTATTAACGGTAGCGTAATATTAAATATCTTATAGTCTTCCTCAATAAATGGACTATCCAACACAAAAACAATTTCTGAATTCGAACTAGTAGTTCCTGAGGTTAGCGTGCTTTAACAATAAAACTCTTCAGCTTTATAATATCTAAACTACTAGACGAAACGACCTGTTCGGCGCAGGGTTACTAAGCCCGCCTTAATACATATACACATACATATGTATTTATAAAAAAAAAGGAAAATGTTAAGTATGTTTATACGTTATCTAGTGTCCACAACACAAGTTCTTCATGAAACTTAATGTGGGCTAGATAATTGGTGTGTTTGTATGCAATTATTTATATATATTTATTATTATTTATACTAAATATAAAAAATGTACTAGCGGTCGCTCACGGTTTCACCCGCCGCGTGGTTCCCGTTACCGTGGAAATATCGGTATAATTTGTAGCATATGTGTTAAGTATTCTGAAGTATACGCTACATTGCTGTCAAGTTTCATCTTAATCATTTCAGTAGTTTTTGCATAAAAGAGTAACAAACATTCATTCATCCAAACACCCTCACAAACTTTCGCACTTATGATATTAGGTAGCAGGATAGGATAAGTACAAAGCTACTTGTTAGATCTACAGTGTCAACCGCGCTGAAAAACCAATGCACTCCCCTGGGCATTATCCCAAATGTATCTTTGACTGATACTAACAATAAAAATACAAACTATCTTCCTAGTTGAATAGTACTAATTGTCAACTAAAACCAAACACAGTTAATAAGTGTTGGAAATTTTAACCCTTTGCTTGCTGTATACCAATAACGCAGTGTGCCTAAGTCGCATTATGCCTAAACGTCATTTCAAATAAGAGTTTGGTCTATATCCCACATTGCCCATTTCACGATACGACTATGTCACTATTGGACTAAAACTCACGTTGCACATTTCGCGTTAGCGTTACGACGGCTATGTCGCTATGTGACTATATCTCACGTTGCTCATTTCGCAATATGACTATGTCACTTTTGGTCTAATTTTTAAATACATTGTATTTTACATTATAATGTTACTAGCTGCCGCCCCCGGTTTCACGCGCGTGGTTCCCGTTCTTGTGAGAATATCAAAAAAAGTCCTATGTTTTAATCCAGACTATCTTCTATATGTGTAGCAAATTTCATCCAAATCCGATCAGTAGTTTGTAAATTTTCTATATAAATTGAACTTAATGGCAAAGCCTTATTAAAGCTTAAGCAAAATATACTTGAAAGTATTGCAAGAAAAATAATTATCTTGTTTAAAAAAAACAAAATCAAAAGGAAGTCACTAGTCTTTATAATAAATAGTTATTTTTATCGTTTAAGAGGTATGTACATACATATAGGCTAATATTGTTTTTTTACGAAGCATAAGAATTATAATTTTGTTTTAATTGTTTATATTTTTTAAGTATAAGTTGAATCTTTACTACAATAATTTCATTTAATTAGCACCCGTATAATTAGCACAGTAAGTAAGAAATGATGTCCAACTCGGTCTTGAACTAAAACTCACTAAGTCTATCTTGCTATTGAAGTAAAACTCAATGACATTAGTCTCACTAAGCCTTTTTCGCTATTGAACTAAAACTCAATGAACCTTTGTCTCACTGAGCCCACATCTCGTTTGGTCTAAGCTTTATGCGACTTAGGCACACTGCGTTATAGGTATACAGCAAGTAAAGGATTTTTACAACCAGTAGTTTATTTCTTTTATTATCTAGAATATCTTGCAATAAATTCCATAACTACTAACTTTCAGCAAAAATAACAAAATTTTCTACTAGCCCTGTCCAAGAATAATCCAAAGGAATGATCATGGCTGGAAGGGAAGGGGGAAAGGTCCAGGCTTCAGGATTCAGTATCACTTACCAATGCCTATAAATAGAGAAAATATTGATATGTTAAAGAAGTTATAATGAATTAAAATGGATACAAAAAAAGCCTTAAAGCAAAGATAATTTATTTCAAAATTTACTTACATGAATACTTTCTCCTAGCAGTGCAGCCTGATGCATTAGTTTCTTGGGTATGCATCCAACATTCACACAGGTCCCACCGAGACCCCATTTAGTGCCCTGGGGCGAGGGTGTCACATAGTCTAGCACTGCCACTTTGGCTCCTTGATTGACCGCTTCTTTAGCACACGCAAGCCCTCCAGATCCGCCACCAATGACCGCCAGGTCATAATCAAAGTTTCCATCTAAAAGATGCCACCACACCATAAAACTACGCCATCAAGTGTATAATACAAAATATTAAAATATGCATGTGAATATTGCATGATGCAATTGCATGTATGTAAGTATTCATCTGATGCCACAGCAGTAAGACATAAACAAATGACCATCAGCACACTGCCCCAGCTTTAATGACAATCTCACTGTACCTTCGACTACATAGTCAATGGGAGCAACCAACTTGTTTTTACGGCTACAACAAATCCAGCCGCCTGGAGTGACCAAACAAATAAAAAACAGTTGACATTAAAGGATCAATTAATGTTAATCTACAAGCACATCTAATTTAGAAGTTTTCTTTTTATAATAGGATCTCAAACAACTTGTACCTAATTATTTAGCAAGTGGGCTAGTAAGTAAGACCAAGCCTGCTCAGTCATTTTGTCATTTGGCAAAGGGTTAGAACTTGGACCACATAAATTGCTCCACATCTTTGATACTCATACACAGCTAGTGTTCTCCTATTCAGTAAGAGTGAGGTTAGGTGTTGTATATTTTCAAGGCCAATAAAAATAATTGCAAACATAACTTACTAGTCCCGATTGTTCGACGGGCTACTAACAAAACATTTTCCGATGTTATGAAGGGCTTTATTACACTTTTTACCCTAAGAACATTACTCAGTATTGTCATTTTGACGTAAACTAGAATGACAGAGAGAGACAATGAAAATAATCTCGACACGCACGCACGGTATTGTACAAATGGGTAGTAAAAACTTCCAAATGCCAAGAAATCGAACAGAAGTAAGGGTGCATTCACGATGAAAACAGCTCTAATCACCGGTGCTAATAGGGGTCTGGGTCTTGGTATGGTTAAATACCTACTTAAAGAGAACAAGGCCGAGAAAATAATCGCAACATGCCGAAAACCTTCCGAGGTACTGTACTTATGTGCTATATGTATTTAATTACAATCAAAACTCACCTATAGGTGCCATATTTACTGAATGGATTTGTACTAATTTAACCGGCTTTTCACTTAACGTCTATTGTTATTTTATTAGGTCACAAACGTATTGTCTCACGTCTATGTCGAGTACTCACATAAATTCGAATGGTATTGTAATTTGTAGATTTTATATAGCGCAAAGAAAAGTGCGATAGAGACAGACTGAAATTGACAAGCTACATAGAGCAAAGTGACAGATGACTGACGTCATCCATTCATTACGTTTCGTTTTTCTTGAAAAATTATGTTGCAATATTATGTGATGATGACGTCACAATTCAGGAAATTGGAAGAATATTAAATTAAACCAATTGTTTTTCGTTTATGTATGATTTAGAAACAAGGGCCGAAGTACTTTTTAGAAATTCACTCCATAAAGCTATTTACTCCATCCCACAGAACAATATCTCCATCCATACTCTATTTCTATACCAAATCGTTAATATAATTAAAGTAAGTGGCGGTACTTTTAATTTTGCTTATGAAGGTAGACATATAACTTGAGCTAACATTCCGAATAGCTATTTGAAGAAAAAATTCATATAGCGTTATCTCACTCTCTAGAGAATTCTCTCTTTCTAATTAATTTTGTTGCCTTTTTTACACTATTAATGAAAGGCTAAGATAGCATCTTGGTCTCCACTTACTTCTACCATCACGTAGAACAATAGGTACGTAGGTGTTCGGAATGTAAGCTCCAGTGCCTCCAGTTATACCTATACCTTCATGATTTTGCTTTGATAATTAATAACGATACAAAAACGAATAAACGAACTTCCGTCTGTATCACAAAACAGAAAAGTCTGTACGGCGTTTTTATGGGCGGGCGTGCTCAAGGTCACCGTGTAAGACTTGCAGTCCACTTCTGATTGTTATAATAGTTTGTATTGTACGAAGTATTTCTTAGAATCAACCTAAGTACCCCATGATCCATGATACGCATAAAATGGCCCTTACTCCCGTTTGTTCTACTAAGCAGTTCTACGGTAGAACTAGGGAAACTTTTTTTTTCTCATTAGCGCTACGATTTTAAATGTTGGAGGACATTATCAGCATAAGTAAGTTTTAAGAAATAATTTAACAAGAAATGGGAATAAAGAGACTACTATTTTTTTATGATTTTTTAATTTTTGCATTTTTCAATGCTGTTTTTATACTTAGGATAAATTTTAAATAGAAAAATATTGGAACAAATTAACTCGGCGTCAAGTGAATTCTCAGATGGGAATCGAACCCACGACCTTTTTATCCTTTTTATTTTAGTTAATTTTATCCAATATTTTTCTATTTAAAAATTATCTTATGACTACTATTTTGACTATTAATGAGATAAAAAAGTTTCGTTAGTCTACCGTAAACTGCTTAGTAGAACAAGTAGAAGTGGGAATTAAGAGGCCCACTAGTTTTACTGTCCTCCAACACGTAAAATCGTAGTACTAATGAGAAAAAATCACTAGTTCTTCTGTAGAACTGCTTAGTAGAACAAACGGGAGTAAAGGATAAAATGTGGATCACACACACCACACCAGACGATAGGTAAGGTACCGATGGTGTGGTGGCCCTCTCCTCGAAACTCATACTCATACTCACAACATTTATTTAGTATCTACAGGCGAAGGACATAGAAGTGATATTAACATAATACAATAAAAAGGATACTTAACAAAAAAAAAACTTAATTTTAAGTTACAGTATTGAATAAATTGTCCCACGGCTGCACTAAAATGGACCTAGTTCAGCATTGTGTCAGTATTACACTGACGCTGGTTTTCAACTAGACCGCTTTTAGTTTATTGAAACATACCTATATCATAATTACCTTACCTATTCAACGTTTCAGTTATTAATTACTTAGCCGATTTAAACAAGTTAGGTACTTAACATCTTAGCTCAGGCTATGGGCTATGAGACACAATTTATATTCCATTGTTCTCTGGACACTGGTGTCCTGCAAGCGAATTCTCCATTAATTTATCAAATTAATAGTGTTACACTTTCACCAAAGTCCACAGTTTCACTTGTTCTTAATCATTTGTTATTTACAGGAACTAGAAAAATTATCCCAAGAATCAAAGGCTCTTCAAATAGTGCATTTAGGTTTGTATCTTTTGTTTTACTTTGACTTAATTAAATAACAACAACACTTGCCGTTTTGCTATCTGTGTTGATCTAATACCTGCCTAGATTTATGGTTTGCTACATATACATAGGTAGTTATTGTTATGAGTTAAATTAAGTATAATATCGATGTTTTCTAGATGTCACTAATTTGGATAGTTACGGCGAGGTATCGTTGCAAATCGCTAACGTGGTGGGAGATCACGGACTGAATTTGCTGGTGAACAATGCCGGGGTCACCACAAAGTTTACCAAGCTTAATTTGGTTAAGGCCGAACAGCTGCTAGACAATCTAACCGTCAACACAGTTGCGCCGATTATGCTAACAAAGGTAAATAAAAATAAGTTTTACTTAACAAGGTTAGATAATTCTTCCTTCTTTTTGAAAGAAGTAGGTAGGTGTACTTATCATAAGTAAGTAAGTACTTATGATAAGTAAGTAAGGGCGATCATTAATCATTAATTAATGATTAATGATCGCCCGTATAGAAGAATATTTTGTCGTTGGTGCCGCTTATGAATTTCGATATGTACTATTACTTAGTTTGTTCAACGAAACAATGCTACTACCACAGTGTAACTAAGGAGCAGAAGTACAGGGGCCCAATTCTGCTAATGATTAATCACAATCGTATTCCAGTGGTGTTTCAATGGTAGTGCTGTTTTACACAGTTCTTGTTACAAAAGTGTAAATAAACACTACTATTGAAACACCACTGAGAGACGATTATGACAAAAATTTTAGCAGAATTGACCCTCAGGACAACGCCCTTGAAACCTCGCGGCCATGCCGCTTTTAACAAGACTTTCATAGTATTTGACAGGACATAATTTTGTCATTGTACCGAGTGAGCGTACGTTTGTATGGCAGCTCGGTCTCGCTAGCTCCTCCGCCCCGCGAACCTCGCACGATTGCTCTGGCAAAACGTGTCCGTCGCGTCGGTCGGGAGACGGTATGCATAAATAGACTGTGCTACTACCAACTATTAAATATTCTGTGCTACTACTGAGATAATATACTGGCTCTTCTTTGGCTGAATATAAGACGCATAGATAGGCAACCCGCCCGCTCGTGAGGGGCTGAAGAAAGTTTCTTCAACCAATCACAATCGACCAATTTATCTCAGTAGGTACTAGGTCGTTTCCGTGAACAGACAGACTAGATGGGATAAAATTACGAACAATCTATTCAATATTCACACTTTTATTGGACCACCAACCAAACCGAAACAATATACATGTGCTTACACCCACTGGGAATCGAACTCGGTTCCACTGGGTCTGATTTTGATGCTGTTTGTTACCACTAGACCACAGAAGTGGTTAAAGTTTAGCGCATCTTTATCATAATTTCGATTATTCTACTGCTACACTTCAGGCCATGCTCCCCCTGCTGAAGCGAGCTGCCGAGACGCAAAGCACCGCGCCGATGGGCTCCTCGCGCGCCGTCGTCATCAACATGAGCTCCATACTCGGATCCATCGCGCAGAATGATCAAGGCGGTTTCTACCCATACAGATGTTCTAAGGTATTATATATTGTCCTTTCATTTTATTTATTCTATATGCACAAATTATACAAAGGCGCTCCCTACGCGTTTCACTAGCGGTTTTATTTTATCCTACCTTGTAAATAGGTATAAAGTTGTGACATCTATCTACCTTCCATAAGATTGTCTAAAGCGCATCAGATTCTGGTTTGATAAAAACGTTGCAATTTTTACAGGCGGCCTTGAACGCAGCAACGAAATCCATGGGCCTCGACTTGAAGAAAGACCACATCTTGGTAGCGGCGATGCACCCCGGGTGGGTGCGCACAGACATGGGCGGCAAGAACGCCCCGCTCGACGTGGAAACCAGCGTCGCTGGTATCTTCGCCACAATACAACGGCTGGGAGAGAACGACTCCGGCAAGTTCTTGCAGTATGATGGCTCCGAATTGCCTTGGTAACAGGATCTCTATGAAAGTCGATCGCTACATTACATCATGCATACTTAGCAAATATAATACCTAGTTACTAAGATTTTAGAACCTACTATATATTTTTCATGGTACTTAATCATATAAGTTCTACATAAAAACAATAAGAAGCAATACCTAAGTACTACTGAACATTCTTTCTTTCTACTTGAGTGAGCCACATAGATTTCACGATAAGTAAAGTACCTATTGTTACTGTTTATAAATGTTAATAAAGACGTAAAAAATATGTGTTACTTACTTAATAACCTTCTCAAGTCTTTTATTCAGGGTTCCGTACCCAAAGGGTAAAAACGGGACCTACGGTGTGGCTAGGAGGCTTGGACAATTCGTCCAAGCTAGGAGGGTGCTCTGCCAATACCGCAATGGATTTATTGGACTTTTGTATGTTCAACAAACAGTAATGTAAAATATATACTTCGACCAACTGTGTTATTGATCTACGGAAGAAGCAATAAACACTCCCGTAGTTCAATCGTGTCAGCTTTATATACTTCGTTGGTTCGAACTAGGCTTTTCGCGCCATAACTTAATTAAATATTCCTGATAAAATCATATCGCATACCTTCCCAGGAACGAGTCGGAACCTCTGTGGCAGATACCAGCAGCTTATTCCCGGCGACAGAAGCGGCGTTGAGGGCACTTTTTCCTAAAAACCATACCTAGGACATCAAATAACGTTCCCATCAACTTATACGAACAGAGTTTTATAGAAAATATGCATTTTATAAATAGCTGACCACCAAATTGGCTGCATGTGTTTTTCGACGGACAAATCTGTGACAAATCCATAGCGGTATAAAAAGGAACTATAGCGGCACAATTATAATAAAACTACACTGACTTGCACATATTAAATCAATGAAAAAGCTATTATTTATATGTGACCAAACAGTTAAAAGGACGGACACAGGTACAGTAATTTGTTTTGACACTAATATGACATTGTTTGACACAATTTGAAATCGGAGATGATAATGTAAACATAAAATCACAATGACTGAGCGCCATGGAATTATTAAGTACTAGTACAACCTGTGGTACATAGTATTAATAATTCCGTTCCTGCTGCTGTGCTGAGTGCTAAAAGCACAAATTATATGCTAAAAGACTACGAGTACGAGAGCAATATGCATGAATTGATGCATCCAATTATATGCAGTCGCGGGCACGCTGCATTGTGCCATTGATAAACAAATTGCTGCGAGTCGGTGCGAACCACAGACATAGATTTAGATCTATGTCTGTGGTGCGAACCCAGTGGTGAAAACTTCGGAATGTTTCCGAAACTTTGGAATATTTCAGGAATAGTTCCGGAAATATTCTTAATAACTTCCAAAATTACCAGCAACTTTGGAAGTATTAAAAAATATTTTTCTAATTACAATTATGTATAATAATTTCGTTACATTGAGATAAATAATTAGGTTCTTATATGGTATACTAGCTTCTGCCCGCGTTAGTTTTGGAAGTTTTCAGGAATACTTCCTTAGGAGTGGAATCTTTCCTGGAAGTTTTTAACTCTAGTGCGACCGCAGTCGAACGACAAGCATCACCTGCCCGCTGCACTGCACGGCCACAAATTAGATAGTACTACCGACCCGCCCCGGCTTCGCACGGATGCAATGCTGATACTAAATATATACCTACATAATGTCTTTACTATTCGTTCGACTAAAAATAAAAGATAATCAACAACAAAAGATACCTATTCTATTCAGTTCTTTTTTAACTTATATAGGTACCTTACCTTTTACGACTTAGGTACCTACGACGATCTCCACATTGTAAATTGTAACTGGGTTGGAACGAATGATTAAATTTTTAAAGAAATTTATGTTTAGTTTTGTCCAGTCTACGTTACTAACCTGCCTTTCAAAAACGGTTTCATTTTGTTTATTGTAAGTTCTACAAGTTAATATAATAGTATCAAACATTGCATTCAAAATGCACATACGAAAAAAATCGTAACATAAAACGTAAATGCAATGGAATTTTTATCAGTAATGATCATTATTGATAAAAAATATCCTTGGTAATATTTAAGGCTTTTGCAGTGTCGTATTTAAAATTTAATTCTATATGTTAATCAACCAAATAAATGATAATATAACTTTCTTTTTTATTTACCACTAGTAAATAGTACATTATTGCAAAGGCCGTTAAATAGGCAATTGCAGGTCGAGTATGAGTTTGAAGACCGAGCCGTAGGCGAGGATTTCACTAATACGAGACAGGCAATTGCCATTTCCGCCGAGGCATATAATATATTATAGTGCTTTTCTCAAAAGAAGCAGGGAAATAAAACATACTTTTTATTATTATACATTTAATAATTACTAAAAGAAAATCAAATTCATTGCAGGAGCGTCTTTTTGAATTTGGAACATTACAGCGCTCCAGCAATGTTGTATGAAACGGCGAGCTGGAGTTGTTAAATACTCTTTGTAATGTTCCAAATTCAAAAAACGCTCCTGCAATGGATTTGATTTTCTTTGTCCGTAAATTCGATACTTCGCGTTCTTTTTTCGAAAATAATGACAACATTTCCATGCATGTTTGAGAAAAAGTATTTTTCACCTCACACGATCTGAAAAGGAGGTTTTGTTGCGGCCTAGCGCGGCAAAGTACTTTTTTTAATTTAATACTTACCTAAAAATATGTCTTAATGCGTTCCGAATCGCACTATTGACTTTTTTGTTATATTTGATTCTTATTTTAAATAGCTGTAAATTAATTATAATACTCCGTTTTGGTTTAATTATATTATTTTAGTTCATTGAATCATAAAAAACAATAATAATAAGATTAAACTATTTGTTATAAGAATTTTATATTAGGCTGGGTGAGATTTCACAACCTATAATTTGATTTCGGACTGTGACATAAATCTTTATTTTTAATTTGTCTTTGTACCTCATGTCAGTGTCAACATTTACGGAATCGTTTTTATTCTTATTAATAAGTAACAATATTATATTCCTACTTTAAATAACATTGAATTAACTATAATACTCCCTTTTTTATTATTTTAGTTTTTTATATCATTAAAACAACAAGAATAAGGTATATTTAGATTAAACTTTATGTTTAAAGAATTTTTTACCGGAAGTTGACATAAAATGTTCCTCGCTGTTGTGAGGTGAAAATTGTGTGTTGCGCTCGGCAGAAAAGTTTTTAGCGTCTTGTACCTTTGAAATCCTCGCTTCGCTCAGGATTCAATCTTTAATCCTTAAATCCTTCACTTGCTCAGATTTCAATAGAGGTAACTCGCCGCTAAATAACCAACTTTCTAGCCTTGCATAACAAATAACTATTTATATTTCAAAGTAGTCGTACGTGATCCGACTCGCAGTTAGCCGGTTTTTTCAAGTAAAATAATATGCTCAGTAAGCAATATACTAGCTAGGCCATCTGACACATCACGTGACTCCACCGCCACAGGTGCCTTTGACAAAGGGGTACAGTCACCATCAGATATATCCTAGCAAACACGGTGAGATGACCATACTTTAGTACAGTTGAGATGCCAATAGTTCCTTACACTCTAAACATCGTTAATGTTATTAAGAACAAGAATGTTTAATTTGCATATTATGTATGTATTTACAAAAAAAAGTGATTGTGGTGATTGGTGTGATTGTATGCAATTATTTAATATGAGGAATAAGATAAGTATAATAAAAACACATAATTATAATTAATTTTACTTTTATTTAATTATCCTGAAACAGCTGCTGAGTCTCTCCGCTGATTTGTTCTGGGTGTTGGCGTTTTCGGATTGACTCTGATTAACCTTTGAAATGTAGTTGTTATCATACTCACGAGAATTTTTTTAAATAGAAAATAACAGCAATTCTTATAACTTTTTGACAAATACAGCATAACTTATTAAATACAAAAACTGCATAACTGTGACTTACATTTTCGCATTTTCTGGAATAATAGAAATAGCTAATTATATTCTCAAATATGTTCTCTATTCTATATACTCGCAAGAACTGTTATGCAAATATTAGTGATGATAATATATATTATCTTATACAACTTATACAACTATAAGACGGGGCATTGTTTTTGTCTATCCTGAAAAATTTGTAGCATTTGTTATGCAGTTTTTGTAAAAAACCCTTCTTAAGGATCCACTGTCAACTGTCCATATAAAATCCTCTATAAAGCTTGGCGCGACTCAAGTTATTAAAATGGCGAGACTAGACGCCAGAGAAGGTGTAGTGTTGCATGCTGCCGACAATGCGGAAGAACAATCTGTGGGGCCTAATTGTAAGTTTCTTTTCTGTTGCAGAGCAAACCATGCTATTTAATGTTGGGAGTATCCACACGTGTGCTACATCACGACATTGATGATCTTCAATCTGACCTGGCTCGTCTGGACGATTATTGTGAAAGAAATAAGCTTGATTTGGATCCCTCCAAGTGCACATTAATCAAATTCACAAGAAAGAACTGGATTATTCCTTCCCAGTACTATTTGAGAAATCACATCCTGCAAAGAAATCACGTAACTCGGGAACTAGGGATTCTGCATGTTTCTAAGCTTCTCTTTGAAGAACATGTCGAGAATATTGTCAAAAAAACCAATAGGGCCTTATGATTTGTAATGCGTACCTCCAACAGCTTCAACGAGATAAAAACTTCGAAAATTTTATACTGCACGTTCGTCAGGAGTATCCTGGAATATGGGTCGGAAACCTGGAACCCTCACTATGACAAATATACATCAATCGCATTGAGCGACTCCAAATGAAATTTGTAAAATTTCTATACGGTAACATAGAAATTATACTCTCAGGATTCCTTATTATGACTCAAACCAATATTTGAATCTATGTGCACAATTCCACCGTCTTCCTTTAGTAAAGAGACGCGAAGTGTCAGATGTAGGTACCAATTGAATCAGTCTCGTCAAACTACCGCCAAAACTCCTTCCTGCTGCGAGCAAGCAAGTCTTAATAACTTGTGTAAATTTAATAATCTTGTTATTTATCACTCTAGTTTAGCAGCTGCGAGGCGTTTATTATGTGAAGAAATTATTCTTTAAGGTGGTACGACTTCCATACAAACAAACATTGCACAATTATTGGTTCATCATACATTTATAATTTATAAATACATGTGCAACTAACTCGTTTCAGTTGCTTGCGCGAAATTATAAAAAAATGTACTTTCATACATGAGGTATATAATTGCGATGAGTCACACACAGATACGTAGAATTATTGAAATCACAAGATATTAGTTTATTCGTGATTTATGTATGAAAGTACAATTTTTTTATTATTTCGCGCAAACAAATAACTGAAACGAGTTAGTTGCGCATGTATTTATTAATTATTTAGGTATGATAAACCAATAATTGTGTAATGTTTGTTTGTATAGAAGTCGTACCACCTTAAGTAAATGTCTATTTAAGTTACTTTAACTAAACACATCGTAGGCACTGCCTTAGTTTGTTCTAGTCTTAGATTAATTTTTCCAAGAGCTTTTTATTGTCCTATACAAATATACTATAAAACATTTAGTCGCTTTTTGGGGTTCCGTAGCCTAATGGCATAAAACGGAACCCTTATGTACCCTTACATACCTATATCGGACATGACGAATCTCGTCATGTCCGATATAGGTATGTATGTCACAGCCACTTTATTCCAAAACTATGAGGATCACACAGTTTGAAACTTGGTAGGTAGATGTATTCTGTAAACCGCTTTACGGTTTTTGCACAAATAGATGTATTCTGTAAACCGCTTTACGGTTTTTACACAAAAATAAAATAAAATTAAATATTACACACTAATACATGGAACTGAAACTAAAAATATTTTTTTTCATCAAACCTATACGTGTGGGGTATCATTAGATAGGTCTTTAACAATTACATTGAGGTCCCTAAAACTGTTTTTTCTCAAAGTCAACCGTTTGAATGATATATACTTTCAAAGTGGTAAAATGTGTTCTCTCCCCCTCCCCCTCTAATTTTTAAAATAAGCAAGTGAAAAATCTAAAAATATATAGGTATACTTTAGATCTTTAAAAAACTCTCAACGAAAATTGGTTTGAACGAAATATATTTAGCAGTTTCAGAGCTATAGCACATTTTGCAAATATAACTTTGTCATTCATACAAACACTATGAAAAACAAAGTTATTTTGCAGACGAAAGATTGTAGTGGCATTTTGGGTAGGTGTAGGTAATCGGTACCTAGTCAAGTGAATATCTAATTTAATATAATAATAATAATAGAAACTTTATTGCACACGATACAAAAACCAAACACATACAGAGAAAATTACAAAAAAGAGGAACACACAATTGGCGGCCTTTTTGGTACATAGCAAGGCAACCCTTCCAGGCAACCTTGGGTGAGAGACGGAACCTTTCATGTGCGAGTTCGACTCGCACTTGGCCAACTTTTTTTGTAACCCGCAATGCCTAAAATCAAAACGAAATGAAGCGCCGCGTTCAAAAAATATAAAGGAATGATTTGGTCCATGTCTGAACAGTCCATGCCAAAATTAACCTACATCTTCTGAACCAGGTCACTAAATAGGAAGTCAACTCCTGTACTATAAAATCTATTTTTTATTCCGATTATCTTCTAAACCAAAGGGCGACGAATTCTGTCTTTGGGTCAAATTCGGACGAATGTACACGAATCGTTTCCAATAAGCATATTTTCTCTAGGTGACGGTTCAAACAAAAGTCCTCGCCAAGATGTAGATTAATTTTGGCATGGACCAAATCATTCCTTTATATTTTTTTAACGGCGCTTCATTTCGTTTTGATTCTAGGCATTGCGGGTTACAAAAAAATTTGGCCAAGTGCGAGCAAGACCGAGGAGTATAATCTGCCACTTTGCTTGGCGTTTGTGGACTATGAGAAAGCCTTCGATTCGATAGAGACTTGGGCGGTGCTGCAGTCTCTCCAGAGGTGCCAAGTGGACTAAAGGTATATCGAGGTGTTAAGGTACTTATACGAACATGCCAAGATCTCCGTAGTGCTTCCCAAAGAGTGGGTCTTAGGATGAACATGAATAAGACGAAAATCATGTCGAATTCCCATGTCATACCCACTACAGTTCACGTTGGGAACACTACACTCGAAGTTGTTGACCACTATGTTTACCTTGGACAGACAATCCAGTTAGGTAAGTCCAACTTCGAGAAAGAGATCTCCCGTCGAATCCAACTCGGTTGGGCAGCATTCGGGAAGCTCCGTAAAATCGTCGCGTCCAACCTACCGCGGTGTCTCAAGACGAAAGTCTATGACCAGTGTCATAGGTGACTTACGGTAGTGAAACGTGGTCGCTAACTATGGGTCTGATAAGAAAGCTGAAGGTCACCCAGCGTGCAATGGAGAGGGCTATGCTCGGCGTTTCCCTACGTGAATCAGAAATGAGGAGATCCGTAGGAGAACTAAAGTAATTGACATCGCTCGAAGGAATGCTCAGCTGAAGTGGCAGTGGCGAGACACATAGCGAGAAGAACTGATGGCCGTTCGGGCGGAAACTTTCTGGAATGGCGACCGCGCACAGGACGATGCTCCGTGGGTAGGCCCCCGACAAGGTGGACCGACGATCTGGTGAAGGTCGCGGGAAGCCACTGGATGCGGACTGCGCAGCACCGATCGTTGTGGAGCTCTTTGGGGGAGGCCTATACCCAGCAGTGGGTGTCATGGTGTTTACCATCTGCGAACATATAAAAGATTTATGTGTTCGCAGATTACCTTAAATACCAACATCTCAAGATTCGCGCCATCGAGCGGGCCTCATGCGACGACGACGCGACGCGAACGTCCCATACTAATCATGTAAATGTCATATATACTTAATCGTGAACGTCAAGATAAGGCGCTCCCCGAAGGTAGTTAATTTATATTAAGAAACCAGTGGGGATCACACCAGACGACAATGCACATCATAATGCCATATCTCCTGCCAGCAGCGTAACCTAACCTTGTTAGGTCATAATATGCATATCTTTGTGACCCGTTATTCCGGTTTATTATTCATATAGTAAGGTCTTCTTAATCTGTTAAATACAACATTTATTTAAAGGGGCATAAAAACGTTTTAGTGATGGTGCAGCAACAAGTCATGATGGGTATACTGAATCGCCTGTCTGAGGGGCTATTTATGTAGTGGGTCTTGTCTTTGTCTGTCTTTTTAAAATGGGTTTGTAATTAACTTTTAGCTTTTGTCTAAAATAAAATGACGGTATTGGTATCAAAAATCGGATTTATATTTCCGTTTTGCTGTAGGTTAATGTTGTAACAATTTGCCAGGTTACAGAAATGGCCGCACAGCCGATAAGAAGCATAACATGTACTTTTTATAACAATGATACATTTCTTCAGACCTAATAACCTAAATCTTACACAAACTACCTACAAAGATATACAGGTAAAGCTAACATATCTACAATCATCAATAAGTTATATACAGATAACAATACAGCGATATATATACATTACCATTAATTAGATTTATCTGTAACCTGAAAAACTTTGATTTTTCCTACATTCGGGACAGTACCATTTTCCTTTAGGTGGAACCATAATACCAACACACTCAAAGTGAAACCATTCTATAGAACAGCCTTCTGCGTCACATGCGATCATTTCTGACACTTCATCGTAAGGACAGCGACAATAACAGTATACGCTTTCTCCTTCCCGCGCTTGTCGCACTGCAGGTCTTTGGAATGGGTATGGTAAACTAGAAGTACCCGAATTCAAATACGTCGGAGGCGGAATCGGTGCACTGCCACTGTTACTAGGTTGATATATCTCTAGATTTCCTTCACTGGAGTCAGAATCACTCGAGTCCATAGACTCAGTATTCATCAAAATACGAGGTGGCTCTGGGTCTGGAATCGGTGTGGTCAACCTGATAGGCTCTGTATAACTATACAATCTTTGAGGAAGGATTGCTGACGGCACTTCTTTCTTTGTTTTGTTTGTACCGGGAGATGGCAAATCTTCTTTTCTCCATTCTAATTTTGGTGGCTGTTGTGGTTTCAAAGCCGCAATGTTTGGGGTAGATGCTTCTTCATCACTTGAGTAACCATAAAATTTATTAGGAACCCGCCTTCTCTTTGATGCTCTTTTATTTTCTATAGAAGACATTTTCGGAGTTGTAGTAACAGGAGTGGGAGGACCAATGGGGGTCTCAGGCAACTGGACTGTGTTTGAATTCAGAGATATTGTAATTTTGTTAGGAACTGGGGTAAGTTGTGGTATTTCTACTTCAGATTTTGCGATGATATCTTTAGGAATGTTAAGTTTGATAGGACCATGTCTTTTTGAACTTTTAGATTTCTTTTTCTTTTTACTTTTCTTTTTACTGCTGGGAGGTTTCTCTTTCTCATCAACAACTATTTTGTGTTCCTGATCTTCTTTTACCGGAGTGCTGGGGCGGCTAGCTTCTCCAGAGACGGATCCTCCGTCAGATGGAGCCACAGAAGCCAAGAGCATTAACTGATTCCGTTTTTCTGCATGTAATTTGTTTGCCATTTTTTGAGGGTGTTTATCATAAAACTCTTCATCAGTTTCACTCTCATCAGTTTCTAAATCCGTTTCTGCTATAGGCGATTCTACCTTTTCCGGTATTAATATAGGCGTTTCAGACATTCCCATAACATCTACATTAGAACCATTACTAATTCTTCGATTAGGTAAAGTTTTCTTTAATAGCTTCTTCTTTTTCTTGTCGATGCTTAATTCTTTCCTGACATTAGTTGAGTCATCTGAAGAATCACTATCAGAAGAACTGGAAGAGGAAGAACCGCTGCTTGATGAACAGCTACAGTTAGATCCACATGAGCAACTTGAGTCACTGTCACTACTACTACTACTTGACGATGATAACTCTCCATGCCGTTTTTTTGGAGACTTTTTATTCTTCTTTTTATCTATGCTAAATGGATCATCATCACCATTTATATCTGAAGGTATCAAGCAATAGTCATGGTCGGATTCACACACATGCTTTCTTATAGGTACTAAGGGTGGCGTTTTTTCTTTCTGTTTCTCAACTTTAGCTTGATATTTTTTAAAATTGTCCCAGATATCTAGAATTTGTTGTTCATTCGGTTTTTCTTCTTCCGGAAGTTCCGTTTTTTCGGTAGGTTTTGGAAGATCAGGCTCTTCATTAGCAAAAAGGTCAGTGTCAGAATTAAGAACAGATTTCTCGTTAATGGTTGTGTCAACTGTTTCTTCCTTCTTTTCATTAATACCACCATCAGATTCATCACTGCTATCACTCTCCGATAAATCTAATGCTGGCAAATTTACATCTAAGAGTAGAGCATCTTTTTCTTTCAGTTTCTTTTTCTTTGCTTTTTTGGATAACTGTTCAGATCCAATTTCTGTAGCTTTTTCCGAAGACCCTGCTTCTTCTTTTGGCTTTTCATCTACTAAATCAATAACTGGAATAGCTTCTTGAGATGGCTCCATTGACTTTTCCAAGGAGGTGTTTTCTTTATTTGACTCTTCTGACAATAATTTTCGGTTATGCTCATCTAAATGTTTTTGGAGTAACTTATGAGACACAAACTTTTCAGTACATTCTTCTTCTTTACATTCATGGGGATAATCTTCTTTTGAATGAAATCTTTTATGCACTTTTAAACAAACTGCCCTTGTGAATTGCAAGTTACATTCTTCACAGACAAATATTGCTGGTGGTGTACAGAAATGATAAACATGTGGCCATTTTTTTTGGAGGCATTTTTTACATAATACACTCTCAGTGCCATGCTTCCAGAAAAGGTGATTAGTAATATCTGGTTTGTTTCTATAAGCAATACCACAACGATAACACAAATGATGCAATTTGTGTTTCCATACGTGATTTGAAAGACGTGCTTGATTATGACAAAATTCTAAACACACATCACAGGTGTGATGTATTTTTCTTAAATGTACCATTAACCTAAAAGAAGATGGTATAGAGTCTACATTGCACAAACAGCATCTAAATTTTATTTCATAGTCAGAATCATAAGTTCCAGGACACAAATGACACAACAATTCACTATAACTGTAAAAGTTAGATTTGCACATAACACACAGTAATATAGTTTTTTGATGCATTTTCCGATTATGTAAATACAGATCTTTATGTACTGCAGTTTTAAAGTAACACTGAAAACATTCAAATATGTGGTCATATTGGACTTCTTCATACTTTTCCACACTGTCATAAGAGTTCAAGTTAATAAAAATCGTGCGTAACTCTGGAGCTCCTGCTTTTAATCTTGCTGTAATGGTCTCTGGCATTAACTCTTCAGCCGTAATGCTGTTTACAGTTGCTGTGAAGCGATGTTGTGCAACCATATGTAGTGATAACTGCTCACAATTGACAGCAATTTTTCTTACATGATTACAATATATACAATTAAAAGCAGTACTAGAAAGAAATACTTTCAGTAGATCTTTTAATTCATATTTATCTAAAGGCTTGTCTAACGAAAGTTCTGTTACTGGTATTTCTACCTCTTCAACTTTTGGTTCAACAGATGGGTCCTGCTCAATAGTTTCAGTCATAATTTCTATTTGGGCTTTTGAATTATTAATTGTATCAGATTCTTCTTTTAACAGTTGCTTTGACTCCTCCTTCATTTCTGCTGAAGGTAAGGAGACTTCCTCCTTCACTGGCTGTGGTGGCTTTTCTATTTTAACTTTATCTTCTTCTATAGTGACATTGTTTTCATCAACTGTTAACTTGTCACTTACATCACTATCTGATGAATAATCACTGGATGAATCTTTATCCAAAAGCTCTTTAGGAACTCTAACAGTCAACTTTGGTACTCTATTTAATGTATTAACATCTTCTAATTTATTATCATATATCGTGGTTTTGATGCTATTATCTGTCTTATATTCTGATATTTCAGGGACTGAATCAAGATTGTTATTTAAGAGTGTCTTAAGTGCAGTCTCTGGGTCATTTTCATATATAGTAGTTTTCACAAATGGACTGTCAGCTTTGTCACATATAGTAATTTTTATTGAAGGTGTTTTTGGTGGTATTGCAGGTATTGGTGGCGGATTTGAAGGTATTGGTAGAGAATCCACAACTGGTTCTTTCTCATATCGTTTTGGGGGTCTTCTAACTCTACTCGGAGGTTTGTACGAATTGTGTTGGCCTACAGTGGGATCTACAGTAGAATTTATTATAACTGGTGAATTAGCTTTGTTTAAACTCAATTTTAATTTTATACCACATTCTTTTTCACTAGGTTGAATAATTGGCTCTTGAAATTTATCAGGAGAAGGCTCTGATAAGGAAGAAGGGATTTCATCACAAAATGGAGATTGACTATCGTCTGACTGATCAATACTATCGTCGCCATTGGGTAATGAAGGCTCACATTTCTCAGAAAAAGTTTTCAGAAGTAATGGGCTCCCTGGTTTAATACTAGAGCTGTCTAATTCCATACCTGAATCAACAGTTTGGCTTGTATCTTTACTTGTACAAACTGAATTTTCAGAGCTTACACTTGTATCACTATTTACAGGTTCACAGCTGTCAACAATATTCATAGCAATTTTATTGGCCTGCTGAACTGTAGTAGTGTCTGTCCTTGAATCAGCAATTAGTTCTTTCTTGTCATAAGTAGGCTTTGTTACTTCCTTAACAATTGCAGGGCCATTTGCCGCTAACTCTTGACAATTTTTATTATTTCTTACATTATTGGTTTTAGATATATTTTTACTCACTCGAACAGGCACAGGTCTAGGCTTGATATTGTTACAGTCATGATTGAAAAAGTCATCTTGTTCACTGCAGATTTCATCACATGCACAGCACATTAAATACAAGTTTCCACTGTAAGCTTTGCAAAATTCTTCCTTACTGTCATAGTTAAACTCCTTGACATTATGTTTATTAGTCAAATGTGATGAAAGCTTTTCAGCTTTTGAGAACATACCTAAGCAAAACAAACAAATATGCCTTTTGTGCACTTCTCTCATGTGCAGAAAGAGATTCCAATTTTCATAATATGTACCACAGGCAGAACACAGGTAAACTTTTCTTGTAACTCGGGATGGCCCACCAGAAGTGTTATCAGCAGTCACAGTGGCTTCTGGGCTTAGAGCAGGTTCTTTAGCTTGTGCACGACAGACTAATTGATGTTCTTTCAACATAGCCAATGTTTTGAATGACATTGAACAACACTTCCTACATTTAAATTTCACCATGGGCTTCAGTCCTAAACTTTGAGCATATTCCTTTAACTGAGCACCTTTTTCAACCTTACCCTTTTTAAACTGCAGTAGTTGACTTTTGGGTACAAGCCGAGGCACAGGTTTATCTCGTTCATTATCATAAACACTGCTTCCATGAGATGTAACATGGTGAAACTGAGAAATTTCTGCACGCTTATGAATAAGCTTTGGTACTCTGGGTACTGTATTTATGTTTGAATCATTTCCTTGCACAACATAAGGCTTATTCTTCTTGCCAGAATTGTAATGTTGAATGGAATTATCTACAAAAGGTCGTTTTCCCAAGTGGATTCTAAGAGGGTTTATACGTTTTCTGAACTTGTCATCTTTAGCTGGGACGACGTTCGAGTGGCGTGGCTCAAACGATTCCGCGGGCGGGCTGGACGACTCTCCAGCAATATCATGCCCGTTTGTAGTTAGCTTTGATTGTCTTTCATTGTATAATGCCACAAATTTGTCGTCTTTCTTG
This sequence comes from Chrysoteuchia culmella, assembly GCA_910589605.1. NCBI lineage: Eukaryota > Metazoa > Arthropoda > Insecta > Lepidoptera > Crambidae > Chrysoteuchia > Chrysoteuchia culmella. The sequence goes on from OU342646.1 coordinate 2,461,919, forward strand.
TTAAGAACATTACCATCTTCCATAGTTTTCTGGAAAAATAAACATGTGCTTTTGATCACTGGGAAACAAAAGACGTTCAAATCTAAGGAAATACGAACATCATTTTGAACGATCGCACTCATAAATAACAATAGATATTGGTTATATTACCTCTAAAATCGTACGTCCAGTACGAGTACAGCGATAGATATCTGTTTCCATGCATCCGTTTGAGCAAAGAATTCCTTACATCTGGCTTATTAGGAGGCAGCCGCAGGCTGATCATTCCCGTAAAATGGCGTCACTTCGCAGAGCGAAGAATGGTGATATCAGAAGCGTCGGAAAAAAATTCGTACGTCAGATGGCATGTTTCACAATCATTTCTTTTATTACAAACTGCATAAATTGTGATTAACAAGTTGAATTTAAGTCTCGTTTAGTGTTTATTTCCAAACAAATTACTAAAAATCGTCGCACAGTGTAACGAGGAAGCTAATTCATGAACCATAGACTAAAATATTTCTGCTCATCTATTTACTTTTGCTTTTTAAAATTAGCTTGCAGCTTTGAGCAACACGTGGTATCTACAACACAACAATATAGACATTAATGGACCGGAATGGACTTTCTTGTCATACAGAGGTACCAACATAACGGAAAAGGGAATAATTATTATACGATGAAACGATAGTCCATCTCACGCAGGGCTTGAAACCGGTTTGAAAAGTAGCGGTTAATTGAGGTTTTTACAAAAAGCGGTTTAATCTACTGTCGAGGCGATCAGCATAATAACTCGCAAGCTTGCGTTCGATGAGCGGTATTTCAGACAAGTAGCAAGAGTTTATGTCTACGTTGAGAGGGTCGCTATTCACTTTTCCCGTTGTATTTATTTATGTACCTTTCATAAAACCGTTTTTTTAAGGTTTGGGTAGAGCCAAACCTTAATAAAATGATTATGTACTCGCTGCAGTACCAGTTTGAAAATTAACTGGATAAACAAGCTCTGCAGCGTCTCATCTTTCGTAAGACAGACAAATATTTGTAAGTGCATTGTTTTACAGTACTTAATATTTTTTGACAACATTGAACAAAAACACAAACAAAACTTTGTTTTTCTAAAAAAACTGTTTTTCTTTTTTTTTGCTGTCATAAACAATATTTTTGTTTACCATGCAGGCAGAAGTACTTTTGTGACAAACACAACAAAACAATGGTCAACATTCAGCAATGTTTTGTGTTTGTCTATTACGCCGCGCGCCGTCTTTGGCAGGCATTATTTTGCCTTCGTGCCTTGTCCAAAGTAAAGTAGGTACCTACTCTGCTGCAGTGTCTGCTCTGTGCCTCTTTCTTGATTGTCTGTGGTAGTTGTCAAAAAGGAAAGGAAGGATTTACTTAATTTTTATTTGTTTTATTGGCCTTTCTTTTTATCTTACTTATTTAATATTAGATAGACAATGCTGATGCAAGATGATGTCTGATCAGTTCAGAAAAGTAGAACAGTATTCTCCAAAATCGTCCCCAAGAGGAGCGAGATCCCCAGTGGTCTCTCGGCAGGATTCGTCTGGAACTCTCAAGACTACCATCTCGCTTGGCAAGAACCCATCTATCGTGCACAGTGGACCATTCTATTTGATGAAAGAACCCCCAGGTATCTTGAGCGTTTATTATTAAAAATGTAATTGTTTTACAAAGATAATTTTGACATATTATTTCTTATTGCAGCAGAATGTGAATTAACAGGTGCCACTAATCTGATGGCATACTATGGCTTAGAACACTCTTATAGTAAATTTAATGGTAAAAAGCTCAAAGAGTCACTGTCGTCTTTTTTACCAAACCTTCCTGGTATTGTTGATGGTCCTGGGCAAGAGGATAATAGCACTCTAGGGTCAGTAATAGCTAAGAGACCTATTGGCGGAAAAGAGTTATTGCCTCTCACTAGTGCTCAGTTGGCAGGCTTCAGGCTACACCCAGGGCCACTGCCAGAGCAGTACCGCTATGTTAGTGCAACTCCACCTAAGAGACATAAGAGTAAACACAAGAAGCATAAACACAAAGATGGAGCACCTCCTGGCCAAGAGACGCCCTTGCAAGGTTTGCTTTACAAATTCATTAACATTTTAAATAGTAAATAACTGAAGCTCTATTATTGATTCTACTGATTTTCGTGTTGTGTTTGAGTTTCCATATTTTCCATACTGTTGTAATAGCGACCTTGCATGTATATATATAGCTTGCCTGCAATACTGCCTTCCAACGCGAGCACTCGAGGGCTAAAGTAAAAAGCGAGCTATGTCTCCACATGCAATGTCACTAATCGCCTGATGGGCTCCCTGTTTGGCTCGCCATTCGCGCAACAAGTGATTTAAAAATAAAGGTTCTGAGTATAGAACATTTATGCATTAATAATAATAATAATAAGCCTTTTATTTCTTTTCAGTTATTTTTATCTACATTTACATTTCTTTAAATTTATTTATTTTTCACTGTGAATCTCTTCTCGAGTATAGGCCTCCTCCATTTATGCATTACCGTAATGAAAAAATTAATGATTCTTAGGGCATTTCACCATCCACTGGTAAGTTTTGGATAGCTTACTTGGAACATAATTTGATATTACAACTGTTAAATGATCTGCCATATAAGCAATGCAGAACTTATTCGTCGGTGGTGAGACCGGCTCTTGAATGTTTCATTTCATGTACAGTCAACAGCACGCACGGCTTTACACTTTAGCTTATGTCACTCATAATACCGGCAGTTTTTAAAGAGCCAAAGTAAAGCACTTCATGCTGTTAACTGTACTTATTACAAAAAAATTAAGGTAATTAAAACCTACATCATAGATAGGGAAACTGATAATTTGTTTAAAATGTTACAGATTCTTCAAATCAAGACACATATAAAAAGGCTCAGAAAAAGCAGAAGCGTCATGATGATGACAAAGAGCGTAGGAAACGGAAAAAGGAGAAAAAGAGGAAAAAGCAAAAACACAGCCCAGAACATGGAGGCCTTACACCAAACCAGCACCCTGTACCTTAAATAAATATTGTATGCTGTAAGTTATTTAAAAGTGAGCCCAAAACTATGAATATGGAGGTATAAAGAATGACAAAGTCACTCGAAAAGTGATAAGTATATACATTCTTTTTCAAAGTATGACACTAATTTAGATATTATAATGTAATTTTCATTATTAGAGTAATTATTACAACATCTCTTTGGGCTCAATACTCTCAGCAAGATTATGTTAAGAATCTAGATAACATTATACAGTAAAATTATAACTATTAGCTGATATTATAGTTGTGTTTGTGTAATTATCTGTTCTGCTAGTTCTCATTTCATAGTACTCTCTACTTTTCTTAAATAGCTACTCCTAGATATTGCTGTATTGAATATTGTAACCATACTTTACTTTTATCTAAAGAAAACATAACCTTATCTTAGGAGTTTGAAGGTAGATTGAATTTTAGAAGCTGGGATTTAACAAAAATAAGTAGGTAATCAAATTCCCTTTGTTTAATATCATGAGTTGCATAAAGATTTTATGCAATTAAGACTCAAAGGAATAGAGTTATTGTCCATTTATTTATTGACTAATTTCTGCTGTATAGTTAAGAGCGCGTTTTTCGACAAGGCGAAAACTCTTTTGCGGTGGCCGCGTGCTAGCCGTATACTTTTTTATTTACATTATATAAAACTTCAACTCTATTTACTAATTCTCAACATTAAAATCTTATCAACTTCAAAATCGGGCGGCCGCTACGTGTTGTGGCCTAGTCAGTAAGAGTTGAAATTCGATATAAATGAAAACATGTACGGAGGTAGTGCGCGTTCGCTTTAAGTACGCTCGAATCACATAAACGCGCCTTTAAGTAGAGAAAATAATAAATTTACTGGCAACTGATATTTATTGGTCAAGGTTGTTAATAAGTACTTTGGAATAGTTTGTATTGGATATCAAAATTAGTTATTTGATGCAATTAATAATATGGGGAACTAAAATAGGTTCAGTTAGATCTGTTACCTTATGACGAAATTAAATAGCAGATTGGTGTGATTCCTGAAGTCAAAGTAACATTACAAAAGTTTCTATTTTAAAAACTAAAACAGCCCAACCAACAATCGAGTCAGTATGCAACTAAACTTGCACCCACTGTTTTATAGCACATTCTGTGTATAGCTCCGCTCCGGTTGCCTATGGTATTGGAGAATAGTGCAAGAACTTTTCTTTACGTTATGAAACGCCATATTATTATGGCTGCTAAATTACTTTCATCATAATAATCCAACAAAACTAGAGCTTATATTATAGGTCATTTGTTTTGAATTATCTCAAATGGTAGTTAATAATAAAAAAAATGCGTAGTGAAAATAAATTGTCATTGGCTATATTTCTCCGACAAGTTTTGTTATTATGATATATTATGACTGTAAAAGTGCTAAATCTAAGTTCTCCGTATTTCCGGTTCATTTTCACCTTGCTGTAAATAAATATTTAAGTGATTTTTTTCTCATCCATACCATTATCTTAGGTGTAATAAATTTGATAGAATGTTAATTTATCTTTCATTTGGATACTCTTAACCGACTTAAAAAAAGGAGGAGGTTTTCAATTCGTTGGAATCTGTTTTTATATCTTTTTTTACACTCGTATGTTACCCGATTACTCGAGACGGCTGGACCGATTTGAGTAATTCTTTTTCGTTTGCAGGCTATACATCCCATGTGGTCCCATTGTCATCATGCCAGGATCTGATGATGGGATCCTGGAAAAATCCCGGAAACTCTCTAAATATTATAGGCACTCTTATAGCGATTTCAGTGTTTTCTATAGTAACTCATGCATAATATGATTCCGGAAAGCACCATTTGGTGAAGTGGAACTGATGATAAAGACCACAAATGGTCATCCCTGCACTTCAAAAACATAACAAACAAAAAATAAGCCTTTTGAAGTCGGTGCCAGCCAAGGCATTCTACTTTGCGGTCCTACTCTTTTATTTTTCTTGCCTTGTTCGTGTGCTACATCACGGCAAGGACCACTTTGAAAACCTCAATTCTGACTACATGGTCATTTAGTCCTATTTAGTCCCATTTCGTTCTATATTGTCCCAAAGGGGACGAAAAGATATAAGCTATTTAAATGGTCCATGCCAATGCAAACCTTCATTTTGGCAGGGACAGGCTATATTTATTCAACCATAACACCTAGCCAGGATCTGATTTTAAAACATTTAGTCGCTTTTTTATGGAACCCACAATGCCTAGAATCAAAACTAAATGAAGAGCCGTTTAAAAAATATAAAGGAATGATTTGGTCAATGCCAAAATTAACCTACATCTTGGCGAGGACTTTTGATCCAGCCAGCGTAGCATGCGGACCGCGACTCGCTGTCGACGCTTATCTCGCGATGTCTGTCCCGCTCATATCATTACGGTGTGTGGCTTTGGGTCAAATTCGGACGAATGTCCACGAATTGTTTCCATTGATCAGATTTTCTCTAGGTAACCTGCATGCATAGCATGAGCACCTCGACAGTTTTCTCGCGCGAGCTTACTGTCTGTCCCGCTCACACCGTAATGATATGAGCGGGACAGACATCGCGAGATAAGCGTCGACAGCGAGTCGCGGTCCGTATGCTACGCTGGCTGGATCATAAGTCCGCGCCGAGATGTAGGTTAATTTTGGCATGAACCAAATCATTTTCTTTATATTTTTTAAACGACGCTTCATTTCGTTATGATTCTAGGCATTGCGGGGTCCATAAAAAGCGACTAAATGTTTTAATAATCAGATCCTGGCTAGGTATTATGGTTCACTATACAGGTGGAAATTTAAAACGGGGCACAAAGAGCAGCTACCTTATCCGATGTAGCTACATGAAAACGTTCTTAGGAAACCATCCTTAATTTTTTGAGAAAATTTGAACTGCATTCACCGATTTTGAAAAAATGTACAGTCAGCAGAATAATTATGCGTTTTCAAAAATATATTTTTTATGGCAATCGATCCTGTTCCTTAGGAGGATCATAACACTACGACACTGAGGTTTGAGCACTAGAAAAGTCAGAAATCGCTAAAACTATTTCCAGACATTCTCTAAGAAAAGGTAGGTGAAGCGGATGCGGCTGCGTGTGGCGCGAGTATGTATGTATGGAAATAGTTTTAGCGATTTCTGACTTTTCTAGTCATAATTGCGGTTTTCAAAGTGGTCCTTGCCGTGATGTAGCACACGCCTTGTTCTGTTAACATTTTTATTAGTTCAACATTCAACCGCCACTGTGGTCTAGTGGTAACAACCACCGGTATCAGACCCAGGGGTCCCTCAAGAGTCCAACATACGAATCGCCCCTGCATCTGGGGACGAGGGATGCGTAAAAGCATTTCTCCTAGTATAAAAAAAATAAGACCCAGGGTCCCGGGTTCGATTCGCCTGACGCCATAACAACAATATTTTCAGCATTGTTGTGTTCCGGCAGATAGAGATAAGATAGCCAGTTCCTCAGTGATGAGGATTCCGGGATTATAATAAAAAAACGGCCCCCGAAAAAGTTTTTTTTATGAATTTTCACCGATTACTCGAGAATGTTAATGAAATAATTCAAATGATACAACATCGAGTTTGTTCCCAAGATTACATTTTTTGAAAGGGGGTTTTGTATGAAGATTTTAAATAAAAAAATATATAATAAAAAACGTTTTAAAAAACAAACCGACTTTAAAAATTAATGCCTTTTGGAGTCGGTGCCACCCAAGGCATCGGTAGTACTATTATGTATTCTGTGGCATCGGTATGGTGCATTCTTTAAATTCTACATTACATTACCTTATTTTTTGATTTTTGAAGTCGGTTTTCTTTTACAAAGTTTTTTTTAATGTGAAAGTTCGGATGTTCATTACTCAATCACGCGAAAATGGCTGAACGGATTTTAATGAAATTCGGCACAAAGGTTCTTTACAGCGATTGAAGCAGGGCACATCTGTACTCCTGTACCTACAGACAGAGCAAGGTACTTGTATGTTGTGGTAAGGTACAGTCACGAATGATATGTATACTATACAACCTTATCGCATTGAAACACATGGAAGCAAAGCTCCCTATGTCAAACGTCATTCGATCTGCTGCTACGGCTTCTAGCAACAGGACAGGCTACAGGACCTCTTTTCTCCACGATCCCGGTTGTTGCCTCATTGAATTTAACGCTATATATTTTTTTTATGAAGTACGGGGAGACTTAGCCTTCATCAATGGAAGCGAGCCTCTCCCTGAATCCCCAATCACTGAGGAACTGGCTATCTTAACTTCCGGAACACAATAATGCTGAAAACATTGTTGTTGTGGCGTCAGACTTAGATAAGATGGTGGTAGCTAGCCAGGCGGACTTACAACAAGTCCTACCACCAACCAAACCGAATACAATATGTACATCCGCTGGGAATCGAACCCGGGACCCCTGGGTCTGATACCGGTGTGGTTGTACCACTAGACCACAGAGGCGGTTATATATAAAGGATTTAAGTGTCCCGATCGTGACCACTTTGAAACATATTGCTATGCAATAGGGATTAAATTGCTATATCCGGAGATTAGATTTGGGTTGTCTACATTGTATATTACGCATAAAAATAAAACAATTTTTCTAGAGCGAAATTTATTCAAAGTATCTAAATTTTATACATTACATCGGATTCGCTTCGTATAAGAGAGTTGGTCATTCTATTTTAAAATAAAACAATAAATTAGTAACGCAGCACCAAAATACATACATTATACTTACAAAATGATATACAGAACGATTGACTTGCGGATTGCGTACGTACCTGGTCCGAGGGCACACACTTCTAAAAATCTACAATTAATTAAATCATTATTACGGAATCGTCTTAATCACAATTCTATCCAGACACGACTTTTTACGCAAACAAAACTTAGTTAAGCAGATCAACTGCTAACAACATTTTCAGATATCAAGAAGGGGCCATTAATCATCGTAAACACTTAAAACTTAAAATATGTACAAGATGCGCACGATATTTTGTGACTATGCTTATTAGGTGTATGTCACGGTTATCGATACAAGTCTAACAAGCGTCATCACTACCCGCAATATCGAAACCATACTAGACAAACTACCGGTACACAGCTAATTGTATCCTAACACATTTTGGTGCGCCATGGCACAGAAGTGAGCGTGACCGAAGCATCACTATCATTAATTATTATATACATCGACTATCCACTTCAGAATTGTTACTAGGAGACCTATAGGATAAATGATTCCAAAGTCACTGAGAAAAGAACAGAAAAATCAAATTTAATTGAAGTAGAGATTATGCATAAGTATATGAATTGAAGTCAAAGTTATTAATAAGTATGAGAATGGTAACTTTCCCATGTAAAGTAAATAATAACGTAATACTCAAAAAATATATATAAAAAAAATCTCATCATCACTCACGCGCGCGGGCTCGACTACTCATAATGGACGTTTACATCGCACTCGTCTATCACAATCACTGCATTACATTTTTGAGCAATCACATTTTTATTTCATAGAAGCTTTCGTTTACTTATCCTAAATGTTATAATACGGTAAAGCGATTTATTTCGATAGCATAACTGTATAAACAATTAAATTTGTGATACCAATGGCAAGGACATAAATCAAGTGAAACGAATCAATATTACATATTAATAATCGGCAAGTTAAATAAACTCCTTATTAATAAAGCATATACAGAAAATACCAACATATTCTATTAATTATACGAGTGATAAATAAATAATTATTAATCATTAAAATAATATTCTTTAAATTATACACATTATATTACAGTTTTATAAGTATTAAGCAATTAAATTATTATAAATAAAATGATTATACACCAATTTTATTTAGAACACAACCATTTATTGGATGCTTCAGACCATACTGTGATGTATACAATATAATATTGTCCAACACTGCAGAGCATGGACTGAAACAATTGCCATACGGTCATTTATTTAAATAAACTACTGTTTTATTTCAAACCTATATATTCAAAGCCAAGTCAACTATTTAAGAAAACATTCTGACTATCACAAGCAGCCTTTCAGGCTTCATTATTTCGGCTGAGAAACATTAGAGGTATTGATCTTGTTCAGTAACTTTTTCATCCAAATGGGTGTGTACGGAAAACAACAAAAGGGGTTTACAAAACTTTCAAGACTTTGAAACTTAACATTTCATCTTCTGTCTAATAAATTAATTTATTTATGAGACAGTTTGACATATTATTCGCGCAATATTTCTTAAACATTTGATTTAAACACTGACGGCGGATGAAAAAAATGCTTTGTGGTAAGGAATGAAAGAACCAAATGCTAAAATACCATCACAGCAATATTTATTTTTCCCAGTTTTACTAATTGATGTGATTGTGAGTGACTTGTGTAGGTTGAGGACTGAGGTAGGCCGATTATATTGTGTACCTAACCCTTTATTCCTATGCAATAAGGCTTTTAAGATATATCACGGCTAATTTAACCCATCAGTTCAATCCGATATTAGTGCACCGATTATATGGCCTTATACAATTTTAAAACTAATTTATTAAACAGGACTAAATACTCACGTACAACAAAGTTTTTTTGTCTGATATTCAAAACGTTTTAGTCGGTTAAAATATAAACAAAATATATAAAATTGAAAAATCATCGTCGATTTTAAAATTCCTCCGTACCTACAGTAATTTATGCATTTCCCCAGGCTACAATATTTCGTATAAACAATACAATGCATAAATCGGCCGAATTTTCTACGCCACATATTTCCTTTAGCACTAGTAATCTATTAGGGATTGGGTGGATCTACGGGTGTTTTGAACGCCGTCATTGTCCTCAACATATTTTTAGAGTAACAAAATTTTGTCCTCGTGTCCAGTTACTTTATTATTTTCGCACTTATGCATGACACTTTATATGTTGAGGACAATGACGGCGTTCAAACCGCCCGTAGATTTACCCGATTACATAATTCTGTACAAAGTGTTTGTGCCCTGTGATTTTATTATCTTTTCCCTCATGATCTCTCTGAATGAAGTTCAGACGTATACTTTCCTATCATCGTGAAGTTGTTCGTGAATTCCGGTGGTAGCGGCGTGACGTAGCTGAGCTGACGTTTCACAGAGCGCCGACAGCGCGGGTTGAGGGGCGTCGCGGGGCGGGCGGGTCACAGCTCCTTGAGAAGCGCCGACTTGGCGTTCTTGAGTTTGTCTAGCCGCTTGGTAAGGTGGCTGTTCTCCGTCTCCAACTCCTCCACGCGGTTCAGGGCTTCCCGTGCCTGGAATGTTGGACATGTTTTAGTCGTGAGCGGTACACCGATGCTGCGTCATGCAGAGGGTCATACTTTATGTACAACATGCGGGTTGGAGTTGCCAGTTTTTTGTAGTTTTATTGTCAATCGAATATGTCCAGTCCAGATTATAATCGTTGGCTTATAAGGTTGTTATTTTATCTTGAAATTACGCTAGACGCTTCTCTATGAAATTAAAACTAGTAAGCTTAAGATTTTGCGAATATTTTCTCTTTTACTGGCAACCCTAACAAACTAAAAAAAGCTGGCTACGTGGACGAGTTATAGTCACAATGTCGGTTAACATATTAGTTGTCACTTGTATTTATATATAACGTAGAAAGGGGTCACAAATTAAGGTATTATTGTAATGTGGCTGCGGGAAGATCACACTCGGTGGTCACTGTACCGTTAATTGTCGCCATTATTGATAACGGCCCAGAAGTCAATGACTTCCTGAAAACAAATTATATGCTGTACTTTAAAAATTGTATGTATGAATATTGTTCTAACACTATTCGTAAAACAACCTTATCGAATAGTTTCTAATATACACTCACCGTTACAACAAATGGCTCAACCCTTTATTTTTAAAATAAAATGTGACAATTTTTTGTAACTTAAAAGTGATTATGAATTATTAGCATACAGACCTTTGCAGAAATATGTTGACATTTTTATGTATAGAGTCGCAAAGTGAGCATGTTTGTATAAAAATAACGGGGTGGGCCATTAGTTGTGCTGGTGAGTGTATTATATTCTAATACTTAATACAGATCGGGCATACTACGCTAGCGATGGGTCCGACTCGTTCTGCTTGAACTGTTGTTGGACGTAGTGACGTTTGGGCAAGGTGAGTCTTGGTTCGTGTCAGGGAACTCAGGGATAAAAGATGCTAAAGGAGGGTTCTTTCCGGGATTTCACGAGGTGTATAGGGATTGGGTCGGGTTGTGCAGAGTTTGGAGTTCTGCCTGGCGAATCTGGGCCTCGTTGCGTTTTGCGTGATGCTGATGGTGGAGCGTATTCGGAATATTATCGGTGAGGGATTCGGGTCACGGATTTGGGATTTAGAATGAAAGACTGCTTGCGGGGGGTGAGAGGTGTGAGTCCGCACAACAGAGTAACTTGGGGTTCAGGATTAAGTAGGTAGTGGATGTCTCGAAGCACTGCGCGGTGTATTGTGGAAAGGCCTCGGAGAAGGACATGGCGCGCTTCTACTTGAGCTGCTCCTCGTGCTCGTCCTGGTGGGGCTCACCTCGCACTGCAGGCGGCGGCGCTCCTGCTTGAGCTGCTCCTCGTGCTCGTCCTGGTGGGGCTCACCTCGCGCTGCAGGCGGCGGCGCTCCTGCTTGAGCTGCTCCTCGTGCTCGTCCTGGTGGGGCTCACCTCGCGCTGCAGGCGGCGGCGCTCCTGCTTGAGCTGCTCCTCGTGCTCGTCCTGGTGGGGCTCACCTCGCGCTGCAGGCGGCGGCGCTCCTGCTTGAGCTGCTCCTCGTGCTCGTCCTGGTGGGGCTCACCTCGCTCTGCAGGCGGCGGCGCTCCTGCTTGAGCTGCTCCTCGTGCTCGTCCTGGTGGGGCTCACCTCGCGCTGCAGGCGGCGGCGCTCCTGCTTGAGCTGCTCCTCGTGCTCGTCCTGGTGGGGCTCACCTCGCGCTGCAGGCGGCGGCGCTCCTGCTTGAGCTGCTCCTCGTGCTCGTCCTGGTGGGGCTCACCTCGCTCTGCAGGCGGCGGCGCTCCTGCTTGAGCTGCTCCTCGTGCTCGTCCTGGTGGGGCTCACCTCGCGCTGCAGGCGGCGGCGCTCCTGCTTGAGCTGCTCCTCGTGCTCGTCCTGGTGGGGCTCACCTCGCGCTGCAGGCGGCGGCGCTCCTGCTTGAGCTGCTCCTCGTGCTCGTCCTGGTGGGGCTCACCTCGCGCTGCAGGCGGCGGCGCTCCTGCTTGAGCTGCTCCTCGTGCTCGTCCTGGTGGGGCTCACCTCGCGCTGCAGGCGGCGGCGCTCCTGCTTGAGCTGCTCCTCGTGCTCGTCCTGGTGGGGCTCACCTCGCGCTGCAGGCGGCGGCGCTCCTGCTTGAGCTGCTCCTCGTGCTCGTCCTGGTGGGGCTCACCTCGCGCTGCAGGCGGCGGCGCTCCTGCTTGAGCTGCTCCTCGTGCTCGTCCTGGTGGGGCTCACCTCGCGCTGCAGGCGGCGGCGCTCCTGCTTGAGCTGCTCCTCGTGCTCGTCCTGGTGGGGCTCACCTCGCTCTGCAGGCGGCGGCGCTCCTGCTTGAGCTGCTCCTCGTGCTCGTCCTGGTGGGGCTCACCTCGCGCTGCAGGCGGCGGCGCTCCTGCTTGAGCTGCTCCTCGTGCTCGTCCTGGTGGGGCTCACCTCGCGCTGCAGGCGGCGGCGCTCCTGCTTGAGCTGCTCCTCGTGCTCTTCCTGGTGGGGCTCACCTCGCGCTGCAGGCGGCGGCGCTCCTGCTTGAGCTGCTCCTCGTGCTCGTCCTGGTGGGGCTCACCTCGCGCTGCAGGCGGCGGCGCTCCTGCTTGAGCTGCTCCTCGTGCTCGTCCTGGTGGGGCTCACCTCGCGCTGCAGGCGGCGGCGCTCCTGCTTGAGCTGCTCCTCGTGCTCGTCCTGGTGGGGCTCACCTCGCGCTGCAGGCGGCGGCGCTCCTGCTTGAGCTGCTCCTCGTGCTCGTCCTGGTGGGGCTCACCTCGCGCTGCAGGCGGCGGCGCTCCTGCTTGAGCTGCTCCTCGTGCTCGTCCTGGTGGGGCTCACCTCGCGCTGCAGGCGGCGGCGCTCCTGCTTGAGCTGCTCCTCGTGCTCGTCCTGGTGGGGCTCACCTCGCGCTGCAGGCGGCGGCGCTCCTGCTTGAGCTGCTCCTCGTGCTCGTCCTGGTGGGGCTCACCTCGCGCTGCAGGCGGCGGCGCTCCTGCTTGAGCTGCTCCTCGTGCTCGTCCTGGTGGGGCTCACCTCGCGCTGCAGGCGGCGGCGCTCCTGCTTGAGCTGCTCCTCGTGCTCTTCCTGGTGGGGCTCACCTCGCGCTGCAGGCGGCGGCGCTCCTGCTTGAGCTGCTCCTCGTGCTCGTCCTGGTGGGGCTCACCTCGCGCTGCAGGCGGCGGCGCTCCTGCTTGAGCTGCTCCTCGTGCTCGTCCTGGTGGGGCTCACCTCGCGCTGCAGGCGGCGGCGCTCCTGCTTGAGCTGCTCCTCGTGCTCGTCCTGGTGGGGCTCACCTCGCGCTGCAGGCGGCGGCGCTCCTGCTTGAGCTGCTCCTCGTGCTCGTCCTGGTGGGGCTCACCTCGCGCTGCAGGCGGCGGCGCTCCTGCTTGAGCTGCTCCTCGTGCTCGTCCTGGTGGGGCTCACCTCGCGCTGCAGGCGGCGGCGCTCCTGCTTGAGCTGCTCCTCGTGCTCGTCCTGGTGGGGCTCACCTCGCGCTGCAGGCGGCGGCGCTCCTGCTTGAGCTGCTCCTCGTGCTCGTCCTGGTGGGGCTCACCTCGCGCTGCAGGCGGCGGCGCTCCTGCTTGAGCTGCTCCTCGTGCTCGTCCTGGTGGTCCTGGCGCGCGCGCAGTCGGGCCACCTGCGCCTCGAGCCGCGCCACGGCCGCGCCCTGCAGCGCCGCCTCGGCCTCCGCCCGCGCCGCTCGCGCCTTCGCCTCCGACACGCAGCGGCGAAGCGTCTCCACTGTACACGGTTGGAAGGACTAATTACAATTCCATAAATTTCGGACGACACTTTAAATGCGAATGGATAAGAACTCGAACACGACGAAAGTCCGATGCACGTCACCGAGTTCAAATCAATAAACTAAACTCCTCCCCTTTTTCTGTCGACATTGACACTGACCCCAAAACGTGCATTATTCAAAAATTGTAGTCTTTTAGCTGTAGAATGATGGCATTGATATGTCAGATACGAATATTACGTGCAGATATCGAATAACATTTTCCCTAATCGTCTAGGCATCTCTGCCCTTTCTCACGTCGTCACCTTGTCTTAAGATATAAATACATGTTTAACTAACTCTAATACAGGTACTTAAGATATAAATACATGTTTAACTAACTCTGATCAGTGGTTTTTTGCATGCTACGAATAGATATAATTGTAAAACTTTTATATATGATCAATAAAAATAAAAAAATTAAAGAATTGGACTTGTACCATGACTATGAGTATCATTTAACGCCCCGAAGGGTGACAAGTCGTATAATAATGCGAGCAGCAAGGATCACTCACGCTCGTTCTCGTAGTCCTGGTGGTGCGCGGCGTGCACGCCGTTGTGCGTGGCGGCGCGCTCCTCGTGCAGCTGCAGCTTGAGCCGCCGCACCTCCGCCTCCAACGCCTGTCGGGACGCTATTAACTTCTGCAACCGCACGTCTACAACCAAACAACGACCGGTTACTACAGTCTATAAAAAACAGCTTGATTAGATTAACAACTTTTTACTAGCGACTACTAGATAGCATATTTTGCAACACGAAAAATCATGAACATTTTTACTATATCTGCTTTAAAGTTTAGTGGTGTATTTATAAATCCAAGTAAAGTAATGTTTTCCACATAAAACATAACTAAACTACTCGCAAATTCTAATTTAAAAAATCGAGATCAAACATTTATGTACGCTCTTACAAGGTTACACCATCGTAAAAGAAAGTTAGGGATGGGTCACATCGAGATATTTAAGTCAATAGTAATTCATAATAGTAATCACAAAAGAATGATTTATGAAAATACATAGTAATTTTAAGTACCTAATTCTTTTCGCGTTTAGTAGTTTTGGTAGATTTTAAGAAATTATTTAGTAGATTATATATTTTAAAAAAATTCACACTGCGTCATTATTCTTTCTTTGCTCAGTACGAGTTTTCTCACGCTTGTATACGCCACGTATTTTTTTGTTTTCGCTCGGTATTGGTGTTAAAGATATTGTTAAAATTGTTAAAGTTGTTGTTTTTTTTGGCGACAATGTCGAAAAGAACGAAAAGAACTGTTTTGAACAGTGAATTTTGTATTGTAATTTTGTACTTACTACATGTACCGAAGCAATCATAATACTGTGTAAAGGTTTTAAAAGTCTAGCGCGCTAGATTTTACATCGCACGTGGTTTAAGTTCTTCAAACCTGTGTCGATCCGTTCGTAGCCTAATTCACGAAACAAAACTTCAACGACATACAAGCGATTTGATCGCTGTAGTCAAATTTCGTATTCATGTTTCAATCGCACGATTTTGTTTAAGTCGGTTTTGTACAAACGAAGCGTATTCACGTGCATTAATCGAAGATCGATCCTTGCCTCCGCGGTATTCACCTATTATTTTGACGTTTCACTTACTGGAGCAAAATCGCAAACACAAAATAACACTGACATAAGTATTTTTTAAATTGATTATTAACGAATTTATTAGCAATAAAGCCATAAAATAACAGATGTTAACGTAAAATTTTAAGGTTTATTGCAGAAACTAATGGAGATGCAATGTAATTTTGTTAAAAACATAATTCTAAAAAATAATCAACATTTCTGCATGTTTTCGATAGCAAAAAGTATTTGTATTTATTTGGTAGAATTGTAATGGCAATATTTAGTTTAAATAGTTGACAAATCGCTGAGTTGCGATCTTATTGAGTAATCGTTGACAGGTGAATACAGATTTAGGTCTGTTTTTCAATGGAACGACTTCATAATCATAACGTAAGCGACATTTCGACTATAACAAAATACGTGAATTGAACGGCAGATGCTCTGCGCTGTTTGGGTCGGAAAAAGCTGAGGAAAAAGGAGACTGCCGCGTGTCGGCGTGTACAATGCTGTCACGTGAAAGCTCTCTTCGAGCGGTTCCTTGCAGCCATGCGAACCTCCCCTATAGGTACAAAGGAAGGTGATATTTATCTAATCACTTTTAGAGCGACTCACCCAGCGTCCCTTCCCCGGCTTCGTTAAGCATCTGCTCGGACTGGTGCGAGACGAGCGCGAGCGGCGGCACGGAGCCGAACCCGGGCGCGGTCCCGTTCTCCTGCGGTTCGCCGTTGGCCTTGATCGCGGCGTCCACGAACGCGAACCCCGCGTGCGCGGCCGCCGCGTCGCGAGCGCGAACGGCGTCGCGAGCCGCGCACACTTCGCGCTCGAGCGACGCGTGCTCGCGCTTCAACCGCTCGTGGGCGGAACACTTTTCTTTGTGCTCGCGCTACAGTTTAACAAGACTTCATTACATCGGTCGTACTAACGTAACTTTATTATACATAATAAAAAATACATAATTTTATATATAATAAAAAAAAAAAAAATCTCATCACAAACTTAGCATTGAAATAAAGTTATTTACAAAACTCTCACAAACTTAAATTCCTAATTCCTGTAAATAACTTTATTTCAATGCTAAGTTTGTGATGAGATTTTTTTTATTTTTTTTATTATTATTTATTTATTATTAATAATGGCGATAATGTCAAAGTCTTTGATCGTGTCCCATGCCCAGCATTATTATTATTTGCCAAGCAGTTCGGCGATTGCCTTCGCCTTATAGGTACTTTATTTTTATACAGTCGCCTCTGTGGTGTAGTGGTAACAACCACCGGTATCAGACCCAGAGGTGCCGGGTTCGACTCCCAGCGTAGGTACATACTGTATTCGGTTTGGTTGGTGGTAGGACTTGTTGTAAATCCGCCTGGCTAGCTACCACCATCTTATATAAGTCTAATCAATTCAATCAGTTTCAAAGACAAGGGATGTTTGCTTCTGCGGTACGTACTTGTAGCTGCGCGTACTCCTCGTGCAGTTCCTCTATCCGGTCCTTGAGCAACTCGAGCTGGTAACCGAGCGCCGCCTTGTCGTTGTCCAGCTGGGCGTTCAAGATCATCGCCTTGCGGAATTTCTCCTCCACTTCTTTCAGCTCATGCTAAAATTAAATACAAGAATGTGAGACCGGCAGATGACGTTGTAGCTACGCATATTATTAATTTTTCCTCATTTTTGTTAACCATAATAATTACATTGATGACTTTTTGATTATTTTCATTATAACTTTTTATGTCAAGCAAAATCTTTATAACTATGACTTAATTTTTTGCATTCATATTTTCATGCATTTTTAATATTACAAGTGTCAAATTATCTATTCATGCTACCTATACAATTAGCTATCCAGAACTTATCTGTCGGTGGTGAAGCCGGCTTTAGGTTTTTTTTACTAGAATCTCATATGAGCAATTTGGAGACTAGTTTCTAGCATATTTCTCGTAAAAAATATTTATTAATAAAGATTGTGAATTCAAAGAGGTTTATTAACCCTGAGATCCTTAATACTGAAGGCGTCGTCGGCGGAGTCCTCGGAGCTGCGCCGCGGCGAGTGCAGCGCGCCCGAGCCCAGGCTCGCCAGCCGCGCCCCGCCGCGCCGCCCCACCGACTCTGCAACAACCACTTGTTTTACAATCCACTGCCAAAGCAAAACATTTCAAGGACTGCTTTGCTGAAGCCTGGAATGATTCTTGTTTAGTTTCGGCTGAGTTCTTGCACCAGAAGCGTACTCCTTATAATTCTAGCCAATAAGTATACCAACACCTCCAAATCTACATGAAGAATAAATAAATAAGTACCAAAAGAGTAAATGTTGTCGAGTCAAAAATTTCTGTACTCTATTAACATATGGAACGACTTTATCATATCGCTTACAGACGCTAAGAAAATAGAGAGGCTCATATTAATGGGTTAGTGGAGGAAAGAGACCATAAGGCACAACCCCTAAATGGGTCATCCAGTTTTCAGAATATTCTGCGACGCCAGTGAAAGCCGATACCCGCAGTAAGAAACGTTATCTGATGAAGAGGTACGTCTAGATATACTATGCTACAACGGAGTAGTAGAACAGCATATCATTGGACGCACCGCACCCTTGAAGTCGGCTCGGCGGCAGTGGTATGCAGAAACGCAGCGTTGCCGTACATGTCATACGGCTTGTTGGCATGGTCACAGTCCAAACAGTCTTTGCTCTGCCTACAAACGGCCGAAATGACGCACTCACACAGATACGTTTTAGACTCGGACTATTGTGAAAACTAGTGAGGTCCATGTAGCGATAGCGAGCGGCACGTGTGTGTGTGTGTGAGCGCGTCATATCAGCCGAGTGCAACGACTGTTTATTATGTTTAGACTGTGGCATGGACCTCCTGCTCGCGCTGCTGCCGCTCCAGATCGAAGAGAAACAGCATATTACTCAACGCACCTTTGAAGTCGGCGGCGGTGGCGCGCAGGGACGCCGCGTTGCCGTACATGTCGTACGCCTTATCGGCATGGTCCTCCTGCTCGCGCTGCTGCCGCTCCAGCTCGCGCATGCGGATCTCGCGCGCCTCTGCACGAGCCGCCCGCCGCGCCGCGAGTCGTTGTTCTGCCTGAATCAAAAGACAACAACAAAATATTATAAAACAAATACACAAAAGCACAATCTGCTTATCTAATCTGTGATGGCGCAGTCACCAAAAATGGGTCTTGGCCTCGGATATTTAGAAAGCCTTACTTTTGTTTTGTCATGCGAAAAGGCATTAATATAATAATAATAATAAGGCTTTTATTTTCTCATCACAAACTTACAAAATCTAATTATATGGGAACATGAACATGGTAAAATAACAGTTTGTGTGAGACTGATGCCTGAGCTAGGTATATACCTGTGTTACAGGTCATCAGGCTCCCACATCCTCGAGCCATTTTATACAAGTAATTTTAGTGAACAACACATTTGGATTACAATAAACAGGATAAAGAGAAAATATGCTAAAGTGATGTTTATTAATGTTTTGCTAGTTACTGGTGTAAGTGAAAGTGAAGTGAGCATTGACGACAACTCTTCGAATCTGTGTCTATTAGCAAACCTTTGACTTTTTGATTCTACATTTTAGTCACAGTCTAGCGACGAACAGAGACCGAAGTACGAACTGTATGGAGGCGGAATTGGAATCAAACAAACAGTACATTGTCGGTATCATCATAATAACGAAGAGTTAACTTCAACACAAATAAATAGTACCTAATGGCAATTAATCACAGCACCCACATGGTGCGTCTGCGGATGCGTTATGCAAACAATCGATGTGGGTGAACACACAGTTTTACTAAAATACATTGCTCAATAATACACGTAAATCGATAAAATCAACCCGTTTCTCACGACTGTCACAATAGATTTCTCTCGTGCGCATTGATCGATCAAGTTCTCATTGTTTGTATTTGATGACACATTATAATTGAATTTAGAAAAACGGTGCAACGATTGTAAAGGCCAATGTCATAAAATAAGACTCCAATTTTGATTATGGTATGGCGGTATGAAGTTATGAAGTAGAAGAAAAAGACTTAACTTATTTATTATTTAATTTATTTAAAGGATTAATTATGAGACTGTTAATTTGTAAATCCGTACGCGATGAAATTAGTGTACAGATATGGCATGCAGTAATAGAAATATTGCAGTAAGTCTCTTCTACAAACATTTCGATACTTTAAAGGAAACAATGAAGTATTGCGCTCTTTCCAATCGCGTTAGGTACTCCATTTTAATCAAATCTATTTATTGCAATCGATAATATTCTTATCTATGAATGATCTTCCCAAAGATAAGACAAACAAACAATACGAAACATCACCTAGCATATTAAATACGCCCATTGGCAAAAATGTTGTGTGCAATTGACTGTTTAGTTATACAATCTTTGTTTTTATTTTAGGTGATATAAGTATGGGGTGTAATGTAAAACCATACATAAATTATTTATAGGTAATCACGAGAAGGACTAACAAAATAGGCGATTAAAGAATTTTATTTATTTAATACTTTATGCACATTTTACAAAGGCGCACTTAATGGATTAGGCATTTTCTACCAGTCAACCTTAAGGTGATGTGGAGACAACGGGAAGTAGGCTGCACAATTAATTAATTTTGTAACAGGTTAAACATCAACATGGAGAAAGTCGGGGGTGGCGCTGTAGAAACGATAAAACTTCATCAACCAACTGTAGGGGCGATATATTAAATAATAAACATAGAAAAGGACAAACTGCGGGCGACGGGAAACAGTGCGTAGGTAACGCGATAGGTCCACTTGATACGGATACATTCTGTATGCACATTGAAGCGCAGCGTGGCGTCGTCGGTCGCCGGTCGCCGGTCGCCGGTCGCCGCCGTAGGTCCGTTGCGCTTCAGAGGATGGAAACACTGCGCCAAGAAATATAGGCCAACCAACCACAAGGCTGGTCATTTTAGTTTTGTCTTAGGCGAAATTCAATTAGACACATCAAGTCTCATGTTTTGCGCATCTAATATTAGAGTAATATTATGTAGCGAACCTACCGAGGAGGGAGTGGAAATTTATGAAAAGGCACCTGACCACTAGAAAACGGTGCAATTATTTAAACTTTCAAGCTCGAAAATTTCCACCCATTACAAGTCCAACCAGGCAGGGGATAGAACTTTTAAGATGACACATATTCATAATATATTTCATTCAAATCATGAAATCTCTCAGTGAGACCAATCAACCCAATGCTGCCCAACCGCTTAGACACGAAATCCATTTGCTCTTATAGCGCAAAAGGCTAATGCCTTAAACGATTATTACAATGAATAGGTAACTGCAGTAACATAGCGATAAGACAAGTATGCGGGTGTTCTTTACATTTTCGAAGATTCTAGTAATTGCTATCAAGCAAAGAATATTGAGATGTTCTTAAGCAAATAGCACTCCAAATTATCATAATTATAAAAAAAAACATGTAAAGAACAGTCCTATTAAATAAAAATATACAAGAATATACATATGCTTTACAAGTTTGTTGCGTTCATCACTACATAGTATAAAGCAAAGTCGCTTCCCGCTGTCTGTCCCTTTGTCCCTATGTATGCTTAGATCTTTAAAACTACGCAACGGATTTTGATGCGGTTTTTTTAATAGATAGAGTGATTCAAGAGGAAGGTTTATATGTATGAGAAAAAACTTAAAAATAACAAGGAAAATAATAAAAACAACACCACATTCCCGTGGGATAAAGTCGTGTTGTCCACGTGGGCGAAGCCGCGGGCGGAAAGCTAGTTTACAATATATTACAGTGTAGATTATATTATAATCTACACTGTGGATTCTACAGAGTAAAGTATACTTTGAGTGACCTTTTAAACGCATGAAAGACGACACCTGAATGAAAACGCTGGATTAAGTTTTAATTTAGCTGTTTAGCAGCACAGACACAGATCGCGAGGCCAACCAAAAACGCAACAATACCTAAGAGCGACAAACGCGGACGGTTTGTTTGCACGGCTGATGTCATCGCCGGCTTGTTAAGTCGAGGAACACGCGGGTTATCCTCCTTGGCAAAAATAAATGAATACATTTACAGTTTTTTTTATATACCTAAGCATAGCACAGGAATTTTATCGTTAACATTCTGCAGTAAATGATAAACATCGAGAAACAGAAGTGGTTAATTCGTCTAAGGAAGTAGGTAATAATAAAATATATTTCTGAAAATTATAAACAAAATAATAACAGATTTTGGCTAAAATAGCATGGTCAAGTATTTCATTTATTCAGATGTCTTCGTCTAATAGTTGGGAATTGGCGAACATCCGGGTAGAACACACGCCGCCATATCAGAGGCGCATTGCTTTGAATAACAATTTTAAACTGTAATTGCAATTAAGTGCACACAGACCTACGTTGAAAGCCTGTTCCTATACATGTCAAGATAAAAAAGAAACAAACCGTTTAAGTAAAAAACTAGCTCGTTAGAAAGGAGATACAACATGGCTCGTCCGGGATTAATTACACGCGTAATGGTGCCGCATTTGTCGTAATAACAAGACCTAACACAAGGCGATGATGCCCGCCGCCCTAAATAAGGCGGACTATGAACGGATAAAGTCCAGATAAATCAATCCTGTCGATGAAAAACAAATGACATGTGTGTGCGCGCCGGCGACAGACAAGGGCAAACAGAAGTGTTCCAGTTAGAGAACGATAATCTTCGCAAATCAATATCTCTCGACTCTTCATGCTCAAATAATAAATATTTAAACTTATTATAAGCTACTACTTCCTAGCCAAGCTAATAGTGTGATTTTAAATTTAAAACAACAAACAATGCGGCTGTGAATGCGGGCCGGACATAGTGAGATAGAAAATCGCATTGTAATGGCAAAACAAACGCCGGTGTCCGACCATATGAGACGATGACGGAAAACGCCAAGACTAAATTCTTTGACAATGCGACAATAGAAGGCTTTTGGGGCAAATAAACTTCGTCGAGGATTGCGAGGTTCGGACATTAGGAATCAATAGAATTGTAATTTTGTATACTTAGGTACTCAAATACTGTATCGGTGATGTCAACTTCGCCTAATGTTAAACGGAAACCCATATAATATGCGGAGCACGTGTTAACTGAAAACATTGATTATATTTCAATACCATATGCAAACATGACGTAATATAACAATCGCGATGATTAAGGAAAACAGTAACTTTTATGGAATCTTACTCCTCCACATTTTTACATTAACATATCCATTTATACCAACTTGATGCTTTGTATGACAGTCTCGTCAATATTTGTACAGTCGAATTCTATAATTTTTGACTATGTTCATGATTCAAAAATATATAGACAGTGGTAAGTTTCATGAAACTCTAAACAGCTTTGGCTAACAATAAATTGTAAACACTCTGTGACATCTATTCTAATATTATAAATAGGAAAGATTTGATTGTGTGTTTGTTTGCATTGAAAAGGGTCCGAAGATACTGATCGGATTTGGATGAAATTAGGTACACAGTAGATAGCCTGGTTATGAACATAGCATACTTTATATCCCGATATTCCCACGGGATCGGAAACCACGCCGGTGTAACTACATAATATCATTAATATTGTTACAGACAAGGACTCAAAATGTTGTGAGCAATACCTTGTTAATTTTATTCAGTGCAAAGTGAGGTTCATAAATATCTATGCATCTATGAAAAACATTTGTACGTCACATTTTTTTCTCAAGTTTCTTAAATTGTTAAATAATTGGTGGCGCCACTAGTCTATTACTAGCAACGATGTTCTTGCATCTGTAACAACATTGTTGCTAGTAGATAATAGACTAGTGGGAGCCACTAGTCTATTATCTGAAATTAGGTACACAGTAGATAGCCTGGTTATGAACATAGCATACTTTATATCCCGATATTCCCACGGGATCGGAAACCACGCCGGTGTAACTACATAATATCATTAATATTGTTACAGACAAGGACTCAAAATGTTGTGAGCAATACCTTGTTAATTTTATTCAGTGCAAAGTGAGGTTCATAAATATCTATGCATCTATGAAAAACATTTGTACGTCACATTTTTTTCTCAAGTTTCTTAAATTGTTAAATAATTGGTGGCGCCACTAGTCTATTACTAGCAACGATGTTCTTGCATCTGTAACAACATTGTTGCTAGTAGATAATAGACTAGTGGCTCCATTTTATCTCACGAGCGCGTGTGAGCCATATTTGTGTGTGTAAATTGTACATGCACACAAGGAGCGTTTAGTATTGTAAACAATTTTGATACTTGATTTTTTTAAATATTTTTTTTGTTATTTTTATTAAAATACACACAAAGCTCTGCACAGATACCCTACGTATCATTACGAGGCACAGTTAAGAAAGATCCCTGTTCCTAGCATACGCACAAAAAGTTGTACAAAATGTTATTAAAAGAAACAGAAATGTATGAATAGAGACCAATAAAAGAAATAAGGCAACATCCTATAGAAAATACATAAATAAAATTGAATATAAATATTATATTTGAATGATATAATAGAAATTATAGAAAAAAAACAAGAATAATCAAGATGTAATAGAAATAAGAATGTACAGAATTTAGTAAAGAATTAGAAACACTGAAAGAAAATGAAAATTGTAATAGCATAATAAAAAGAAAATGTATAAACAGAGAAGAATAAAATAGCCTCACGAAGGCAAAAAACAAATGAATACACAAAATGAGAAATAAAAAAACGAAAAAAAAAGAAAAGTCCTGCCTAAAACAGGATAAAGAGCAGGTGAATTTTAAAAACCCTAACCTAACCTTACTATAAATGTTAGGTTTTAAACAGTACAAAATAAGTTGTTGGGGGGTAGGACTTGGTGTAAGCCCACCCTGGTAGCTACCACCATCTTATCCAATAATAACAATGTTTTCAGCATAGTTGTGTTC
Organism: Chrysoteuchia culmella; assembly: GCA_910589605.1. Taxonomy (NCBI): domain Eukaryota; kingdom Metazoa; phylum Arthropoda; class Insecta; order Lepidoptera; family Crambidae; genus Chrysoteuchia; species Chrysoteuchia culmella. The sequence continues at coordinate 2,486,464 of OU342646.1, forward strand.
AGGCAGTTAGGGATAAGATAGCCAGTTCTCAGCGATTGAGGATTCCGGGAGTGGCTCGTTTCCATTTTCAGCCTTATCAATACTGAACATCGGTAGATTAAGGCTAAAGAGTCGCCCCGTTGTTGATAAAAAAGTACTTTTAATTAAGTATAAGTACTAATAACTTTTATTGTTAAAACAGACTGTATAAATGTTTTGACGAAATACATAATTAAAGTCTGTGTTGACCCTAATATTTCCTAAGCATAAACACTAAGATTTACAAAAACCTAAGTAAAATAATACATATTATTATGTTAAGCAACGTTGTCAGATTGATAGTCAGAATGGCAACGTCGCATTATTACTTCCACACCGGCAATCAAAAATATATCTAACAGTAAAGGTTAAAAAGCTGTATGTTATATTCAGCTTTGTATAGATATTTATGAATCTTAGGTTGTACTAAATTTAATGAAATCAAGAGCAGTAGTCTCATATTACCGACTGCCCTGCCGCAACATATTTATGAACAGTTTATTGGCTAACATTTTATTGATGTATAAGTTTGTATTGAACTTAATGATCATTATAACGCTTACAATATTTCGAAACATTGGCACTGCCAATATATTATTGAACTCGACTGTACTTATTGTGTAACGAACATAACTTGCAAACACATCTCCATACATATAGAGGCTTATAAAGTCTTGCAGAATAACAAAAAATAACGTGGAAGCGAGGGGGATTCGATAAGGGCGAAATTTCAGACAATCTCAAGGCATTTTCAAACCAGACGGTCCACAGTCCCAAACCCAAACAAGCTACTCACATAGAGCAAAATGACTCTGCATGCTATCTGTATAACTATTTCAGGTGACGACATATCAGGGTTGCCGGCGCGATCTCGTCGGCGTCGACCGTCGTCAGATGTGTGTGACGCTGTGAGCCGCAATATTCACACAAGTGTTCCAAACTACTGCTGCACGCGGACTAACTATACGTTGTCAAAACAATTGTATAAAATTTATGTATTTTGCCATGAGAACTGCTAACTATGAGTACGAGCCCACTTGTCAAAATTTAAGATGGTCGATTTCTAAAAACTTTCGAAGTAATAACACTTTGCACTTTCAGTGTCTCTTATGGTCTCAAGGCGACTGCGTAGTTATGTTAAAGTACGAGTATTTAGGCTATTATCATGGCAAGGTAACGCAAGAGAGTCAACCTCGAACACAGTTATCTACAAATTACATGTTATTTAGGTAACAGGCACATTTTCTGAAACCTACATCTTTTTTTTAATTCTTTATTGAGAAAAAGGGTTTTGTCACAAACTGACTATGTCACCCCCGTAAGGAAACATAAAATACACTTAAAAAACTTAAAAGCTAACTTCTGCTAAGAATAATCCTATTAACTTAATGATGGCGGATAGTTTAGAGGAAGAAAATTGTAATTTCGTGTATACTAATATCCTATTAAACCTACATCTTTCATGGACATTGGTAATGTGACCTATGACAAGAAACACGGTTTGTTACATTAGCAAAAAGTTTTTTTGTTGGCTTATGATAAATTGAGCAAACAATGTTCTCATAAGAAAAAATATAAAACCACTTATGACCATTCATACATTTTTGCCTCTGAATACAAACGTATCAAAGAAAGAGACGCGATAAGATAACATCTGTTCTTGTTGCATGAATTTAAATTGATAGTATTATGATGATTCTAGTAGGGAAAAACCGAAGAATGCCATGGGATCTTGCGATTTGTCGTAGGGTCAAACATTAGTGACTCAAAGTGCTGAATCAACAAGGAAAAACAAAAAATTAATACTACTTCGACTTGATGACATAAGATTACAAAAATAAGGTATTGAATTAAATACAATACAATGCACAAAAAAAAATATATTTAACATTACGTACATGATTTTGTTGATCACCAAGTATCCCAACTATGGATGGATTCTGGTCGCCATGGGAATCCCTACGCACGTCAATACTAGTTTCTCCGTGGCTACAAGTGTCTATCTCAATTGAATTTCCATTTTCAACACTTTTATGTCCGTTAACTTTAATTTGCTCTACGTATCCATTGGAATATTGGCGAGACAGATGTCTATCTTGTGAGTCATGATTCACAGTTTCATTAACAGGAATTTGTGATTTATCTCCAATTTTTTCGACCACTGTCTCCTCGTCTGAATCACCAAAGTCCCCGTCCGTGAATGCACCACCACTCTCCTCATCGCTGTTATTAGGCGTAGCCATTTTTGACCGTCTGCCCATGGTCACGACCTGTGCACTAACGTAATCTACCGTCACACTTCTGGAAAATCAAACAATTGGTTCCGCGCACTGTTTTCGCATTCTCACAATTTACCGCGTCTGTCAACAAACTAAACGGGCGACCTCTTCACCGCTCGCTACTAACAGGTTGCAGCATCATCAACATCTGCTTGAATAGAAAGGAAGGACGCGTTATTCGCAGTGGCCACCTCCGTGGCTGCTAGCACTAACAAATTGCGATAACATTTTATATTGCGATATCGGTTATCTTATCGGAATTTTATGCTTCAACGATTTTTGAATCTTGGCTAAGATTATTTTGTTTTAGTTATTTAATATATAAAAATATCTAGAGTTCATTGCATCTCACTACACAAATTTTTATTTGTTGCGAAATGGTAGGTAACTGATAATATTAATATTCGCGCTCAGTACGCATTTGATGGATTAGATACCGTGTGTGGTAGCCGCCGCACATGCGCCCGCGTCGTTCAGCGGCAGCGCAGGACTGTCAACTCGGCCGGGCCTCACGTCACTTCACTACTACGGCTGCGCTGCCGCCTGAACGCAATAGTTTTCGTAATCATGCTGCACCGTTACATTAAGGACTTAGAAATGTAGCGGAGGCAGCTACGGTTTAGTACTTTGTATTATATTCATAAAATCGCCTCCATTTATGTAAGATGAACAAGAGCTATGACAACTACTGACGCCTTATTCAATGATTCTTCAGGCAACACATGTCGTGGCCTAAAATAAAAAGAGAAAGTTTATGTTTTTAAAGTGAATAAGGTGCCTAACTTAATTTCAGATAAGGTGCTAAATAAAAACAACTTCTGGCATTACTTACTACCTACATCAACTGTAGACCTACAATCTCACCAAGAAGTCAAAAATCGCTGCGCTTATCACAATGTTCCCTATACACTCCTAACGACCACAGGTAGAGAAGGGAGTGAATCACGTCCTCAGGACTACATAATGACCTACTGCACTTCCTATCGCGGACTCCGGCAGTGATTTATCATTATCACGCATTTTCTGTCTGGCAAACACATTAGTGAAAACATCTTTTGTATTACATTAATATTGAAGAATGTTTCCACACATAGATTCATAGGTAGTGTAGCTTGCCATGCTTTTTGAAATACGGCCACAATTTGGATTTTATTTCTCCCGTATATGTTTTGCGTTTCGGACTGAGCTAAGGCATGCTAATAATACTGGTAATAAAATTTCGAATACGCAAAGTAGTCAATTATATCGGGTAAAAATTTTTTTATGACCAGCACAGAATATATAATAGCATACTATGTAAACTCTGAACTTCAATTTGAGTCGACAGATGTCTACGTTATTGGACTGGATTTATAGTATTCGTTGATTAGTGGGAGGAATCGGTGTAGATTTCACAACTCAGTTGGAATGTGATTGGGAAACTCCACAAACTATTAATTGCACCATTAATTAAGGAATTATGTAAGACCCCATATTTATAATTTTTATAGTCAAGTTAACGACGAGAAAGTTTTAATTAATCCCTTGTTTGTCGACAAGGGACATATATATATATATTACGATTGCGACATTGAAATTCATTATCACAGGAAAACAGTTCAGTTACAAATAGATTTGATAACAATTGAATCGAGTGTCATTGTTGTTGATTTAAAAATACAATTTATCATATTGTTATCAAATCATTTAAAAATAAAGGACGATCATTAAATTGTCCAAATATAAACTAAATAAGGAGATTTCGGGACCTAATCTGTCCTGATCCTGATCTGAAATCTCTATATAAGTTCCCGGTAGACCATTTTGCTTTCTTCAGCTCGTCCAGCGTTATATGATAGAGGCAGGCAACAAGGACGTCACGGGAGCCTGCCAGGAACAATGCTGCAACCTACGCAAACTGCACCATTAACGCAGCCACACCGACAGACGTCAGTAGTGACTTAGTGCGTTTATAATGGCTCTTCCTACCACCGGAAAGTTGTGGTTTGTAATATTATAAGTCTTAGACCTGAAGACATTTATTTAACTGTCTTATACAATCAAAAAGACATCTAATTTTCTTAAGTTTCAATTCGCTTATTTACATTACCTATTCGATTTGAGAATGTGGATTGTTTTTTTCATGCGTCATTCACTAGCACAGACGTATGATAACTTGCGGGAAATATTCGGAAAGAAAATGCGGAATCCCAGTTATAAATTGCAAACGCACTGTACAAAAATCCAAGAATGACTGATCGATACGAGGAAAGATTCGTGTAAAATGCGCGGAAAAGGTACGCAAACGCAACCTACACGCAAAAAAAGTAAATGAGGCGGGCGCCCGCCACGCGACCAGCGGCAAAAACTGCGCACAATCACCGTTTGGAAATCAAACGGGATCGATGGACGGCTGCGGCCGGTGACGCTGCGAGATGCGCGCACGCACCAGGCACCTAAATATCGTGACATTTGCCAAGCATCTGCGTTGGGCACCGGCGGCGCACCGAACGCATTCAAGCTGCGCTTTCGTAATAGCAAAGGTGAATGATCGATCGTTATTGATGTTTGGTGTGCCAAACAACAGCTCAGCAACTCGCAAACACCGAAAGATGATTACGCTTTTGATAAACCGTACTCCCGTATATGCCTGCTTTCTAGACTTGTCAAGGGCATTTGACCTTGTCAATTATGATATCCTGTGGAAGAAATTGAAAGATGAAAAGCTGCCAGCTGAGATGATTGAAATGTTCAAATTTTGGTACGCTAATCAAGTTAATATTGTTAGATGGGCGGGAACATATTCGGATCCGTATAGGTTGGAGTGTGGTGTGAGGCAGGGGGGGTTGACCTCACCCAAGCTGTTCAACTTATATGTAAATTCTCTAATCGAGGAGCTCAGTAGGACTCACGTCGGTTGCCATATTGACGGAATTTGTGTTAATAATATAAGCTATGCCGACGATATGGTCCTGCTGAGTGCCTCGGTATGTGGTCTCGTAAAACTGTTACGAATTTGTGAAATGTACGCCACTGAACATGGACTGAAATACAATGTGTCCAAAAGCGAATGCATGGTCTTTAAGGTGAGAAATTCTGGCCCACTTTTTATGCCACCAGTAAAGTTGTATGGGACGACATTAAAAACGGTGGAGCATTTTAAGTACTTGGGGCACTTATTACAGTCTGACCTTAAAGACGATGCTGATATAGAACGGGAACGCAGAGCGCTGTCTGTGAGAGCCAACATGATAGCCCGCAGGTTCGCTTACTGCTCCACGGAAGTGAAAGTCACACTGTTCAGAGCTTACTGCACCTCGTTTTACACGAGCAGTCTGTGGGCTGACTACACGAAGAGACAGTACAGCGCTTTGCGTATTCAGTACAATAATGCGTTTAGGGCGCTGTTGGGGCTGCCTCGGTTCTGTAGCGCATCGGGGATGTTCGCGGAGGCTCGTGTGGACTGCTTCCACACCATCATGCGCAAGCGGTGCGCGTCCCTGGTGCGCCGGGTCCGGGCCAGCGCCAATAGCGTCCTAAACATGGTCGCGAGCAGGCTAGACTGCCGGTACATCAACCATTGCTGTATGGTCCATGTACATATAAATGTTTAGTGCTGTAGTGTTCCTGTTAATTGTAATTTGTCATACTAACATTAGGTCTATAAGTATCATTGTTACTAACCATCTGAGCCCAAGAAGCTCGAATTAATGATTTTATTATTATTATTATTATTATAAAAGCTGGTATTCGATCATCTCATCTATGAAATCCCGATTCGTCAACATAGCATTTATTTTATAAAAGCAGCAGGCTCAGCTTTGAAGCTTTCAAGAAATTCATATTTTTTCAACAATCAATGTACATAAAGTATTTATTATTTGCATCAGTTTTAGTGTGTTCGAATATATCGTGGTACCACTCCCCGGCTGACTCGTGCAGACAGATTACTTGAATTGATTAGTCTTCGATAGAAATGTAACAAGCGATCTACATTTGGACGAATAACGTATTGATTAAATATTGCAGATATGCTTTGTAAGAAATACTATCTTTATATAAAGGCTCAATTTAAAAAGATTTAGTCTAATAGTAGAAATTCAATTTCCAGTGCAGTCAACGTTGTATGAATGAAATGAACACCCCATATCACCATAACTATTTGAAGTTGTAGTCGCAGTCCAGTATGGACCGTGTACTGTGTGCTGGACTGTCCAACATTATCATTAACTTGTCTTTTAACTAAGGTTGGACTAGTGATGCAAAAAAACCGTTTTATTTCTATCGTGAAAAAATACTTGCAAAAAACATTTAAAAAAAGGTTTTTTTTCTGGAGCATGTATTTTTTCAAATAGGACGCACGGGAAAATCCCCTATTCCCTCGTTCGGTCGTTTGAAGTATGAAATGAACGCAGTTGACTGAGTGCAGTTAAAGATTGTTAGCAGACTGAAGTGTTACAATATCAGATTTATTTAGTTTTTTGTGGTTTTGTTAATTGTGAATTGTGATTTCAAATTATCGTATTATGCCGAAACGAGTAGATTCAGGCCGAAAGCAATCGGCCGTGGCCGTAATGACATGTTTCGATTTCAAAAATTCCTAAAGCAGAATGTACATTCTGCTCAAAACATGGTAGTAGCACCGATACTGACATAGACGAAGAGTAAATCTTGAATTTAATTTGATTCTTTCTATTTTTTTAAACAAAATGTAGCATCACATGCCTAAATAAAGCTTTGTTTTTCAAAGATTGATTTTTTTGAAAAAAAAAAAACAAATTTAGAATAAAACCATGGTACTAAGTATTTTTTCATGTTCTTTTTCAACATGATGAAATAAAACAAAGTAGTAAAAAAAAGTTAATGAACATACACGCCATAGCTCACGCCGAAATATGTTGATATGACGGGACTGAATCATAAGAATATGTATGAAACACATCATTGTGTACATTGTTTTGGCTTGTAACTCTCTCTAGCTCTATGCTTTGAAATGTGGTAGTATGCTATGAAAGTTACATACTCGTATAAGCTACACGAGCAATAGTACAAATCTTGTATATAATAATCTTGGTCAGGAGTTACCCGACTAGCAAAGACAAGATTTTCTCCCATGTTTCCTGCTTTTAGTGAAAATATTTTTACATAAAACAATATTGCGTCTACTTACAAGTTTAGGTCTAACCACACATGCAACGGAGCGGGCAGATTCTTCATCACTGCTGCTTTCCAAGCAATCTGACAGAGAGGGAGAACGTCTCGGTGGCCACTTGGGAGCCTTATCCGAGCAGGGGCTCGGCAGCACCAGCGGTGGCGGCAGCAGCGGGCCCTGGCCGCGCCACCACGACACCAGCGCCGGCGCCACCCCCACGACCATCGCCAGCCCCAAACGAACCATTGTAACACCAACACCACCAACAACAAATTACTCAACCATAATTCAAATTAACACTGCACTAGGAAGCGCCTAGCACGCCATTGTTCGTAAATAAAAATGTCTATTTTAAATCGATGCAGTGTTCACACACTTTCACGAGAGCAATGTGTCACCAGGCGTCAGTGTGTCGGCGGACGCGCATAATCCGTCAGCGTGCGTGAGGGTTCGACGCGTACGTGCTGCAAGTTACCACGATTTTAATAAGTACCTCACATACCAAAACTAAACTGGTATGAATGATTAGACAACAGTTCCATCAACCTATCACTAACGGCATTCCGAAATGACACACACGCGAATAGTCTCGTGTGATGCGTGAAGATCGCAACAAAAAGTAAACGAGTACAGCGCAAAACGGGCACGCGATTGTTAAATGAGAGCTTCGAAAGTTGAAAGGTGGCCGGGTGCAGCATGCGACTGACGGTTGCTCGCACGCTGGCAGGCCGGCGAGTGGCGGTCGTTGACGTGCCGCTGGAGCCCCTCCCTGCCGCCGGCCGCAGCCGCCCCTCCAGCCGCCCGCCCAAAAGGGATACCCCCCTGTTCAGTCTCGGAGAATGTCGCGCGAAATTACAACGCAGCTGGAGAGAACCAACTAAAATGCACCAGATGCAACTTCTATTTATAAATGCTAACATTACTATGCTCCACATTACAATCATAGTCACACGAAAAATATTTTACGCACAAAGCATAATCCTTTCTTAATCTGCGTCAAAAATAATGTCTTATCGAATTTTATAAGAAGGCCCACGAACGACGAAACAACTGAAAAAGATCACATAAAAAATGGGAAAAGATTTTTGAATGGCGGTCATCTTTAATGCATGGGCAATTATACATATACGGTATGATAATGCAGCGCATTTCGTATACTCGCTTACAAACGATTTACATCCATTATTACAGTCGCTGAACGAATTCATGGAAATAATATTTTTAATGTTATGTCAAAATGAACGAGGAGTTACATCATTATCATTTTCTACAAATCAAATAATACTATCTCTGTAGAATTACATAAGTGTGAGATTGAGCTTAAACTACAATTTGGTGAAGACATTGTCAATTCTAAGGAAATGTTTTGAAGTATTTTTAAGTATTCCTACATTATGTGTTTTAGAAACAATGGTTTCCACGAACAAAGTAATCACAAATGCAATATTTGGAGAACTTGCATCAGCCGTCTGGGAGGTAGTGGGGGTTTGGGGGTTGGGGCGAGCAGACGGATCGATGGCTGCTACTGACGTCAGGACCAGATCGCAAAGTCTAGGGTCTATGTTAGCACCCACTTAAGTAAAAAAGAATTTCAAGTGTCTGCCTACGCTAGACAATGCTGATAGCAAAGATTAGCATGTCATCGACATTAGTATTTTCATTAGAAAATATATTGATTGTGCAAAATTGCAGCTGCTTTTAACTGTCGTAATAAGTATACAGCATAGTTAGCACCAAAATCTCATTAATACAACAATATATCATAATATTTTTAGCGAAAGGATCTTAATACTTATAAGAGGTTTTGATAAACAATATTGATAAACGTCCGCTCGAATATCAATCCATCATAGTAAATTTAGAGGATTGCACGCCCTTTCGCGGTACGTTTAATGGTAAGACGAGGTCTCAGATATAGGCTCTACAAAAGTGGGACATCGGATCGATGTTATTCCGGGCATTAACCTCGGGTCTTGTTCGCGACCCAATTCCGTTCCCGACCCTCCTCACAGGCGACCTCATTTATAAATCCCGAGACTTTCAATGTATCAAATTTTATGGTTAAACATAATAAAACGAAATCTAATTTGAATTATATATTCAAGTGCCTATCGACATCATCATCCTCATTGGAAAATCATCGACTGATATGCACGCACTTGAACTGATAATGCAGGAACGTATAAGTGGAGTGAGCCCGGCGTCGATGCGATTTAATACTGATTGAAATAAAAGTCAACTATATAGCTAAACCAATTTAAGAACAATAATTAAAGATCGTATTCGTCGTGAATAAATATAAGTTTTATTGTAGTTATTAAACTTTAAATAACATATAAATTAAAAGGAGAGAGCGTAGAGAACGCATCAGCAAAAACATTATTAAAAGATGTAACATCATTAGAGAAATGTCCACAACAAAAGTGAAATCTTTATAGTTATTTCCACACCTTATATCCTCGAGTGGCCAATTAAGAGTAATGCGTTCGGTGATCGTTTCCACAGTAGAAAGACAAGGAAATTGTAATTTCAGTTCCGTTTCAAGATTTTATTCGTGACATTGATCGAACGCCACTCCCAACTAAATTGACTTAATTAGATCACATTGGCATATTATTTTAATCAACTTAATTTTATATTTACTCAATACAATATTTTGTAGAATGCATCATTACAATACGAAAGATTCACAGAACTTGTGAAATAAATAGAATTATGTAAACACAAAAAATTAAGAGCTTGTGCAGCCGATGCATTTTTGTTGAACGCAAAATAGAATTTTGATACTAAAGTTCGACTTTTAACAAATGCAAGTGGAAAACAGCCAGCGAGTAGAGTATTTTATAGAATTCATCATTACAATAAGAAAGATTTACAGAATTTGTGAAATAAATAGATTATATAAACACAAAAAATTAAGAGCTTGTGCAACCGATGCTATTTTGTTCAATACAAATAGATTTTTGATAGTGAAGTTCGAGTTTTAACAAATGCAAGTCAAAGAGACTCAGCTAGCGAGAGGTCTCGACTTTCACAAATAGCTTGGGCGATCGGCCCGCGCGGCCGCTGCACGTCTATTTCGGCGCGCATCTCGATAATTGCGCCCGCCTCAGCTGGTATGCGTGTAAATGCAGTTGCACCGTCTTCAGTTCAATTGTTAAACATTACTTACAAGTTTCCTGCGTCCAATCTTCTTGTCGGTTAAAAAACTCTTGAATGGGGTAGGAAAAATTTAAAGTGCGTAAACTGATAGATAGACAAGACAAGACAGTCTACTTGCATACAGATAAGTTCGAGATAAGTTGAAATAAACAAAAAAAATACCAACAAATCAATCGATGGTGGATCAGGAAAAGAGTTTGGAAATAGTATGTGGCTGTGGCTAATATAAAAACCTGCAACTGTTCCCCAGCTGTCAAAAGGGATCAAGAAAATCCATCGTTCGTGCTGACTGCGCCATCGACACTGATTTTAAATCTTAAGCTGGGCTATACCCGACATTTAAAAAGTAATTTTTTACTAAAACAAACTTAACTTTAATTCGTGGACATTTTAAGAAATCAAAAACAATTTTATGGGACGATATTGATAATGTGCGTTTTAATGCTATAAAATGTTTCATCACATCAGATTAGAGGAAGTTCACAAGAAAGGAAGGAACAATTTGACATTAAGCATATTTAAAAACGCAATCAAAGCAATTTATTTTTATACAGTATTAGATGTATGATGCAATGTCCACAAATTTTAAATATCCTAAGACTAATACCACCGGTACCAGACCAGGGGTCCGGGGTTCGATTCCCAGCAGGGGTACATACATTTTGTATTCGGTTTGATTGGTGGTAGGACTTGTTGTAAGTTCGCCTGGATAGCTACCACCATCTTATCTAAGCCTGACGCCATAACAACAATGTTTTCAGCATTGTGTTCCGGCAGTTAGGGATAAGATAGCCAGTTCCTCAGTGATGAGGATTCCGGGAGAGGCTCGCTTCCATCTTCAGCCCTATCAATACTTATCATCAGGTATGATGAAGGCTAAGAGTCTCGCCGTTGTTCATAAAAAAAAGATAAGTACTTAATGATTTGTAAGCCTGCCCTGACAAGACCTTTAGGATTACCTATACCTGATTACGAACTCACGATTTCCTAAGTTTTTAATCAATTTCTCTGCCCTTCAAAAAATACTACAACTGATGCTGTTAAGCTTAAATATTATATGAAAGGAAATTCACCTTTCTTCGTGTACCTGGTACCGGGAGTGCGACTGCATAGGTCTGAACATGCGGAAGTCTATTTTGATCGCACGCACCGAAGTCACCGATGCACAGACAGGTGACACGCAGCACAATGGGCAACAAGTCGTGCTTACAGAAACAAGAACTGCTATGATTGTTCTAATAAAGTAAAAATCGTGAAATCGCTACCTTCATGAAAAATGTAGCAAAGCAAGTCATCGATTGTCACTTGGGTAAGTCCCTGTTCCCGACGGCCGCATGCGACATTGATGACGTAGGACGTAGGACTTTATAACGCGTGTAAAATAGGTTCATTGTAGCTGAAGTCATGTCACCATTTCATAACTTTTAGCTTTATGTACCTATAATAAATAATAAGTATAGGTAATTATTGTAAGGTCATTAATCATCATTAATTTACTATCTTTGGCGTTTTGGTGTCGACAAATGCTTGCTGAAGTTTTCTGGTTAGCTTTTGCTTTATATTCTGGGCTCATCACTTCGGATTACTCTAAAAAATATCCTACTTTCCTTCAAGCAAGTCCACTAGGGAGGCCTTGTTTTAGGTCCAATGAGGACAAATGTTGACTAAAGCGCGTGTTTTAGGTCCAATGAGGACAAATGTTGACTAAAGCGCGTGATAAATCTATGTCCTATTATGGAATCATGAATTTCGGGAAAAAAAATATTATATTAATAAATCACGAAAATAAATGCCTCAAAATTCCGAGTATCAAACCAGTGTGCAGTTGTGTTGGCATCGCACCGACTGATCCGATAAAAGCTTGCGACAAGCACTGCATGGCGCTGAGAGCCCACATCCCAGAACAGAACGGTGATAAACTAATGTCTTAGACATATTTAAAAATGTTTTCTTCTAAATCTTGTATCTATAAATAATTTCCATAATCAGTTTTTTTTTTGTCGAAATTGGAACTTGGTGTTGTATTTCATTTAAATTGTTATTGAGGAAGAGTGTGGAGCCCTGCTGAACACACACCTATACAGCCTTATTTATACCTATGGGATTTTAAGTCAAGGTAAGTCTGGTCTAGAAAGCCTGATATATGAATAATAAATGTTAATAAATAACTTGTTCAATCTTATCAATGTGCAGTGTTATTATCAAGCAATTGTTATCAGTTATTATCGGATTGTGAAGGGTTGGGCTTCGCTTTAGTTTGTCATTGAGCATATTCGCAGCGTTACTTAAGTGGTTTATTTTAATTTATTTTGAAGTGAGTTTTAAGCTATATTTTAAAACAAAATTGTATGTGGGTATCAAATTTTAATGATTGTTCCAAGTATTTGTGATTTTTAATAGTTCATTATTTACATAATACTATTATAAAACTATTCTTGTCTTATACAGCTGTTTTACTTGAAACTTTCAAATGTTATTAAACTTTATTTATATTTATTTATATTCATTACATAAATAAACATAAGCATCTAAAACTTACTGCATAAATTAAGCAGTCCCCAAATTCTTCTTCTATCTTCGTCAATCTTTTATATTCATAGTAACAATGATGACGATAATGTCTTCTGATCAATAATAAGGATTAGTGATATAGGATTTTCTTGTGATTATAAAAAAAAGTAAATAAAATTAACAGACTTACCTCTCTAGCAATCTGATCAAGAGCCTGCTCCTCGGCCGTGGCCTTGGTCTGGGTGCGCTGCCGTCGCGACGCATCCATCTCCATTAGCTTGCTTCACTATCTGTTTAAATTACATGTCTAGGTCAGTTATCATTATCATCAGTCATATTAAAGTGCTCATGGGTGAGGCACAATCTCATGGATGAGGAGAGTGGGCCATGAATGAGCCACTACAGGGGCCCATTGCTGCCATTAGTTGGTGTCAATGGCAAGGTCCAAACAGCTATAGATATTTAATTTTTGTGCTGCTTTACAAATTAATATGCCTTCTGAAGTATGGAGGACCTCAAGATAATATTATTCTTTTAAAATAATGTGACTAATTTATTACTTAAAAATTAAAATAAATACATAAAGTTACTATACAGTAATTTATGGAATTCAATCAAATGTCCTTATTTTATCATACATAAATACCAGAAACTATTATTTTTCGTATTTTTTCAGCTCATTTTAAGTATTAAAAACATTAATTTCAGCTGGAACCATAAAATAAGTAAAGTACCTATAATAATAACAACATTCAAATGGTGTTTATTATTCACAGATAAGAGTAGAATAGAAACAGTCTTACATTTCATTCAAAGCATTGCATTAGGTTTGACCTTGTGTTAATTGATAATGAGTACACTGGGTGCCTCAGTGGCTTTGCATTATCTCCTAGCTAATAACTAGTAGGGCTATCACTACATAGAGCAGGGGTTCCAAACCTTTTTTTGGTCAGGGACCACTTTTATATCATTCTAGTTAGCACAGATACTATATAATAAACGAGGACTAACAGCTCACAGACCGCAAAAAAAAATCATTTATGGACCATATTTTGGGTCCAATGAAACCCGTTGACATAGAGTAGAAATCATTGACATAGGTGTGAAACTTTGCCGGATCAGCTAGTTTCATACAATTAATTTTCATCAAGTCATTAAAATTAATTACTAAAATATATTTTTTCCAACAATCATTATCAATGATAAATATTAAACAAGTAAATATACTAGAAAAAAGCAACTAGTCTCATGTCGCCCTGACGGGTATTAGGTTAGTATTTATCACACAAAAAATTGCATTGTAAAATGCAAAATCAAAAATGTATAATCATTATCAATGTTACTGTTTGATGCCATTGATGATTTGCCAATCACGAACCACTTCCTCACACATTAGCTGAGGCAAATGCATAACTTTCTAATTCAAATGAAGTTTCTAATACAAACAAGAAATCAATATCATACATTTTCTTTTTATATGCTTATTATAATATTAAAAATTTCTAAACCACTCAAAGTAAACAGGATGATGACTATGAGATAAAAGTTGGCAAAAAGTTAGTACATAAATAAATTATGATTACATACTGTACTGACCTGGTAACAATTAATAGGTGATAATCCTTATAGGTACAAAAGTACTTAGTTATTCAGTAAACAGTTAATACGGGATACTTTTGTGATATTTTTACAAACAATAACAACAACCTTTGGTCCCTTGTCACTGCTGTTACAAGTAAAATTATGGCTTGCCACATTATTAGGATCAAGGCACCTATAACCTATAGAGTTCATTGCGCTTTTTCCTCGTGGATATTTTCACAAAACAATGTTGAAATCACAAGTAAAAGGAAAATGGGTGGGCACAAAGCCAACATATTTTTTATGGCAGTTATACAATGACATCATACTTACAGGACAGTTACAGATGTAAACACATTACTGCAAGGGACACTTCTTGAAATAAATTGCCAATAAGGATGTAGAAAAGACTTAGATTTTAGTCATAACAAAGCATTAAAATGAACACTGATTTGCATTTATTAGGAATATTGGGGCACCAATCTACACCCTGCACGAATCACAAAAAAATGTGTAGTATTTTCACTTTTTAATACAAAATGAGCGTTAATTTGGCACTAGCTTATTAGACGACATAAAATTACGTGTATTTGTGACTAATTACGAATAAATTAAACCATTTTTGCTAAATTTAATTCTACAAAAGCCATGTATGACATGCATGCCATTGCCATTTTAAATCGATGCGTTCAGAAATTTTAAGTGAAATGTCACAATTCATGCTGCGTTCAAAAGCATTATCAAAGAATTCTGAAATGAATTTGGGGAACTTGAAAAACTATTGGGCTTGTTTAGTTATCCGGTTAATTTTTAAACCAGTACAGCAGCGAGCACAGTTTAGGTATAAGGTACTAGCACGAAGTACATAACATAGAACCCGTTAAATAAGGCTCAATATCCTTAAAAAAAAAACAGATTTCATGAAAGAGCAAAATTAAAAGGATTGAATCAATTAAGCGGTTTATAGTGTTTTCTGCTGTTTTTAAGTACCTAAACAAAACGGCACAAAGCGGACGCGTGAGTTGCAAAGTGTTAAGCGACATTCCAATAAGCTCGCTTTTTGCCTGAAATACCGCTCTCCCAACGCGAGCGCGCGAGTGGTAAATCGACAAGCTTATGTCTACACGTGGAAGGTCGCTATTAACCTGATCGCCTCGCCAGTAGTAGGCACATAGGCCCGTACCGCGCAAGTGGCATCGGCATCGTAATCGGCTTCATTTGACAGATGGATTGGATGTGACACATTGCTGCTTCTTTTTGACACAAATGAAAACTTACCAAAGACTAAGAGCAATATGTCACTTCCATCTGTCAAATGAAGCCGATTGCGATGCCGATGGCACTTGCGCGGTAGGGCCCCTGGTCAACCGGGAAGTTCCCCTGCTGTAGATTTCGCAGCTTTGGATTGAACCGGTTTATTTAGGTTTTTGAAGTGCTCTCATTCCGAATACGTTTTTGTAAAACCTTAATCAAAAACCCTGTATCCGAGTGTTGCTTTAAAGCTTATCCCCAATGATATGTTAGAGTAAAAATTTAATCATTGATGATAGATAAATAAGCTACAGGGTAAAAAGAGCTTGAGCAGTAGGTACTTGGACTGTATCTACTGCGCATCCGACGGGTGGCGATAACAGTGAATTAAAATTAGCAGCAGCTTCACTGCAAGTATCCTCAGAGTCTCTGACCCACGTTTAGAGACTGTACGGTCAAGGTTTCACAAAACCACTGAATAAATGGATTACAAAACTACCAAATTACACTATTCGACTTTGAACTTACTCACGTTAGCTGTTGAAGGTTAAGTTAACTGTACAATCGGGGAATTCACCGGTTGATCAGTAGTTTTTTTGAAGAAATTTATCTCAAAAAGTAATAAGACTTATAGAAAACTTTTATATCACAAATAATAGAGCTCTAATAGTTACCTATTTATTTTATAAATAAATTATTTCTTTAACCATAATACTTTCCGAAATATCGTTACTCAAAAAAACTCTACTGATCAAGCGTAGTTTCCCGACGGTACCATTTATACTGTTACCAATGTAGTCACGCCCTTTTCACACCACCCTGCTGCGGAATGCGAAGAGATAAGGATCGCCATATAGAAACTACCTTAGGTTAGAGCGTAAGCAGTTCGCATACCGCGAATACCGTGGTGACCGCTTTTTTTTTGTTTTGTGGAATCAATAAAAATTGTTGCATAAATGAAATGTGTTCTACGGGGTTGCAGAACAGAAGTAAGTAGGTACCCAGGTTGCTACTTATCGTTTTACTTACAATGTTCAAATAGTAAAGGAAACAAAAATTTACGGCAATCAATTAGAAAGAGAGATCGTACCGTCGACAGAGATAGCGCTACATCATTGTTATGGCTTCAAGTAGGTATTGAGACCGCTTGCTCCATTTAGGCTATATCTTCATGGTCAACACTAACTACGGCATAAAGCTCATCATACAGACGAGCAACACTTTGCTTGCTATCGTCTTTTACTTACTTTACAGCTGTCGATCGGTCGGCACAAATTCGACACTTGGCGATATGACTGCGCCAGCAGCAGCTGTCGGCTGTAGGCGCCCCCATGGAATTAATAGGTACACACGAGCACCTTTGCTGTCGACAAGCAGACTGCAGTTGGCAAATTGTTAATAAAATTCCGAACTCAACGCCTTACGTCTTAAAATTCAAATTCGACTAAAGAAATTTGACAGTTGTGTAAAGCGTCACCATACTTTTGTGTTAAAATAATAAAAACAAAGTTTACACAATCATATTTTATTACAACAAAAATTCCCATACATTCTTACATAGGTGCATTGTTTAATGAAAACCAACCACACTGTTTAGTGATACAAATAAACTTAATCTATTCGCTCTTAGTCTTGGGCGAGTCTTCCTTGTAGTAGAGGAAGACGAAGGAGAACAGGAACACGCCCACCATCATGGAGAAGGCGCTGACGTAGTAGGGGTACGCGCTGGGGATGAACCGCTCATACTGCGTGTGCTGCAGCGGACGCACAGACACCTGACAAGATAAAAAAATGTCAAGGCAAATCTAGCGTATGCCTATGGTAAATTTTAAATAGAAAAATATTGGATAAAATTAACTCGGCCACAAGTGAATTCTCAGACGGGAATC